>CAMPDV010000029.1:0-694834 GCA_946699065.1 Loxodes magnus | reverse complement strand
TATACTGCTTCTTAATTTAAACTAAAAAGTAGATAAATCTAGAATTATCTAAAAGTATTATTTAGATTCAGTTGGCTTAAAAATTTAAAATAGACTTATTGAGAAGGTTAAGTGATATTTATTATTCTATGTTTATTAATTTAATCATATCATAAAAATCAACTTGTTAATAACCAATTTTATAAATGAATATATTTTAATTAAGTAAAGCATTTAAGTCTGCTTATACATATTTTATTCGATTTAAGCTTGAATGATCTATAGATAAGTTTAGGCAAAGCTATTTAAGTTTAAGTATCTTAGCAAATTAGAATTAATTCTTTCAAGGTAGCTTTTAATTAGATTTAGCATAAATAAAAAATGCAATTATCAACTTCATAGGAATATTAAAGAGTCAGTATATCTTCACAGTACTGATTTAATTAAAGGTATAATATATATTAACATGAAATTCCTTTATTAGAGTTCAAACCTTCTGAGCTATCGAGCAGTTTCTTAATGAATTAATAAAAATTAATTGTAAAAATATGAAATTTGAATCTATTGCATTTGCTAATAATTAGGCTATTAAAAGTCCCCTTTTCAGTTGCTTAAATTATTTAAAAAATTAAGAATTACTATTTTTCTTTGCTTTAATATTATTAAATCCATTGAACTATAACCATTAAATATAAATTACTAGTTCTAATTAATTGGCTTATATACTTATTATAATCTTAACTAAAAATTAAATAATTTTTTCCTTTTTTTAATATTTTAAATCAGCTTCGACTGCTAAAATTTTACAGTGATTAGATTCCTCCTCAATTTACCGAAATTTTTCTGAATCCTATGTTTTTTATTATTCTCTATCTTTATTTATAAAATTCTTTATAGTTCCCTTCAAATTCTTCGATACTTTTTCCCTTTTAAGTTTTTTAAGATGGAATAAAATTTTATTAAATGATGGGTAAAATTTCAATATCAGCATTGCTTTATTTTCTATCCTTGTTTTATTTAGGAATATTATAGTTTTCAATTTTATCATACTTATATTAATTTCTGTTTTAAACATTTCTTCTAAACATATTGCTAAAATTTTCTCATTTTAAGTCTTTAAAACTTTAGTTATCATTGAAAATTCTCTAGTAAGTTGAATAGATAAATGAAAACGACCTTCTTTTGTTATGATTTTATTTTAAATAATTGTCTTAAGTAAATACTTTGCTTTTTAATTTAGCTATCTATTTCGTACTCTAATTCTTCTAGGGATTAATTATTTAGTCATATTGCTTCTTGAGAACTTATTTCGATTTCTCTAATTATATGTTTTTAATTTCTTAGTATATTTCGATTTCAAATATTGAAGATCGTTTTAAGTTCCTTGTAGTTGTTTGCCTTAATTTCCAGCGAAGATTCAGTTAACTTTTACCTTTTTTTTTAATTTTGTTTCTTGTTAATCTTCTATCCTTTCCTTCTAACTTTTCGGTGCAATTTACTATCTATTTTTCTCTTTATTTTTGTTTAATAAGTAGACGATATAAAATTAACTGAAAGATAGTGAGAATAAGTAGATTAATGATTAAAATAATCCTATTATTTATATTTGTCTTATACTTCTTTTTATGCTTTCATAAGCTTTACAATGCAATAAGCACTCCTTTCACTATTTTATATTTCTTATCTTTATTAAGAAATAATTTATTTACTAAATACAATTTATATATTAGAACTGATTTCAATCTTTAAAGTGAACTAAGCATTATTAAAATAGATCCTCAGTAAAGCAATAAAAGCAGAGATTATCTCTTAATTAAGTATTTCTTTATAATTATTAGAGTTATTCAAATTTTCTTTATAGCGATATAGATACCTTTATTTAAAAAAACTATAACAATCTAAATAATTATAGCAGCAAAATTTTCAATTTTCCTATAATATTTATAACTTTAAAGATTCCCTGGGTTGGTCCACAGTCTTGAATGAAACGCATCAAGAAGATATTCGGTTTTATAGGAGTTTCAAAAAATTGAATTTATAGTATGTATTATCTCTTTATAGTGACTTTTATTTGCAGAAATTAATCAGTAGAATATCCTCGTTAAGTATATTAAGATTACGTTTAGAGAAAATTGTAGGGCAATAGCTTAGCTGTCCCCAAACATTCAAAGGTAATCATCATCATTATAAAGGGTCTAAAGATACTATTTAATATAAACTTATAAATGTATCTTAATTATTGAACTCATATATTTTCCATATTGTTAAAGTAAAAGTTAGAGAATATTAATATTAATAATAGTGATAAATTATTGATTTCTTTAATTGGGAGATTTCAACTTCCATCTCGATGAAAGTAGTTCATATTACCTTCTATATATCAAAAAAATCAGAGCTTCCATTTTTTACAAGATCAGAAACTAGAGTTACTCAAGGATTTCTTCCCCATCCTTCTTACTTCGCTTCTGCTCCGTTTCTATTGATTGAGTCTTTCTTCTTTTAAATTGCTCCAAATGGACTGCAAAACAAGCCGTCCATTCATATTTTTTACTTCTCCAGATTGTCTTGCTTTTTTTTCTTTTTTACTCTTGCTAAGAGTACAAATCTTTTCATTAGGATTTTCTAATTATTTTTTTAATTTCTTGCAATTCTTGTAAAAGTGATATCAACTTCAGTATTAATAGCTTTTCATCTTGAATGGCTTAACTACTTTCTACAGATGGTTAAGTAATGTTTCTTGCTCTATTTATATTTTTCAGTAATTTCCTTTTGCTCTTTGTATCAACTCATTTCGAAATTTTAAGTTTTTTCCCTATTTCTGGGTTCGTTCGCCAATTGAAGCGACTTTTTTACTCTAATCCTACTAGAAGATCCAAAAGTTTCCACATATCTTTCAAAGGTCATCAGTCTAGAGTCATTCTATTCCTATTAAAGCTACTATTTATCAGTTTCAGTATTATTTTTTAAAAGCTTTCAGTCTTTAGATATCTTCCTGAAGGTTAACAATCATCAGGACTAGTTGAAAATTATCAACTTACTACATTTTAAAATTAAATTAACGTACTATATGGTACATTATCATTTCCTTTTGCTTCCTTTGTATCTCTCCATTGTTAGGGTCTCAGTAGTCTATTTCTATTTCTGTCTCCTTCGTATTTTTATATGTTGTTGTAGTTGAGTTTATTAAGAAGAAGATTAATTAGAAAATTACATTTGTAGAATTGACGCTTCTTACTTTCTCTCCTACTATTAAGAGGAGTTTAATAACCTTTATTGAAGCTATTTTTCATTCTTTTTCTTATCAATTATAAAGTATTAAAAAAGGGAATAGTTCACTATTCAATTTGATTTCAAATAAATAGCTAATTTAAATATGAAGAAAAAGAGATTTATTGCAATAGTTAAAGAAGAACTGGCTAAGTGTATTTTAAGTAATGAATAAATGCTACATAATTATATACTTCAAAAAGATTAAATATTTGCTATAATTATTAAAAAAGGATAATAATTTATTTCTATATTATAACTAGATATTTAACTTCTCTTTTCAATGTCAATCTTCTAAATATGTTTTTAATCAAATTAATTCAAAAAGAAACATAATTTTTCTTTTACTTTCTAATTTGTAATTAAATTAATATTTTTTAGAAGTAAATTTGTGGAAAAATCAAAACCATAATTAAATTGCTTATTCCAACTTAGAGAAAGAAACTAATTAATAAAAATATATACAATTATATTAGAGAATTCAGTTCTTAGATAGTGTGTAGCTCTTTTACTGTTCAATACTGATAAAAATAAATACTACTTGATATCTTCATTTAAATTGTAGGCTCCATCTTGCATTTTGGAGTAAAACTAAGCAGAGGGAGAAAAAATTCTATTATGGGTATTATATTTCCCCAATTTTTGATGAAGGAAAATTTGAAAGAAAAAGCACCATGAGTCAAGTTATTAAAAGGAAAAGCACCATTACTTAAGACCAATAATTTAGTTGTCCAAAATCCAACAAAAGCAGATGAAGACAACAGTCAATTATGCGTACTTCCTTTCCCCAACCTCTGATGAAGATGTTCCTTTCCTCTTCACTCTCAGATTAAGAATGGCTTCCAAATTAAATTATATAAATAATAATAAATAAATAAATTTGATTATAGAGCGCGTAGCACTCTCATTGGTGCACAGCTCTTTAAAAAAATGTTTCATACTGACAAGAATGTTTGTTAATGATAAAATTATCAGAAACTGGTAAAATTTGTTCAATACTGGTATAATTTAAGAATACTCGTAATCTTTTCTACTTGTTGGAGGTCCAAGGACATGGTAGGATTGGTCTCATCGCATCACCAAAGCAGAGGACGACATGTGTCAATTATGGGTACTTAAATTCCCCACCTCTGATGAAGCTCGCAATATTATTTCTTTTTCGTTCCAGAATTAAAGCTAAACTAAGCCAGTGCCGAAGGTCTAAGAATCTTATGTCTCGAGGCCAAACCAAAGCAGAGGAAGACATAAAGTCGATTATGGGTACTTAACTTCCCCAACCTCTGATGAAGATGACCTTGTTGCTCACCTTCAAGAACAACTATTTAATAATATTATATATAATAAATTAGCAAGGTCCTACCAATATAAGGTTTACTACTAACCATTATTTTAAGTTTAGTAATATTTTATGTTGCCTTCTTGCTTTACAACATTCATTTCATCTTCTTCCTGTTAATTGAGCTTTTCTTGCCTCAGTTTCATTTATTCTTAAGTAGATCAATTAGGAACGATTTCCATCATAAGGACTTTATATAGCAACAATATTCTTTATTGCATTTATTCCCTTACCTCCTTTTCTTCTCTCTTTCTCGTACTAAGCTACCTGATAATCTTTTTTGACACTGCTTGAGTTTGTTTCTATGTTATTTTGCAATTATATAACGTTTCTCAAGTATCCTTTCTCTTTTTTATTTTTGCTAATTTATTATATAAGCAGGTATAAATAATTTTGATTATAAATTAAAATCTTTAGTAAGACATTAACCATTAAGTTCAAATATAGAATTAAATTTAATGAGATTTTACAATATTAAATAAGTATAGAATATTATGAAAAGTAGTAAGTAGATACTTACTATTTCTATGTTTAATATATAGTGAGACTGAACTGCTTAATCTGTATTATGAACACTTTTAGTCAATAATAGTCATACCTAGCATATATATACTCAAGATGTTTATAAGCTACTATCTAAGATTTAAATTACTTAGATATTATCAAACTTTATTTTACTTTAAAGACTTATCCTACCCTTTATTTATTAGGTATAAATTAAAATATTAAAAGAACTTTGGAACTAAATTTGGGAAGATATTTCATATTTAAATATTTGCTTTTTTTAAGTCTTTTAATAGTTAAATATTAAAGGAAATGTATACTTCATAGAAATTAATAAACTTTAAATAATTTATGCTTCTAAATAGAAAGCAAGACAAGGTTAAGTCTCATAATTCTCTATTCTCAAGTATAGCAATAAAAGATACTTCTAAATTTGATGATTCAGCTATCTTAGCTTGAAGAAAAAGAAAAATATATAAATGATGTTTATTTTACAAAATATATAAACAATAATAAAAAGTAAATGAGCTTTAAGAAAATAAAATAGATATATAATAGACAATATTAATCCTTTTTTAGCTTTTTGCTTTCTATAAATTAGATTGTTTAGTAAAAGTAACTAGAGTGTGGAATTATTTTAAATAATAATAATAAAAGCAAACTATAAGAGTAATAAATTCAGATATAAAATTTTAATGTTTAATTATAAAATCAAAAAGTACTATTAGTGTTTAAAGACATAATAAAAGAATATTTAAGAAAAAGCTGAGAGAAAGATATTATTAAATTTAAACCTTTAAAAGAGCCACTCTATAATATAAAAATTAATTAGGATTTACTTATTAAAACGCACTATTTTTAAATTATAGGTATATAAGATGAAAGAATAAAAGAGTTAAAGAAACAAGTAGTAATAATATTACTTTTCATAGAAATAGACAAAGGTGATGCTTTACCAGTTAGTAAAAATTATATAATTTTTTAATCGAAATATTCTGGAAGATATACTTTAGTATTTTTTCATAATATAAAATCAAGAAATAAAAATTAGTCTAAGTATTTAAGAAGCAGCAAGTGATGGAAAAATAGAAAATTTGCTTATATAGCCTTAAGATAAATGTTTAGGATATAATATTCTCCATTTTAAAGTTAAAAGCATTGAAAGATATACATAAAATAAAATTAGTCAAATATAAAATGGGAAATGCTAAGATGAATGCTGAAAATACTTACAAAATGATAAATAGCAATAGACCTTTCACTGAGACTTAACTTTAAATATGGGCTAATGACCTTGAAGTTATTAATTTCAACAAACTCCGTCCTTTGAGTAATAGAAGAGTCAATGAAGATTGCTTTAGGAAGGCTTTTGAAGAAGAATTTGATAATAGAACAGCAAAAATCGATTAAATAAAAAAGTAAATTTAACAAGAAATGAAAAAGTGAGAAGAATGTAAAGAGTAATTAAGGAAAACTTAAAGAAGCTAAAGGATCAATGAATATGGTATAATGGAAAATAGCAAACTTGAAATCATGATTATAGAAGCTAAAAATCTTCCTGCAATGAACTTAAATTAGTCTGCAGATCCTTTTGTAGTAATAACTGTCAATAATGAAGATGTCTTTACTACAGAAGTTGCTGAATCTTCTCTATCTCCTTAATGAAATGAAACAGTAATTTTGCCGATTTTTCAAGGTAACGAGTTCATTACCTTTTCAGTTTTTGATTATAACGAGTAAGTTTTAAATTAGAATCTCTGAAAATGAATTTATAGGAGGTTTTGAAGTTAATTTAGATACATTGTAAGATTAGGAAACACACAAAAGGTGGTACTAATTAGAAATGGATGGCTTAAGGATGGGTACTTTGAAATTATAAATGTAATGAATACATGATGCTGTAAGCTCTTCATCTTTAGGTTAAATTCTACTAAAATAAAATTTTATATTACGAAAATAAAATTTTAAAGTTATAGTAGTAGTTAGAAAAAACAATTCAAAAACTGGAATAATTCAAAAATAAAAAAGGTTTAGATTTGTTTATTGAATGAGATATAATTTATGATCCTGAAAGAATAGAAGAAGTTAATGAAACATAAAATTAGACTAATACTTTTACTCTTGATATGTAAACTGAATAATTCGATAATGAGTAGGAAAGTAATTGAGACGAAGCAAGAGGAAAAAAGGCAAAGTCACTTATAGATGGAAAGTATTTGAGTGTTGCTGTTGCTCATTCTTTCATACAAAAAAGGATAATTGGCAAATATCTTTAAAAAATTTAATTAATCTCTTAATTCTTCCTTTTTTCTCAATTTTTACTTATATTTTATCTATTGCTATAAAAGTAATTTTATAGGAAGTTAAAGAGATAAACTACCTCATATATCTACAATTAGATTATAAAGCATTCTCTTAACTTTGGAAGATTTCTTAGTTGTAGATTTTTACTTCTTTCTATTTTTATGCTGCTTAGTATTATAATTCAAATTTATCTATTTCACTTATATGACAGAAGTAAATAACCTTTAATCAAATTATTATTCTTTATTTATTCTAATAAAGAAGCATATAATTGCTAGCATAGTAAGACTTAAAGGAGAGTAAAAAACAATAGATTAAACGATAAACTTTAGGTGTATTTTAAACTCTGATCTAGCTATAGAAATATATCCCCTTAATTAGCTATATCTTATTAAAGTAGCTTAAAGATATACTTATATAATAAGTGAGTAAATAATATCTTATTCTTATACCTTAAAATAAGTCTATAAGTAATGCTAGCTATTAAAATAGATCTAGAGTTAATAAACTAAATAGAAATACCTATAGCAACCTACTAAATGAATATTGCTTTTAGTATTATAATCTATTTCATTTTAGTTCTTTAATCCTTCTATTTAATTTAAATAATTAAATAGTTTATCTAATAGTATTATAGTTAGCATTTCAAAGAGACGACAATATCTTAAATAATAGAGTAAGCAGAGATATTTAAAAGTAGTTCATAAGATAGTGTAGTAGTTTTAAAATATTAGCTTTAAATAGCTAATAAATGAAATAAAGATGATTAAATAAAAGGATATAGCATATTATAAATTTAGAACTTTAAATAGGTGATAGTTCAAATTTCAATTAGTTTAATAATGTTAGATAATTAATCTATATTTATAAACTTGTGTAAATGTACTAAAGACTCTCTAGTAATACGAAAAATATTAAAAATATTTTCATTATTTGAGTAAGCTTCAGGGTTTAGATTTTATATCTTAAGGATAAAATAGAGATATTGCATATTGCAAATAGTATGTCCAAGGCTTTTAATTTTATAATTAAAACTTATTAAAATAAAAATGTAAGGAGGTGATCCCTAATAATGGATGCCCTCATACGCTTCTCCTGACATGTACAATCAAGATTTAATGTACTAAGGATAATGAGACTATCTCGCCCCATCATAGTAGAATAACTTTTATTAAGGAGACTACGATTAATAGCTTATACCTGATATGAATGAAATATTTTACCCACCATAAAGTGATATGCTTTATCCACAGATGTAGTATAATTAAATGTAGATAAATCAAATTAATTTTGACACAAACATTTAGAGTGGACGTTTCTTTGTGATTAAGAGTTATTCTGAAGATGATATCCATAAATCAATAAAGTATAATGTTTGGAGTAGTACCAAAGATGGAAATATTAAATTGAATACTGCATTTTAAGAATCTCAAGGTAAATGGCCCATCTATCTTTTCTTTTCTGTTAATGCTTCCGGTTAATTTGTCGGAGTTGCATAAATGAAATCCGTCGTTGATTATACTAAATCTTTCGGAGATTGGGCATAGCAAGGAAAGTGGATGGGATAATTTGATGTGTAGTGGATTTATGTAAAGGACGTACCTAACAAGGAATTCAGAAGCATTACACTTGAGTAATTTTTATAAATTTAGAAACAATGAAGGAAAGCCAGTTACAAATTCTAGAGATACATAAGAAGTACCCTTACAATAAGCATGCTTAATGCTAAATATTTTCAAAAATTATAAAAGCAAGACAAGTATTTTAGACGATTTTGAGTTTTATGATAAGAGATAAAATGAGATGGATCAAAATAAATAAATGATACCATAAGAAGGAATGTAGAATCCAGAAGATTTGCTCACAACTCAAATCAAAAATTCCTAATTGAATCCTAAGTCTTCTGAGTTTCATTTTAAAGGAACAATTAAGTAGAAGTAGCCTGAGCAGACTTGAAATAGCATTGCTAAAACCAAATACTCTTTTTCTTCTTAATAAATAACTTGATTCTAGCCAATTTATAATAATCCCATTCAAATCATAAAATAACTCTTTATGCTTATAACTACTGCCTTTACGAAAGTTATTAGTCGAAGTTTTTTTGATAATCTCTTTTAGAAAAATACAATTCAATATCCTTTATTTATTTAAAAACTTTAAAATATAGAATACATCTTCTATTATTTTTCTAGCTATACCTACAAAAATCACTTAGTATCCTAGACACTTGCAAAATTAGAAAAAAAGGGGAAGTGAAAGTGATATAACTTATTAAATCTTTTTTTAATATTATAAGTAATGAATCTTAATTATATAGCTATATATTTAGTTTCTTTAGCTAATATTATATAAACAATAGGATTTTGGATTTTCCTATCTTATTGTAGAAGAACCTAAGCATAAGCTAAACTTAATTATAATATTTAATTTAATTATATATTTACTAATTTTGCTAATAAATTAATTGGATTCTACTACTACAATAATATCTTACCATTTAGCCTTTTATTAACTTTATTTTAATGCTTTAAGAGAGTTATTCTCTTATAATGCTACTATAACTTTTGTATTCATTATTATTTTGGACTGCTAATTCAACTTGAATAAGAGCGATTATTTAGAGGCATAATATTGTAAGGAAATTTATCATATTATGTCTAAGTGTATTCAATCTTAACTCTTATGGAGCTAATGTTTCTTTATTTATATCTAAAATAGTTATATCATTAGTGCATCATTCTGTTCCTTTAAATTCTAGTTAAATTTTAAAGAAATCTCTTATAAACTAAAATGAACAAATAGGAGATTAAAATATGTGACTATATACTGTAACTAGCTTATTAATTAGAATTATCTATTTATTAAGATTTAAATCTATAGCTAAATTATTTTAGAACTATGATATTTAAATAGCTTATTTAAAGCAGGCTTTCTAGTTTATAATGATATAATGCTTTAATTATTTAAATCCTTAGCTACAAAGCATTTTGAAATACATGAAACAATTAATCAGTTACTAATACAAGAAACTTAAATAATTTCATTTTAGCTGCTTTGAAATAAATAAGGTATGAGGGTATGAGTAAGAGTTTAGAAAAGGCTATACAAAATCTAAGTTTATAAGGGTATTTTTGCTTTGATTATTTATTTGCTCAAAAGTTCTATAGGTATAAAGGCTAAAATTTAATTTCATTCTATTTTAAATATAAATTTGCTTTCAATAAGAAAATTATAAAATCAAAATTTTTAGAAATTTAAAATTAATTTGAGAGAAAGTTCTTTTATAATCACTCTTATAATCTAAGCTTGGTTTTAAAATATCAATATAATGACATAGTTGTTTTTAGATTTTGAACTTCTATAATTAAAACTATATAGACTTAAGATTAGATAGAAGTTAACATTAATGAAAGATAATAAAATTAAAAAGACTCTGAAAGGATAATAACATTCTATTAGCCATATTATCAAAGCGAAATCAAATTTCTTGTCATGAAGATTATTATAAACCATATTATAATCTTATACTGAACAAGCAAAGAATATTCAATTTACTAAATTATATAAAATCTAAATTTTAAAGTTAGACTTTACATATTATTTAACCCATAATTCATAAAATCTAATCAAGCTATTTTATTTAGGAGATAACTTAGTTAAATAAGTTAGCTAGAATCTAAAGCAGATATCATTATTATCAATTTAGAGTTTATATCTAAGAATTCTATAAATCTTATGATATTATTATACATTACCAGCCTTAAAGTAATCATTTCATTTACTAGAATAGTATATAAGGTTTATTAAACATATTTATGTTCTAAGAATCAATTTAGATTTAACTAAGCTTTTGACTAGTTTTAATTAGATTATATCTACTTTATTAATTAGTTAATTTATCCTATTTGTTTATTATTCTTTACTCACTCAGTCAATAATATTTCTCTAAGTAATTATTAGGAATTATTAAGTTTAAAATAACAGTGAATAATATAAAATAGATGCTATTTCTTTATATTTTGACGCAACTATTAAAAATAATTGTTTATAGTAGACTGCATACACTTGCTATTTGCTTTAATTAGTAGAATGTAATAAAGAAGCAATATTAAATAAATTAGAAGCACTAATAGATACTCTTTAATATAGAAATAACTAAAGATATGTAAGTATTTTAAGTTATAAGATAAATTAAATTTTTATTAGTTTTAATATTAAAAAGCATGATTCCAGTCATTTAGCTTTTCAACGAAATAGCAGTCAATTGGAAGTTGAACTAATTCATCTTGCTTTTATATTGAAAATGTTATTTTTTGGTTGAATTCGAATTAATAGCTTTCTTCAGGAATACTTTTCAAAATATCTTTTGTTTTTGAGCTAATATTTATTTTTCCTGGCTGTCCGTTTGATTCCATTGCATTAGCTATCATAACAGCAGGTCCATAAATGTCATATCTAACGATTGTACTTCCTGAAACTCCTCCAATAATTCTACCCACATGAATGCCAATTCTCATTTAAAGAGAGCTTTAGCAGGATATATTAGTTTCTTCTATCGCATCAATCAAACCAAATCCAAATTTCATCATATTGTCCAACTCTTACTTGCAATCTCTTTCCTTTTTTTCTTTCTCACCATTGTATCCAATAGCAACATAGCAATCACCAATAGTGCATACTTTATAGCATGAATTTTGAACACACAAAGCATCAAATTTTGAGAAAAGTTTGTTGAGCACTTTAATAACTTCCTCAGGTGATTTTTATGAAGAAAATGCTGTAAATCCTACAATGTCAGCAAACATAATAGGCAAATCTTTTAGCTCTTCTGCTACAATTTGGCCTTCTTTAAGATTTTTGATAACATGTAGAGGCATCAGATGGTTCAATAAATTCTCAGTTTTCATTATTTTCTAGCTTAACTGTTCTTTAGTGCTAAAGGCATTTATCTCATTAATTTCCTTTATGTAAACGGATATCAACGTGAAAAACTTGCAAGTTAGCAATATTTCAAAAAGAATCAAGAAGTTCTACTCATTATTCAGCTTAAACTAGAATACTATCATTTCTACCACAAAAAGCACTAAAAGGATGATTAGAACCTGGAAAAACATTAGCTATGTATTATAGGCAATTAAAATGATATAGAAGCAAATTACGAAGCAACTCTGTATTTTTAAGTCCTAAGAAATAAAAAGAGTGCTTATAATGAAATTAGCATATATCAGAGCATTTGCCAATGCTAAACTATTGTGTCATTGCTTTCGTTTATATAGGATTTAAAGTAGAATAATCTGAAGGAAGATTAAGATTCCTTGGAATACCAAAGCACATTAGTATGAATTGTTAAATCCTGGACTTAAAAATAAGAGAGATATGAGGAAAATTTGAAACAATATATTCAAGAAATTTCCAAACTTAACTTCACTAATTGAATTTTCTTGCCTTTAGTTATAAAATATTGCAAATTCCATACTGCTCAAGAATTTTTTTTAAGGGTTAAGTACATCAAGCAACGACTAAAAAAAGCTTTTCTTTTTCTAAGAATTCTAACCATTATCTTGATTAGTATTGGCCAGAAAGTTGTGAGAAAGTATGTTCTCTATAAACTTAGAATTTTTCTCTAAATCTAAGTAGCTGAACTAGCTTTCTATCTAAATATCGAATATATCTTTAGTATTTTAGGTATTTTATAAAGAAAATTACTTATGCTATTTACTATTTTTTTGTTTATTGGATTAATTCTTATTTATAGCTTGTTGTTCCGCTCGACCGCTTTACTTATTAAACTTGCATTCTTTTCTTTTTACTAAGTGACCATCATTTTAATCGTCATAATCTTCACTGGTATCTGATTATTTCTTAAGTCTTGAAAGATCGAAATATGATTTTGAAGAAGCAATTTTATTTTGCCATTGGCATTATTATCTTTAATAACTACTTTAATCAAAATCTTTAATAGCAGAATAGCTTTCTATTTTCATCTAAATAAACTTATTCTAACTCATTTTTTAACTGTGTTATGCTAGTTATATGGATTTTATATTAGAATTTGCAGCAATCTCTGAAGGCTATTAGTTAAATACACTTACGTTTTCTAGATTACTTTGATTTTTTCTTAATTATGTTGTATGAATATTCTTTAAAGTGATATTTCTTTTTAATGTGGGTCTTATCTTAGATTTTTCTTTTTAATCTTGATTTACTTCTGTAATTATTTTTTGATTTTGATACAAATTCTTTAATAAATTTTCTTGAGAGATTTGCATTTTTAAACTTTACGAAATTTTATGAGAACTCTATTTTTCTTAAAGCAGCTCCTAGCTCTTCTTTTAGTCAAGCTGATAAAACTTATTTTCTTGTTGACAGTGTGACTCTACTTCATTTGTAATTTGATCTTCTACTTATATATCAAATTACTCATTTAAGATATTTATTGCATTCTACACAACATTTTCTGATTCTATAAAATTTTACTCTTTAATTTGGCTTTAATTCAAAGAACTTTAGTTGCTATACTCTTATTAAAGAATATTATGTTTGCTTGACTATAAATTTATGAGAGAAGACTTATCTTCATCGTATTCTAAAGCTATATTTTTTTTAAGTAAGCTTGATTGATTATCCTTTTATATTAGATCTTCTTTGAGAAATCCGTAGAAGTTCTTAGTATTTCTTTAACTGCTTCTTCTCTTTGTAACATCATAAATTCTTTGCTTGATAGAATGTACTTAACTTTTCTTATTTACCGAATTTTTCAATCCTTGCTTCTCCTAATAAACAATATAAGTAATCATTTCCCCTTTTCCTTTAGCTTAAATAACTTCTTATTCGAATTCAAGATATTATGTATTTTTAACTAGTTCATATGTTGATTCTGAAATCCTTATTTTCATCGGTTATTTTACATTGCTGCACATCCTACTAGCTGTATTAACCGTATCTCCTACTAGTGCAAATTATGGCTTATAGTCGCCAACCACTCCAGCAATAACCTGTCCAGAATTGATTCCAATTTTAACTTATAGGTTTTAACCATTTCTCAAAATAATACTTTCAGCTCTTATTATCATATTCAATGCTAACTATAGAGTCCTTTAAGCATGGTCATTACTTTCTTTCTGGAAATTATTAGATGAAGAGTATTATAAGCCACCACATGCCAAGTAGGTTTTTCCAACAGTTTCTATCTTATTAACTTTATGTGCTTCACACAAATTATCAAAGGATATTTGAATTTCGTTCAATAGTTCTATTAACTAGGATGGAGAATACACTGAGCATATTTCTTCGAAATCATAAATATCACAGAAAAGAACAGTCACATTTTTATGCTTTTCTGCTATATAATGCTTTCCCTCCTTTACTTTATCCATTATAAAACTAGGAAATAGGTTAGATAAAATATCATAATACTGCTATATTTGATTGGTGTAGCAAATTTTAAACAAAAATATATTGCGCTCTAGCTTGTCAACTTGATAAAGGTTAAAAAGTACAAGCAAGTAAATAAAAACCAGGGAAACAGTTTATGTTAAGAAGCAAATTTCTTAGTACTTGCAGTATTCTCCTTACTCTTCTTCATCTAGACTTAAGTTGCTTGTTCTGACAAAGAAGATGAATATAACGAGGTAAATGAAATAAACAACTGCAAATTAATATACTGTCAATTTCAGCACTATCAAAGCTTGGATAAACAGATACAGAATATACCATTCAATATGGAATAAGCTTATGATTAAGTTTATTATGAAGAACTATATCAGAATAATTGTTGTCAATCTACTCTTCAGCACTCCATAGATCTAATTAATCTTCATCAACCAGTAAAAGCAAAGTCTTACAAACACTAATCCTAATAAAAACCAGTACTAGTGCTTTAAAACTACTTCAAACTTGAGAGTCAAAACTATGGCAATAACTATATAATTAATGATAATTATCTTCAAAAACTACTTGTAGTAAAGAAATTGACTCAAATACATGTAGTTAATAAATAGCTATTCAAGCTGTTTGTTCTTAAATTTCATTAGAATCCTGTCTATTTCAAATGAGAAGCTTTTGGATTCGAAAATCGCTCTTTCTTATAGTTCATCTGAATCTGGATTAAAAACGTCTAATAGATTTTTCTTGAACTATCTCATTCTCTGAGAGTGAACTTCAGCTGTTTATATAATATCCGCTTTTATTTCTCTTAAAATTGATACAAAAGAAGGGTGAAAAATACTCACAATGTCTCTCAATTTAAAAATTAGATAATTGATTTTGCAAATGATAAGGATAAGGAGTAGGGTTTTAGCATTATTAAGAGTACTAATTTCTGGATATTCTTTACATTCTCCTTAAACATATAAGATAAGATACTGAAAAGGCTGGTAAGCAATAGCTAAAACAGATATTGTAATAATTTAAATTTTGCTTATTTAATTAGAATCCATTAATAGCTACATTCAGCATGTTGATATCTAGCTTATTTCAAACATTCGGTTCACATAGTAATAAGAAGGAAATTCATTATAGGTGAGTAGTGAGTCTTCTAAGCTGTAACTAAGAATAAGGAAAATCGCCAAACTATTTAAAGTTGTTGTAATTATCTGCTTGGTAAACATTTTCAGTTTGCTGTGAGTAAGTAAAAAATGGATTGAATAAAGTTAAGGTGTTTTAACACTTTTCTTTACAGTAGTGTCTTTTTCTAAAGCACCAAAAAGCATAGATGGAATACTAATGTAAAAAACTATTAAATAGTAATTCAAATCATCGTCAGTATGAGAACTAAAGGCAAAAATAAATTGCTTTAAGAACATCAATATAATAAATAATAAACTGCAGTATATTAAAGATTCTAGAGTTCTGTAAATTCGGAGATTTATATACTTCCCATGAACAAGCAAAAGTTTTGATAGTCAACTAAATTGAAAATTTGAAATATCGCTAGCAGTTTATGCTGAAACATTTTAGTCATCTTGAACTGCTATCCCTATATCAGCTTTAGAAATCATTTTAATGTCACTTACTCCATCTCCAATACAAAGTATTTTTGGCTTGAATGAAAATTGTTATTACATAAATTTACAAACTTTAACTTTCGTTTCCGAATTTGAATCTGATAAAATTAAACTTTCGCAAACAAAAGCAAGCATAGCAAAATATTTTTAAGCTTCTTAGTCTTTAAATATTAACTCCAAGGACTAAGCATCTACTAATAAAACAAAGTCTTGGAGTAAATTTAGCTATTTATCTTTAAAAATTGAACTGCTTAAATTCCTACTTCCAGAAAATTACTTTTAGATTTATTCTAGAGTGCTTTAAGAGTTAGAAGGATCTCTCAAAGCTGATTAAAGAAAAGGACTAAAACTATACTATCTTAAATTCAACTAACTTTAATTTTGCATAATATCTTAACTGTTTGCTATTTCATTAGTATTATAATTTTCCTTGGAAAAGCTAGAGCGCTCATCAAATTCTTGTGAACAGCAACTTTTATTTGTTTAAGAGATTTGTTTTTAAAGCAGTGCTTGCTTATACATTGAAAACTTATTAAGCATAATAGCTGAATTAGCAGAAAGAATGGTTCTTGGGCTTTTAGAAGATTTTTCTTCATCTTCATCTGGTATCATTCTATAAACGTGAAATTTTAGATAATTAAAGAGCATCTATTTTACTTGATCTACTTGCGTTTGTTTCTTTACAAAGAATAGTTAGTTATCTTCTTTAATAAGTTTAGTATTATAGCCCACATTTAAGGCATTCTAAAGAGTATCTCCTGTTATCATTCAAATTTTAATTCCTGCTTCCTATAAAGAAGTGATGCATTCATTTACATTGCTGAAAACATCTTATTATAGAATAAAAAGTCCTTCTAACGTGAGATCTTTTTCTATCTGTGTTGCTATTTAATTAAGCCTTTCTTGCTTGTTTTGAACTGCTTCATGAGCGTTAATGTATTCTCTTTAGTACTTTTTATACTCTTCTTCGGAAAGAACTTTATAAGAAACAAAATTAGTCAAGAAACCTTTTTGCATAAATTTTGAGTGGATGTTTAGATCTACTTAATTACCATTTTTGCATGTTTTATGTATTTCCGATAAATTTCCTTTACATAATAAAAGAGCACTCCGTTTAGTGCCGCTGCTTTTCGTTACCTATGAAAAGGGACTTTATACCTCTGATCAATTATTTCTCATTATTGTAAAAAACTCTCGTTCCTCAATTTCCTAAATTAATACTGACATTCTTTACCTTTCTACTGTAAAGTCGTTTATAGCTAGAATTTAGAAATATTTATACTTATCACCTATTTTTAATTTGCATACATCAAGATCGTTGTATTAAAGTTAATAGCCATATTGATTTAACGCTCTAACCACAGATATGCATTCAGGACAATAGCCTTTTAAATTAATTTTCTCTTCTCCTCCTGCAAGGACAGAATGACAAAGAGATAAATGTTCCATAAACCTCTACAGGTCTTCGTCCTATTTTAAGACTTTTAGAATCTCCTCGAAGTTATTTTCTCCTCTCTCACCTTGAATTCTTTATTAGTTTATAGTTTATTAACTATCTTATGGAGGATCAAAAATATTCTTTTGAAGAGTATTAGGTTTGTGGTAATAAGAATGATTCTTAAAAATAAAACCTTTAAAAATTAGATCTCTTGAGCATAAGGTTCCTGATTTATCAGTCAATATATATTCAATTTACCCTAGGTTCTCTAGTAAGTTAAAATTGTTTATTTCTATTTCTGCCTTATTTTTCTCCCTTCAAAAGCTCTTGTCTCTTTGAATGCGTATGACAGATATTACTCTCAGAAAATCAAGGATGACATATAGCGTGATCGGAGTAAAATGAATATAAGTGTATAAGAGGTAAATTATCTGTTTACTTTCTGACTCTTCTATACGATAAAAAGGGCTATTGGCGTATCTCTTTGCTCATACTTTCATAGCAAAGTAACTTAAGATCATTAATATGATTTATAGATATATGATAATCAATTAGATTCCATTCAAAGATCTTTCAATAATTCCTTTTTTGTTATGTTGAGTCAAACCTTTAAAAATTTGTGTTTAGTTACCCGTGTAAATAGCAACTGCCACAATTCACTAAGTTATTTTAATTTTGCTACCTTTCATAATGAAATTGTTGTCTTTCAAATCTATTGTGCTGGTGAATCCATGCAGCTTTATAGTTCCACCTGGTTTGTTTTCTTCAAGTCTAATGCATGATCCTCATATTTTTTTAATGTTTGACTCAACACTCGATGCATCCTATTTAACTAGAATGCTTTAAGACTCTGAAACTGCGCTTCTAATCTTTAGTTTATTCATGCCATCAATGCAAAACGTGTCAATATAACATTGACCTAACTCTGATGTTGCAAGAATAAGAACATCACAAGGAACTTTTTCCTCTTCCAATATCAAAATAATTTCCCCAACTCTCAAGTTTTGCCATTCAATCTGTTCAAACTTCTTATTTCTAAATCGGTAGCAGAGTCTTTTATTAGTCTGATCTTTCAGCATATTCATATGAGTTTATTCAGATCAATTTTTGAATAAAAGCAAGACGAAATCCAGAATTTATAAACCTAGGACTAAGTAAAAGTTTCTAAAGGACTAGTCAGGAATAATAAAATAAAATATTAAAAAGTTAATTATTATTCAAAGATTCCCAATCCTTTAGAAACTAAACTAGCAAACATAAAAGATCTAGTGAAATATAGTGCTCTATTTCTTCGGTGCTCTGTTTTTAGGAAATAATTTATTTTGGAAATTTTCAGAAAGGGGAATCTAACGGATTTTTTTAACATCTTAGGTTTTGAGGCTCTAAACTTTTTATGAAAAAGATAAAGACATTTTATTTAATTACAGTCAAGAAATTTAAGATTTAAATACTTAGTGTTTATAATTTAAGCTAAAGGAATTCATTTATTATCTATCATTTCATTATAGTAAGCTCTTAATCGTATCAACCTCACTATTCTTTATGGGTAATTAGCTCTTCTAATTTTCGCTTTATTTGACTATAACGGTATCAAAGTAATAATCAATCAAATCTTCTATTTAAATAGATATTTACTTTAAATTAGTATATTTTATGTTTATACACTGTAATATAATAACATATCCAATCATTCAATTGTCCACTATCAATTGATGTGGCTAGTATTATATATAACTTAAAGATAATTCTATAAAAATACTGAAAACATTAGATGGAATATTAAAACTTATATAGCATTATAGTATTGAACTCTTTTTATAAATTAAGTCACTTAGTATATTACAAATATACTTATTAAGTGTAAGTCTATCCTCACTAATAATATCCCGATAAATCGATACTTCTATAATAGTCTTTATTTTATATTTCTTCAATTCAGCTAATGAATCTTTTATTTCTGCTATCTAAAATCTATTTATTTCAAATTTTTTAAATATGGAAAAACGGATAATTTAAAAACTATTAGCGTATATTTTTCTTCTTCTGTTTCCTTCAAGTAGAAAGAAATTCATTTTACATAAATCTGAAAAGCAAATATCTATTTGACAATTTTCAAAGTTTAAACGAAATGATTTCTAAAACTATGCCATAGTATTCTGACTTTTGTCCTCTAGTATTATACTCACTTTCTATATCCATAGCATTTTTTGACTTTTTTATTTCGTTAAGATAATCTTTTTTGTATAGCCTACTAAGAAAACAATGTTTCACTAAGGGAATCGTAATAGAGATACTTTAGACTGACTATAATAGAACGCTTAGTAGAAACACTTTTATTAAAAATGTAAATAATTGAATAGAAGAGAGGAATAAAGGAGTTATTTGATGTTAGAATTAAAATCATTTTTTGAATAATATTACTATAAATCAAATCTCTATCTATTAAGCTCTTCACTTAACTATATTTAAAGTTAAGAAATTAAAAATGACAAGCATAATACTTTGACCCTATTAAAGGAATTATAATGAAGCCAGAGTGAAATTTTCTGCTTTCCTACACCAAATTTTCAGTAAGCATCGTATATAAACGATGATTTATAAACTAATATCTTTATTATAACATCTAAACTAATTAAAGCTTAACTTGTATCTAAGATAACTTTTTAAATTGCTTATATAGATTATTATCTTATCTCTTATTTAAGAAGAATAAGCTTTATCTTTGTTCAACTATTTTTATTAAAGATAGTTCCCTAAAACTAATTGTATCCCTCTTTGATAAAAGCATTCATTATCTAATTTGGTAGGTATTACATCGATACAATGTTAGCAATTTAGATAAATTTGTCTAAATTATAGATAAAGAACTGCTGATAATAGTTTATCCCCTAAATATTTAATATGACTATAAAACTAAATAAAAGAGACATTAATAAACTGTTCACTTATATTATAGTTGCTAAGTATTCCCTTTAAAATTCTCTAAATAGTCAACACTATTATTATTCTTATTCTTATTTTATATTAATATTCTACTAGATGAGTATTATATATTGTATCATATTTGCAAATCAAGTCATAGGCACTCATAAAATAAATATTTCTACTCAAACAAAAAATTTTAAAATATTGAGAGACTCCCAATTTACTACTAAAGAATAAAATTAAAATGACTAAAATAGCAGGGAAATATCTTATTATATGTATAAAATAGAAAATTCCATGCAAAAAGTCTCATAGGAAAAGAAGAATTCTCTCTTTGTAGCCAATAAGTAAATAAACCTATATTAACTTCAAAAAATGTAAAATAAAAACGGTTAGCTTCAATACTAATACAAAAAATTGAAGGAAAAGTCTACCATCTTATTTCAAACCCATTAGTACAAAAAAAAAGAAAATTTCCAATCAGCTAATTTCAGAATTGAACAGATAAAAACCAAATTCCATTAATTAGCTGGTTGACTGAAAGTTTATTTCCTAAAAATATATTGTCGAACAATCCTATGAATGTAGAACCAGATATTCAGTCAACAAAAATTTCTATATTAAATTGAAGAAAGTAATGCTGGTATCGTAGAAAATTTTGAAAAAAAGCTAAATATTCTTAAAAAGGTAAAAACTATAAAGTTTTAAAATATGGTATTAAAAAAGTTATTTATTCTATGCTCTTGAAGGACTATTATATAGAAAAAAGATATATAAGGGGAGTGAAATTTTAAAATGCAATGCATTTGAGTAATAAAGAAAAAATAAAAAAATATAGGAATGGATTTCGAATGAAACAAGATATCGGTAATCAAAAGGTTAACGCAGTGCAGCTAGATATGCAATTAAGAAAAAGATTTAGACGTAGATTGGAAATTTAATTTTTTGCAAAACTAATAAACTTTTAAACAGTGATGAGCGTGATGGACTCACTATAACTCATTATTATTATTATCTTAATAACTAAAGAATTAACAAATACAATCTTATTTTCACTGATCAGAGTAACAAATGATATCAATTTATTAAAAATTAATAATATTCTTAAATATCTTATTATGAATAAGTCAATTCTTGACTAAAGCTATATATTTTAATATTTTAAATCTCGATATATTGTAATACCTACTATTCCTTAAAATAAAATAATTTATTATTAATGCTTGTCTTATATGAATTAAAGCAGAAAATTGTTATATTAAATAAGATAAATTAATGATTATTTAGTAATTTCACCTTAAAATAGATTTATAAAATCATCTTGCAAATTCATTTGCTTTATGCTTACTCCCTAAAATTTATAATAAATATTACTAAATCGATTTTTTGTCAAGTTATACACAAAATTAAATCTGCTGAAGCTAGTTATAATAGAGAAATATATAAGTAAACTTAATGCTTGATAGAGATATTTTGATATTTTATTGGATACAATGTATGGATTATTATAAAAGGCTGCAAAACTGTAAAAAAGCTTTTGCTTCAAATATTGAAGCAATCAATTTAAAAATATATAAATAAAACAAGATCTAAGAAGAATAAAAATATAAATGTGAAAGTAATGATTAAATTAAAAAATATGACTATGCATATTATACTCTAATGATATAATGAGAAAGATAAGAAAATTTAAAATTTAAATTACTGATTCATTTCTACTTTGTCAATTAAAGAAAAAATATTAACACAAAAATTTTCAAGAAGGTAATTCACCGTTAAGTCTTAAAATCTTTTCCTTTAACTCTTTGTTTTCATTGATAATTTCACTGTTTTGGGCTGAATATTACTCGAACAAAGCTTTCATATCATTCTAAATTAAAAAATTACAAACTAAGAATTAAACTGTCTAATTATGTTCAAGTTTAGACTTTTTAAATCTTCACGGATGCCTTTGACATTATCCTCTAATTAAATTAATCTTTGTTCAAATTTTTAAAATTACTCCTTGTCTACTTCCTGTTATGGAATTTCAATTTCCATGTTTTTTGAGAAATTTTTCTCCTTATTTTCGCTTTGCTATATTGGATTATCAAATGGTAAACTTATATTTTCTAAATGTTATTGAGCAACATTACCTCTCTATACCTTTTTCTATCCATTGTTTAATATTTGAGCCTAATCTTCTAAATCCTAAACATTTAAGACTTTGCTTTATTGCTGAAACATATTATTTGAGTAAACTTAAGGAGAAACATTTTAGAGTAGATTCTAGACATTTTCTTCTTCATTTCTGAAAACTTAAGCCTAATTAATAGGCTTCTAAACTTCACCTTGATTAATAGCAGATTTGGTTTCAAACGCTGATTGCTATCTTTACTAAATTAACTGAATTGGCTTTTCTTGAATTGGCTGCTATATGTTTTATTACAATTGTTAATAGTATTACTATGGCTATTAACCCTTTTTGCTGAACTCAGTTGAAACTTTAAATTTGCTTTCTTTTCTTATTTCTTCAACTGTTTTAATTTTCTAAGAGCTTGTTTAGGGAGTTATAAAGCCACCTGACTACTTTCTACTAATTTCTTAATTTTGAGGAGAAAATAAATCTTAATCTACGTTTTAAAATTAAATATTCTTCAGTATACTATTATCAGGAGTTAATTTTTCCTGTTATTTCTAAGATTCAAAAATTTGACTTTAGAGTGATGGACCTTAGTATTAAGGTAACTATTATTTAGATATTTACAAGCCAAAATTTTATTATTATTAAGAGATAGCTTGAATCTAGTTTTGAATAGCTTGCTTATCAAGAGGCTTTTGCTTTATTTCTTTAGGTATACTCTTTTATGTCTCTTATTTAATAAAATCTAAACTTTGATCGGTGTTTTCAACATTTGTAGGAGCTATTTGATTAATATTTTGCTTAGTAGGCGTAACAGGTTACTAATTCTAGATCTAAGCAACCTTAACTTCGATAGCCTGGGATTGTGATAGTCTTTTGTTTACTTGAATTTTATTTAATCTTGATATTTCAACACTATTTACTCTTTATCCTTCATGACCTCTTAAAAATTGAAATTCTTTGGGCTTTCTTAGATCAAGCATTAAGATTTTTCCGTTATCAGTACCTAGTGCTAAGCTGTATCCATCATGACAAAAAGAGATAGCAGAAAATCCGCTTCCATCTTGCAATTGCTATTATTCTCATGCTATCTTTTTGTCTTAAACATCATACAATACGAATTTTCCATCTTAACCACAGGAACATAATAAACGCTGGTTTACAGGAGAAAAAGCTAATCCATTAACAGCTGCCTTATGCTATTTTTCAAATTGGATTAGTAAAGTTTTAGTAGCGGTATCCCATACTTAAACAACCCCAGATTCACACCCTACTCCTATTTGTTATCTCCTAAAGTTAGAATATTCTACTGCATTTATCGATCCTGTACTCTTAACTGATTAGTCTTTCAAATTACAAAGCTTATTTCCATTTATCACTGAATGGATAAATAAATCACCATTTGAAGTACCAGTGGCAATGTAATTATCCATACTATTGAAAGAAATAGAGTTAATGGCTCCATCTTCTGATACATTTCATATAGCTGGATGATTCCTTTAACCTTCTTTCCTTAAATAAAAAATTCTTAAAGTTCCGTTTCCGCAACCAGCAGCAAGAGCAGAATTATTAGAATTGAACATAATACATTTGACTGGTATCTAATTTTCAGTTTAGTACTCGAAAAATAAGCGAGGAGTTTGGGATTCAAGGGATTCAAACGGTGTAACAATATTAATTCTTCCATCCTCTCCGCAAGTTGCTAGTTAAGAAGCATCATTATTTCAACATGTATCATTAACTTTCTAAGTATGATATTGAATTTTAAGGAGAGGTTATTGACTACTTAAATCAGGAATAATCTAGCCTGATCTGTAGATGTCGTGAATTAGCACTTGAGTACTTGCTGAACACAAAAAAGTTGACATGTTTTGTTATCAACGAAAAAAATTAAAAAGAATAATTTGAATATGAATTTTAAAACTCTCCCTATTTTATCGCTATTATCAAACTTATCCTTTCTTTATTCTTATTTAAAATAAAGCTAAAACTTACTCTATTGCTTTGATATTCAATTCTCACTTAATAGGCTTACTTAAGAAGAAGCAACTGCTTTCTAATTCAAATTACTTGCTTATAAAGAAATTTAGAAAAAAGTGAACATATAAGGTTATATTAGAAGCATTTTGAATTATTAAACCTACAAGAATATCGAAAGACATAATTCAAGAAATTTATCCTTAATGTTGTAATAAGATAATCAATCTCTATCCCAAAAATTGTTTCTTCTTCACTTTTCTTTATACAAAATCAAGCACAAAAATCCTTATAATTTTGCTAAAGGAGAACTGAAAATTTCAATTATTTTCCATATAATAGAAACGTAAAGCCTTTAGGAACCTCTAATAATTAAAGTATTAGGAAGTTTAAGTAAAAATATAAAAAGCAGCACTCGCTATTATTAAATAACAATCCCTTACTAATTCTTTATACAAAATAGATTCTATATCATATTCACTAGTTTCTACATCTGTAATTACTTAAATTTTTTAATCTTTATTTCTTTTTATATTTTTGCATATATTATATATTAATATATTTTGGGTAGTTTTATATATTACTTTTGAAATAGTTTAATAAAAACTTTAACTAGCTTAGATAAATAATGAGCAAAGCATCTTCCTTCACAACACTGAAATTTTTTTTCCTATTAATCCAAAAAGCCTAATACTATAATTAATATTTATCTCCTTTTAAAGTACTATTGAGGATATCTTACTTCAAACTCAATATACTTTTAGATTAAGATGATTTTAACACATTTGATGTCTAAAATCTTGAAGTTAGATTTCTTAAGTAATAAAAGTGAATAGCTAGTAAATAATGAATAATTATTTAATTTAAATCTAAATACCAAAGATTATAAACTTAATCCATTATTTAGCAAAATTAGCACTAAAAAATATTGTTCTTATGATTTATAATAAGGAAACTATTTTAAGCATTAGCTATCAAAATAGAGATAAGGTTAATGAAAGATGTATAAGCTTAATTTCACTTAATAAGCTGCTTAGTATTATATATTAAATGTATTGCTTTATTTTAGATTTTATTCTTTTAAATTGTTGTGATTCTTAGCTACTATAATCTTGCTATTTAAAAATAGAGCATTTAAAAATTATAAATGTAATATAAAACTAATTTTTAGGAGGAAAATAAAAGCTAAATTTCTACTTCTTCACAACATAACTAAGATACTACATCTAACTAAGAAGAATTGTAGATTTTTGGTCCCAACAAAGTTTTTGAGTAATTTCAAGTTTCTGAGATTTTGTAGATTTAAATTGTTTAGGGTAACATTGTTAAAGAAAAGGTTTCAGCTATTACGAATGCGGCAAACGAAGAAATGTGGCTTGGAGGAGGTGTTGCAGGTGCAATTGATTTAGCAGGAGGTTCTGCTGTTTAGAAAGAATGTAACATATGAACAAAAGTAAATGGATAAGTTCCAACTGGATAAGCGGGAGTGACAGGACCTGGTTTTCTTCCATGCAAATGAATTATTCATGCGGTAGGACCAATTTGAAGAGATGGATTTAATAACGAAAAATAACTATTATATAATTCAGTCTATAACACACTTTTATGAGCTGAATTTCTTAGATGTGAGAGTATTTCAATTCCATCTATTTCAAGTGGTATTTTTGGATTTCCCAAACCACTCTGTGCTGAAATAATGCTTACAGCTTGCTATGATTTTGGTAAATTAGACCGTTAAGATCCATCGTTGAAATTAATTCGACTTTGTAACTTCGATGAATATACAGTAGAAATTCTACAATAAGAGCATAAAAAGAAACTTGAGAATTAGTAAACATTTAATCCTAAAATTCCTGATCAAATTAATTTTTAGGTCCTGTTTGGAAAATTTCAAAAAGAGAGGAGTGAAAAAAATGATAGTTCAGTTTCAAGTTAAAATAAGACTTAGACTTAAGCTGAGGGATATTAAAAAGAGAAAGGTATACTGGATCAAAAATATGCAAGTTAACACTAGATAATAAACCAGAGTCAAAATTAATTAAAGCCTAAAGATCTGGATAAAACGGAAAAGTAACCTTTGTCGGAAAGCTAATAATAGTAGGATAAATCAATAACTTTAACTGAAAAAAAGCCATAAGCTTAATTAATTCCCTAATCTCTACAAGAATTTGAAGAAAAGGCTCAAGAAGTTAAAGAATAAAATAAATGAGATGAAAAAGCAACTTTTCTAAAACTTGTTAATTATGGATACTTAAAATAAGTTAAATTCAAAATTATTATAAAGAAAGTTTAACATTACTATTAATTTAATAGAAAAGCTACAAGCCTCTTAGATATTTAAAGCTTAAGATGATATGAAAATATATTTATTTTGCTAAATATTAGTTATAATAAATAAATTGGATGTCAAACTTATTAAGTAAAGATTTTATCTCCTTAACTTATCTAAATTAATTATTAAACTTTTTCAATGTTATAGCCAAAGTTTAATATCCTAAAATTCTGAAGCTAATTATTTTTTTAAATCTGTTTTAAAGAAAAGTATAAAACTAGCTTTTTAAATCACTGACTGAATAGTAATAGAATTATAGTTAATATTATAAGGTAGAATATAGAATAATTAATCTTATTAAATTCTGTAATTATTAGCATTTATTAGCATTGTTGCGTAATTTAAATACATTGGTCAGATATTAGTTTCTTCTTGGATTAATTGACATTTATATAATATAAGATAAAGAACAGATGAATCTTCTTCTTTTAGTTTGTATTATATTATCAACTTTTTGCTTTGCTAAGAAGAAAGATTATGGAAAATACAGAGCGAGATGCACTAAGAATTATTGTAATCTTTAAAATCTTGAATACTTTGAGCGAGAACTTTGTGTGCATAATTGTATGGATGCAATTTGTTGGCTTAAAGTATATTCTGATAACATATTAAATGAATATTATTGGTCTCATTGAACTGAGAAATTCACTGATTTTTAAGAAAGGAAAAAGTAGTTCAAATCATGTATGGAACTTGCTGAAGTTAAACAGACAACTGATCAAAGGATTTTTCATTGTGAAAATTACTATTGTAAATGATTTTTTAGAAACAGAGAAGATCTTACAGATGCTGAAAAGTAAGAACTTGAACTATGCAATGCTATTTGTATCGATACAGATTGCTTTTGAATAGCTCATCAATCCTCATTCATAAACGAAAAAACGAATTAAAAGTTCAATAATTATAAACTAAGTGAAGACAAGAAGATTTTAGATTGCTATTAAACATACACAACTACTACTGGAGTTATTCCAGATGATCATGCAATGAGCTTTATAACAAAGTACAAACCTCAAAGTCAGTATTACATTCAAAAAATTAATCACATGATTATGTATAAATACGTGTATTTCTAAAATCTTTAGATGTAGGAATTATTCTTACACTCTTAGATGGATTTAGAGTGTTATGAAAACACTCACAACTTTTTCCCTTTAGAAATTTTCTACGAAAACTAAGATTAAATCCAAAAGTATTTCACTAATAAAACAGAAATGGAAACATTTAGAATAAATATTAGAAATAGATTTGTATAATGTTACCATTCAAAGAAGTTATTAAAGAATAGTTTATTCAGTGAAACTAGTAAATTTTGTAGCTCATTTTGTAGGTTTGTAGGAGACTAAAATTAAATTTAATTGTGCAAGAACTAGTGTATCTCTCCTCCTTGCTTTAATCTTGTCACTAAAAAATAGGAAGGAGATATTTTTTCAGACTAGAATGAGTTGGAATTTTAAAATTGTCTTTCTAATATTAAGCAGAGGAATTAAGAAATGTTCTCAAAGTACAATTATATCCGCGATGTATAAATGAAAGCAATAGACTGTAATAAAATGTGCTTATAAACTAATAAAGTATGAGATAATTGAAACATTATGAAATGTACTTATCAGTGTATTGATATGGATTGTTACTCAACGAACTTTGAGCAGTATGACGAAAAAACAGTGATTGATTCTTTTATGGATTCAGGTTTCAAAATAAACTAGGAAATCCTAAAAACTAAGGACAATTTCTATTCCTGCTATTTTAAGAGACAAGGATTTGAAAAGCCTAATTTTAAAAAGGAGGACTTGTGAGTAATTTTTATTTAAATTAATTTAATAAAAAAATCTAAATAGACTATACTACTTAGTTTATATGTATCAAAAATATAAAGGTTTTATATAAACTTTTTAATTATTAAATAAGTTTATTTAGCCTGCATAATTATGAAATTTTACTAAATATTAAAACATTTTTCATAAAGCAACATCTTCCTTTATTTTATTTAGATCATAAATCCTTTGATTAGTTTTCTAAATATTAAGTGGATGCTTAAAATATTAAATTATTCTTTAAATTTTAAACATAGTTAGAATATTATTTACATCAAAGCTTATTATTTTCTTTCCAGTCTCATTTCAATATCTATTTTTTTATCTATACTTTAATGAAATCATGCTTTTTGTCGTAGAAATGATTTCCTCTATAATCTTCAGCATAAATTGAAATTTAAAAGTAAATAGCTAAGTTAGCAAAATCTAATATAACAAATGTTAAGAATCATCAATAAATATGAGAGAGTCTCTAAAATTGCTTATTTAAAGCACAACTCTATTAATTAACATACCTCCACTTTTGATTAAAATTCAAACTACAATAGTTTGGAAGGAAATTTGTTTACTATTTATACTTTTTATTTCTAAAATTGTTTTAAATTCTTTCTTACTTTTAGAAGCGTTTATTTGATTATGAGGATATCTTTATAAGTGTAAATTTCTTTCCATTCGATCCTAATTTGTAAAATGATCAAAAAATATAAATAATGCTGTAATTTTAAAAAGTTATTAAATATTTATTTCATCATTTTTGAGTTTTAAATATAGAAATATAGATTTATTAGCTTGATATTGTATGAAAGACATATAAGATATATTGCAATTAGAATAACCTTTCTAATAGTTAAGTCATTTTATTTGATTTAAAAGAGGAAAGCTATGAAAAATATTTAAACTGATTTAAATGGAAATAAATTAGAATAAACTAAGGAAAAAATAAACAAATATTTAAACTAAATTTTTTGTCTTAGTCTCATTAGTCGTTTGGAGGCTATTTTTAAGCAGATAGCTAGGTTGCTTTTATATTTATATCTGTAACCATGTTAAGATTATTAAATTCTAATAATTCTGTACTGTTTATATCTAAAGCTGTTTTCTGTCATTGGAATTAGCTTCTTTAGTTTTATTTAGAAGTTAAATTCCAGACAAAGTTAGTGTTATATAAAATTGGATCTATCCATTCATTATTGACAACATAGTCCACTTTTTCCTTATTTAAATGGTAATTTAACGATTAAGAGAACTTTTATTTTGTATGTGTAACATATTAGCAATCTTTAAAGCATTTATTAGCAGATCTACCTACATTTGGAGTAAAAACGTGCATTTTCATGTGGTTTACTAAAAATCTACTAAAAGATAATCCAAAATCGCACCAGGATCAAGAGTTAAAAATGTCATATTTAAGTCAATTAGGAATAAAAAACCCTCCTATTTTACCTTCCTGCTCCATTGTAAAATTGTAAAATGACTTAATATCTGTTTTCTTGTAAAACGAAGAAATTCTAACAAAAGCAACTCTCTTTTCAAACTGTGGATTTAAATAAATCTTATTATAAACCCACAAACTATATCTATAAAAATCAGGAGCATATTCAAAATCATCCTCTGCATGAATTACTGCAACTGCATTGACATAATTAAGAGTAAAATTATAAATGAACTTGGCACAAGATGAAATTTTACTTTCTTTCTAAAGAATTGTAGTTGCATTTGCATAAACTTTTGGACAGTTAAAATGTACTATATTCAGCTTTTTCTTGAAATGATTTATAATTTAGAATACTCTTGTATAGTTATCATCTTATCCTATTATGATGATTGTATCTTAAATATTAAAGGAATTATAAAGAGAATTCATAATATTTTTTAGTTCCTTTGTTCTTTTATATACCTGCAAGGAAATAGGTATTATTAGTTTTACATTTCTCAATTCTATTTCTTTCTTTAGTAGGTTGTATTCCTATAAAGCTCTTTAAAGTACTTTATGTTATTCTTCATAATTAAATTTCTCTGTTGGATCAACGCATTTACTATTACTTTTGTAAGTTTTTTGCCAAATCATTTGCTTCTCTTAACTTGTAATGAAATTGATTTAGCCAAAGTTCATTATGCTAGTTTCAGACGTTTACTTTTATTTTTTTACAACATATTTTATTATGCTAACTTAATCAAAATATGAAGCGAAAATCTAGCCAACTTAAATTTATTTTCCATTAAATAGATCTTAAATTTCTTGATTCTATAATAATATATCTGTTACTAATATTTTCTACATCCATCCTTCAAAAAAATTTCCAGGCTTCTCGTAATTTCTCTCAGTTGGAAGTGTTTTTGAAACTACTTAATGCCCTAATCTTAAATGTCTACCATTTTAAACTAATCTGAAATACTCTTTTTAGTCGAAATCAATAATCTTAACTTCATCTACATACAGATGAATTAAATGTTTATTAATATTAGGTCCAAATGCAGTTATTACAAGACAAACTTGATGCCATTATAAAAAGTTAATCTCCTTTAATTCTTTACTTTAGTAGGCTTGACACTATAAATCACCTCCAGTTTTAACAGAAAGCTTTGACTGTCAAATATCAATAGAGTAACCTCAATAATCAGTCGAAGTTTTACATCCATCCATTCTGTTAGCAATGAGAGTTTATTTTTAGGAAAAGAAACTATTTTTAGATTATATTCAAAAACAAATAGTCATTTTAGAGAAGTCTAAACTTGGATACATACCCTATACGATCCATTATAAGTTTTATCTTAATTAGATGCCATTACTTGATATTTTTTAGAATTAAACTGAATAATTTTATGGATTTATGTCCTATTCGTTTTAGTGGCTTAAAGGGTTGCTTTCGTCTTGCTATATTTATTTAAGTTCATCTATATCTTTATTATCTTAAAATTTCTGCTTTTTAATGTTTTTAGATTTTTTTCTATCGTTACTAATGAACTTTTTTTATTTTCATTCATAAACAATGCTTTTCTGTATTTCATTTTATTATTTATCTTGTTAAAGGGCTTTAGAGTCTTGAAAAGTATCTTAGGATATATTTTTTGTCATTGGATTTAAAGAATCACTCTAAAACAACTAAATTAAAGTATCAGCTTAGATATTTTACTTTTAGTGGTTATTTATTTAGCTTTAAGGTTAATTAATTGTCGAATTATCTTATTACATTTAATTATTCTCTTCTTCCATAAAGTTACTTTAAGAATAATTTGGATTTTTTTAACTTAAAAATTGGCTTTAAATTGGTTCTTTTTTAACTTGAGTTCCAAAGGGTTTGCTAATAAGGGATGAATTTCTATGTCCAAAACGCTGAATCTTGTTAATTTTTTATTTTTCTTAATGTGGATTATCCTAGTTTGTTAAATTTTTAACCAAATTCTAGAGACCAATTTAATTAATTTCCCTTGCTTAATCAGAAATTTGCTAGATTGAAGAGTAAAAAGTATAGAGAAGCCCCCAAGTAATTAGTGCGCAAACTAGATATTTAATTTTTCGTTTTTTAAGTAAAGCTAAATTTTAGATTAAAGCATTTTCCATTTATTTATGATACTTGATATTACTTTATCTTTACATAAGTTTAGCTAGCCAAATTTAAAACAGTAATAAGTGTAAATTCCCAAGCCATTCTTATTATTGAAAATTAAACTAAATTAATGCTTTATATGGTTTATTCAATAGATAGCTATGACTACTAAAAATACTCTTATTAATTAGCCTATTTTATGAGTCTTTGCTTTTAAGCCTAAAAGAAAAAGAAGCTTTTATAAGTAAACTAATTTATTTTAAAAAGTACTTAGCATATAAATGATAAATAGCTTCGTAGTAATATAAAAGTCTAAAGTTTAAATAAATAAAAAGAAGTAATTGTATAAGCTACTCTATAGAGTAAAGCGACTAATCTTAACAATATAATTACTATAAATAGCTATTATATTTAAAACAGCTCTAAGAATATTAAATCTTTAACTTCAAAAGAAAAATTAATGCTCTCATAAGCATTTTAAACCAATAAATTTATTCAATAAGTAAGAAGATTTAATAAATAAGCAATACATTTATAATAAAAATAATAGTTACTCAATTAGTAGCAGTGTACTTAAATGACCAAGTCTCTAATAAATAAAATTAAAGATAATTATTTTAAAATAATCTCAAAATGCTATTACAGAGCATCAAATTATTAATAATGCTTCTATTACTTTTAGAAATTAAAATAAAACATAAAGAACTAATAATTTTAGGAACTAAAATTATATATTTGAATGAAACAATAAAATTAATTTTATTAATAAGAAATTGCAAGAAAAACTATTTTGAGAAACTTAGAAACTTTATAAATTTAAGCGAAATTAACGAAGAAATACAGAAAAACATTTATAAAATAGATTTTTAAGTATGTTATAAACATTTATTGGCTAATTCAAATTATTTTAACCAATTAACCATATAATCTTAATAAAGCAGATTAAAAAAGTAGCCTTATTATTTAATTTAAAATATAGTAACTTTTATCATAATATAGTTACAGTCAATATTTAAATTTTCTTAAATATTGCTAACTTTCTTAATCAAACTATCTTAGATAACGTTTTGACTTTAAAAAATTCTTAAATAGTATCATTTAAGATAATAGCTAAGAGCTTTCTTGCATTTAAAATATAGTAGACTAAAGATATTAAAGCAATAAGTAAATCATTAAAGAGAGTTTAACTTTTGAATATCGAGTATTACTATGCACTCGTTTTATTTATACAGCTATTTCTTATACTTACTACTTATCTTAGAGATTCTTCTAAGTGAGTATAAAAGTTTGATTGCTTTAATATTAAAAATGTCAGATGAAGAATAAGATTCATTGCTTTCAGACTAAAGTTAAAGTCAATAATAAAATTTAATAGCTGAACATTAAGATTAAGAAAGAAACTAGAACTCTAGCTTTACGGATGAGTGTGATTATAAAGTAGACTCTCTCTCTGTTTCATCTGTTTAAGAGATTGATTTTAATGAAGAATATGCTTAATAAGAAGTAAAGCAAATTCCCCTAAGCTATTTATCTAGTAATTAAGAAATCGATTTTTATAATGAACTTGTTTTTATGGTTAATTCAAGGCAAAAGTAGCTAAACAAAGAAAAGTAAATTTTGTCAGATATTCTCTTTGAAAAGTAAAAGACACAAGGTTAGAGTTGATCTATACTAAAGCTAGAAGGACTTAAATAAAGACTAAGAAAGCATGACTAAAAAATGTAAGTTTTCTATGCAGGGATGATATTAGATGGGAAGCTAAATAGCTTAAAAATCTTATAGTAAGAGCAGAAACGTAACGTATCAATGCAAAGTAGCAAGCTCAGTAAGTTCAGTAAGTATGTGAAACAATTTAAAAGAGAATTGAAGAATCTTAGAATGCAACTGAAAGTACTCTAAAGATTTATTAAGAGCTTTGCGCTAAAGAGTCTATTATTTAATCTTATCTTCAGAATACTAAAAAGTATGTCAAAAAATAATTAACTTAAAAAAACCAGAAACACATTGAAAATCAAGAATTTATTTAGTCTTTACAAAATGAAACTAATTAAAGAACCAAAACCTTCCTACATAACTAGAAAAAGCTTGAAATATATCGTCAAAAGCTTAAAAGCTAGGAAGATAAATCTATTCATCTTAAAGAAGAACAAAACATATGAGATAATTAGCAAATAATATAGAAACAAAGCTTAGATAAAAAGATCTAAAAGCTATAAGCTGCTATGAACACTATTAATGAAGATGAGATTTTAGAAAAATATTTTATGCATTTAAGAACAAATGAAAATTATGAATTGCAGCTATAAGAAATGAATAGGCAGTTAGATAAACACAATAAATAATTAAATAATCTTAGAGAGCAAAGAAACATTTTACGAAAAAATTATGAAAATTATTTTACTAAAATGAAGAACTAAATCTAAGAATCAATTGAATTCAATCCTTAAAAATTTCCTAAACTTAAAATAGCTAAAGAAAACTTAAGAAACTAAAAAGATCTTTATAGAAATGCAGAATTAATTATGAATAAGATGGTTTAAAATTTATATAGCTAAATTAGCAAATTCGATAGGGCTGATTCATTCAACATACTGGGAAATAAGTTTCAAGCAGAGAAAAGTGTTGATCCTTCAGCGGTCTTGCTAACTTTCGGATAAAGACTTATAATGGCTACTACTATAATAAACTAAAAGGAGTTCTATAAAAAGCTTCTTAAAGGAAGCTAAGAAAAAAGAATTTTAAATCACTTCTCTTTTACCTTAACTGATCATTAAAGGAAACAGAAATAAAGAGAAGGATTTATTGCTGAAAATGAAGTTATGTAATAGCAAATGAGTAAGCTCTTCTTGATAAAATCTTCTTTTACTAAAAATGAAGAAGTTTTTAGTCCTAAGAAATCATCAAAATCTTCTTCTCCATAGAATTCTCCTTAGATAAGAGCATCTAACTTGGTAATAGCTTCAATGAATTTAGATGAAAATGCATATTGAGCAAGAAGAAGTGCATTATAGTTTGGTTAGGAAGCAGTTTAGTAAATTTCTGATATTGTTGGTTAGAAAATTTAAGAAAATAGAAATAAAGGAATAGGTGTAAATCAAGAAGTTTAGGAAGATGTTTTCATTTAGAAATTAAAGCAAAAAATAAAAAAAGAAAATTATATTAGCGAAAGAAAATGAAATAAGTTATATCTTCAAGCTCTTGAAGATGAAGCAGACATTAAGAATATTCTTCGTAAGAAAGATAAAATATTTATAAATACAGAACTTGAAGAAAACAATTCCGCTCATAAAGAAGATTTAAACTTTCTTAGAAAGTAAATTTTTCTAATTTAGTCCTTATTTATATATTGGTAATAAGACTACAGCAGGGTAATTTTAGCTTTAAACTGAGTTGAACAAAATAGATAAGCAAATACATGGACTAAATAATAATGCTGTAAAAGCTTATAGAAATGAGAAGCTTAATAAAGATTATACAACTTTAAGAGAATTTAATTTCTAAGTTAGAAGCAGTAAATGATATAAAAAGTGTATAAAACAAAGCCAAATCAGAGGTAAAAGCTGTGAAATTACAATATAAACTAATCGATCTGGAATGCACAGCAGTTATTAGCACAAAAGATAGCATAGCCTTAATAACGGCGTCATTATATAAAGCGCATCGGCAAAAAATTTGCATGAAAAAGTATAAAAAAGACCAATTTTGTAGCCTTTTTAGAAATTTATAAGTAAAGGAGAAGGATTTTCTTACAAACTTCATAAACTTGTTCGCTTGTAATAAATTAAGACTTTATATAAAATTATGATATTTAGTCAAGATTCCAATTATTATAAAAGCTATTAAATTTATCATTTTATCTTAAATCCTTTCTTAAAGATCCCTAACAACAGATATTTCTCTACTTAACTACATTTATAATAAATTTCTAACTCACAAGCCAAATCCTTTTAAAGAATTATATTGGTAAATAAATTCATATTTGATAATATAGTTATCCTATATTAATATATGCTTCATTACAATTATTTAGATATATAACATTTTTGAATATTATATCAATATTGCTTAGTCTATTACTATTGATATTTCACAAATTTTATAAAAAATAATATGTATATCATGATAATAGCTATAAGTAAAAATAAGATTGTGCTTCTAAATTATCGCAACTCTAACTTCAAACCTAAAAAATAATCTACTCAATGAAGAGTGTATATTCTTATGAGATTTATTTATTATAGTTATAGTAGCTATATTTTTCTTCATTTTTTATTTTTATCAATCTTTAATCTAATCCATATCGAAAGTGTGATAAAGATAGTTTAAATGAAGAAACTTAAGATTTGTTTTATTTAGCATCTATATTCCAGTCGATTAAGAAAATATTTGAGTATATATAAAATTTGCTAATAGAATTGATTTTTTATTATAAAGAGATAAACTTAGCAAGCGACATACGAATTATCCATTCTATGCATATTTTTAGTGTTAGATTTTGATTCTTATAAATTGCTAAGTAACTGGTACTTTTATACAATTTTCTTTAATTTTGAAAAAGAAAAAGTAGATTTATACTTTAATTTAGCTTATACTTAATTCACTCTGCACATAATTTCAAAGTTGTTTAATAACTAACCTATTAATAAATCTTTTAAAATAATATAAATATTATTTAACAGCTTATAAATTATATCTGCTGCTTCAATTTATAGATAGTCTCAGTTTTTTATAGGTAGAACAAGAAATTATAGCAATATTTTATAATCTAACAATTATATTTATCATCTTAATATGAGATTTAGTTATTTAGGCATTTAGATTGTAAATATTTGGTTATTTGATTATTTTATTTACGTATAAATGATTTTAACTATTTAATTTTTGTTTTTAAATAATTTAAAGAAATCTTGTAATTTAAATTTATTAAATAAAATTATCTTTGATCCTTAGTCTTAATATTTTAATAATACCTCAATAGAATCTATTTAATTTCGAATTAAAGGACTTTAAACTATCTTATAAGCATTTTTATCTCTAACTCATTAAAGAAAATCTTTTAAATTAGTATGAAATGCTATAATGGTTTTAATGAAAGATTGATTCCTACTATTTACCATTAAATAATTGCTTATTTTGTATGCATTTTTTCATAAAAAAGTAAATTACTTAATAGTTATTGCTTATTACATTTTTTTCTATTTTGTTTCCTGTTTGGATCAATAATTTAAAAGCTAAAGATCTTCTTTCTTTATTTCTAGTATTGAGCTATTATGATTTACTAGTAATTATTTATTCTTAAATACTTCATTTCATATAAAGGAAGATCACTCTGAAGTAATCTTACTTATACATTCTGTAATACAATAATAGAAATATTGATAGATGATTTTATAATAGATTTACTATTAACATTACTATAATCAAGCATAATTTCAAGGATTATCTTTTAATTTTGCATTTTTTGCTTTGATTACATCTTTTAGTAATAGTACAATTTACCATTCCTTAGATAATTTATCTACTCTTTAACCTCTTTTATTGTTAATTATATTATTCTTAACCTAATAAATAATTATATTTACTTGCGAAGTAACGTTAATCTAAAATACTAAATAATATAAAATAAGAAATGATATATATGTACAAGATAATTATAGCTTTAATACAAATTAATAGAGTTAAATGATAAATGTTCCTACTTTAAGTAAGTTATTTGTACTATTCTATTAGGCTTTTGTATACTAGCACTATATATTCAAATTCTTATTAAATCCTTATTAAATGCTTCTTAAGTTTTATTGCTCTAAGAAATTTCAATATTTTTAATTGATTTGCTAAAATAACATATGACTTGATAGGTTAATTTAATGCATAGATATAATTGTATATAAAGCAGGTAGAATGATTGATGATAATTATTATACTTTAGATTAGATTTAGTAAATATTGAATAAGATTAGCTTAATCTTAATGATTTATATATCTTAAATCTAAATTTATAATACTTTAGATTCTATTTTATTTACTTATTTATTGTTAGCTTTTAGAGCTTTAGGAAAATCTACTTCTCGCCATTTTACTTTCTCTGAACAGTCTCTTGACTGATATAACAAGTATTATCTGCTGATGAGTTTCTGCAAGCAAGTAACGCCATTTGTATTGAATGCATTTTCCATGATCATAGATTTCAAACTTTTATCAAAAACTAAATAATCCCCAGATGCTTTTCCTTCAAGACCTGGAACCCAACCAGAGATCTCCATAAGAATTTGAGATAAAGTAAGTCAGTTCAAAATACTTTTCCCGCCATTTCTTACAATTGAAAGATAAAATTTAATAATAAATTAGGTTATTATTTTAATAAATCAATCCTGTAAATCTTAGTTTCCTATATTCACACTTTATGTGAGTAATGTATAAAATAGAACTATGTGCATTCTTACTTATTATTAAGCTTTACTGATAATTAAATATAGATATTGTAGATTAGCATCTATGTCATATTTGTAAAATTTGCAAAAGAAAGATATTTTTCTAACTAGAATAGAATAAAGAGTATATTAGTTGTTAAAATATTGCTAACTAATATAAAAATATGATAAAACTAAGCTTATTAAAAGGGTAAGCTAATAATAAACTATATTTTCAGCAAATATAAGTCTTCTTAATATTAATATATATTAACAACTACATAGAACAGCTTATTGAACTTATCATTAGGTATTTAAAGTAAACTTCCGCAGCAATTGGTATTATTAAAGAACCTGCAATCAAAGTTCTAAATTAAATTTCTTATTGATAGGTTAAGGAAATTAAATAGGGGCTAATATGAATTCTCAATATTCTTAAATGATTTTTCTTTAATTAAAATGAAATCAATTTTTAATTAAAATAAGAGAAATTAAGTAGTTAATCAATAGTTATAAAAGTAATATCTTTATTTCTATTAATATTATAAATGCTGAAAGAATTTAGGTTTTATTGCTTTTATCGGAAAATTAAATCTGTATGATTAACTGAAATAAAATATTAGTATATATGGTTTTGGGAACAGAAAAAGTTATGCTATTCGACTTAAAGTTTAAAAACAATAAAATATTGTCGAATGGGGGCTTTGAGTTCGACTTCTATGCAACCTCTAAGTTAAAGCCAGAAGGAACTCCCTAGGGCGCAAGAGGTGATTTAACTTACTTTACTCATTTATTTTATTATACATATCTTTATCAATTAAGTTATAATCATTTGCAATAATACAGAAAGAGTCAATTTCATTATGCATTAAAGGATTTGTAAATGCTGTAGATGGTAGCTGTAAAAAATATGATATCTAAACTTATAATGTTCTTAGCATCCTCTTATATCTCCAGTCTTTGCTTTTTACTGCAATTAATGTAAATAAAAATATATGTATATTGTTGATAGAATTGCTGAAAATATCAGATATAGGTCTATCAAATAGTATGAATCTTAGCTAGATTTAAAGCTATAAAATAATATTTTCATGGACTTCCTTTATCAGCTTAGTTTTCTCTCCTTTTAATGATAAAATTATACTAATTATAGATGAATACAGTTGTATATTTTTACTAACTGTAGAAATGTTATATACAATAAAAAACGAATAAACTCATTTATGATTATTGAAATAAAGTGTTTAAGAAATAAAATAAATTTTTTAAAAGAAAGGGGTTAGTAATAGGGATATAGTCTCAAAGTAGAAATTATGATAAACAGAAAAGATTAATATAAATAGATTATTATCTAGAAATAGAAAGTTTAGATAGATAATATTCTGCACTTGTTTCTACAAGTAATGAAAATTTAAAACCATTAAAGAGTTATTATAGAGAAGTAAAATACTTTGGAAATAAATAATACGAAAATGCAAGCAACCCAATCTCAAAGAGAAAAGAGATTCTTAGTGAAATAGTAATTATTACTTAATTATACTAATCTTCATGGTTTTTTACGTAATGTTTTATTGTTTTAATTTCTCTATACAAATCCTACATTTCTTAAAGTTAGCAGTATCGAAGTTGCTTATATTGTTCTTAAAGTCATATAAATTCCTGCAAAAATTCTTCCTAATCAGTTTGCACTTACTTATCTGCTTAAGGTTTTTTCTATTTATTTTACTCTTACACTTCTATATAATCTTTCAGTTTGAACTCACATAAATCTAGACGTTCCATTGTATATTCAACAGTTCAATCTCTGTATTGCTTTTATTTAAGCTAAATATTTTTATCTCCTGCTGCCAAATATTACCATTTTAGAACTCTAATTTTCCTCCATAGGTATAATTTCTTATGAAGGTGATTATCTAACCTATATCTTCCCAACCACTTTTCAGTTTTATGTAGCCTAAATGCTATCTGAATGCAAGTAGCTGCAGTATCTCTTATGAGTTTTCTCATATTTTACATGTCTAAAATCTCTTTGATGTTTTCTTCTTCAGGATTTAATCTTAAAGCTTTTTCTATCAGATTAATTAAAACTGCTAGTAGTAAAACTCCAGAACAACCAGCAAAGCCTATAAAGGCTCTTCCAATAGTAGAAATTGGTGACATATCTCCATATCCAATTGTGAGAAGACTAATCAAGCACAAATATAAACAATTTCCAAAGCTATCAAACTTTGCTTCAAGAACCAAATCGTCATTGTATTCCACATTACGTTAGCAAATAAAGAGTAGATAAGTTAATAGTAAAACCTCTGAAATCATTATAGTTGACACAACTTTTAGAGGATAAATAACAAGCCAAGTCTTGAGTAGAAAAAGATTATTATAGCTTATATTTGTCATTGTTCCTATATACCTACCTCGAGAAGAGTTCAATGGGGATCTATTTTTTATGAATTATATAGCGTAATAAAGCTTAAAGTAACTTATAACTTAAAGAGTTAGTACTTTATCTATTGACTCTTCGTAATCATTACAGTGTGCATCGTAAAAAGGAGGCACATGTACTCCTACAATAAAAAGATCTACTATAGCATTTACAAAATACCACGTAAGAAAGAAACTTTCGCGATTAGGTATTTTATATGTTGAAATTAACAACTAAAGTCTTTTTTAATGCTAAATCAACATTATAATGACCGCTAAGCAGCATGCTATTAGATTAAAAATTCTCATTATATTTGCAGCAACAAAACTATTTGAAGAATCATAATAGTCTTCTCTGTTGTTTCATCCTATTTCTGAATCTAAGAAGTTTAAGCTCACTTATAAACTTGTAAGATAAAATATTCAATTCTAAGTTTTATCTATATACAGCCTTAGTTTTGTAGAATTTATATTGTCAGACACTTTTTTCATTTCCATCTCCTCGATACCAAGTTATTTCAAAGACATAACACCAGGATTCAATCAAAAGGATTATTATTTATTTTTTTCTTAGATCTTTACTTTCTTTTTTCTTTAAATCTAAGCTTAATTTTCCATTTATAAAAATACTCCTTACTTTAATTAATAAATTATTATCCGTTCTATTTATTTTAAACTGCATATATTTCCATACTAAACTCAATTTTTCAAAGATTTAAGCCTTTATTAATAATAAAAATATTCAATTATCATAATTAAGCTTTTAACAGATATAAATTGCATACAAAGCATTTTAACTCATTGCTCACCTTTGTGTTTTAAAAGAGAAAAGCAGATTAAAATTTATAATAAGCACGTTAAGAAGCCACTATGTATAAGATAAATAATATTATCTATTGCTTTTATGCTTTTCTTATTATATTAATGTTAGAGTATTTACTTTTATTTTAGTTTCATTAATACTTTATTTTTATTTTGAATATTAGTTATACAATTGTTCAAGTAGATATTATCCATTTTGCTAAAACTAATTGAGATGTTATCGAATAGGATACTAATGCTATTTAAACTTTATGCCTAAATTATATTTATAGATTCTCTTTTTATTTTAACTTTAAGGTTTTTGAGTTTAATTAAATGATTTCTAGCATTTTTTTCTATCGAAAATTAAAAATTTCAATTAATTTTTTCTTTAATTGTCGATGAGTTTTAGTTTTAATCCTTTATAGCTAATTGATAAAAAATTAAAATAATCAATCTATAGTATTTTAACTCTATATGAAGATATTTAATTATTTAACTTTTAGACTATTTTATAATTTCTTAATTAGAAATTTTTAATCTTTCCTAAAATTTTATTTTTAAATATCTAGCTATGTAATATACCATATAATCATATTGACTTCTTTATAATCATATTCATTTAGTCAAATTAAAAATAAATTCTGTAAATCTTTCTTTAGATAACTTTCAATTTATATAGCTCATTATGATTTTGAAATAAAGCTTTTGCTTCTAAAATATGTTCATTCTTATGTTCTAGTTGACTAGAGTTTACATTAGCAAAAATTTTATTAAAAAACTTACAAAATAGCAGATTTTGTCTCTGTATCCTTGTCATTTTTGTAAATTTTCTAAAGAAAAGTAGAAATAAATTTCTTAATCTTGAATTAGCTTCTAAACTGAAATCCTTTAGAAAGTTTCATTAGTAATATAATTACTTTAATTTAAATTATTTAGAGAGTTTTAAATTAAAATAAGATACTCTATATAAATTAATTGAAATTAATGATAAGATGCTTTAATTTCTATAATTAGATGCTTTATTATATCATTAGGGTTATGGTTGAGAATCTTTAGACTTAATTTAAATTCTCTTTAATACTCATTTATTTAAGTTAAATATTGTGAAATTTTTTTAACTTTCTTGTATACGAAATCACAAACAATTGTTTTCTAAATCCAAAATATAGTCAATGGTTACTATAAAGCAAGGTAGTAGCTTATGTGTTGTAGATTTATTTTGAAGATATTTGTGATGGAAGAGACAAGAAAGTGATGATAATATGATATATAAAGGTGAAAACTATTATAATATATCTACTATTGAAATAACAATTAAATGACTGTATTTCAAAAAACCAGGCATTTCATAGAGCAACCATCTCCTCCACATATGTTCTACTTATCCATCTAAGGAATTTTTTTAAGTGGAGTTTTTCTTGCTTCGTTATTTTATAAATCCTCATTTATCTCACTTTCATTTGTTTCCTTGGAAAAAACTTTAAATTAAACGGACTAAAAAGGTTTGATCAAGTTTTTTATTTTAGATTCTGTCTACTGTGATAAATTGTGCTAGAAATTCATCTAATTCTAAGTGAAGATTATTTTTGATAATAGCATTGGAATTCGTGACTGCGAATCTATCTTAAGTTTAATTTCTATTATTAGAGAACCACGACTGGGGCGTTATTAAGTTCTTCTCTCCTTAGATTTACCCCTTGAACGAGGTTATTCAAGTAAAATTCTGTATAATAACTTACTCAAATGGAAGAAATTTAGTCTTTTCCTTAATGATGTCATTAATACTAAATGAGTCGAAAATAGTCTGAATGCCAAGCTTAGCGATTGCATAATCTTATACAATCTGTGTGAAGTCTTACTTTGTTTTTTTAAGATTATGACTTTTGGATTTTAATAATCAAATGGTTGTCTGCGCTACTTACTTAAAATTTAAATTTAGCTTAAGCAGTTCTGCTAACTTTAGGAACTTTGGAAACTTCTGACTCAGTATCATTATTCTATTAGCCTATCGAAATTCATACTACCTAAGCTTCATCTATACTAAGAGAAAGCAAATGAGGTTCTTCAATAGGTATATTTTCCGTGCTTTTAACATTAACTATCATTTCTATTGAAAATTCTATAGAAGAATTTTCTCCTCCAATCTACTTTTACTAGTCTGCAAAGATATTTTCTAATTATTAATAAATCTCATATTCTTCTTGGTTTTTCTCCTAGATGTTAGTAAGATATGATATAGCAGTTACATTTTCATCACAGAAATAAGAAATTTTTTCTTTTTGATTAACAAGTTGATCCTTATATTGAATAAGAACATTTGAAATCTCCTATATTAAGTTCTCGACTGTCACTACATTACTTTGATTTTCATAGCATTTCTCCATAATCTCAAATAGCTTGTTATTTTTACTAGATCTTGGCTATAAAAACCAAGCCTACTCTCCTGTCATTTTATCTTGCATTTTAAATCCATGCTATTCAAAATCAGCTTTAAGTCACTCAACCAGCTGAACTTTTAGTTAAGCCGAAAAGTCTTCGGGATTAGCTTAGACTTATTCAATTGCTTTTGTTTCCATTTTAAGATTTTTTCGAATTAATAAGTTAAAATTTAAACTTTCCTTAATTAAGGAAAATAGCAACTTTATTTTAAATAAACTTATAGTTTTTACTTGTAAATGCTAATTAATGGCTTCTTAATTGATATTCCTATTCTTTACATTTCCTTTTTAAGTATAAAGGTATATAAACCTATTTTAAGTTTAAGATATTAGAAGAAATTCCTTTAATAAAAATCTTAATGAAACGATGTTACTGATATGATTCAGACACTTTATTTAAATATGCTCACTAAATTCAGCATCATTCTTTCGCCTTCCATCATTTCGATATTATTTCTTTTACTTCTTACTGTTTTTCTTTAGGCAGCAATTAACTTTTTCGCTTATTTTCCTACAATTTAAATTATTTTTAGTAGATTCCTTTGAAAATGTTTATAATTTAGAGACATTAATACTATGTTAACAAACTAAACCAAAATTATACTAGATAATCTAGCTTCTTTCTACAGAATAAGTTTAATTAAGTTCTAATAGTTTTAATGAATTTCATGAACCTCTAATTATAACATTTTTCGAGACTCTTATCACAGGCTTAAAATACCTTCTTTTAAAAAACAAATGAGTTGGTCATCCTTTATACTAAGAGTATTTGATTCTTTATTAGCAGTTGTAAAAGCTTCTATTCTTTAATATATTAGGAAAAAATTTCAAAAGCTATTATATTCAAAATCAAAGTAAGATATGCTTTAAATAAATTTTTAAAATAATATAATTGCTAATTTATACAATGCATTCAAATAAACAATTTATTTCAATTTTTTATCTAAAAAAGCAGAGTAAAGCTTGTAGTGAGCGCAATCATTTATTGGCTTTTTGGAAATAGAAATTATTAAAATACTTATAATTAATTGAATGAACTATCTCTTTTTACTAGTTACTACCAACTTTTACTTTGGACTCTTCTGATCAATGTTATATTTTTTAAAATATTTTATTAAATCTCATATTAATGTAAAAGGAGCTTACTATAATGATACCTTCAACTCTGCTATTTTAGCTCTTTAAAGGATATGAACTCTATTATTAAATTTGCTTGAACTATAAATTTGATTACTCTTCTAAAAAGTATTTTATTAAAAGTAGATTATTAATTATGATAGCTAAAATGAAACTATTTATTTTAAACTTATGCTTTAAAAAGGCATTTTATAGTAATACGAAGATATAATAAGATTTAACTATATCAGTTATTATTTTGAGAATGTTCACTTCTAAAACTTTCACTTCTACTTGTTTCTTTTGCCTTTTTAATGTCAATAGGCCTATTAATAATTGGATTTTATTCATTTTCGACATACTCGGAGGCACTAAAGCTTTCCATCATTGGATCTAGTTGATTTTTTATGTAATTCATCGAGCCCTTAATATCATTTGAATTACCAACATCCCCTTTTTATTTTTCTTACTGTTTTAAATCAACTATTGATCCCATATTTTATGCGATTTATTATCTCAGCTAATCATTTTTAGACTTACTTCCTCTACTATTCTTCTATTTTGATGGATTAGAAGACTCCTTATTTTATTATACATCTTCAACAACAAAATTGAGTCCTCCTGTATAATTAGATTAAAGCCTTGGATCCTCTTATAGTTAACTGTATTAGTTTTATAAATTTCTGTATTGTTCAAGAAGCTTTTTATATTTTTTATTTGTGTCTTCTAATTAGTCTTTTAACCTTTAAGTATCTTCATTTAAAGAAGTAATTTTGTTTTTTTATTATTGTGTTTACTTTTCATTCTACATAAGCTAATTTTAAATTTTTATTTATTCTTGTTTATTTACTTCCTCTTCGATTGTTTCTAGTTTATCTCCTTAGAATCCTTTCCGCTTCATAAGTAATTTTTAAGCGCTAGCTTGTTTCTTAACCGACTTTACTTCCTCTAATAGAACTTAGTTTTATTCCTCCTACTCGCAAAGTTTGAAAGTCAATTCTTTAACTTTTTGCTTTAATGTTACTACTTCTTTTTAACAATCCTCAAGATTTGTTAGATTATCCCAATCTACCTATTCAATATTTTACTGTAATTTATTAATGTCTTCCTAAAGTATTTCTATTTATGCATCCTTAGCGTTCATAATATGTTATAATTCTTTGATTTCTTATTCTTTCTGTTTATATTCCTACTACAACTTAGAAATTAAATCTTAGTTTTACTAGATTTCTATCTTATTATCATTTAATATTTACTCTTTTTCATTTAATTTTTTTTATAATTCTTCTTAAATATTTTATAGTTAATCATATAGACTCTTGTTTTATTATTCAATCTTTACTTACTTTAATCGACTATTCTCAAGTTAAGTTTGAAGCTCCATATTACTTTTGGTAAGTTCTTCAGTTTCCTTTAAAAGTAAATCGTTTTATTTAAATCAGTTTTATTTTTCATTATTCTTAGAGTTTTGCAGATTGTAAATTTTCTCATGTAGCAGTTTATTTTCGAGCAAGATTTCTTGTTGTTCCACATTTGTGGTTTAATTTTGCATGAATTTGTTCTGCATTTCTTATCTTAGTCTTTCAATTTCATCTTCAAGTGCTAATTTTTCGCTCATCCATTCCTTGCTTTAAACTTTGTAAATTTCTAATTTTCTAAATTAATTGTGTAATTCTTCAAATTCATGAGCTTATTTATCCTTTATTAGTTCCAAAGCCTTGTTCTGGTTAATTAGCTATTCTATTTGTTCGAGCTATTCAGCTATTTGCTTATCTTTTTCATCCATTTCATTTATCTAGTTTTCTTAGAAATTAGTAAAGTCAACTTGATTTATTTCTTCGTCCATTTCGATTTCTTAACTTTTTTATTAACTTTTTATAGATCCTGCTAGAGAATTTCCATTGGAACCATTGTTTCCATCTTTCTTACTTTTTAATTTTTGCTCTAGAGACAAAATTTTTTTCCTTTAAGTATCAATTTCTATTTTCATTTCTTCTCTTGATAATATTCTATGCCTTGGAGGGCCTTTAGACATCTATTTAATAATTTCTTTATCAGCTATATCTTATTCATTTTTGGGAAGTCTCCCTCTTATTATATTTATAACTAAATCTTACTCTTAAATATCCTTCTGCAATCTCTCTATTAATTCAGAGCGCTTATGATCTTTGCTCTGATATTTAAGTGAAGCATTTTCCTTCTTAAGTTCTTGTATAGACTTCATTAGCGATCTAATTTTCTAAGCATGTAAATTATTAAGTCCTTGAATTTTAGTTTCAGCAGTATTTTAGTTGTTCTGATATGAAAATATAATTTGATCCTAATCCTTTATTTTATCCTTTAACTCCGTAATTTCTTTTCTTAAGTTTTGCACATATCCCTCTTCCATTAAACCTTAGAAATAACTTAATATAAATTCACTTTAAAAACTATTTATTATTTATTTTTAATATCAAATTCATCAAATTTCACCTCTAATACTCCCTTTAACTACAAAAACACCTTGCTTATTTCTAACTTTAAATTTTAACTCTCTTTTTATTTTAGCCCTTCTCTATGATCTTTTTATCATTCTTACCAATAGTTATTTCCTTTTTTCGCTTACTATTATTATTTAAATTTTCTACTTATTTTTAACTATTATGAGCAATTGGCTTATTATAGCCAGCATTTAAATATCTTATATATATAAGATATTCATAATTAGCTGTTTACTGCTATGAGTATTAATAACTTGTTTATTGTATCTTAATTCTTTATAACTGTTGATTCAATTGCATACTATATCCCATAAGCTAAGGATATTCTTCCTTTAGCTTTGCAAACTTAATATATATTTCAGGATAATTATTAAATAGGATTATTCTAATTTGTTCATTTAGGTATCTTTAAATTATAAATTTTGAGTAATCTAAGCTAAATTGTATTTATATAAATAAAGCTATTTAGGTGAAGATTGAATTAGAATTGTTGAAAATTATGAATTACAAACTCATGGAAAGTAGAAAATGTGTATGAACTTGGTAAAATTGGTATGATCTTCCTACAAAATGTCCTGCAAAATAGCCCCTTGATTTAAAAAAATAACTCTTAATTCTTGAATAAGTTCCAGTTTAAGAAGAAAGTCTTCTGAAACGTTTTCAGCTTCTCCTTGTTTTTTAGTTTTTGATTCATGCAAATTAATGCTTATGCAACATTTTGGTACATCATATTTTACAGTATAGTTATTAGCTCTGAGAAATTTATTTTTAAGGAGTAAAGAGTTCAATCCTTAGAATAATTTTTTGCCTCTTAGAAAGTAGCTTAATTTACATTCATGCTCAAAATAAATCGCTACGTTCTTGCAAGTCTTTGGGTTTTCATTTGATGAGTGTATTTCAACCTAAAGCGCTTATAAAATTCCTGGTAAGATTCTTATGCTATCCTAACATTCACTTTTATGTCTTTATGCATCAGCTTTCCTACACTTCACATCACAATAATATCTTGCTTAGCATTTTTTGCAATGATTCTCTATAGGTACATAGACTTAGCAATGATCACAAGGCATTACTATTCTTGGATTGGTTTCTTAAGTCAAGCATAGCTCAGTCTCACGCTGAAATGAGTCTAATAGTATATCTTTTTTTGTTTATCCATGAAGCTTTACAAACTCTTGCAGTCCAGTTTAAAGTTCTGATACATAATTATAATGACTTTTGTAGCACTCAAGTTAATATCTTCTCTTTATTCCATTAATCACTGCTATGTAAAATTCCAAAAAGCATGGAGGTCTTCTTTATGTTTCTCTAAGAGCAAAGTCTGAATTAGGAGTATCTACATAACTTAGTCCCTATTTTTTAAGTTGGAAAGAGGGTGTGGTAAGTTCATCTTTTTTAAAGAGCATTCAGTTACTTCATAATTGTTCTACCATTTAATTGTAAAGGAATAATTGATTCAAGCAATATCTCTCTTAGATTTTAACTAAATAAAAGCCAACTTTTAAATTAATTTTAATATATTACAACTTCCTTAGTACATTTATCAAATAAAGGAAAAATTATTAAGTTAAAAATAATATTCTTTGGGCTATTTTTTGATTTATAAAGATCAGAAAGTTCAATATTATAAAGCTAAAACTATTGAAGACAATAAATTACATTTGAATATCCCTTTTTAAAATTTTAGATCTTACAATATCAGAAAATATTATTGTAAATTATTATATAAGCAAAGTTCAGTGCTTAATCAATAAAATGTAAATGAACTAGTTTTTGCTATTTTAGGATTATTATTAAATAAAAGGGAAATTATTAAACATAGAAGATAAGGTTACTTGAATGTGAAAAAAATTACTTAGATGCATAGAAATAAACTTAAAATTATATATTATCATATGAGCTTCAATATAATTTCAGTGATCACTCTTTTCTTCGTTTAACTGATCAAAGTTCTTAGGCTTTTGTTTGAGTAAGGCATTTTACTTTTATTCTTTTTGAGCTTCAAGAGTACTTGTTATTTCGCTTTTAATCTGTCTATCTGTATCATCAACTATTCCGTTTATTTAAATATTTTTGCTTTCTTCGTTTTATATTTAATTAGGTTCTGAACTTATTGAGACTCCTTACAGCTGTTAAATTTCTTCAGGATTGAAATCTATAGCTCTACTCGCACTTAGAGCTTTTCGCTTTGACATTGCAAGTGATTTATTAATTTCTTCCTTTATTACTATGGAAAGTTCCTAGACGTTTTATAACTCCTGCTTCTGTTCATCTAAGAAATCCCTTAAAACTTCCTCACTATGATCTTTAAGCGAACAAGAGGCAAGACTAAAAGTTCCCATGAAGGAAATGTAGTAAATCATAACATCTTTTCCAAACTAAGCAATAAAATGCCAAAAAAGGTAACTAAATATATTTGCTAGATTTGTCATACAAAAGGCTAACCCTAAAAGAATTATTCTTAGTACTGTTGGAATATTCTCACACGTTTAAAATATTACATTAAATAATGCCATATTTATGCCTATCATTGAAGTTTAGATTAAACCTATTTATATAAAATATTCTAAACACATATCACAATCAGGCGGATATTTCACAGCGACATAAGCAATTAAGCAAACTACTGTTACACCTTATCCAAATGCCATGCATCCTTATCTGCCAAGTTTTAATGCTAGTACAAGAAAAAGAAGACTGGAACCTATCATTATTCCTCCTTCTAATAGCAAGCAAAGTCTTAAATCAGTTATTTTAGAATTAAGCTGTAGAAACAAGCCTTATTTCATAAAAAAGATTCCGAAGTAAATAATGCATTAGCATATAGTAAAACATCTAGTGCTTTTGTATTTTAGCAAATTAAAAATTGTTCTAGTTTTTTATAACTCTTTTGACTCTATTTCAGTTACAGCAACGCTACCAGTTGGAGTCAATACGGTGGCAAATTGTTTTGGGCCATGTTAAAAATTGAATAGCTTAATCTTAGACTTTTCAGCAGACTCATTAGTAGAAATATCAAAATCATGACTGTATAAATCGCAATTTTCTGTGTATCCAATAACTTTTTCTCCTTCAAGAGTTTCGCAAATCATTTATCTCTTATTAAAATTTGCTATTTTCTATAAAATTGTTCGAGCTTCAAAAAATTTGCCTCGAGTTGTAGCAATAAATCTAGGACTATCTCAAATAAATTTAAAAGGAAAGGCCATAAATACTGCTAGCAACACAGCATAACCTCCATTAATTACTCTCCAATTTTAAATTACAAAAGACAAGCCAGAGCATATTGATTGACCTATTCCAAATCCTAATGTAGCTCTAATAGGGTATTTAATTCTGATATTGGAGGGTAAACTTTCAAAAAATATTAAAATGGAGCTTAAAAACATTCCAGAAAAAGAAAAACACATAACTGCAAATGACACTATAAATATTTCAACTGTTGGGCTTGCTGTAGCTAGTATAGCACAGAAAATTGAAACTATTGCATATATCCTTAAAACTCTCAAGTAGCTTGTCTTATGAGACATGAATGAATTAACCAAGAAGCCAACAGTAAAGCAAGCTTGCATTATTAGATAGATATAGACTTGAGAATTTTTTTATTCACAGTATAAATCTCTGAATTATGACTTACCATTCAAGAAATACTCCTTTAAATTAGGAAGTTGGATTACAAATAAGGCACTTATTATTTTCAATATCACATAGTTCGCTTTAAGGGGTCTAGTTACTGTCTATGAACTGCTAATTACTTTAATAGTCTTCTTATAATTTGAATTTTATAGGATAAAGGCTTAAATTAAGAGCACTCAAAAAGTACTATAGAATCGCAAAAGCAATAATCTGAAATATTAAAAGCACTCTTTAATATTTAGCATCCTTACCCGTTTAGTTAATTGCTTCATCAAAAGATACTGAAGTAATAGAATTCCTCATCTTTATTAATAAATTCAATTAATACTAATTATTTTTCATTTAATCAGTTATAATTCTGCCCTTCACATAATAAAACAGTCTAAGAAATATAATTTATAAACTAATACACTCTAATAATTAATAAAGGTATTTCTTATATATGAATACTGAAAGGAGCGATTCATTGCAATATGATACTTTTTTACTTTTGTCATGCTTAGATTAGAGAGTTATCTTAAAGGTTATTACATTTTCCTGCTTCATTATTTTAGTTTATTTTTACCCTTTTGCTTACATCAAGCTACTTATAATTTCTTAAATATTGGCCTAATTTCTTTATGGGATTATCTATAAGAAGCATTAAGCTTTGCAACAAGTTTATATAAAGTTTGGAACTATTAGTAATAAAGATTGCTTTAAATAAGATTAACTTACTAAAGATATTTCATATGATACTTCTTTACTAATTCAGTTCTTTGCTTTGTTTAATTTAAATCAAAGGTAATGCCATAAAAATTTATTCTTATAACATAAAGCAGTAAATTTAGACAATGAACAAGAAAATATTTACAATAAAAGATAAGAAAGGCATATTCTAAGTTACTTGGAAAACGTCTGTTATATATACTAGTAATAATAAAATAGAGAAAAGCCAATTCACAATTAAGAACGAATAAGTATATAATTAGAAATCACTAATTACCTATTTAGTCTTAATGAAGTAGAGAATATTAAATACCATTAATTCTGTCTTAATCTAAAAAAGCTTATCTAAAATAATTTAAAAGATGTATTAACTAAATGATATAAAACTAGCAATAAGCAAAATTATTTATCTAAATTAGAAAACAATTTAATACCTAGAATTAAATCAATGCATCAGCAGCAATATTTGATATTGTAATTAGTTTTAGAATATAAATAAGTAAACTAAAATAAGACTTAATAAATAAATTTAAATCTAAAGAATTATTAAATAAATATAAGCATAAAATTTAATAGCTTTAATAAATTTAGATCTAGTAATTTAAAGATTAAATAAGTACTTAATGCTTAATATTCTATTATATATTACCTATATATTACTCTTACTTTTATTAAACTTATACACATTTCATTTTCTGAGATTCATTCTCTTTCTATTTGATATAGCAGGACTCTTTCTAGTATTCCTGTTCTGAATACTTAGTCTAGGTTTTGCTTATCTTTTGATTCAAATGAATTATTATATTATTGATTATATTCTTTAAAATAAACCATGCTATTCACAAAGTGTTAGTAAAGCAGGATAAAGAAGTGTGGATTAAAGATATCAGATTGATATAAAGTGAAATAAATATAGAAAATAAACCAGAAAAAGCCAAGTTTCATAATTGTATAATATAGCTACCTTTATGACTGTTCTTTATATAAAGCTAGGAATGATTATAGTATCTGAGGTATAGATTAAAAAGGATATTTAAAAACTAAAATAGTTAAAATGGAAAGTTAGCAAAATTAGATTTTATAATTAGTTTTATTGCTAAAGAGAAATAAATCCTTTTGCTTAATTATAGTTGCTTGGGTATTAATAACTTCTATTATCATTTCATGGTAGCAGTTTTCTAAGTATTAAAAAATAGATGATAAATAAGTTGAGTTTCACAGTCTTAAAAGCAATAAAACTAACATTGATACTTTGGAATCATTAAAAATAGATGAAAAGGAAAATAAAAATTAGAAGCTAAATATATAAAATAAATAGCAACTCTTTTCTAATTATACTATTAAAGATAAGTCCATTCTTTAAGGAAAGGAAAGAATAAATGAAACTAAATAAGTTTATCAAGCTTTGAAGCAGAATAATTAAACTAAGAATAATAAATAGAACTAGAGTGATTAGTAAAATCAGAATTAAGACTTACTAGATTATAACTAAAATTTAATATAATAAAATCAAAACCAAGAACTCTCCTTCTAAGAATATTCATAAAATGACAACTAAATAATTAGTTTAAACTTCTAGTCTGTATAAAATTTAGGGAAATAAAATAATAAACTATAAAAGGAAAAATTTAGGAAATATTAAAAGAAAAATAAATAAATTCAAAATGATCTAGAGTTTTAAGATGATTTCTAATAGAATATTGAAAATAAAAATCAAGAAGAAGATATGTCTATGATATTATAACAAAAAACAGATTAAAAAGAAGCTTTAGACGATAATTTTGAATTCGAAAGTTAGGATAATTTTTTTTAAAGCATTGATTTGAATAGTTAAAAGTTAGAAATCTCAAATTAGTTATAATCATAAAATTATTCCAAAACAGTTGTAGAAGGTTAAGGAATTGAGCTTAGATAAAATTTACAATGAATTGTCTAAGGTATGTATCCAAGCTTAGACTTCTCTAAAATGACTATTTGTTTTTGAATATAATCTAAAAATAGTTTCTTTTCCTAAAAATAAACTCTCATTGCTAACAGAATGGATGGATGTAAAACTTCGACTGATTATTGAGGTTACTCTATTGATATTTGATAGTCAAAACTTTCTGTTAAAACTGGAGGTGATTTATAGTGTCAAGCCTAGTAAAGTAAAGAATTAAAGGAGATTAACTTTTTATAATGGCATCAAATTTGTCTTGTAATAACTGCATTTGGACCTAATATTAATAAACATTTAATTCATCTGTATGTAGATGAAGTTAAGATTATTGATTTCGAGTAAAAAGAGTATTTCAGATTAGTTTAAAATGGTAGACATTTAAGATTAGGACATTAAGTAGTTTCAAAAACACTTCCAACTGAGAAAAATTACGAGAAGCCTGGAAATTTTTTTGAAGGATGAATGCAGAAAATATTAGTAACAGATAAATTATTATAGGATCAAGAAATTTAAGATATATTTAATGGAAAATAAATTTAAGTTGGCTAGATTTTCGCTTCATATTTTGATAAGGTTTAATAATTTTAATATTTTGCAAAAAATAAGAAGATAAAAGAAACAGCAGATGGTTTTGGTCTTGGTTCAATAAATTTTATTATTAGCCAAGAAAAATAATAATTATGACAAAAGATTTATAAGAGCAACAGTCAGTGCATAGATCCATCTGAAAAATTTAATTATGAAGAGCAGCATAAAGTTCTTTAAAACGCATTAATTTAGTACAACTAATTTAAGAAAGAAATAGAAGAAAGAAAAATAAAATAGATAATACCTATTTCTTTGTAGGTTTACAGAAGAACTTAGTAATTATAAAATATTCTCTTATCTTTCTCAAATTCCTTTAGTATTAGAGATACAATAATTATAATAGGATAAGATGATAATTATACAGAAGTATTCTAAATTATAAACTCATACAAGAAAAAACTGAATATAGTACACTTTAACTGTCCTAAAGTATATGCAATTGCAAATACAACTAAGATTAAAGAAAGTAAAATATCATCGTGCGCTAAATTTATTTACAATTTTACTCTTAACTATGTCAATGCAGTTGCTGTTATCCATGCGGAAGATGATTTTATTTACTCTCCTGACTTTTACAGATATTGCTTATGAACTTATAATTAGATCTATATAAACCCAAAGTTCGAAAAAAGAGTTGCTTTTGTTAAAATTTCTTCGTTCTATAAATATTCTGATAATCAGTCTTTCTATTAATTCTCTATGGAAAAACAAGGAAGACTTGAAGGAGTATATATTCCTAATTGACTAAAATATGACATTTTTAACGCCTGATCTTGGTGCGATTTTGGGATATCTTTTCGTCATTTTCTAACAAGTCACTAGAAAATGCATGTGCTAACTCCAATAGTAGGACGAACTGCTAATAAATGTTTAAGGAAATGTGAGCATACAACTCACGTAAAATAAAAGTTTAGCCAGCTTTCCTCCTAATATATGTATAAAAAAAAAATATCTTATACCATTAAGGACAAATATATTGAACCTATTCTGATAAGGACTAATTATATCTTCAATCTTACTTACATCAAAAAAGTAAAATAATAATTTTAATGAAAATGAACCAGTTCATTAAATTACAAGGATTAATAAGAGATTATAAGCAAAAGTATAAATAACTCTATTAAGGCTTAAAATGAAAAAAAAGTAAGTTCTAAATAAGAAAGTTTGCAAGATATATAAAAAGTTAGGTTTAGCAGTAGACTAGTATAAAGATTTTAATAAATAAATAATTACTTTACACTTTCTATTTTAAACTTTTGCTTTTATTATCTATAAGCAGCGCTATGCATTTTATATTTTCTTATTTTAATATATGCTTTATAAAGTCTATAGAGTATTTAAAATAATCCTTATTTTGAAATTTTAGTTGGTAATGAATAATTAATTATTTATTTATTTTAAATAGTGAAATAATATATTTACTTAGTTTCTTAACAAACATCTACTATTATAATTAATTAAAATAAGTAATTAAATGGTATAAGTTAATAAAAGGTTCTTATTGTTCTTAGAGAATCAGAAATAGCTTTATTTGATATACTTATGTATTCTATTGCTTTATTTTTTGTTAATATTTTATTTATATTTTTTACTTTAAATGCTTATAGTTTATTCATTACATAAGCATAAACTATTTAAATTAAAGTAGTGATATTAAATAGAATATCCAAACCATTTTATAATTTATATAATTTAAATAGTCTACCTTGATTCATACATTTAATATCTTTAGGGAATATTTTTAATTTAATCTTAATGAATCTAATTACATCATTAAACTATTTATACATAAAGATAAATGCTAAATGTAACTAAATTAATTTAGGTTATTATGTCTATATAAAGAAAGTTATGCTTTTAAAAAATAAATAATATTCATTCTATCTTTTCATCCTTTTTTGAATTAAATACTTGTACCTTTTCATTTAAGTCCATTTTTATATTTGGTTAGGTTGGAATAAAATAAAACAGTAACCATTCATCTCCAAAATACACTCTCCACCTATCTCTAAAATTTTTTTTCTTAGCCTTTTTGTTCTAATATTTTTCTATTTAGTTTTATCCTTTGATTATTACATTAACTGTGTAAAATATCATATCCGTTAGATAAATTATTAGTCCAATACATATCAAAAAGGATAAAAGCCCTTTCACTATGCCAAACTAATCGAAAAAATGAATTCAGTGAGCTAATTTTCTAAAAGACGAAGTTTTAAACTGATATCAGCAGGATTGAGTTAAAATAGCTAAAATATAGATGCAATAAATATTTGTATACATCATAAAAAGTATGAAGTACTTGGTATTTCCTTATCCTATACAATTATTTACTCAAATGCAATGATGATCCATTAATTAAATGCATTATTAGCAAGTAGAACAGTGATGAGCTCTTGGTGGTTTTCATTACTTGCATTTTAAACATCATTTTGAGTTATCCATTTCTTCTTATAATGATTCTCGCTTAGATATTACTCCAGGATCGCAAAACATGGCTCTTTAATGAGAAATTTAAATGATTGATACTAAAGAAAGCAGAACAAAAAGTTAAATAGATCCTCAAATTGTAAGATGCATGTGAAAGAATCCAGGACTAGAAATATAATGCCATTAATAAATGCCAAACTTAATAGCTGTATACAATCCAATATAGATAAGAGCATACGATATAACTATAAGACAAATGCCAGCACATCGTTTATTAAATATCATTTTATAAATAAAAAGCACAATTATTCTAAATTCTAAGCACTACATATAACTTTATCTAAGTCAGATCACAAATAAGTTTATTTATTAACTATTAATTTTAATAATCTCACTAAAAATAATATCTTTATCATATATCTTTAATTCCTTTATTTCAAAACCTTAATTTCAAGATCATTTTGAACTAAATGTGGAATTAAGTAGTTTTAAAGAAGTAAACGCTTAAGTAAAATAGAGATAACTTGCGAATACTTAAATAAGGATAAAAAGGATAATGGAAAGTATGGCTAAGTTGTTACTTTTCCGTTATTTGATTTACAGAAATAATGATACAAATTATAACTATTCTAATTTGGTAAAATTTAGAAATATTATTTATCTTATCTAATTAGCTTCTTCCAAAAAATTTATTAGTTGAAGTGTAAATACAAAAGTGAAAATGAAGAATCTAGAAAATTTCTTTTCTAAATACTAAATAGTTCCCTTTTTTGTTAGACTAATAAAAATTTAAGTAAAATAAAGAATTTTTATACAAATCAGTTTTAAGGGATATAGTTCAATAAATTTTCTAGCAAACTAAAATTTAAAATAGCAATAGAATTTAGATTTAAAAAGTAAAAATGTAGTGATTTTTAGAAAGGAAACTATTATTTAATATCTCTTTATTTAAGTTTTAGAACAAGTTGGTAATTTATTAATTTAAATGGAGTATAATTAGCGATATTTAATTCTTCATATATAGTTATTTAATATTACTAAAGCTCTTCACATGAATAGAGTAGTTTGAATACTATATCTACTATTTAATAATAGGTAATCAAATCTACTTAACACCAATTATTTGATTCTGCTAGTACTATATTCTCATAGCTTTTTATTGATATATCTATTGCATTTTATTTCTTTAGTAGTTTTCATATAAATAATAGAAGAATTTAAAGTTTATAACTATTAAAGAAAACTTAAAAAATTGATAAAAACTATAAATAAAGAGAGATATAGTAAGTATTAATAAAGGCAATTAAACCAACTGCTTTTCCTTTTAAAGTATTATTTATATAAAATACTTAGTTTATATTATTAATTTTAAATATATAAATAAAGTAACTATTAAGTTTCTAGTAATCAAATCTTAGCCTAATAATGATAATGCTTTGAGTAGTATTTTTGCTAGATTAAGCATAAGTTCTTATGAAAGGAGATAAAAAGAGTCAAGTTTGAGTTATGAAAGATATATAATAGTTAAATTTAAAGATAGTAAGTAAAGTATTAGATTTGTGAAATTATAAACTTTTAAATAAAAATGAATTTAATCCTTTTCTTTCTTTTAGCGCTTACCTTCGCACATTGGAGGTAATTCCCTAACACTCTTAATCCTCCTTAAAGACGTTATTCTCTATAAGGTGCAACAAGTTAAAAAAATGGATATTTTTTAGTTACTATGGGTAGAGCTGATGGATCAGTAATATATGATGATACTTGGAAGTTTGATATGGTAAAAAAGAAGTGATATTTTATGGCTTTAACTAGTGAAATAAATCCATAGCCAAGATATTATGGAAGTGCTGAATTTCATGAAAATGAGTAGAATATGATATTATTTGGAGGACATACAGAATATGGTCCTCGTAATGATTTGTGGGAATTTTAAATCAAAAGCTAAAGTTGAGAGTAAATCATTGTTAATGGAATCAAACCAGAACCTAGATAACTCTCAAGTTCTTTCCTATTTTAAAAGAAGTCTGGAGAGTATAATTTTTTAATATTTGGAGGATATGGATTTGAAGATGATTACAATGATGTATGAATATTCAGTTTTGAATCTAGTTACTGAACATGGCTAGAAACTTCTGGAACACCTCCGCCAGCTTAGGGAGATGGTATTATAATAATAGATAACAACGAACTAATAGTAAAAAGTGTAGGTTGAATTTATGATGATAATATATACGTTCTCAATCTTGAAAGTTTAGTTTGAAGAAATTTAAGTACCAAAGAATCTCCCCAGGATTAGTATCTGGTTGGGAAATGCTTATTCTAAGAAAAGAAAAAATTTTATTAAATATCAGGTTGATCTGATTCGAAAAGTATGAACATAGCTGAAGTTTGAGAATTTGATTATTCAGATCATAACAATTTTAAATGAAAGGAATTGCAGATAGCAGATTGAAAAAATTTACAAAGAGACTCATTTTATTCTGCTTGTTATGATAACAAGATTTGAATGACGAGTGGATGGTAAAATAAGGGTTTCAAAAATGACGTTGCTATTTTAGATCTTTCTTAAAAAGAATTGAAGTGAGAAGTTATTTCCGATAATTTTGATTCACCTGAACCAATTTCTTTCCATACAATGAACATAGCTTCTGGAAACTTATATATTTTTGGTGGTATAAATTCCAAAAGTCAAATTAAGAACTAACTTTGAAAACTTGATTTAGAGTTATGAAAATGATCTAGACCTAGTGTTAGTGGATAGGCTCCATAAGGAAGATATGGACATGTTTCTGGTGTCCATGGTAATTTCATTTTAATATGAGGAGGTTAAGGAGACTAAGGCTAGCTGAATGATATGTTTAAATATAACATAATTAATTAGTCATGAGAATAAATTGCTTAGTAAAATTCCCCAACATAAAGAAGTGCTGCATGTGGAGTAATGAGTGATAGATATTTTTATATATATGGGGGAAAAACTACATCAGGAATCACTAATGAACTGTGATAATTTGATCTAGGATAGAATTAATGAACGCTAATCGGAGGAAATCCTTTAGATAAGCAAGAAATTCAATATTGTAATTTATATGCACATGAGAATTATTTATATATTCTATTGGGTGAATATGAAACTGGAGAGTCTAATAATAAAGCATAAGTTTTCAATATTAAAGAAAATAATTTTCTAAGATCATAAACTACATATTTCTTAAGTAGATCAGCATACGGCGCGGTCGATGAGACTATTGCTTTTTTTGGTGGATAAATATGGGGACTTTATCCAAGCCGAGAATTAGTAATTCATAATTTACGTCTAAATAAATTTGAAGTTTATGATGAAACTAGCGAGGAAGAATGACCACCTTATGTCTATGGTCATGCAATGGCTTATTATAAAAGAATGTTTCTAATTTTCGGAGGAGTTTATGTGAGAGGATCAGCAAGTATTGAAAAGAGAGCTTAAAATGAATTTTGAATTTATGATATTCCTTAAAAATGTGATAAACAACATAAAATATGCTCATGGCCATGTAGTGATGGCACTTTTGAAAAAGAAAATTAATGTGAGATTTGCCCACGTGGGACATATTCTAATAAAAGTCATTAATGCTAAGGTTGTCCTAAAGGTATGGAATAAATAAATAAAGGAGCTTATTCTTTTAAACAATGTCAACCTTGTGCATAAGGATTTTATAGTGATAAAGAAGGAACAGAATTTTGTCTTGCATGCTCAACAGGTTATTCATGCCCAGTAGGAGCAGTAACTCCCGTTTTGAGAGGAAAGAAATAAATAAATTTATCAAAGCAACCAAAGAGCTATTAAAATAATTCAGATTAAATATCTTGATTTAATTAATGGATTATTGTAATCGTTATTATAATTTCCTTCTTCTTAGTGATATTAAATCTATCAAGAAAGGGGGTGTGAAAATGAATGAAATAATTTGATTTGTTTGAGACTAACCACAATTATTAAACAGGAGAGTTTATGAAATTAATTAAGACTTCTCTGGGAGGAGTTTTTACTTGCTTCTATTTAATTTTGGCAGCAGCTTTAGTATTAAGCACTTTACTAAATTTTTTCATTGACAATATTGTAGAAACTAAAGCTCTCATTCCTTATCTTGTACTGAAAGAAACTTATCCTAAGATAACAGCTGACTTAGAAATTGTTTTAACCTTAAACTCTTATTAGGGAGAATGCCAAGCAAAAACTATAGATAGAAAGGAACAGTTTAAGTGCCACTAAAATATTAATTTTAAGTATGAAGGATTCTCATTTGAAAAATAAAACAGTTACTGAGATCAAACTATCTGTAAAATCCTCGATTAAAACTGTTTTGTAAAGGTTAGATGCTATAAATGTGAAATACAGGACTCTTCTTACGTGCTTTTTAATATGGAAGAAGAAAATTCTTATTCCTCTTTTATTGTATTTAATGTTACTTCAACTTCTTCTATTCCCAATGAACGTTCAAATATAGTATATACCATAAATCCTGATGATTAAATGCTTTTCAGAGGTCCAGATCCGACTATACTTGAGGTACTTACTATTCCCTCTGTATATGAGACTAATGTAGGCAAAAATAAATAGTATGATTAAGAAACAGGATATCATTTGATGGGTTCGGGTAAAGGTATAAAAGGCAGTTAGTTTAGTAATTAAGAAATATAGTTCAACAGGAATCTTTACGCTAAAATGCAATTCATTTAAAGTGATAGTTCACTACTTACTAGACAAACCATAAAAATGAGCTACATTGGTCTTATTTCGGCTGTTTTAGGTTCTGTTTTCGGTCTAATGGGAATAGTCGCAATGATTATGAGTTACATTGAAAAATAGCAAAACAAAATTAGTAATAAAATAAAGACAAAAAAAGAGGAAAGCAGTTTCTCTTTACTTAAGGGATAAATTAAATTTCTGAAATCAACATTATAACTCAAGTTACCATAGAAAGAACCTAAAAAGGACAAATATATTTTTATTAAGTAATTAATCCAAAATTTCTTAGCGAAAAAACCCAAAACTAATAAAGTTACTCCTGTAGATTTAGAAAATTCGGACGAGGATTAATTAGATCATACTTTTGCTGTAGAGAGCAATAAATAAATTCTAAAATAAAAGAATACTTTAATTGGTAATTTAAAGTAAAGTCTTAGCTACAATTTTGCCTAAAAAACAAATGACAGAGAAGATTTAAATTTCTTAAAGATAAAATAAGTGTAAGTAATAGAATTTTAAGACTATAGCAATGTAAACTAGTAGCTAGAAATTGTTGATGTCTAGGATAATTAACATTATGACAATTAAATTTTAAATTTAGTCTTATAAAACAGATAAATATTCAACCTTTAGAGTAAAATTAAATGTATTAAATTAAAAAATAAATATTGTAAAGCATTTTTCTAAGATAATTAAATTAAAATTTTTAAATAAAATAATCTATAAAATTAAATTTAAAAGTATTCTGACTATAGAAAACTGATTAACTGGATATTTTACTATGCAACTTTTAATATAATTCTGAGGTTTTAAAAAATGAGGTCAATACAAAATCGTTTAAATTTATCTAATTAATACTTTAAATTAAAAGATATGACATTAGTGAGAAATTTTTTATTTTATGGAACTTTAGCAAATCTAAAATAACTAAAATAATTATAAAGCCAAATAACTGAGTAAAGTTAAATATTTTGGAAAATTGATATACTAGTATCTAAAATTAATATCTTAAATCATTAAAAAACTTAAAAATGTGACATAATTTATGTTGAAAAGGTATAAATACAAAAAACTTTTGAAAAAGAAATAATATTATTGCTGTAGATGCAAAAAATCTCAAAATAAAATTAAAAAATTATGGTTTCATTTATAATTTTCTTTAGTAAAGAGAAAGGAAGAAAAAATTAAAAAGATAATGAAAAATTATAGGAAGTACTAAGAAAAACTATACTATAATGAAATTTGATAAGTTTATAGACTAAAAGATTATTTACCGTAAAAGAAAACACTCGGAAAAATGGTTAAGAAAGATACTAAAACAAAAAGCATTTAAGATACTTAATTTTTAATTGAATCTCCCAGTAATACTGAAGCTAGGATGAAAGAGACTGAATTTTTTCAGTATTATCAATCATTTTAAATTAAAAATAATTAAATTTAGTTGCTTAAGTAGCCTTTTTATTTTTTTAGATAGAATTAAAAATTTCCTACAAAAGTTAAGGGAGAAATGTATATCAAAATTATAAGATGATTATTATATTATCAGCAAATCATATTTATCTAATGTCCATTTCTAAAAGATACTTATTAAATTTAATTTTCACTCTTTCAAAAATACTTCTATATTTCTAAGAATATAAAATTTAAATTTTTTAAAATTAGAAATTAAAATGATCTTAATATTTGATATAAGCTATTTAGATTACTTCATATTTATTTAATCTGTGTGTTGAAATCTTAAATTAATTTTACTTTTTATTTTAGTTATTAAACAATAATTTAAATAGCTACTAATCATTTTATAAATTGTTAACTAGTTAAGAAGCAAAACTTTTCTATTCTAAAGTAAAAAATCTAATTTAAATATGTTTTTTCTTATTTATTTGGAATAAATAAAATTTAAGCTAAACGGAATTTTTTTAATATTAAATAAAAAACAAATAAAATCTTAATTCTCACTAAGACTCTCTATTCTTTATAAAAAAATTTTGATATCCTTTGACAGAACTTTTTTCTTCTTTTTTTTCTTCTTTTGAATTACTTTGTAGCAACTGTTATTTCTTTTTTTCTTTTTAGATAATTTGCTTCATACCTATATTATGCTCCTAAAACTATAAAAACATATTGGCTCTTACATTTTACTTATTTTTGGATGCTCTTGAAAGTAAATCTTTTATAGCTTTTTATTCATATTAAACGCTAAGTTTAATACTCTATCTCGCTTATCCTTAGCAATCCAAATTAGAAAATAAAGTATAAATCTGATTCAGATTTTATAGAACTACAGTTATCTGGAATTGATCTCCCTTCATTTGCTTAATTTAAATTCTATCTTTTATATTTTACTAAATTCTGGATTTTAACTAGTTTTTAATCAACATGGTACGTAGATAATTTAGCTGAGCTTGGTTTATTTTTCTTATCTTCTTGATATATAATTTATATTCTAAAACTGTTATTAAATTTAGACTTAGCAGTGAATTTTGTAAGATGCCATTTATTTTCGAAAAGTTTATTCCATTTTATTCGTAAGTCCTCCATAGAACTTAGTATAGCTGCTCTGAAAGTGATAATTACTATTTAAAATCGCAAAGAAAATCCGCGCATTCCTTAAAATTTAGAACAGCTTAGTCCATTTTATAGATGTTCTGCTTAAATTAGCCTAAACTTTTCTTGAATTTTTTTCTGGAGTTAAAATATTAAATTTTAAGCTTCTATTGCTTATTTAGAGAGTCTCTTACCCAATAACCAAAGAACATAGCTGATTTCTTTTACTTAACGCATCTAAAAAAGGCTTAAATTAATCTTGCAGCATCATTTTGCACTTAACTTACCTATTTTTTAAAATCTTCTCTATCCATAAAGCTGTTTGCTTGAGCAGAAAAGCCATATATTCAGTTATGGACTATAGAGATTAGAAGACCAATAGTAGATTGTGCACAAACGATCAGAATAGTTATTAAAATACGACTAAAAATAACGGCTGCATGAAGGTCTCCGTATCCAATAGTTCCCATAGAAACATAAAGATTTCAAATTACATTAGCTTAATAATCATAAGAAGAATCATAATTCCTGTATAAAAGAGTACCTTTCAGTAATTCTTATGCAAGGATAAAAAAGAAAAATGATAGTTAAGAGAGCTGCAATGCAGCATTAATAAGGATATTATGCAATTAACATTCTAAACTGGAAACTAGTATTATAGTTGCACACACTGTAATCACATAGTCGAAAAATTCTGTAATCATAATTGAGTGGAACAAGTATTAGTCTAAGTATTAAATAAGCTTTTAACATTGACATACAAGTTAAAATTTCATTCATTGAAATCAAATGAGGCTATCATTCTTTATCTACTTTAAATGGATCATAGATTTATTTTATTGGGAGCTTTACTATTGAACATATGAAAATTTCTATTAAAAATATCTTGCTTAAATCTTTAAACTACAATAGAGTTGTATCATAATGAATTAACTAGATATATTTGTAAAACCAAAGATAAAGCTTATATCTCTAGTAAATGGAAATTAAAAGGAAAACAGTAATAACTATAATAATAGACTAAAGTATTACGTTTACAGTGCCGAACTCATTTTGGTTGTCATGAAATTGTTCATTCTGAATTAAACACTTACATCTTCAAATGATAAGCAAATCAATATTAAGGCTAGAAATGCATTTATGAAGTCATATTTTATTAAGTTTTGTCTTAAAACCTTCATAACGAAGGGGTTTGGATTATAATTTAGCTAAATATCTTTCAACAAATTAATTTCTTAAACTTCTTTAAGAGGATCCTCTTGAAAAATTTTCAAAAATGCTTCTTTGCTCAATAATGATATTCCATTATATTCTAATGAGGGGAATATTCTAAGGCCTCTCTTTTAATTAGCTAAAAAATCTTTGAATCTTTATTTTTCTTCTTCTTGTGATTTTGAGGGACAGCTTTTACTCTGATTTGGGTCAATTCAACTTCTTCTTATATCTATTTTTTATGATTATTTTTGTATTTCAAATTAAATAGATTATTAAAGAGAATTTATGTTGTTCTAATTTATCTAGGAGGGTTATTCCTTTTACTTCAAGTGATTAATTTCTTACTAAACTTAATTAACTTTCCTTTTGACTTTTTTTAATTTTATAATTTTGCTTTGTAGATCCTTTGGAACTTTAATTAGCTCTTTAGAAATGTATTCCTAATTTTTATGCTTAATTTCGTGTTCTTCATTATTGATTTAGTTTACTTTTGCTTATAAAATTGTACTTTGATTCTCTTTATTTGAATATTTTTCCAATATCTCTACTTTTTATTAGGATGCATAATTATTTTATCTTTAATTTTGTTTTTCTTTTGAGAGTTAATTAGATTCATTAGAACTGCTTGATGCCTAAGTTATTTCCTATCTTGTTTAAGAGGTTTCGTCTAAATTATCACTTCATTTTCTAGTTTTCTTTTAAATTTCCTTTATGTTTTCAAAAGAAATTTATTTTCTCTATTGCCCCAAGGACTTAAATATGCTCAATTTTTTCTTTTTATTGAGTTTCCTTTCTAAATTTTTTTAATTTGCTATTTATTAATTAACATTTTAAAAGGTCAAAACTTAATTTTTCATGATATCGTAGGATATATCCATAATGCTTTTTCTCTGGTTTTTTTACTTATCCTGTTCTTTGTCTTATTATTACTAAATATTCTGCTCTTATTTTTTAAGTTACTATGCTTAGCTATTATTACCTTCTTAACTTTATGATTATAAAAGGCTTAATTAATTTCTATCTGGATAAATACTAGGAAGTTTACCTACTTATGATTCATTCTTTTTATTCTTTAAATTTCCCTAAGTTTAATCTATATTCTCAAGCTTCTTTATTTTTTATTTATTTATAGACTCTTTATTTGGGTTATCAGCCATTTAAAAACTATTGTTCTCAATAAAATAAAAAATAATTCTAGATTTTATTTTAAGAAACCAATTTATAATACTCTAAGAATTATCTATTTCTACTTCTTATATCACTACCTCTCAACCAATTTAAAAGTAAAAGCTTTAATATAATTTTTTACTTCATTCTTTATCTTTATTAATCAAATAAGCTTAAATAACAATCTTACCATAACTTTAAGATTTTTAATATCTTTACTTATTTAACTTATTATTGGATGATTTATAGTTGCTACTAGCAGTAAAATAATAAATTTTCGCTCTAAAAAGCAGAGAATATGTTATCATATTTACATGTTCGCTCTTTTTACTTTACTAATGTCTTTAGGATAAATAAATCACCACTATTTCTAATTAAGAAAGCCTTTATTAATTATTTGGCTAGTTTTGTTATTCATAATTAAAGGAAGAAAAGAGATAATGAATAAAGCATTATTATTAGGTACTGTCATTTGATAAATAAGGCTTGCAATATAGTTCATAAAAAATAAAGTATCAACAGATTTAAAATTACCTAGCTGGTTTAAATTAAATAATTATAAAATACAGCTTTAATAATACTGCTGTAATAGTTATCTTAGATTAGTGTCTCTTATATCTTTCTAAGAAATTATAGATTTAAAATTTAGAACTTAAAGCTTTTAAGTTTGAATCATAATTATTTTAAAAGCTAATATATATAAAACTTAATTGGTATTGACTCCTTTAATTAGAACTAAATGTGGAACTTGGTTATAGTTAGATTTGCAAATAATATACAATAATTAAAAGACTAAAATAGAAGCTATATTACTGTATAAGTTCGTAACTTTAATATTTAGCTCTAGTTATTTTACCTTACACTGCTTTTGTCATTTTTTTACTCTTCTTCAGCAGTTCAAATCAATTCTTAAACTTAAAATTATTTTAATATTAGCTAATCGAGAATCGCTTATATATTAACAATTTATAAAATAGACTTAACGGAAATAAATGAGTAAGCATGAATATTACAGGAAGATAAGTCACTTTATGATATTTATAAATAAAACTAAATTTGGATAAAGAAAAGTATAAATAAATATAACAGATAGAGACTAAATAGCCAGATCTAAAGTAAATTTAAATACTTAATATAACTTTATTTCCTTTACTTTCTAAAGCTAATATTACTATGAAGTAATAACTAATTAGCTAATTAATTACATGCATGTCTTATTTAATTTATTACTGTAATTTAAGAAAGATGTGCCTGCTTAATTTTGATAGATTGCATTGTTCTTTTATAAAAATATTAATTTAACCTCATTAAATAAATCTGAAAGTTATAACTTGAAGATCTATTATTGAGAATATTCTTAGTTATTACCTAGCTATCATCAGCTAGAATATTATATTACACAAGGAAAGATAATACAAACAGAATGTGTACTTAGTAAAGTTAATCTAGCAATCTTTTATATGATTAACCTTGCTATCGAAATAAAAATACCTTAATTTAGATTTATAAGAAAAGTATATTAGGCAATTAATTAATAATGCTATCATTATTCAGAGATAAAGATAAATTATAAGCATCAATTATTTTACCTTGTAATCATATCTTAAAAACAATTAAAATGATTACTTTAGATTATTTAAATCTTATAACTTAATACAAATCAATTAACTCTATTTAAAAATAAAAGAATAGGAAATTCTGGTAATTAAAATGTATGTATATTTAGATTTAATAGCTTTGAGCTTTATCGAAAAGATAGATTAATTTAGTTTAAATGAATTGATTTAATATTTAAGAAATAGATTAATAAATTATTAATCTCTTAATATATACTAATGCTTTTAGATTTATATGAAACAGAAAATTAAAAAGTATAATCATTAAGCTAAAGTTTGAATGTGCAAATATAGAAACATTATAAAATAAGTAAAAAAAATGAATAGAAGGTATAAATTTAAAGGAAAATACTATAATTAAGGATACATAAGAAAAATATTAAATCTGATAAAATTAAAACATTAATTATTTAAATTTTTTCATTTAGGAGATGCATCAGGATCATAATCTTGATCAGCCTGTATAATAAATTACTTCTTGAGAACTTGAAGGAGGTTTCTATAAAGGCTTTAGTTAGGTATGTCTCACAGCTCTTTTAAGTTCTTTAATCTTTAGCATATTAAGTCTGCATTCTTATTCTTTTTCCTTTAACTAAACTGATAATATATCAACTTAATGTTTTGCATCTCTAATTTAATTCTCCAATTCTTGAACTTTAGACCTTCCCTTCTTTTCCAGTTATTCTTTTTGCTATTGTAAAGCTTAAACTTCTTATTTCAAATTTTCAACATCTTCTTGCGTTATTTACTGCATAAATAATTACCTTTGGAGTAGCTTAATCTTAATTATTATCTTTTTTAGCCTTAATAAGAGCTGTAAGTTTTCTACATTTTTCTTCTAAGTCTACATATTTTTAATGATGTTGCTTCATGACAATTTCCTCATTCTTATATTCAGTTTACAAACTTTTGTACTCATCCTTTGCCTTTCTGAGTTCTTCGTTCAATTATTTAATTTTTTAATTGAATTCTTATGTGTTTTCAGTAAATTCCAAGGCCTTCTCCTATTCTTTTTAAATCTTCAAAAGACTTTCATTTTCAGACTGTAATGCAGCTATCTTGCTATCAAGAAATTTAACTTCGTTTTCTAATTCAACAACTCTAGTTTCACTTGCCGTTTCTAGCTATCTTTTCATAGCAGCTATTTCTTTCTTCAAAAAAGCGATTCTTTTTTACGCAGCATTCAATTCCTTCTGCTTTTCACTAACATTTGATTATTCCTCAGAAAAAGTAGGCACCTTTCTTTACTACCTTTATTCATCCTGCTGCTTTTTAAGAATAACATTAAGCTTTGCAGTTAGATCTTTTAATTCCCCTCTTAGGTGCTCATTTTGCTGCTTTAATTTCTAGATAGGATTGAACTTATCTGATTTCTCAGGTTTTTCTTTTTATTCAAGCCTGTCTTCCATTTATGCAATATAAATAACGCATGAGCAATAATTAAAAAATCATTAAAATGAGCAAATCGTATTTAACTTTTAAATCATACCATATATTATATAACTAAGGCATCAGCAGCTTTAATATAAAACAACTATAAGTCACTTGATATATATAGCTATTATTAGCTTTGGCTAGATTATAGAATAGATAACCATTGCTAATCTATTTAAATAGTAATAAGAATAATAGGGAAAGCATAGAAAGCCAATTTTGTGAATTATTTTTTAAGCATAATCATTTTCTTGTAAATAGCTGCTTTTTATAATTTAACGCAAAACTTAATTTTATGAAGATATAGCTTATTTAGTGCTATGTAGCTATAAAACTATTAAAGGTTAGCTATGACAAAGGAAAAATGATATTTAATTAAAATAATTTATTATCATATAATTAAGAACTAATGTTAACTATTTCCTTTAGTTTACAGTTGCAAAAGCTACATTTAAAAATGACTAAAGAAAAACAAATTAAATTATAGATTAGAATGCTTGTATTATTGATAACTCATTTAAAGCATATATGAAATATTGTTATATTTAAGTTAAGTTAATTAATTACAGTCACTCTATATTATTCCTATTTAATTCAAGCAGCCAGCCTTCATATTCAAAATAAGATATTCAAAGCGTTTCTTTGAGATTAATATTTATATTATACTTTAAGAAGTTAAGATCTCTCTATAACTAAAAGCTTTGGGGATAATTTATATAAATGAGTATTTCTAAAAGTATTAGAGAGTAACCAATCAAGACTTTATAATTTATTTATGTAATAGGATATTTCTAAATTGGTTAGCAAGTAAAGAGCTCTACCATCTATAAATAATAAGTTTCTTATAAAGTTATTTCTAAGATTTAGTACTAATTTATTAAAAAGCAATCAAAGTTAAACATGATATAGTAATGATAAAGGTTCTAAGCTATTAATTTAATCTTCTTAAAAAGGTGATGATTTCATACTTAAAATAGAATTGTTTTAATAAGTTTAATTATATAAATAGAGAATTAGTAAATCAAGATAAATATAACTGAACTGTGCTTAGTATGTTCTTTATATACAAATCTTATATATTCTTTATTTAATTTTATAAAATGGCACCTAAAAAGATTGGCATGTGTGAAGCTTTAAGACACATGAAAAATGCTCCTCTAGAATTATGATTAATCTTCACATAAAAATTCTTAGACTCTTTTGCTATGTTTGCTATTAATTTTACTTTAGTAATTTATTTATCATAAGAATTTGGATTTTCTGATATGTAAGCAGGTGCAATTTTTGCCATTTTCAGTTTAGTTCTTAATATTTGTTCCTTAGTAGCAGGATTAACGATAGATTTTTTTGGCGTAAGATGAAGTTTAATATTTTCTAGTATTGTATTGGCAGTGGGTAGAGTGACTTTGGGAATTACTTAAGAGTACTATATAATGATTTTTTGCCTACTTGTCGTTTGCCCTTTAGGATAAAGTATTGTGCTTCCCCTTTAAGTTATAGCTGTCAAGTATTATTCAGATCCAGAGTGGGTTTCAATAGGAAATAGTATTATGTTTTTAGTTTAAAACTTAGCAGCTATGCTTGCTGCTTTCTCAATAGATATTTATAAAGTTGCTTTAGAGGGGTCGGAAATGTTTACTCCTTACAGATGACTATATATAACAGCAGGATTTTGTAACTTAATTATGCTGATTATGAATGTAACTTGCATGAGAGAAGTTAATGCTTAGCAAGGTATTGTTAAAAAGGATTAAGTGGAAAAAAAGCCTGAATTTTGTGCAATCTTTAAGTAAGTTATGCACTCCATTAACTTTTGAAAATTCATATTTCTTTGCAGTTTATTAATAGGACCCAGAATGCTATTTAGGCATATGGATATTACCCTCCCTAAATTTTTAATAAAATCTATAGGAGAAAATGCCAAGTTTGGAACCATTCTTTCTCTAAATGGGTTATTTGTACTAATTTTTACTCCTTTACTTACTCCACTTGCTTATAGATTTGATATGCTTAATGTATTTATTTTTGGAACAGGTTTAATTGGAATTTGCCCATGGGTTTTCCTATTTGGAGGTTCTTACTTCACTGCCACAATTTACGTTATACTTAATTCTCTAGGAAGGTCAGTTGCTGCGCCAAGATTCAATGATATAGCTTTTTCATATGCTGAGAAAGGAAAAGAGGCTTCTTTTATTTCCTATTGTAATAATTTAATTTAGCTAATATTCCTTTATATTCTTCAGACCTTTTCGCCGGACTTTTAAGTGGATGGCTTTTGCAAGAATATATGTCAGATAATAGCAACTTATAGCCAGTAAGTTTTAAATACAGGATGTAATGTGGCTTATTGTTGGACTTATAACAATAAGCACTCCTATAATGATGCTTATCTTTTATTAATGCTTATTACCTAAAAAAGTTGAAAGTAAGAAGTAGCACTTGCTAGAAGGTGAAGTTGAGAAAGTTTAATAATGAATAAGTAAACATGTTGACTAAATTAAACTGCTTAGTTAAATTAAACTTATATAATGATATACACTAACTAAAGAACTATAGCTACTCCTTCCTTTAGTAAAGTCTAAACAGATTATTTATAAAAGCAATACTAATAAATAAAGTTTATGCAATTTACATTCTCAGATATATAAAACAAGGAATTTTAGTGTATTGCTTTACAATAAATAACCTTATCTATGGAACTTCTTAAATAAATACCAGAGTCTTATTTAATTAAATTTTAATTATATATATTCACAAAAATTAGATAGCTAATAACTTTAGCATTTAGGAATACCATTAATTATAATTAGTTATAAACTAAATATTAGAAGACTCATGAGAGTATTATAATAAAGTAACTGAGTTTTTATAAGAAACTTATAAATTATTAAATTATACAGCTAACTTTAAATATTATCTTTAGTTTATAGTTAAGTGTTACAGTGTTATTTATATAAAACTACACATTTTTCTTGGACCAAATATTCTAAAAATAAGCAATTTATTTAATTAAAATAAGTTATTTATTGTAATAGAACCTAACTCTCTTATCTGTTAAAATAAAAAATACTATCATTAATAACTAATTTAGTATCTTAGAAAGGCATTATGATTTTATTATTAATTAAACTATTTGTAGATAAAGCAAATTCTTAGCTTTTAAATTAAGTAAAAATAAAAGGTGTTTAAAACTATAAAAAATGATCTTAAAAGCTTAATTTTCCTTTTCAGTATTATTAGTTTAGTATAAAGATAAACTTTAATATTCTAATATTTTAGTTACTATTTCATTATTAGTCTCAGTTAGTTAAAGAGATATTTGTAGAAGGCAGAGAAGAAATATAATTAATTAATTTAAATTAAAGATAAAGAAATTAATGTGTTAAACATCTTTATTTATTGCTATTATGCTTTTAGCTTTCATTTCTTTTTATATTAATAGTCCTATCTTTATGTGCTTCATATTTCATTATATAAGCTTAAGACCATATATTTAAAATGTCTTATAGATAATATGAAAAATCTAGATTTAAACGTTAAAAATCATAAAGATTTGTAAATAAAAGTAGATAAAGAAAATAAAAAGAAGTGATACTTTAGTTAATTTATAAGCTTCTATTTAGGAAATATTTTAACTTAGTCTTTTATAATTATCATCCTTATTTTCATATACCTACTGTATTAAATCAGCTTATGCATAGATATCTAACTTAAATTTAGATTTATTAATAGAAAGATGCTTTAGTTAAATTTACTGGAATCTAATCTGTTTGTTTAGCATTTTCTAAAAGGATGAAGAAAAGTTTGATAAGCACAATAATTAAAATAGATTTAGATGAAATAAAAGGGGATATATCTTATATAATTGTATTTAGATGTTTTAATTCTCAAGTTAAGAATAAATTTTTGATTCATAAGTTTAATTTATAGCTATTTACCCTAAAAGCAAGCATGCCACTAAATTTAAATATATCTGAATGTTCCTAAAATGTTAAAAATATATAGTTATTTAGAAGACATTATAATGATACCTAAATATAATAAATTTAAGTGAGGATAAATACAGTTAGCAACTTTTTTGGAGCAGAGCTTAGTAAATTTAAAATAGAAGGAAAAATTAGAAAGAAAAGATTAGAATTATATTATTAACTAAACTTATAACTGATTAATAAAAGAGCAACTAAATAGTCTTTTATTTGAAAAAGGTAATTTTAAATAAAAAATGGAGTTAAATAACATTCTCTTCCCTGCCCCTCCAAGTTCATATACTTCAGAATAATTATAAGGTGAATTATTATGAATCTCTAGTAAATAGAATGTAGCAAACATTCCATGCCTATTTTTGGCTTATCATAGAGGAAGTACAAAGTTACTAATCTATTTTCATGGAAATGCAGAAGATATTGGTCTTGCGTATGATTTGTTGGATCATTTAAGAACTAGTTTAATGGTTCATATTTTAGCTATAGAATATCCAGGATATGGAATTTACAGAGGAGAGCCGAACGCTGATAGGATTTTACAAGATGTAGAAGACGTTTTCGATTATATTACTGGTAAATTAGGATGAAGCTCAAAAGATATAATTTTATTTGGTAGAAGTATAGGGTCTGGGCCTGCTTGCTATTTAGCATCATGTAAGAAACCAGGAGCTTTACTTCTTATGAGTGCTTATACTACAATTAGATCTGTTGTAAAGCATGTAGCTGGAAGATTAGCTTAGTATTTTGTAAAAGAAAGATTTTAAAACATAGATCTTATGTCTAAAATAACATGTCCAGCCTTCTTTGTTCATGGATAGGTAGATACATTGATTCCTTTCTCACACAGTCAAGAGCTACATGGAATGTGTTCTGGTCCTTCGACACTTCTATTACCAAGAGAAATGGATCACAATGAATTCGATTTTTATGATGATTTGAGTTTGCCTTTTTCAGGATTCCTTATTTAGTGTGGTATTTCAGTAGCTCCATTACCAGGAGAAAACGGAATGCTAGAACCTCCTCCAGAATTATTCGAAAAACCCGAAACGGAGCCATAAGAACCACCTCCACCTTCAACATGGTAGAAGTTTATTCAGTATGTTATGAGCTGAAAATTGTTAGATAGCAAAAATTATAATGTTTTCTTTAAACATATTAAATCCTATTTTGATAAAAATTCTCTACATTTATCTTTATATCTAATTAATATTATGCTTTAAACATACTTATCTTATAGAAAATAAACTATTTTTTATTTCTTTTATATTAGAGCACTAAACTTAAATTCTAAAATTATTCATATTTAATTGAAAAAATTAATAATGTTTCCTATAAACACCTTATGCATTTATATTTACATACTAATCCTTATTATATAATTAATATTATCACTTTTTTACTGTTTTATTATATTTTATTTGATAGCTTACTATTCTTATTTTTAATTTACGTCTTTTGCGTTATAAGTTTTATTTTAATGTTGTTTAAATGGTATCTATTTAAGGATTTTCAGCAAGCAATTTTTATAAAATTAACAATAAATATTTGAATTCTAATTTTTTTTGTTTTATGTTCTTTATTGCTTTTATAGCAGGATAATTGAATTAAAAGAATTGAGTTAGATTTTTGATTCTGATTTTCTTAAAAATATTTTCAAATTCTTAAATTTTTTTATTTTCTTTATCTAAAATCTATTACTAACTTTATTTAAAATATGATCTTTCAATTAAATTTAGCTCCAAATTATCTTCTTAGGAATAGCGATTTTTCTTAATTTTACTAATTAATAATTTGCTTAAGTTTTATTTATTTTGTTTAGAAGTTGCTTTAAATATATTTTTCTATTTTAAGTGGCCTGTTATCCTTTTATAAATTGTAAATAATTTATAATTATTTTGATGAGAAAGTTTAATCAAAGTGCCTTTAATTAAATGTATTAATTTAGAAATAATTTTGAATATAGCTAAAGTGATATTATTTCATAGCTTTGAAACAGTCAGACCTATTTCAGTGATATATTTAAACTAAGCTTCATCTATTTCTTTATCTTCATATAACTTTTTAATATGCAATAGAACATTATTCTTAGCAGCGGGCTTTAATTGCTAGCTTAATCCCACGTAAATCTTATCTACTATTAAATCTAAATTTGTGCTTCTATCTTCTTTTATTGCTTGTAGTACTTGCTTCTCTCTTAGCATTCTATGGTCTATATACTCATTAATTTTAGCAATGGGGTTTGTAATAACGTTACCATGACCTGGATAAATAAGTTTAAGTGGAAATTAATCTCTCATATAATTTAAACTTTGCATATATAACTTAAGATTAGTTACAAGAGTTGTTCCCTCTCCCAGAATATTATCTCCTGAAAATAAAGCCTATTCTTCATATAAATAAAAGCAAAGATGATCATCAGAATGACCTGGAGTAAACAGTGCAGTTATTTTACTATCGTTAGTTTAAATTACTGCTTTATCTCCTATATGTATCATTCTTTTATCAGTAGGTTCATATTTCATTATCTTTTCTATTTTAAAAACATTCTATACATCCTACAAGCCTCCCATATGGTCTCGATGATAATGTGTTATAAGTACTGCAAATATTTGGTTAATTTAAAATTAATCTCTGACTTCTTAGAGTAGTTACTTATAGTTAGGTATATTATTTTATCCAGTATCAATTAGAATAGGATGCTTACTTTAGTAATCTATTAAGTAAATGTTAGATCCATCTAAAGTATATGGACTAGGATTAAGTCCTTTTATTCTTAATACCTTTTACGATAATTTTTATATATACTAGCCTTGCATTTTTACTTTATTGAACAAATCATTTTTAATATCTAACTCTATTATCTTCTTCAATTACTTTCTTTAATTTATCCTTCATCAATCTATCCAAAGTAGATTTGTATGTAAATCCTTTTTAATAAATAAAGATACTTTATATTAAAATTATATTAAAACAATAAAGACTGGTAATGGAATAATGAGATACTTAGAGACATAGTATACTTAAGTCAAGAAAGCAGATGATTTAATGGAATCTAATTTAAAGATTTATAGATTGGTTAATAAATGAATATTATAATGGTTTTTATTTTAAAAGAGTAAAATACATATTTTTAAATCCGTGAAATTAAACTAGATTTAATGTCTTAAGTCAATTCTTAGTAATTAAGCAGAGAGTCAGATAGCTAGGACAAGTAGAAGGAAATAACAATCGAAAAGAAAAATTCGATAAAAAATTAGAGTTCTAAAGAAATGTAGAAAGAAGTGTCCTTTAACAGCAAAAATTTACTCTTAAATGAATTGGATGGACTTACAGCAGAGTAACGAAGCATATTAGAAAAAACTGATAAAAAGGAAATTGAAAAAATACTTGTTGGCTATATTGAAAAAGAATATCTACCTAAATAGTAAGAAAAATTCGGGCACATTTCACCTATTCCTTGAAAATAAGATATTTCCAAATTAGCCTTTAAAAAAGAAGGATTATAGGCAATTAAAGAAATAAGTCGTTAAATGGATTAGCTTACAAGTGAAACTACTTCAAGACTAGCAAGTTCTTAAAGAAAAACGAAAGCAAATCCTGAGAGACAAACTTCATTGACAAGCACTAGTAATTTTGATAAAGAACAATTTTTGAAAGAAAGAGGAATCATATAACCTGATAAGGAAAAATGAGATTTTAGTAATATCAATTATGTACAAACGGATTAATTTGGGTCATTCTATTCTTCTTAGTAATTGCTTAATTAAGCAAATGTTTGAAGTCCATTTAATTAAAATTCCTCCAAAACTCTATTTAATAGCTTACCATATAAACCTTCTGAAAAAAAATAAGCATAAAGAATAACAAAGAGGAATGTGAAATCTCAATTTAGCGGTCCTAATTATTAATAGACATAAACAATTTAAAATACAAAAAGAAGCACTTAACCATTATATAGTCCACCAACACTTTACAAAAGTTATAAATAAGATCAAAGAGTGCTTTGTAAAAGTTACATGAGAAATAACATTTGAGTAGACATTAAAACTTAGGACAAATAATGAAATTCTGATACCTTCAAGTATCTACAAAATCCATCACGCAATTAATCAAATTCACAAACTTAAAATAAATAATTATATTTATAGCCTATAAGATAAAACAGCGGAATCAGAATTTAAAATGCAATAGATCTTTTAAAAAAGATTGACAACGAAGAAAATCAAGCTTTCAAATATTGAGAACGAAATTTAGCTTTATAATTGATAATTATTATTTATTTTCAATTTATATCTCCTTCAATATTTATAAAAATAATCCTCTTTATATACTTGTTTAGAGTTATTCAAATAAAACAAAATATTGCTTTCAAATTTATTTAAATTACTGGAAATTCAAAGTTATTCAATTATTTTTAAGATTCTTATTGTTTATATTGAAATGGCATAATAGTTCAAATATAGAAATTTATCTTAATATTTTTTATTATTATTTAAATTTTTAATTATCTCCTTTTAATATAAATCATATATATGGCATAGTATAAGTAAATTTATAATGGAATTAATTAAAATATAATACCTGCTGACTTGTAAATAATTATTTGATAAAGTTTATTTATTTTTATTATTAATTTATCAATCTTCAGTATTTTAAAATACCTATTCTAGATTTTTATGCTTATTTATACCATTTTCTTTTATAAGCTGTTGCAATCTATAAATTTTGTGAGTACTTGAGCTTTTATTTTAAGTTATTAAACTAATAGCTAAGTTTAAATTAAGCTATATAATCTTTGTAATTACGTGTTTATAGTAAATTTTGAAGAACCAGATTTAATTATAGCTATCTACTTACATAATAAGGAAGAATATCCTTTTATTTAAATTTAGCTAAGTTTCAGATGCTTTAAATATTCCTTTAGTATTTAATAAGATAAGAAAATTATAAATTAATAAAAAATGGATATGAAAATGGTTGAGTACATGCAGATGACTTTTGATAATGGATACATATTAGATTTTATATTTGATGCGTGAATGATAGACTCAAAAGGAAAGTTTGCAGTAGCTATTTTCGGAGTAATTATGACAGGAATTTTACTAGAATGCTTATTGTTCTAGAGGAAGTTTTGGTCATTAAAGCTTAAAGAATCTCTAGTAAAAAAAATATTCCTTTCCGTAGTCCATGGAATCATAGTTACTATTTCGTATTTACTTATGTTAGCAGCCATGACATTTAACACTGGAATCTTTATAAGCATAATAGCAGGCCTGATTACTGGCTATTTCATATTCAAGCAAAACTTGATGCACTATTTTTTACCATAGGAAGAAGAAACAGACGATTATTGTGGTTGCCATGTTGAATCAGCATATATTAGAGATAGTGATTCTGGGAGTGAAAAAGGGATTTCACTTTGACTAACTTAAACTTTTAATAAATCTATATATCCATTTGAATCTTCTTAATAAAAGACTAATAAATATAAATCTATTAAGAGTAAAAACTATTAAGCTTTGATAGTAGTTAATATCTAAATAGTATGAATAAAACTTTTTAAATGGTCTTTTAGCATAATTTTCCTATTCATAACTTATTATCTCATCATTACTTTAATTTCTTACTCTAGCTACTTTAGTAATTATTAATCCTTAACTAAGATTAAATATTAATTAAATAGCTCATCTGACTATATCTAAGGAATAAGCTTTATTGGCATATTAATTTTAGACCAAGTATCTTATTCATATAAGTTAGATTTAAATGGATAAAGAGTAGTTTAGATTAACTTCTATTATAATTTTCTACATAACGAATAAAATACGTGGATTCAATTTAAATTGGAGAAATAAATTTTTTAATAATGGAAACTTAATAGAATGCAGCAAGTTAGTTGATCATATTTTGAGAAATGGAAGTGAAAAAAGTGAAAGAAATATTAAAGCTAGATTAATAAAAAAGGCTAAATCTTTCCTAAATTGGAAATTTCTATAGTCAAAAATATCCATTGGTAAGGCCTCATTGAGATCTACTTTGCATTACCTTAAAGGATTATATACTTCTATTTCCCTAAATATTTTTACTTGATGAAACAGATGTTGTACAGTTGATAGATTATGAAATGACTCACGCTGACTTGCTTCAAGTAATTAGAGACTTATAGAATGATACATAAAAAAGAGCAATATTATTATAATAAATGGCTAAGGAAACAGGAATTAGAAAAGCCTTTGGGTGAATTTAATTAGGATATGAGGATTTTTACTCTAAGCGAGTACATTATACAAACAAACCAGAAGAAGCAAATCAATGAATTTAAGATTTCATTTTAGGAGAGAAAAATGGCAATGTTATAAGTTTTGATACAGAAATGAGATAAGGAATGGGAGGTACCAAAAAAGGATGTGCTCTAATTTAAATTGGAGTTGCTAACTCAATCCTTCTCTATCATATTGGAAATCAAATGCTCAAAATGCAAAGAATAAAAAAACAACAATTTTAGGAGAATGACATCTACACTCTTCCTTAAAACTTGAAGTTTATTCTTGAAAACGAAAATATTTTAAAAGTAGGAGTAGACCTCTAGCAAGATTTAAAGTTGATAGAGATTTACCATTATACAAAAATGAAGTCAGTTATAGAGCTTGAATAAGTAGTGAGAACAGTACTTGTTAATTAAATTGTACCATAAAACCAATAAAAACAGAAGAAAAAAAAAAAAGGACCAAACAAGCCATATCCGCCGGCTTCATAATAGGTTTAAAAGCTTGGTTTGAGCAGAATGTCTGTTTAAATTTTGGGTTAAATGATTGATAAAGCAAAAGGAATATCAGCAGGTGACTGAGATAACTTTCCCTTGACATAAGAGTAAATAATATACGCGGCTCAAGATGTTCTTATACCTAGGCTAGTATTTTTTGCCACTCTGTTATGACATTTAAAAGATCCTAAATCCGATTTTATATTATAACTGGCAGATGTTGGTGACCAAAATAATGTGAGTTAATCAATTTACCTGGGCGATAATAAATGAGAAGTAAAAAGAGCTGAAAATCCAACAATATAACTAAAAATGAGATAACTTTTACACTAATTTCTAGGTTTAATAGATGATTATATAAATTAAAAGTCTTACTCGTAATGAAGAAACGAATTATCATTAGAAGTAAAAAAAATCTAAGTTGCAGCTTTAATTTTACCTATTAGTTAAGAAATGGATACTTCTGAACTTTAATAAAGTGTGGCTAGACTCTTTCTTATTTTTAAAATACCTGAAAATTTTGACTTAAAATATAAATGACATTGAATGTTCAGCAATTAAATTTTGGCTCAAAGACTCAAGAGTGGTTAATATTTAGAATAGATGATTTACAAATAAGTACAATCTGTTGATATTTGTCAAAGAATATAATTTATTTAAAAAATTGGCGAAGCCGTATCAGCTATTCCAAATATAAGACAAATTTTTATTGATCCTCCTGCATTTTGTTCAGATTTACAAGAAAGTTGGTTAATTTAAATAACTTTTAAATTAATTTTATTTTAAGTCTAATTCATTTTCCTATTTACCTTTAATTACAAAAATTTCATCACCAAGTTTAATTCTAAATTTATAAAACTGATTTTAGATAGTAGGCATTCTTAAAATAATAATATCAACTATTTAAATAAGCAAACTCTCATTTAGATTTAATTTTTTAATTATATGATCTAAATTAATATTCATAGTAAGTATCTAAGCATAATCCTTTTTACCAAAAATAAATCTTTTCTTTCAAACTTAATATGTTTCATATAATTCTTTTCTATCCAATTTAAACTTTAACCCAAGATTTTTAATTTAAAATGCATAGAAAATAAACTTTTAACTATCATCTTTTATTTATTTAACTGCTTTTTTAAAAATTAGATTTAAAAGCTCTAATATAGTTAGATTTATAAGATTATATTAAAATGGTTTGCTTCTTAAACTAATGCTATAAATGAAGAATTTAAATTACTAAGGTAGAATAATTTAATTTAAGACTTCTATTAATGCAAAGTTATGTAGAGCCTTATTTGCCTTTTTTAATTTGATATTATATCTATTATCTAAATAAATATTATTTAATGCTTATTAAATTTTAATTATTTGCTATTTACATTATAATTACTTTTTACTTAGAAAGTGAGTAAAAGTATAAAATTCCAAGGATAAATTTAAATTTTTTAACAATAATGGAAGTCTAATAAAAACCTACTAACTTACTTTTTTAAAAATAATTGAAAGTAGAAAATTAAGTTTGAAAGTTATTTAAAAGTTTAGAAAAAGTATAAAATTGGTACTTATAAGTTTGTATATAGTTAATAATCAATTAAATATTAAATACAATTTAAATGAGTATCAATAGTAGAAAAATTAAATAAGATAAATAAGTATTAATTTAGATTATCTTTAACTAATTTAAAGCTAAAAGCTAAAACTATTAATAACTTTGCTTAATAAATATAAACTATTATAACTTAAATAGAAAGCATCAATTTATACAAGCATTAGTATTATAAAAAGAATTTTATTACTATCTTTCTTTAATGAAGTGATCATTTCAATTAGCCTATTAAAACTAGATTGAATTATCAAACACTCATAATCATTTACATATAGGTTGTATTAAAATTAAGCAAAATACTTAGTAAAATTAATGATATCACTTTAATTAAAAGACTACATAATATAATAACTAATTTTATAAATATGCTAATACAATTATAGCTATTTTATTACAACAAATTATTAATATATTTAAAATTATTTTTTCAATCTTTATATAATATTCAAATTTAAAATTAAAAATCGAAGGTAGCTATAAAGTAAAATTTAATTTATTAAATCCCCAATCAAACATTAAGAAGTATAATAAAATATTAATTTCTAAGTATTAGTTATTAATTGGAGAACTGCTTTTCTTAAAGAGTTTTAAATTTAAGTTTTCATAACCAAAAAGAAGCATTATGAAGGAAGAAATCTAGTTGCAACTACAAACTTAAGAAGTTGTTCCATTTATAATTTCTTGGTATAAAATATTGGATATTTGTATGCATTTATTTTATTAATATTTAGAAATAAGAAAATAAGAAAATAAAAGAGAAAACACTTCATCTGAAATATTTATTTATATTAATTAGAAATAATAGATCCTACTAGTACACTTTTAAAGACTTTATAACTTTACTCTTCTTAAAATAATCATTATAGAATTTTTAATAAATTTGGTGTGCTACTTTATAAAATAAAAATTTAATAGTTAGATGGTAAACTAGATGGATTTTATAAGTTTATTCTATTAATAGACATAGATTTGTAACTGAGAAGATAAAAGCAATTTATTAATATCACAATATTCATTATATTGATATTGATATCTTTTTATTATTGCTTAAGATTTTAGATTTCCTCTACCTTTATTAAATATAGATATTTTCCTTTTTCTTTTATTTTTTTTCTATATGAATCTTATTGCAATTTAATAAGGCTAAATTAAAATATTTAAATAGATAATCATAAGAAAAGTCTTCAATATTATGTGAGAGATTTGAGCTCTTAGATAATAATTTTACAACTTAAATTCCTTAAAATTAAAAATGCTATAAATTACAAGTACAAGAAAGTGAGATAAATCTAAAATCTTTGTCAATAAAAAATCTTTAATCCTATATAATATTTTAAATTATCCAAATTAATAGCACTATCTTTAACTAGTAAGCTCATCAACTACTTATGTATTAAGCAATCTATGATTTCAGTTTAGTTGTTGGATTGCTTAAATCTACTCAATTTTAAATATAATTTAATTAAAATTTAACATTAATTAATTCAAAAATGTGTAGAAACTAAAATTATTAAAATAGTAATAAAAGCTTTAATTTAAGTATTTATTTTATTAATTACTATAACTCTTTTATTTTAACAAAAAAGTATAAAATATTAGCTATGTGCGCTAAATGATAATCAATGAGAAATATATGCTTTTGAGAGTCATTCTATAGTTACTATTATTATTTTAATGTGTATATGCATTTTGTTTACAACCATTAATTTATAACTGAACTATCTAAATCTTCTCTCATAATGTAAACAATTTCTTACCTAATTTTAATCAAAAACTAATTAAATTTAGAAATTTAATATCTTAATTTTTTTCTTCATTTAGAGCAAAATAAAAAAAATTAAGAAATAAGCAAAGATTCATAAATGAAGAAATGAATAAATATAATTGATAAATATAATCTAACTTACATATTAATTTAGAAGTATAGCTTTTATACTATTTAAATTAAGTTTTAGTGTATTTATATTATTATCAATAAAGATAATTCTAAAATTTATCCTTAACTGTATTGCTTTATTTAAAATTTTAAAAATTACTTTCTAAATCAAAAGCGAATGTTTAAAATTTTAAGTACCAAGAAAATAACTAAAAGGTAAAAAAAGAAATAATATATAAAATATAAGATGCTCTACTAAGATGTGATATAAAGCTATAATGCTTAATTATTTCGTTTATAAAGAGTACTAATTATATCTATTATTAAAATTGATAAATACAATTTGCTCAAGGAAAATTTCAGGCTTTATAAGTTAACCATATTTTAGTTATGAGCAGCGTTATTAATTTAAAATCTTATGAATAGAAATAATTAAATATCATATATAATATAAATAAATTCATTTTTAGGTTAAAATAAAGTAAATACTCTTTAATAAAAATAAATAGAATTTGTGTTGATAATTAAAATAGAGCCAATCCAAAAATTATAAACTTTAAAGAGTAAAATATTAAATTAAAATTATCAAAATAGATTTAAATTTAGTGCAATATTACTCTTAATCAATCTAAATATAAAGTATTATTAAATAAAGAAAAGTCCAAAAGAACTTATTGATACATATTAATTTGTAAGCAATAATTTTTAATTTAATTGTGAAAAGTATCAGAAGACTTAGAAGTCTAAACAAACATATTATATTATTAATACAAATATAAATATTAACTATATTAAGTTTTAATATTCTGAGTTTTCTAAAATTATATATTCTTGCATATTTTATTTGATTTTAAATCTAGCATATCATAATTGATTACAATTTTTCATATTAAAAATATTGAATTTTTATGATCATATTTCAATATTTCTATTAAATTTATATAGATTAAATAAATCACATACCTTTATATCACATTTAAGGATTTCGAAAAGATTTTTACTATTTTAGAGTTTTAATTGTATAATTTAACACTTATATTAATTATTATCATATTTGAGCTGATTTTAAACTTTTTTACGTAAATTTTAAATTTTTATTTAGTTAAGCATTAAAATTTACATTTAATAGATCTATAGCACATTTGCCTTTAAAATATATTTCTATATTAGTATATTATATTTATTAATATTTAAATTTTCTATTTAGATGTTTGATAATTAGATTAATTAGCAATTATTACTAAATAACTAATTTTATTTAAGTTGCTTAATAATTTAGAATAATTCTTATACTGAAAGAGAGTCTTTCAATTCAAATTTATAACTATTTATTGAAATATCCTTTAATTGTTTTTTTCTTATTTTTCCTTATAAATTATTAAATAAATCATTTTAATACTATTGATAATTTTATACCTTACAAGTTTTTTATGAATTCAATTACCATTTAGTGCCTTTATCCTATTATTTTAGATTAGCATAAATTTAATGTATTAGATCCTTTAGTATAAACCTAAATTATTTAAGTATTATGACTCTGCATTTAAATTTTAAGTGTTTTTAATTTAAGTGTTTTTAATTTAAGAGGTTTTAGTTACCTCACTAAATGAACACTGCATATTATATTTATAACTTTAAACTTATAAATTTATTGATATCTAAGTTGTCTATTTAACTAATCAAGGCTTAGAAAATTTTAATAGCTTGTGTTGTATATTTTTGATTTTAAATTACTCTTTTATTAAGCTTATTCTTTGACTAGCTAATCTATTACTTATAATTTTTTATTTGGATTTAAAATTTTCATTTTGAGAATTTTTAAAAATTGAATATGAAAAAAAGAGAAAGCTATTTTTAAGTAAATTAAGCCTTTTTTATTTAAAAATGTTTAAAGAGATAAAATTAGCTACTTTATTCATAGCAAAGGGAATAATAAATATATCCTAAATAAATAAAAGCAAAAATGTTTATAAAGGTAAAGATCTAAGGGTTATTGTCTAAGCTGACAGCAATAATGTATTATTTTATAATAATCAACCTATAATTTTAGAATTATAACACTTCTGAATAGTCTTCTAAATATTTATATAATAGCGGTTATTTCAATTTAATTCTCGTATATTTATAATTAAAACTAGGTATACTGAAAGAAATATTAATTCACAAAGAGAAAAGTTATAATAGTGAAAGTAAATGAGGCTAAAATAATAATATAAAAATATAGATATGAATTGTAGCATAACATGATGTAAGAATATAGTGTAAATTATTATTTAAATCAATTGTATTTTTCAATTTTCATTGGACTAATTTATCTAGATGTTGTACATTATAATACTTAAATTCCAATTTTTTCAGTCCTCATCATCTCTTAATAAAATAGCTATATTTTTCTTTAAATATTATAAGAATGATGATTCTTTACTTTATATCTATGAAATAATCATGAGATTTACTTTATTTTTAATTAGTTTAGAATTAAAGATAAATTATAAATAAAATGCTTAGATACTGTATATCATAATTGATTTACTTAATGTGAGGAATTTTTTAATCCTTTATTTAAAATATATAGAAGCTATAAAAGCTATAAAAGCAATTTAATTAGAAGTTAGATATTTTAACTAAAATTGAGATAATTTTAAAAACAAGATAGCTTTAATAGATTGTCAAAAAATCTAATTACCTTCCTTAATTATTAACACAAAATGAAGTATATTTATCTTAAAAAAGAAATGGAAATATACATTATTAAATTAATATCCAATGTGTAAAGTAGATCTGTAAGTCATGCTAAGATGCATTAATAAATGTAAATATTATGATAAGGATACAAATATCTATAAAGATATAATGTTTATGTATGTCATTAATTTCTTTTTGAAATATAGTCATATAGCAAGACTGATTAAAGTAAAAGTGAAATAATTAATGTAGCTTAAATTAAAAAAGAAATTTAAAAATTTTAGAAATAATAATATTAAGCTTAAGTTTTGAAATAATTCAAAATAATCAAGATCTACTCGAAGAAAATTCTGCTATTATGGAACTCATAGATGGAGTTTTACTTTTATCGTCTCTAAATATAACAGAGTTGACTGGAACTCCAAAATGTAAAGAAAACATCTCTCACTTTCCGTCCTCTACTGCTTCATCAAGTAAAGATTATGATTTTCCATATTGTGCTTATAATATCTATTAATTTGGTTCCTCTTCTAATTCTTGCTTGTCTTCTTCTTGGTTTTGATTGATTTCTGGAATCTATTCTATTATCATATCTTGCATATACTAATTTTCTTTTTCTTAAATTGGTTCTCTAATTCATTATAATCCTATTTTTTTAGGGATTTTTATGTTTAATTTTTCAGTCTAAAACATTTTTTTGGCAGGTTATTTATGAACTTAATCCTACAAGTTCATACTATTGAAAGTTTCTATTTATAATAAATCATTTAAGTCATTTTAACTTAAATTAGCTTATGATTCTATTTGGTTAACTTGATTTTAGCAGCAATTACTTTCTTAATTATATTCTGAAACAAAATTACTAGCCCATTCTTTAAAATTTGCTTTATGCTTGTTGTGAAGTCCTTTAAATCTATTCCTTACTTGATTTTCATTTCTTCCTGGTAACTCTTTCGCAATTATAGATCATTTTTTACCTATTTTGAGTCATTCCCTTAATAGTAAGATATCTTCATTTTAGCTTCATTTTTGTTCTGAATAAAAAATTACTTTTAAGACCAGGATCTAAGTGATTATTATATCTTTCTCTTATTTACTTTCCATTTCTTACATCCTAACCCTCATGAAATTTTTCATTGAGCTATTTTGCGATAGTACATCAACTTATATGATTTTCTCTTAGCTTTTAAATGAAAGAGTCTTCTTCTTGCAAGTAAGCTTTCTATGCATTTTTCTTCTAATTTTCTAAACATTTATTTTTATTATTTCTAAGGGCAGTAAGTGGTGTAATTGGAGTAATTGGAGTATGTTCACATGAACTAGTACACATAGTAGGAATTTATAGAAGCTTATAATCATTTTAAGGAGTATTTTAAAGGTTTTCGGGTTAGCGAATAAGTTGTCTGCTGTTTTAAATGGCAGGAAAATCTGTTTACAGAAATAAATTATTAGTTTAATTCTTTTCTGAACTGTCCAGACTTACTTTAAGCTATTCACAATTAATTTATGTCTCCTGATGAGAATATATTTGCAGGCTATTTTATTCTGCTTTTGACACGCTTATTAGGTATTTTTATGGTTAACGCTATCCTTCCAGTTAATTAATAGAAGTGCCAATTTACCTTTTCATTTTTACTTTATTACACTTAAAATAAGAATCTTTTAAAAACTAATTGTGAAAACAAATGTGGCTATTTTCACTTTATATGGCACTATGCAAAAATAAGCTCTAAATTAATGTCTAACATAAGTTTTATTATAGTCAGAAACTTAACTATATTTCATACATCTCTATCTATTTACTTTAAATAATTCAATTAAATACCTAGAAAAACGAAACAAAAATTGAATACATATCTATGATAATTTCCAAATATTCGCTATTTAAGTCTATGAAGGAAATATTATAATTTATGACTTTTTAAGTTCGAATAAATATATAATTTAATAATGAAAACTAAAAAAGACAAAATTAAAATATCTTTTCATTTTATTTTACTCTTATTCTATTGCTTAAAGCTAATACTAAGTATATATAAAAGCCTGAGCTTATTAGTACAATAATTAGAATCACAATGCAAATTTATGGTTTTCTATACCTTGCTAGTATCTTATTTACTCTTTTTTAGATTTTATAAAAGATTAAAGAAAAGTGGATTTATTGGAAATCAAATGAGTCTTATCTTTTTAGTATCGCTATTTTCTATATGATATTTTAACTATTTTACTTTCTATTTCTTATTTAATTCCAAATTATTCATCTAAAGCATTATAAAATCAAATTTTAGTGCTTGAGGAAATCTATAGTCTATCCTTCTGCTTAAATTTCAATTAGTTATCTTTATTCCTAGAACTATCAGGCTTTTCACTATTTTAATTGAATTAATATAATTAAATATTTAAAATTAGCTATTAGGATCTTAAATCTATTTATAATTATTCATCTATTAGAATAGTCTTCAATCATACTCAAAATTCTTACTTACTATTACTAGGGAACTTTGTTCCTATTGAATAGTACGATTACTATATCTAAAACCTAAATAAGTAAGGAATATATTTGAAAATATGATTAAATTTAAAAGAATATAAATTTCTAAAATAAGCTTATATAAATAAGCAGCTAAGCAAATAGCTATTACTATTTTTAAACTTCCTTTTTCATATAAAGTATATGATCCAAAAATAAAGTATTAGATAAATTAAAGTATGACTTATTTAATTAATACCTTAATTAGATTATTGCATAATGCAAATATAAGTAAATGCATAAGTAGTTAATCAATAATCCCTTTAAAACTTCAGCTTATTATTTATTTCAAACCAAAAGAGAGCTAAAAGCAATTACTTATTTGAATATAATTCTCTAACTACTAAAATAAATGCTTTAACATAAATTTTAGTAAAGATATCAATATTTGAGTTTTAAAGCATTAGTACTTTTTTAGCACTAATGTAATCATAAAAAGCTAATAACTAAATAAAAATTTCCTTTATAAATTTTTACGCTTTTAATTGGAGAAAGAATGGTATATTGTAAGCACAAAAAGCTGAATGCATAATGGAGTAATTTGAATTAAATAAAAATTAATACTTAAAATAAACAAAAAATCATTAGTTTCCTTACTCAATTAAATAAAATAATTTTCATTTGAAATTAGATAGCAAATAAGAGATAAAATATTATCATGAAATTATGTAAAAAATAAACATTATAAATCCCTAAATTATCATGATTACACTATCATGCAGGAAAACTTGATTTTTAATCCAATTTTTAATTTAGGATAGCAATAAAACTAAGAAATTAATGCTCAATTTAGTTTAATCAAACTTTAAAATTCAGGCTTTTATGTACTTTTCTATTTTTTGAGGCTATTTGGATCTATAATAAACTAAATTTAAAATATTTGAATTTAGAAGAAATTTACTACTATTGGTAGTATTTTATTTGAAAAATGGTGTAGTTTTATATAAAAGTTTAAGCATTTAAGATATAGCTATAGATACTTCTAATTCCAGTTTATTTATTAAGCAATAAATACAAATTATCATGTGAATGTAATCAAAATTTTAAATTTCAAAGAGTTGAATTTCCGATTTATCAATAATTAAGTAGCAAATTGAAGTTGAGGAGATTCATATTTAAACAGCAGAGATATAAATATAATTTGGCTTAAATATTATGGTTTAAAGCAATTGAAGGGATAGAATAGAAAAGAATATAGTAAGTTATTTTTTTGTTTCAACTTAAATAAATGATAGTTAGCATTATTAATATGAATGCTTTATAGAATTAAAATATGATTGCTATAAACCTATAAATAGGAGTTAATCAATTTTAATTGAACGTATTCAAGTTGTTTTAATCAAAACCTTCAAATTGAGGATTTATCACTTAAGCATTTGACCCATGGTTCAGGAATCCAGTTATTTTTAAGTACAAAGAGCTTCATGTGTTTATCTTTGGAAGTTGTAACCAAAACATTTTACTCAGGAAAGAATTACATTTTAAGTATAGCTTTTTTATGTGCCGTCCATACATCTAAATGAAAAGAACTTACATTTAGGAACTTTTGAATCAAATCCCCAAACAGTAATATTTCCAATTGTATCAGCAACATAAACATCTTTATTTTGCTTGTTAAAAGCAATTTAGCAACCTTTCGCTTTTCCCTCATACTATATTACTTTGAACGGTGATGATGAATCTTTAACTTCCTCAAACAAATGAACTAATTTATCTTTAGTAGCCGCAAATAAAAATTTACTCTCTTTATGAAAGTACATAGACTTTACTCCCGATTCAATTGAGGCTGAAAAAGTATTAATGGGAATAAGTTGATTTTAATTAAACTGTAAAACACAAATTATCCCAGAATTAGAAGAAACATAAATATATTTTTGCTCTTTGTCATATTCCATACCTGTTATATCTTCTTCGTCAATTTTTTTGTCATGTATTGGTAATGTAGTTTCATTAGCGATATCGTAAACAAATATACCTTAATTTTTGGATGCAACTATTATGATATTTAAACTTGAGTCAATTTCTAATGCAACTATGGGTTTTTCACCACATTAAAAAACATGCTTTTATTCGTAATCTAAATTGGATATTATATTTTGCCAATTTGTTTAATTTATTTTCTCTTCATTTGTCCTCTAGTCTAAAATTTAATGAATCACTATTTTTCCGTCATCCAAACCAATAGCAAGACGACGCTATTCTTAGTCCCATACAAATGAAGTGATTTGCTTTGAAAATTAAGCAGTAAATATTGAGTTTTCAAATTTGCTTCCATTAGGTATGAAATCATATGGCTCTGATGATGAGGGTTAAATATTAGCAATGTAAATAGAGCTAACAGGTTTAGTTAATAATCTTTCTTATCCTTTACAGCACCATTTTTAATTAGAGGCTTACTTTGCAACTTAAGAAGCTTCGTCCAAATCAGTTTCTACATAAATAAGATATTAAGACTCTTTATTATAAATAAAATTAGTAATAGGAAATTGTCTGTTCATAAGAATGACATTTTCTTCTGGAGGCATTAACTATAGCCTTTCTTATAATTAGAAGAAAAAGCTTGCTTCATTACTTGTCATTACATCGGTTCTTCTTACTATTTCTTATACAAATCCTAAAACTTAAGCTCTATTATTATCTTTTTCAGATTTAGAAGGTTTACCTATTATTTGAATCAAAGGAAGATTAAAAGGAATGCTGGGATACTTTCTACATAGCGCTAATCTGAATTCATGTAGCTCCTCGAGATTTTTCTCTACAAACCATAGTTAAGTATCTTATTCTTCTGTTTCCATTTTAATAGTATACTTTGTTCCAGTTGACTTTTTGTTTATCTCTTCATCAATAAAAGCTCTATAAAAGCTTTACTAAGCACCCATATTAATTTTAAGACTTTTAGCAAAACTTAAATGAGCCTTATTTAATTTATTTTCAACCTTGAGATTATTTCTTTAAAACTTTTCATTCAAAAAATAAGTTCAACTAATATTACTTATAGCTTTATCTTTTTTTAATTACTAAAGAATTCTTCGCTATTTAAAAGCGTTAAATCAAGATTAAAGTTTTCTTTATTTTCTTATGTAAATTAAAGTGTTCGGTATCTTTTTATCTTGGTAATTCAATTATTTTTAAAATGCAATTTAAAAAAGCACTTTGTCATTTCCTCTATATTTACTATATGCTTTCTTTGAAAAATTAGTAATTTTATTAGCTTTTTATATAATTATAATAACTTTAAAATTGTATATTTTTTAATAAAATTGAGTTTTGCTTTAGTTGAAATTAGTTATCTACCTAACATCCTTATATTATCCTAATTATAAATTAGATCTTTAAAAGAGTTTTAAATTTATGATTTGCTTATTTTTTCAGATATACATTTGATTATTTAAACCTTTCTGAAAGCAACAAAATTACCTAGGCGGTTTTTATTTATATTATGCTGTATATCTTATTATAGTTTTTCAATCCCTCAAACAAAGCTTTTATCAAATATAGAATCTTTTTTAAAAATTTGTTATTAATCATAATTGGAAGGTTAATCAATTATTTTAGTAAATGGTATGAATATAATAATTTATAATGAAAACTTTCATTTATTTAGTTATTTATCTCATCAAATATCTCGCTAGTTATCCTTTAATTAATTCTTATTTATTCTGCAATATTTTAATTATTTTCAATCGATAAAGAACATTACTCTATGATTTTACTTTTTTAAGCCTTTAAAAATATAAAATTTCCTTTTTCTTTGCTTTTTTCTATCTATTTTAGTTTAAATTTAATTATTTTACATGATTAGTGCTTATAAATATTTTAACTAATGTTTAAGAGGTATTTTTATATCTAATTATGTAAGAAATTTCTTTCCTTAAGTGATTATGATTAAATATACTGCAAGAATGAAATTTTAATTTTGTAGTTTTAATCTAAGAAAGCTCTTATAGTTAAATTTATAAATAGTTTGAGTTATAAGTATGATTATCTAGATAATTTTAAGATAAGCATCAATTTCTGAGATATGAAGTTATCTTAAATATCTAATTAATATAATATCTAAGTATATCATAATTAAAAATTTACAGCTACATCATTTATTCAATTTTTTAGGGATATTAACTGGCCCAATCTTGAAATAAAATAGATATAAGCTGGTTTTTTTCATAAGAGCTTGTATTTAAATATAACGAAGCTATTTTAGATTATTTTCCTTATAAATCTGTAAAAGCTTACTATTGTCTTTCAAGCAGCAAAATACAACATAAATAAGTCTTTATAGTTTGAATATAAATTATATAAATATTAGAATATCAAAACTCTTAAATCCTAACATTAGCTACTTATCATTATAGTTTTACTATATTGTTTTTAATAATAATAAGAAAGATATTTTTAATTATTATTTAGGATATAAATATATTTAAGATTTTTCTGGTCTTTAAATATTGCTAATGAGAATCTATTTCAGTTGTTTTAATTATTACTTCTATAAGTACTTAAAATTTATTACATAAGCTTAAGGTTTTGATTTAGGATAGGCTTTAAATTAGTTTAATATATAATTAAATTATAAAATTCAACTACTATTAGATAATTTAAAATTTTTGGAAAAATTGAAGTGAAAGCTTTTAATTCTCATGTTCTAAGTTAATTTAATTTTCTAAATCTAAGATTGTAATTGATAAATCTATTATTTACGACGAATAAATCTAGCGTTTAATTTAAAGGAATGTACAAATATAAAAAGAATTTAGTTTTAATATAGTGCTTAATAATTTTTATTATAATTAAATAATTTAATAATTATTAGTTTTTTATTAGCTTCTTTATGGCAGCTTGCTTATTTTATTAAAGGATTTTAAATAATTCTCTTTATATTTAAATTAAAAGACGTTAATGCTGGTACAACTACATTTATTTAAATTTTAAGTTAAAATTAGTTTAATTTTCTTTAAATATTCACTTGGTTTATTTTAAAGTTGCCTGTTTTATATAATTTAAATTTATCATTTTAAGAATATATTCTTAATATTAATTAATCTAAATATGACTGAAAGATTGGAAGTATTTAGAATTTATTTACCACTTAAATCAATAAACCTCATTTTATTGGCAGCACAATACAAAGTAGTTCTTTTATTTTCATTACTAAGATCAAAATAATTTGCTTCTTATACTAAATAAAATGAAATAAAGCATAAATTTCCACTGATAATTATAAACCACTATAAGTTTTATCTTTAAACTTCTAACTAACTAATACTACAATCTAATATATTAATATAATGGCTTTTGTCTTAATTCTAATTAAATCTCTATTAATAAGAATATCTCTTTTTAAGAATTAGCTTAAATACTTATTTAAATAATCTTGTTAAAACTCATAGAGACTTAACTAAATAGCTATATATTGTAAGATATATTAAGCTTATTAAATATACTTAGTATTAGAATAATTGATAGCATTACACTTAATATATAAATGCATATTATAGCTTTTCATATTATAATAATAATTATTTATTTATATTTTAAACTTTTATTAAATATTATATTTTATAAGCTAAATAATAGTTAAAATAGAAAGAACAAATTCTAAGCTTAAAATATTAATAGTAAGCATATCCCATTTTTTAAATAAGAAATAAACTCTAACACATAGTAGTTTTTATCTTAAAGCTAATATAGTTTATATTTCATTTTATTTATGCTTTTTCTACCTAAATTTCTACTTTTAACCTTCTTGGAATGAGAGATTTTAACTATCATGATTATATATTTCTGAGATGGAAAAATTGTCATAGTATGTTTTTGTGAAGTGATTTGAATATATAATAATTATAATTGATGGATTTTAAAATAATAAGGAAATTTGTATTTTAACTAAATTGAAATTGATGCAATGTATAATAATTTTATACTATAAATTAATTTATTCTTAAGTGTTTCGGCAAACAAGCAATGTAGGCATAAAATTGGTCAAAGAAAGTTTTAATTGATAAACGAATAATTTCTAAGATAGAGTTCAATGAATGAAAATACCTTCTCCCTTTGAAAAGAAACACTAATATAGAAATAATTAGCAGAAATATGATTCTTAACAAAAGAATATAAATTATAAATAAAATACCTTATTTTTCATACAAAAATTTAATTAGCAATCATGTAAATTTAGATTATCTAAGTCTAAATTTAAAGTAAGATTAGATATAAGTTTTGGGAAATATGCAAAATAAAATCTAAAAAGAATTATTTTATAATGTATTTAATTAGTTTTATTAAAAAAATGAGTTTTACGTAGAATAAAATAATGCTAAAGTTATTATATAAGTATAAGATAAAATATAAAAGAGATAATTTTAAATAAGTATACACTAGCAATAGTGTAGCTTTTAAGTGGAAGGAATTTAATATTAATAGTATCTATCTAAAATAAGCTCTTAAATAATTAATTAGTATAGTTCTAAATGTATTAATCAATATGCCTTTTACTATCAACTTTATAAAATTGTAACTAAAAATAAAATACTTAATAAAGTCTAAAATAGAAAGGAACTTTATGTATAGAATATAAGGTAAATTATTAATAAAAGATAAATATATAATATAAATTTTAATAATTGTATAGCTTTTAAACTAGTTAATAGTAATTATAAAGGAAGTGCTTTTATGAAGTAAACTGATTATGAATGTAAACTCTTATTAATACAAATTATAATTATTGCTATTTAATACTTAAAGATCTTATACATAATCTTTTATATTGTGTATTAAGGTTGAAGGATTTTTTTAAGTTTCTGATAAATTTGATAAATACAAACTATGAAGAAAACAATTTTATAATAACATAGATGCAAGATTATAAAATTATCTATCTAAATTAAAATTTTATTTATTTCTCAGCGATTTGAATATAAAAGTCTATAGCCATAGAATGGGATTAAGTATTTATAAAAATACTCATAGTAATTTGAAATAAACTAACAACTTTATTTAAAGAAATTGAACTATAAGGACACTTTACAAACTAGAATAAATAGGAATATCTATAATAATATAATTATATTCTTCAATCTATTAATAATAGTTCTAGCTTATTAATTAAATTTATCTTAATTTTACTATTAAACAAATGAAGGGATTTAAAGTTATCACTTTTATCAAAGACTAGATGATTCTAAATAATATTGATACTTAATAGAATTTAACTAGCTTTAAAAGTATAAAAGAATCATATATATTTATAAAGAATAAACTATCTAAGCCTCATTTAAGAGGAAATCTATTTTCACTTTAATTTAAAAGTGAAAGGTTTAAGATTTAATTTAAAGCATGCAAACATTTTCAGCTAAACAAAGAGTGTAAGGGAAATATTTAGGAACTTGATGTAGATATATTTAAATGAAATAGCAATCTTTAATAGAAAATGAAATTCTGAGTTGAAAGTTTACTTATAAAAGATTAAAAGATAATTAGTGCTTATTAAATTAAAAATGCTAAATAAAAGGAAATTATTTAATTACAAGCTTTAGGATTGACAGACTATAAAAATTCTATGTGTGAACATTGGCAAGACTTCTAAAAATACTTTCAGTAAATATGTTTAAGACTTAAATACTCAACTATCATGTATAAGTATGGACTAAATTCCATTCACTATTGAAAAATATCCAATTTTATGGGTATTTTAAAATAAGGTAAGTGATAATTTAGTTATTGAGTGAAGGATATATACATTTTGAGTACATTACTGAAGAAGAAATTGTCTAAAAGAATGGATTATTTTAGCCTATCAACTATCATGAAAGAATCATAGCAATTTTAGGGTTATGTGACTGCACTCATAACAATGATCATCTTAATTTTTTATATGGATAACTATTACAAAAAATTCAGCAATTTTCTATGAAATTATATCACAAACTAATCATTTTTGAACCAAGAGAAAGTCACTTAAAAGAATAAATTAATCCTGATGATATTCATATGCTCTACCCAGGATAAGACTGAGCACATTTATAGTAGAACTTGCGAATTATAATGTAAGAAATAGCACTTTAAATAGTGTTAGAAATGGCTATTAATATTTATTACTTATAATCTGACTAAACTCCTATTATTTGTAGCTTGGATTAAACTTAATAGATAACTGAATCAAAACTTAAAAAAAGGAGGAAAAGCAGAGTTGATAAACTAAGAAGTGATCTATTTTTACTAGCAGGGAGTCCAAATGATGCTTTGCATGTTCTATTTTAAAATTAAGAAAACATTGGAATTTTTGTAGACTACTTTATATAATCAATTTCTACCAACAATTAAGAGCAAAAACCCAAAAGTTTTTATACTAGTGTCTAAACATTAGAAAGTTTAAAATAGCAATCTGATTAAATATGAGCAGGATGAGGGTGAATAACTCTCTTAGTTGCGTTACTTCAAGTAATACAATTAAGATTAAATAAAAATAAAAAAATGTTAGAAAGGGAGAATGATAGAAAATAGGATAACAATGATTAGTTTCTAAAGCTAGACAAATTTCAATATACAGTAAGATTTAATGTATAGGAATAAGTTATTAACAAACTTAAAGATATCATCAAACTGTTTCAAAAATAGAAGCTTACTGATGAAATGCTATGCATATACTTCATTATATTGAACTATTATGCAGACGCTAGAAATAAATACCAATGCAACTAAACTATTAACGAACTATTGGCAATAATTAAGACTCTTTCTCATTAATAAAGAATTTTAGTACTGTAAGAACTTCTTCCAATTTGTGACTAGATATAATTTTACCGTAAAAAGAATTTAATTATATTTTGCATTAGCGAAAATTACAATTTACTAAGCTAAAAGACTAATGCTCTTTAAATAATATAAACAGTGAATTTTAGCAAAAAAAGGGAAGATAGTTAACAAAAAATAAATGAGTATAATAATTTATAGCAAAGCATATAAGGCTAAAAACTGAGGAAATATATTCCATCTAAGATGATTTAATCCTAGTAGTAAAGATAATGAACATGAATATCTTTATAATTCAACTACTTCAATTACTCTATTTTAATAGCAGAAGAGCTAAAAGACTATAATACTATGCTCCTGCTTTAAGTTTAAATGCTTAACTAAATATGCGTTAATTTACCTGAAGAATCTATTAGAAGAATTCTTAAACAGATTGAGAACAACGTGGCTGTTTGCTCGAGTGGTAATTAAATTTTACTATAAAACTTTCCAATAATAAAGAAGGTTTGTCTTAACAGATCTGAAATAAAGCTTTTTAAAAAAAATTAATAAGGTAAAAAAATAGAAGAAGAAAAGACAAAGAAGGAACCTGTTCTGTTTTTAGCTAATTAATGAAATTCAGCTACTAATGGTAAGTAGTCTAAAAATATCAACAATGAGATGGATTGAACAGAGGATTCTGTTTAAACAGCTATAGTTTAAATTTAAAACCCTTTTCCAACATCAATTTCTATAGATTAAATATATTTATTCATTACAGGAGGAAGAACCGAATGTTGCCCAATGCCTCTTTAAATTTAACCTTTAGAGAGTTTAAGTCATTAACTTTTTGTTATTCCACTAGAAAGAGGAGATGTCTACGTTTAGGGAGTAGTCTGCTCAGCTTTAGGAATTTAAACTCTCCATGGGATAAATTAAGATGGAGATGTCACATGATGGGTAAATAAAGATTGAGATTTTGCTTAATGAAAATAGTAATGCATAGGAGCTAAGTCAAACGGAATTAAAGTGGAGATTTAAAAACCGTAGCCTAAGCTTAAAGCACAATGCATTGCTGGAAAGTTAACAGCGTATGAAGGAGAGATATGCAAAACCTTTATAGAAGTGACTAACCTTGGACCTGTCAAATTAGAAGTATTAGAAACTAGTAAAAATTTTGAAGTATTAAACATAGTAGACTTGCTACCTTTAAATCCCAATGAAACCAAGATAGCAGAATGTATGATCAAGTTCACTCAGAAGTATGAATTAGATAAAGTTCATTAAATAGAATTGAAATTTCAATATAGTAGAGCTGATAAAGAATATTGAATTGAACATAATGAGAAGATAGAAATTCAAATTATGAGTTCATTTACTTTAAATAAATTTGAGATAAGACCAGTTCTTTAGTTCTTTAGGTAAGTCTAGCTTATAAAACAAGATCCAATACTTTCCAAAAAGACATTAATAATTGAAAGTGATCATAACTGTTGTATTCTTGGGATTGAATTATAAAACTTAACAAACGATACATTTTTTATAAAGGGGAAAATAAAAAACGAAGAGCTTTAAGAAGAAACTATCGTCGTTCTTGATCCTTAGTCTAAAAAGAGAGTAAATTTTTACTACAAAAAAGCCTAAAACCATGTTTTTACAATAAAGCAGGATATTAAGAACCGTCTTTAAATAATCTGAGAAACATCAAGAAGGACTGGCCAATTATTGAACATAGAATAATTAATTCCTGACAAAATGCTAATGTTATGCCTTAAATCTCCTTGTACTTTACAAATAATGTGACCTAAAATTAATTTTAACCAAAATGAAAGTTGAAGCTTACCTAAAGTTCTAGTATATATTAACAAAGAGATAGCAGTACAGTAGAATGCTTAATATTTCTAAGAACTATTAGTTTTTTATTACACAGAGGTAACAAATGCTATTATCTAGCATTATAAGATAAACAAACTTAAAGAAGTCATTGAAGTTCAGATCATTAAAATGCCTAAGGATAAAAAATATATGGCTCTAGCTATTCTTATTGATAATAGAAGACTTATATGGCATCACCAGATTTATAAGATTTCTGAAGCTTGATTTAAATAACTTTGAATAATAAAACACTAATTTTTCTTTACCTTAAACTACTTCTTTCATAGTTCTTAATGTTACTATTTAAGCCAAATAAAAGTTATTTAACAAATGAGGAAAACTAAATTAATAAGACAATTAAAATACAATAAAAATAATAAAAAGCCTTTATTCTAGTACTATAAAATTAACTGCCAATCTTAATTAACGTCTTAGACTTTCTTCTTAAAGGTAATAAATTTAGCATTTAAGTTTTACTTATCCTGATAATTTGGAACCATTATTTATATTTTAAAGAAACTCTATAAACTATTTCCTTATTATTATCTATATTCCTTCTTTATTTTAAGTTAAACATTTAATTAAATTATTTTAAGAGTTAAATATCTAGTAATCTAGTACATATTAGTAACTTTATAAGTTAATATATGAATGGGATAAAAATATAGCTAAGAATTGACTATTTTTAGCTATATACTAATAATTGAAGTTAATCCTAAGATTTTATTAATGTCCTTAATAAAAGGTAATTATATATACCTTTATAAATATTTTTCCCTGAACCTGCAATTACTTTTATAAAGCTATAGCAACTTTAAAGGTTTGAAGTTTTAATATTATTTAAAAAATATAATTAATATACATAAAGTAATATCCTGCAACTAGTAAATAAGCAATAAGCTAAATGATAACACTTATAGTGGTTACACTTATTAATTGATGTATTCTTAATAAATTGCTTAATAGCTACTAATCTATAATCCACTATTATTTTAGTTTATTATTGTCTATTATTTCATATTATAAGTAAACCTATCTTCATTAAATAGCTATAAAGAGTGAAAAGCCTTTACTATGAAATTATATTCTTCTTTTGTAAAATATTTAGTAAAACTAAAGAAATCCATAGAGTGATGGAAAGTTCCTTAGTATTAGTAAAGAAGCTAAGAATAAAAAGGATGTAAAAGTAGAGAAATAAGCAATGATTAAAGCTAATGATTTGATATAGCATTTATATTTTATTTAATGTCAATTTATCTTATTTTAAGCTTCTTGCTTCTAGTGAATTTTTAAGCACTATCTTAACAAATCCATCCTGATTTGCAATCTCTTCCAATATGATAAACTGAAAAAAAGTAAGGGTCTTAGTCTAAAAGCGACAAAAAAGAAGTAAAATATCCTGACTATAGAGTTCTGAAGTTAACTTAGGAATAATACGTTTATGTTATAGGATAAAATAGACATTTAGACTGGCCTGAAACTAGCTTCTCTATATGAATAAACCCAACTAGCAATGATTAATAAAGGAATTATTCAATAATGAGTAACAAACATTATGGAAATGATATTAAATCAGACTTCTGAGGGTATGCTCTTTTTATTTACAACGGATATCTGTATTTCGAATTCGGGAGTGAATAGGGAGTTACTTATATAAATACAAATGTCTTTATTTAACCTTAAACATGAACGCATATAGGAGCAAGCTTTACATCCGCTAATTCAGATTATCCTTATTCGTTTTGGCTATCAATTAATGGAATACTTAAATTAAAGAGGGAAAATTAAGATTTTTATAGATTACAACAAAGAGGAAGACCAATGCGTATAGGAGCCTGCTTGATTTGAAAGTCTAGTATTTAGGAACACAATTAGGAAACAGTAGGAATGTTCTATGAAGGGTAAATTGATAAGCTAATATTTTGAAATTAACTAATAGATGAAAATTAATTAAGACTTTATATTTAAGGTGCTAAAAATTATTTGCCAACTGAACTTCATATCTGTGATTTTTTTACAAAAGCTAATTTCGAAGTTCCTAACAAATATTAAGGATTTTTCACAAGAATGCAAAAACGGAAGATAGAAAAGATTTATGACTTCAAAAATAATGCATATTTAGTCCCCAGCAAGAATCATACAGAGGAAGTATTTCGTTCAATAAGGTATTTAAGAAAGGATTTAGAACATGTTTCAAAAAATCATACATGAAACGAAAAGAAATTCTAAATATAGTTTATAAAAGGTCTCTACTAATATAATCAAATCAAGCACAAGCTACCTTCTAGATTCATTCCTATCTTAATTCCAATTTATAAGCATTACTAAGAGCTTACATATGTATTAGATAAAATACATTAAGTAAATGCAAATACTTTAATTATTTTAAGTTAGAGTGGCAGAGATCCTATAACTAAGAATATAGTTGATTCCTTTAAAAATAAACTTAACATAATTCACTTGAACTTATCAAGTCCTGTGATATACGATAAGAAAAACTTAATGGATGCTAGAATTAAGCAACTTAACTGTGCATATAACAGATTATTTCTATGCAGGTTTTCTTTTGATGTATTAAAGTTTAATATTAGCCTTTTAACTTATGATGATGTAGACTTAGCAAATGACTTTTATGATTTATCTGATTTTTTGTTGAAAGAATTCCTATAGAATAATAGATTTAAGCACGTAGTAGCAGGAGCGAAATTAAATGGAGTAAAAGCAAGTTATCCTTATTCCAAAAATAATTATTTCGAATTTGAATTTTAAGATTAACTTTCTTCATGGGGTTTACTACTTCCAAATTGGATATGGAAAGATATTAAAGAGAGCTATACATTTTCTGATATGACTTTTCATCAATCCTATTATATCAATGAAAATTTGGGGAAAAAATGAATTTCTCCTATTATTGGAAGAAGCACGCATATAGGCTGAGATAGCTAGGATTCTATTCATTTTCACAACTATACTCCAAAGTGGGCTAAGTCTCATCTTGATTTTCAATTGCCAAATATAAATATTAATTATTATGAAGAAAATGGAAGACCTAAGTAGGTGAGATTATATGAAGAAGGAATAGACTGTCTTTAAAGTTAAACTTCCTTTTATTCAAATTTATTTTCAAATTTCTAAACAAATTAAGTCTACCTTTACTAACCATTTATTTAATAACTTAGCGCTTTCTTTGAGTACATTTATTTACTTTCCAAATAAAAAGAATTAAAGTTTAAAACTAAGTTATTAAGTCTTATTATGCTTATTTGTATTTTTAAGTTATTGAATCTAATATAAATTGATATTCTATAAAACAATCAAGGTATATTCAACAAGAAAGTAATTTAATAGAATACAAAATAGTTATTTTAAAGCAGTTTAAGGAATTTACAAGGTCATTTATAATACTTAAGAGGCAATATTTGTATATAGTTAGATGATAAATTTAGTATATAGAAATTTGATGGTTTTAATAGATTATTATGTTCTTTAGTATATTTATCTATAATTATAATCTAGTAAAAGTTATTAGAGCTACTAAACTTTAATCATGCTTAATTATTTACAAATATTTATTTCAAAGTTAATCTAAGCTATTTTTATGTCTAATCTTAGTAAAAACTATTGTAAAAGGAAGTGTTCAATCATACTAAAAGCTCAGATAGTAGTAAGAACATATAGATAGTCAGCTTAGTTATTAAAGTGGCTTTAAAATAAAGAAAGATAAAAATATAAAATTTAATTAATCTAATAATGGGAAATTTTGGTAGTAATAAGAATAAAGCTAATGAGAAGCTTGGGTTTGAACCAATTGGAAGCTTAAGTTGGTCTAAAGTAGCAGTAATAGCTACTTAAATAATAAATAAAAATAAAGTGATTATAGTAACTTATAATGGAATTGCTTTTTATGACATCTAGGAAGGAGATCTCATTTGGGAAATTTATGATAAAGTTACAGGAGCTGATGTCTTAGATGAAACTTTAATTTATTCATCTTAAAGTGGAATGCTTAAGTTCATTAATCTGGGTAGTAAAAATTTGAACGAACCTCATGTAATAAATGAAATATAAGTAGATGACATGACTTTTAATAGGAAATAATCAAACTTAATTTCAAAGCTGAGAGCATCTAAGGATTTCTTGTATTCTGGATATTAAAATGGAGATGTAAAGATTTGACATCTATAGTTTCCTTTTTAAGCTAAGCCTTTCTTCTAACATTCTCACATAAATAGAACTTAAACCTTCTAAATTGAAACTAATGAAGAAAGCAAATAGTAAAACAAAGAAGATGAAGTTTCTTAGGTTAGTGCTTTAGCTTTTATTGAATAGGAAAATTTTTTATTTACTGGACATAATTAGTAATATAAAAATGAGTTTGGAAAGCTTTCTGATTTAAAAGAAGTCCCTATTTTTATGTATCAAATCAAGTTCGAAGAAAAACCAAGTAACTTGAAAGCTTAAGAAAAAGAAGGCATTTAATAGAAATCTAGTGAATCAAATTAAAAATAAGAAACTTAAGATCAATAACAAGGCAAAGAAATAAGCTCCAAGAATTTAGCTCAAATAGTGACTAGATTAGATGCATTGGACAGCTCAATTGTTCAATTAGAAGTTCAAAATGGTTTGCTATACTCATTACTTTAAAATAGTTAGTTTGCTGTTTATAATTACAAGGCTTAGCAAAAATTAATGTAATTTAGTCCAATTCTCTAAGAAGTACTAAGATCAAATTGTATTTACACATAATTCGCAGTTGATGATTAAAATATGGTATATTTCGGATCTTCAGATGGAGATATTGTTAGTTCAAGTTTTGAAAATTAAGAAAATAAGCTTGTTTGGAAACCTTAATAATTGATAAGGAATAAACAAATTTTAGTGCAGAAAAGAGACAGGCAAATTAACTTCATGAAAGCTTAATAAGAATATGATTTAATCCTAGTAGGAGACGTGAAAGGCTAGATAAGATTAGTAGAGTACAAGAAGTAATAATGATAACTCTTTAAACTAGCTAACTTTAATTTTAATAAAAGCATTAATCTACTGAAATATATTTAGACTTTATTTAATTCTTCTAAATAAGAATATACTTAATAAAAATAATTTAACTATATTCTTAGATCTTTTATCAAAAAATTGAAAAATAGGTATATAAAGTCGAAAGAAGAAGTGGGAAAGTAATGCATATATTCATTTGATAAAGATAAAATTAAAGGAGTTAGATAATGATTGCTTTAGATTCTTAATTTCAATGATGTTGTTTAAGATATCTGAAATAATTTTTTGAACTAAGATTTGGAAATAAAAGCAAGCGGATAAAACAATTTTTGTATTAGGAAGATTTTAAATATAAAACTAGCAAGATTATGTTTCTTAATTTAAAGACATAGAAGCGGAATAAGTAAATATTAGATAATTTTACTTATGAAGTCCCATTAGCTAATATAATATATTAAATAGAATATTAAATAATATGGAAATTTAAAATAAGTTACTAGATATAATTTTCTTTATTGTTTAACTTAAATTTGTGAATAACTCAGAATTATGAAATATTTTTATGTGGTAAGAGAGAATAATAGGATAACTTAAGACTACAATAACTTCCTAGCATTAAGGAGGAAATAAAGATATAAAATTAATAATTAATAATAAATGTCATAACAATTTTGTATATCAAAGAAAGAAAATAAACTTAATTCTAATTCATTACATTAGTATAGATTATAAGAATATCTTACTTAGCAATTAAATTAATATAAGCAGCAAAAACTATTTAATTAAAGAAATAACAAAGATATGATAAAATAAATTGAATTTTTGTAGAACCTTTCAAATTTGTAAAAACGAAATTATATTAAAGTAAATAATAAACGAACTAACTAAATGATATTCAATTTCCCTGCTTTTGAAGGTTATTTGTTTTGTAGAGATATTTTATTTTTTGTTAAAGAGCTATCATTCAAATGATAAAACATTACTTAAAATATATGTATCCTTATCTCTCTGTGATATAGTAATAATTAAATGCTTCTGAACTTAATAAAAGGATTTTATGTATTGAAGAAAGTTTGCTTTTTGATAATTATTTAGATAAAAGTATTTTATACTGTTCTGAATGAATTATTGAGGAGATATGCTATTAATGAAGTTAATAAAGCTTCAATTATTTATATAGAAATGATTTAATGAGATCTATGAAGAAATTCTTTACTTTAGTAATTTCTAGAAGAAATACATTTCTCAACTATGGGTATTTTCGCTTTTAAAGGAGAATGTTTCTGAAAAAATAGTCTTTCTTTCAGTTTTATGCCATGTATTTCATTGATTATGATTCTCGGTTAAATATCCTTTGCATTTGACGCGTAGCCAATGAAGAAGTTTAAAAAACAACAAACATCTCTGTTTGAAATAAAATGATTAAAAAAGTTGATTAATATCGAAAGATTATCAAGTGAAAACAAATAGAAGCTAAAATTTTAAATAAGCAAATAGGATGATAAAGAATAAAGATACTAAAAGCATAAGCTTTATACTGAAAATAAAGAATAAAAATTATAAGAAAAGCTTTTGTAAAGTTAAAACCTAATTATGTCTCCTGCTAATTTTAGTATTTTATCAATAAATATGCTTTATAATACAATTATATTACTTTTCTACCAAATATTAATAATATTAAGATATTAAGATATTAGCTTAAAAACTTGTTGGATTTTAAAATATTTATCCTTAATTAAAATTATTTCCTAAAGAAACTTATTTAGAAGATGAATAATTCTTATTTTTAAGTGCTAAATCTAAAAGATATGCAGAATATAAATCATTTATAATAGAACAATATGCTTAACAAGTATATAAAATCGGATTTACCAAATAAATATAAATATCAGCAACAATTTGCAAAAAATTAATTTGAAAAAATTAAATAGTAACAATTAGGGTATTTTAAGTATCTAATTGAATTAAAGGCTTTTAAAATTTTTGTAAAAGAAGATGGGATACACTTTTTCTGAAGAAAAGCATAAATATCATGATGCAAAAGTATATAAATTTAAAAATAGTAAAGAATATTAAAGATCCAAACTATATATTTTTAAATTAATGAAAAGTAAATAAAAAATTATAATCTTAGAAATTCAGCATACAATTGATCAATAGCATAATAAAGTTTCAGTAAGAAGAGTATAAAACCAGCAATTATAAAAGGAACCATGCTCTGAAGTTTGCCTTTAGATAAATTTAAATTTATTATTAGGATAATTTTATGAAAAGTTTAATTTTGCTTAACCATAATGATTATTTGGAGGTAGAGTTAGAATATAGCAATTGTAGAAATAAGATATAAAAGAAGACCTAAATACTGGTATTGTTAAAAACCTTGAAAATTTCGCAAATTCCGCAGTTTCGAAATAAAAAAAAGGTTGAAATTCAGAAAGTCCAAAGTAAAATAAATATACTATATGTACTCTTAAGAATAGAATTTATAGATATAAAATATTGAATAGAAAATATTTGCTTACGAAAATTGAAAAAAACTAAAGAAGTCAGCATTGATAATAACCCAAATTTAAGTTCAGTATCTATAATTAAGATAGTCTAAAAGAGAATATAGATATTTAAAATTTGATATAAACAAAGGAAGATTGTGAAGCCTTCAGTAAGGTATATCATTTCCAATAAATTAAAAAGTTATCTGGTGATGAATCTAATACAAGATGGAATAATTATAATTAATTTATATGCATTTCTGAATAAATTTTATTGTATATTATATAATTTTACAATCACTATATTTTAGATATTATAAAGGAGAAGATAGAATACATGTTGAGCGTGAGAAGAAAATACACTATTAAAATTGTTAAACAATACTAATTATATGCTTTATAAGCTTTAGCAAAGAAAAGTTCAAAATAATGAAAATTTTATTAAATAAATTAATTTGCATATGAAAATTTTAATTTTAATATATAAAAAAGTAAAATTATATTAATAAATTATAGTTTTCAATAACTTTGTTAGTTAATAATGGTTTCTCAGATAATTTTCGTGATAATAGATATAGTGCTTCCAAACAATATTAGCTTTAAGTTGAAAAGATTTGTATAACCATTAACTATTGTTTTAAAGGACTAAGTATAATAAAAAAGATTTATATTAATAATCTTATTTAGAATTTAACTAATAAAGCGATCATTAAAATTACATTAATACTAAAACATTTAAAAATTGCTTATATTTAGTATATCTCTTATTGATATCTTAAATACAAATACTTTTATTTTAAAATTTTGAAGTCATAATCCTACTAACCTCTATTTAAAACTTTCCAATATTTGTATTTATAATTCTAAATTACTATTTTTGCTGAATTTTTCTTTTAAATTATCACTAAATTAATATAAAATTTAGAAATAAACTCATATTTAAAAGATATATATTTTTAACAATAAAGCAGATAATTTATAATAATGTATTTAATAAGTGTATTAAGCATTATATTAACTTCATTATCATTAAACTTATTCTAACTTATATTTATTGGAATCAGCTACTTGAGCAGTAAAGAATGTATGAAATAATAGCTGTAAATTATATAGAATAAATAATTAATGTAAATAGATTTAATGTCTTATATAATGTAAGCAGCTATTCATTACAGTGAGCAAGCATTTAATTATAAATACCTTTGTTAATTATTAATGAGATTAGTGTAAGTATTTATGATTATAAATTAGTCAATTATATAAGTAAGTATTAAATTTTCATGTTGTCAAACATTAGATTTAAGATTTCTCCTTTTGTAAAATAATACGTATGCAGCTGAAGATATTATGTCATCTGTGTTTGTTACAAGTGAACAGTTTGAATCATCGAATTCATATCATTTTCCATTTACTTCATTAATCGCATACGCAGTATAATGTCCTCCACCCATTCCTCCAAAATGATTAGATACAGCATAGCAATCATAGATAGGAGAATTCTAATTTAGTTATTTGTTTTGCATATATCTGGATAAGTCTAAGCCTTTCAAAGGAAACTTGACTAACACTGTGTTCTTTTCTCTAAAGTAACTTTTTATTTTAAATCTTTTTAAAGTGATCATAAGAATTTTGGGCAGCCTGTAAAGCTCTAACTTTTTTAAAGCTTAAATATGGTCTTTGCAGATATTGCAATATCAAGCATTATCTTTTTCTAGTTGTTCTTGCTCAGCTAATTACTAAAAGCAATCATATAAGTTAATTTCATAATCTTTTGAGTATTTGTTAACTATTTGTCTTGAACTTTCATGCTCTATACAGTAATTCAAATCCTCTAAGGAAAATTAGCTGGATGTTGCATTGTTTCATCTTATTTCAAGATGTAATTAATTTTCAATAGATTTTCCTGCTTATAAAACGTTTTCCAAGGTCTAATCTTCAGAATAAGGAAGAGGACAATTAGAGCAATCCAATTTTGAACAGTGATCACATGGAGTTTTATTTCTAATTCCTTTCCTTTAATTAACTAACTTTAATCAGTACGGGTTTTTTAGACCTTGAGAGAAAAATTATTCGTATTACTTGGTAAGCAATTAATCGGATGGGTTTTCTTCTTTAAATGAGAAAACTTTGTAAAATAACTTAAATATATATAGATGCATCTGCTTGCAAGTCATTTGACTTTCTACAAAAAGTATTCTAGTAAATGATATGTTTTCGCTAATTTTCTGATAATGAAATTTTTTTAATTCTTATTCTTACGTTACTTCTAAATAAATTTTACATCAAGTCTTCTTATTATACTCTTTGGGAATTTCGTATACGAAGAGAGTATATTTGTCCCTGACTTCTTTAAGCTGTACATTATCTTCTAAAACTCCAGTTACTGCTTTGTTTTTACTTTTGACTGCAAATAATCTTTAAGAAGGTATTTCATACAAGTCTGATATTTTTTACTTCGTTTCTAAAATATTATTTGTAGTTTGAACTACAATTCCCGATTTTTAAGGGAGGGCTCATAAAGTATTGCTTATAAAATAAAAATACTAAATCAAGAAGGGCTAGTTAGGCTAAGGTATTGGTAATTGTAATACGCAAAAAGGATCGAAAGTCACACTGATTCTATTGCATTTTGGACATGTTAAAGTACTTTTATACTATCCATGCATTAAATCTACAATAAAAGATGAATCTCTCTTCATATGATTGCTTCAAGATTCTGCGGCTACTTCTTCTTCAGATTTGTTTAAGTTTTCAACTTATTATAAATAAGGCTTTTCTAGTATCCTATTACAATCTTCATGTAACCCATCAAGCAGGAAATTTAAGAATTCACAGCTATCATGCTAATTGTAGCCTAAAAATTAAGGAGCAAACTTTCCTATTACTTTTTTTATTCCTCAGGGAGACTAAAAGCCTTGGTTATCATATCACATTTTTTATAAAAGTTCAGCAAATGCATATGCTATAGTTCCTTGAGCCCCTAATTTATTTTTTATGTTTATATCTTATTCAAAGTCTCCACTTATAAAATACTTCTTCAATTTCTTTGTGTTACTTAAGCATTATAAACCTGAATTCATGAAGCAAGTATTTCCTAAATTTTAAAGTCCACAGAGACCATTCTTACTGTCATTTCGTTAAGCTAATTTAATGTAAACTCCATTGTTTTAAGGCTTGGTTTTAGCTCCTTAACATTTTTTCGCATGATTAGATGAATTTTGCATCATACAACTGTTATCGCAGTAACGTGCTTTGTGACAACTTTTGCAAAGGATAAATTACTATAAAAGCCTATTGCAAAAATTACAATATTTCAATTCTGGCTATACTTCAGCAATAGAAAAGCTTTAATTATTTTTTAAATCAACATCTATAAGCAGAATATCTTCTTCCGCTATTTCAGCATCTTCTAAAGTTGAATCCATTTAATCATTACCAAATTTTTGAATTAGTGAATGATAAACTGGCTCAAATTCAAGATAATTGACAGCATATTAATCTTGAATTTGGTCTATAAGTGCTTCAATACTCATTTGCAAAGGATTTGCTTTTCATATATTAAGCTACCTTTCTTCAATATTATTCTTAACTATTCTTTTTTATATTATCCTTATTGCTTTTTCTTTTAAATCCAAAAGCGTTTCTCTACGACTCATTTAAATTATAAAAGGTTCATGTCTAATGAGATCTTTGAGGAGAATTATGATCCTTACTTTTTTTAAATAAATTTCAATGTTTAGCTAGTTTGTAGCTTAACTTAGAGAGATGACAAACCTTTTAATTTCTTCAGTCTCTATGACTCCGAACTATTTCTTAATTAATTAATAGTTAGCACTTTCTATTAGATAATAATCTACTATTTCTTGTAGATTTCCTTTTAGTACAATATTCGTATGCTGTTAGCTCTTTTAAGGATCCTTTTCTAATTCCATGAAATTGTTTATAAGTGAAGTATTTTCTACAGGTCCTGGATGACATTAATACATTTAAGTAAAGCTTTTCGTTTTTCCAAATTGAATGAACTGTTTATATTTATTATATCATTGAGAGGATATTAAATATCAAGATTCTCCTTATTAAGGAATCTTATTCTAGATTTAGTTTTCTATTTAATGAAAGTTAGAGATGCATTCTGCATTACAGTCATTTCTTATTAGTCCTTATATTATCTCTATTTAATCTTCTATAGAGAATCCTATTTTCTAGCTGCCAATTGCTTGAATTTCAGAAATGTTATGTAGTGCTAATGTAAACTTTTTTAGTTTAATACGAATTTCCATACTTCTAACTAACTACTTTACCTTCCACTTATCATCTACATTTTAAATAGAGCGAATCTTTTAAAATGCCATATTAAGATCCTACTCTGCTTTCACATATTCTTCTAATTTATTATGACAGAGACTTCGCTTCGCCAAAGCTTTACAGTTCTCTGAATTAAGATCTAAAACCTAATTATAGATTTTAATAGCTTCAAGACATTCATCTCTATCAAGATGTTCTTTTCCCTGTTCCATCAAGCTTTAAATTTGATTTTTCTTATTTTGTGACATTTTAAAATTTAATAATTAATAGCGCGTTCGTTTGAAAAGGTAGGCATGTAGTTAAGTTTAAAAACTAAAGATAAATAGATAAACGTAATGAGTAGTAAATACTTCTAAGACTTATTTAATTAATTACTCTTTTAATTCATTTTTACCTTCTCTTTATATGTTCATTTATATTGGTTAATTAATAAGTAAAACTCCATCGTTCAATATAAAAATCCATTTCTATTCGTAGTTTTACTTAACTCCTTTTTGATATATTTCTCTTATGTTTTTTCATTCTGAAAGATATTCTAAAATGTTTAATTTCTTACAGTAATAAATCTTAGAGTTAGAGTAAAGATTAAGTGTAAATCAGTAATGATAGTAGGATGTCTAAAGATAGTGTTGGAGAGATAAGTAGAAAAGGAAATAGAATAGTTTAACAATTGATAAGCAAAAAGTAATTGTTTGAAAATAGACTATTTAAGATTTTTTGTTTATATAATTATAATAAATATGGGTTGTGGCAAAAGTAAAGACAGAAAGGAAGAGGTTAATTTTGATATGGAAGATGTTAATATTTAAAGCATTGACTAGCTTTGTAAAGATGTAGCTGGACCTCTTTAAATTTTAAAAAGTGTACATGACGATGTTTGATATGTACTGGATTGAATAAACTATGAAACAGGAGTTTATTGATATCTTAGTGATCCTAATCTAGAAAAAAGCTTAAAAGTATTTATGTTTACAGCTTCTTCTGGAGTTTCTGGGGATATTACTTAAATATTAAAAATAAAAAGCGAGCCTCCATTCTTTGAATTAGATGATTAAAAACTAGGCGCATTAAAAGAGTGCTAAGACATGATTTATTGGTTTAAAAGATTAATTGAAGTTATATTAGAAGCTCCCAAAAAGATTGAACCAATAATGGATAAATTGAAGTCTTCTGTTAATAGTGCTAAAGGTAATAGTTTTACTTTATAGAGTTAAATGAAAATGTTAAAGGAGAAATTTAATCTTCTCCAATGAACGTGATAGAAAAAGCAAATGCTACAAAGAAACTTCTTGCTAATATGTCCAAATTATAAGGTGCTCCAGAAATAGCACAAAAGCTCGTTGATGACTTAAAGCAAATGGCAGATCAGCTGAACAATGTTGCTAAATGGTGTCTATCTACAGAAGGTTAAGCCGAAATTAAAAAAGTTGGATCTTAAGCGGCAAATGATAAAGTATACCATCCTTGGACCATAGTTAGTAGATATTGGCCTAAGACTGAAGTAAAAGCCACAAAGCCACCTAATAAAAAAGCAGCTTCAGATAAGAAAAAATGAGTTGAAAACTAAAATCTTTACAAATTCTTTATATTTCACTAATTATAGCTTAAATTAACTGTAAGATTAAATCTAATCTTACATTTCTTATAAGAACTCTTATACTTATCATGAATGACTTTTAAATATTATTATCATCAACTAATGTAAAAGATAAGGAGACTTCAAAATTTAAATTACCAGACTAAGGAAAATTAATCTCAAAAATAAGCATTATCTTACAATCAATTCTAAGTCTACTTGGTCTAATAGAAAATCTCTATTAAAAAATAGAATATATAAGAGATAGCAAGTTAATTTAACGCATAAAGGAGATCTTTTATGTTTAATATTTCAGCTAAGCTTAAATTTAGGAAATTTATTTTAATTTATTATTTTAATAGTTACTTAAAATAGGTATGATACACTTAAAAATCATATAAATTAGACTTCTATTAAGAGGTTTAAACATTCTTAAGAAGTACGATAATTTATGGTTGACATTTTTGAAAAATATGAGAAAGCTTAGTAGATATATAAGCTAAATGATAATAGAAAATGGAATATATTCAATAATATTCTTGAATAATATATATATTTTAATTAATATATTATTATTTACAGTTGATCTAGTAACAAAGAAAAGTTATATCTATCTAAAACGTTTAGGAAAGCTTTATCTAACAAAATTGACAGTAAATAATTTTTTAAGATTTATAATCGTAATATAAATTTAACTTGCTAAAAAATCTAATATTTTTCAGAATTTTCTTAAGTCTTCTATTAACTTTTCTTGCTTTAGTTCTTGTTTCCTTCTACTTTCCTCTCCAATTTTAAATAATTTGATGAGGATAATCACCATTATAACACTGAATAGTAGCTTACGATATAAAAATTTAATCAAGTTATTTAGCATTTGGAGCGTCCTTGCTTGATGATTCATCTTTATAGTTTTGCTTCCAGTTTCTTCATTCTTACCTTTACTATTAATAAAAGTTTTAGTCTCATTTTTTTTGTTCTTACTGTTATTTGGATTCCTGTTCAGCTTAATATTATTACTCTTCTCTTTTTTATTATTCTTAAGTGTATTGCTGATCTTATTACTAATAAGTCTTTTTTTAGTAGAAGTGATATTCATTACTCTTAAATTCCTCATAATTTTCATTTTCATCAACTTTTCGTTTAAGTAACTACCGGTAAGCTTCATTTATTTCCTTAAATTTATCTGGATTACCTTCATATACATCAGGATGGTATTTCTTAGCAAGTTCAAAGTACTTTTTCTTAATTTCTTCGTTAGTAATTTTTCCTTAGATTCCAAGCACTTGATATGGATTTTTAGTAAAAAGCTTTGAAAATTTAGCTGCTATTAATTTCGAGTACATAATCCTTAAAAGAAATAAATAAAATAAGCCTTTCTTATTAAACTTAACTTTAGTTTAAACGCATCATTTAATTTTCTCACTAAAGAATATTAAAAGCTACTATCTTTTTAGTTTTCTTAAAGATTTAAGATTTGTTCTAATAAAGTATTTACTAATTAAACATCTCTTTTTTATAGGGACTGGTTTATCTATTAGCTTTCGTAAAAATAATTAATTAATTAATTTAAACTCTGAGAATATATTAATTTATTATAAGCGTAGAAGTGATGCAACATAAAGCATATATACAGCAATTTTCACAAAAATTGCTTCTTTGTTTATAATTAATTTAAGTGGCAGACAATTTTAACTTAGCTTAGCATTCCTTAAATCACTTGTATGAATTATTCTATTTTGAAAGGCTTCCCAAAAGCATTTTTAACTCTATTATCTATCTTCTTCAAAACTCTTCTCTTTAAGTTTGCTTTGATAAATTTATCTAAGATTTTAAATAGTTCTAATTAAATTTTAAATATAGCAAATATCTTATATTAAAGAAGCTAGAGCAAATATATCAATCACTTTAGTCTATAGTCTTTATATTAATTTGGATAACCTAGTAAGCTATTAGATAGAAATGAATTTAAACTTAGTTATAAATTTGACTTATATTAAAGACAATATAGATACTTTAATCTAAATTACTCTATATTAGTTAATACTATTAATTAGTTAAATTTAATAAGAGTAGTTAATATCACTCTACTGTATTACTTATTTATTAATTATCATTTCTCACTAGTTTATATTTAAACTCTTAGAAGCCTAATCTATTTTAGCTCTTATTATTACTATACTAGCCTGTACTTTTGTGTCTTTTACATATTTATCTTTTTACTTGACTAACGAAAGGATGATTGGTTTTTGGATTATTTATTGTAGATTTTTAATATAAACTTAATTATTTTGAATATATATTTGGATAACTTATATAAAATGCAGTTTCTTAGCAAATTATAAGATATTAGAGTCATTTTCGCAAGCATAGGATATAACCAGATAAATAAAAGATTTTCTCTTACAAAATCTACTTAATTAAAATGTGAGTAATCGATTTAAAAAGTAATGCTGGATATATAAGCTAATAAATAGCAATGATATAAGATATTAATACTTAACTATTTATAAGCAACTTCAACTTCAATCTACATTAAAAGTGTATACTATAATTATTCATTTAAAAGCAGTAAAAGTTAATGATAAGTGTATAGTCATAAAGTTAAACTTTAAGTTATATTACACTATGATAAGAACACTATTCAAATACTATAATAGTTTTTAAGATTTAAAGTTTTATTTGGTTTTATTAATGAAATTTAATAAGCAATTATTTTTATTTAAAATTAGAAAATTAATTTAATTAAAGATATGTTAAATAGCTAATGCTTCAAATTTAAATTTATATACCCTACATTTATAAATTTGCTTTAATACTTGAAATTTATTGAAAAATGTAAAATATTTACTAATAAAAAGATTGAATCTAATTAAAAACAGCGAGACTGTATAATCTACGATAATTTACCTAGGAATTTTTTATTTTGATCATTTAGCATGTAGTATTATAATAGATTAAAAACATTTAGATGAATAAGTATCACATAATTTTTCTAATAGATACGGCGTCAGTTGTTGTAGTGAAATGTTTACACTGAGCTATTACTTTGAACTCTTTTGCTCCAGAGTCATAGCGATAAAAATTTTATACCATTTCTGCATCTAAAGTTTCAGGAGCATTGTTACTTCCATGAATTTTTATCACATTTTCTGCTTCTTAGTTGTATAAAGCCCAAAAATCATGTCTTCCTGTTGAATTCTTAAACAAAATAATAAAGTTAGTGAATTATTCGTGCTAATCTATCCAGAGAAGTGTTTCAAGTCTACGTTTTTTGTTAGCTTCACCTGCAAGGCAAACTTAAGTAAGAGCATTTTTTATTATTTTCTAATTTGTAAGTTTTTTAAACCCTTAGCTTGATGGCCTTTTAGGTACTTTAGCAGTAATTGTCTCTTACTATTAGTTTCTAATAACATTTTAAGTTGAGGGTTTTTTTAAGATTAGTTTTTCTTCTTCTTGAGCTTTAGGAGTGGTTCTATGTTCTTATTTTGGTATTTCTTCAAAGTTATCAATCTTCTCTACTAATTCACTTGATTTTTATTTAATAGGTTGTTCTTTTTACTTCTTTTCCTTATTAGAGTTTTAATTATTTAATTTTTCCTTACTTTACTTTTCATTAAAGAATTTTTCGTTATTGTATTTTTCATTGAAATTCTTCTCTTTATCCTATTTTTCGTTATTTAGCTACTCTTTAAGGTTTAAATGCTTATTCTATTTTTCAGTATTTTTAACTTCTTTTTATACTTCTTTTTATACTTCTTTTTTCTTTATAGTCTCTTCTTACTTTTAACTTTCCTTTTAATTTTGCTGATTTTTGTTGTTTTCTTAAAATAATTTGTAATTAAATTTCTCAAAAGCTGCTTAGTTTTAATTTTCTTCTCCCTCTCCTTATGAATCATATTCTTCTTCGCTGTCGTATTCTTCAATATCTTCTCTGACTTTATAGAATTTAGAGCTAGTATTTCTGAATTAGTTTATTTCCTATTCTTAATCATATTCATATTAATCAATGTTCTCGTCTTGATTTTCTATGTCTTATTAGATTTAGTCTTCAAATTGCTTTTAAAGCAAGTCATTTATCTATTCTGAATAACTTTCTTCTTTTTCATCATGGACTTTATCAAAAAATTTACCACTTTCCTCTAGTTTTTTTATTGTTCTGGTATCAAATAAGTTATATTATTTCTAACTTTCATTTTTTGTTATGTTTTAATCTTCTTTTTATGATTTCTCTTGGATTAACTTAGTAAGTTAGTTCATTTAACTATTTTTTTTATTTCCAAGTGAAGAAGTAACCCATTAATTCTCCTCTTCTTCACTTTCATAATCTTCTTCGCTAACTTCTTCAATTTACTCAACACTAACTTATTTTTCTTCTTCCTCTTCTTCTTACTCTTCATCTTCTTAATTTTCAAACTATACATTTAGCTTTCTTGGTTATTTAACTGCTTACTCTAAGTTAAATTATAAAAATCCTGACTTTTCTTACTCTACAATCAATCCTTGAACTTGTTGCGAAATTTAATCAGTAAGGTAACTTTACATATCTTCTTAACTATTATGCACCACAACAGAATCTCTATTTTAGTCTAATTCACTTTTTCTTCCACTTTACTTTATTGCAGGTGATTCTTCATAATTCTGTCCCATTTAGAAAATTTGCTTTTACTCATTCTCTTGCTAATCTTCTTGCTAATTTTCTTGCTAATCTTCTTGCTTACCTAAAGGACTTATGCATATAGATATTTCTTGAGTAGCTTGATCTTATTTAAGAAGTTAATCAGCATAATAGTTTTAGCTTTAATCTTCAGAAGGATCTTCTTACTCCAGCTACTAATTTTAATTACTTGTTCTTACTTCTTCTTTTTCAGAAGTCTTAGATTGATTTTATCTTTATGAGAGCTAATTTTGCTATTCATTAGAGTTTTCTTAAGAAACATTAATTTCTTAACTGTTTTCTTAAGGCTCTTATGTGTCAACCTGGGTATCTTCATCCTCATTTTCATTATTAAGCATAGCAAGAAGTTACTATTTCACATTCTTAAGTTACATTTGTCTAACTTCAGACTTCTTATCACAATCCTGCTTTATCTCTACAATCTTTTCCTATACAGCAGCTCTGATAACTCTTCTTTCGCCTGATTAGAGCATATTTCAAATAAGAATTTAATAACCCTTTTGAATTTAAATTTCTAGACTTTCAATCTACTTCAATTTTTCAAACTTACATAAGAACTTTACTAATTCTCTTTATAACACCACTACTACTTTACCACTGTGAAATCTTTAACTTTAATGTGTAAAAGCTTTAGTGGATATAAAAAGAGAATGCAAAAGATATAAATATAAAGGTAGAAATCTGATGAACATAGAGGGGATAATAAAGTGGGAATTAAAGGGAAAGTGTACTAATAATTTAAATATAGAACATTTAAATTTAGCAGGCTAATAAAGAAACTTAACTAGCTTTAAATATTTACTATCTTATTAAATTTATAATGAGACAATTAACAGAAGAGGAAGCTAAAACTATTTTTTCTAAACTTGCCTTTTACATTGGAGATAATGTTCGATTCTTGACTGAGAATGGAGTGTTTAGATTGTAAAAAAATAGAATATTTTATATAAGATCATTGGAAGTACTTAATCTAGCTGAAAGCATTGCCAGAGAAAAGTTAGTAAGTGTTGGCACTTGTCTTGGAAAGTTGACTAAATCTGGTGGTTTTAGAGTTCATATAACAGCATTGCAAGAATTAGCTCCTTTGGCTAAATACAAAGTCTGACTTAGAAAACCTTAAGCATTTTTATATGGAAATAATGCTCTTAAAATGCATGTTGGTAGGATCACTGAAACAGCTCCACCTTAGAGTGGTTGCATAGTATTTTCAATGAATGAAATGCCTTTAGGATTCGGAGTACTGGCAAGACCTGCGTAAGGAATCAGAGAAACAGATCCATAAAATGTAGTAGTACTGAATCAGGCAGATATTGGAGAATATTTAAGAGACTAGGACTTAGTTTGATAAATATTTTAATTAATTAACTAATTAACACATTTGAAATTTTCCTCTTCCTTTCTAAAACTCTATCTTTAGTTATTTAAATCCCGTTTTTAAAGAGAATAAAATGATAGAAGCTTATTATTCATGTCAAATAATAATCATGTGTAGAATATTGAAAGATATAATCATAGATATTTAGTCATCCAAAATTCAATTGAAATATAAATATTAAAATAAGAGAATATGTTAATGAAAGCATCATCCATATAATTATCTCTCTTCTTTATTTACTATTTATTTTCTTATAAGCAAATAATTAGATTACTATATTCTTCTAAAATTATTCCCAATTTTATTAAATTAAATTCATAAATAAGTTCTTAACTTTATTTTGCTTCTTTTCTTATATTAATAATCAATTAATTACATCATATGCAATACAGTATACTAAGTCAATAAGATATAATAGAGAATTATATAAAGATCTATATTAAAAGCTAGAGTAGATGCAATAAAAAGTTTAAGTACAATAAATACAAAAATATAAATAATTAAACTGATTTATCTCTTTGGAATTTAAAAGTCTTTTAAAAATAAAGCATAAAGCAAAAACTGTTAAACTTGCTTAGATAAAAAGTATATTAATTATTTAATTTAAGAGTTATCTTAATAATTTGTAAAAGGAACTTTTATAAAATTAAAAAATACCTAAAAATAAAACTTTTTTTGTCCTTTTAATATGCAAAAACACCTTTAATTCTCTTTTGAATTTGCATCATTAAATAAGAGGACAAATAATGAATTTGTATAATTAAATATCCAAAATTAAATACGCAGAAATATATTGTAAAAGATAAAAGCATTCAAACTTAGCTCAATCAACTAGTATTTTAATAAACAAGAATTAAAAGAAATATAATTAAAAGCTTTTTTTGTTTATAACTTTGTTTCTATTTAAAAACGAAAAGTAAATTAATAATTTTTATTAAACTAAATTCAATTAAGTTATAATTTTGATGATATAGATTATTTTCTATTATGTTAAATTAATATTAGGAAGATATTTTTATGATAATTATTTATGAGATTTTTTCGAAAGGATACATGATATAAAGTTCTATTTAATTAAAAATTATATGGAAAAATTATTTTCTAAATTATATAAATTTAACCTGTTTAACTTTCAAAAAGAAATATAAATAAATCCTCTTTAGAGTTCAATATTACTTAGATTTGCCAGCTTTGATATTTATTAGATAGACCTTAAATAAAATATTGCATATTTAAATAAATATGAAATCTATATTATTCCTTTCTTGCTTTATTGCTCTTTCATTCTCTTTAAAATGCCCCATTTGGAAATGTGAGCCAAAGCAAAGCTAAGAATATAAAGGCTATTGCTTTTACAAAGATGGTGAAATCTTGCGTGCAGGTCCTTTCTGCGGTAAGCAGAATTAAGAATGTAAATTGATGGATTGATATGAAAATGGTCATGATAGTAGTTTATCTTGTCCTTCTTCTTCAAAAGCAAGCGTAAGCGAAAATAAAGAAGAGCCCGTTAACTAAAATAGTTCTTCTGACTCATCCTTAAATGAAGGATAAACTCGAAGAAGATTAGAAATTAATTATCAATGAATATCTGCCTATTTTCAAGAAAAATATTGTTTAGATGGAAATAAAAACAAAAAGAATTGGACAGAGGAATTATAATGCTCATAATATTGCACTCCTAGGAATAATAGCAGGTCTTTATTATTTAACAAGCAAAGTTAATGCAACTATGAAAAATTCGTAACAACTCAATAATCAACTGATGCTAATTTTGATGGAGAAAAGGAAGATGGATGGAGCAATTGCATAGAAAATTCAGATTGTATGAGTAACGTATGTGAATGCGTACCATCTGATGATGGTTATGGAAGGTGTAAATCAGCTTACGATGACTTAAGTTATGAAATATTTTTTAACTTCGTTTGCGAGGAAACTGATTATGATGATTATTGGGATAATGCATGCGCTTACTGAATTAATGTTCAGTTAGGTCACTTTTTATCAGAATTATCTAAGAATTTAATTCGCATTCGCTGTTTGGTAGATTACGGTGACTATAATGAGTTTTATAAAATATAAGGAGAAATTGCTGAAGATACTTGGTTGGCTTATGTAATAGTCATCTCTTCCTTAGTAGCCTTGGTTATTAGCATCTATTGTTGCGTCAAAATGTGCAAAAAGGAGTCAGAAAAATCTAAAAGAGTATACGGAACTTTGAAATGAGGAAATGACAAAATATTTACAAATAAATTATTTAAATCAAATGTTTATAAGCATATATTAAGCAACTATATTTATCGTGCAATTTCTATTACTTAAGCAAAATTTAAATCTTTCTTTCATGAAAATAAAACAAAACCAAATAATAGGTAGCTTATATTTAAATCTGAACGTATATATTGCTAAAGAATATATTTATTGCTAAAAAAATAAAAATATGTTAGGTTTTTTTACCATATACATTTATATCTATTCAGTAACTTAATTTTTATTAAAAAATGAATAATAAATTCACATATGAAGCAAAATAAAAGTTCTCCGTTTACTAAAAAGATATTCAATCATAAGTTTAATTAATCTGAAATATTTTATTTACTAGAAAGTATTTTGTGATATAATCCTTTTTGACTACTTAATAATAATAAAAATCCATTAAATTTAATTATAAACACAAAATTAAATAAATTTTACTATTATTTTTTGTGTAGTTGGATAGCTACTCTTAAGTATTATTCTTTAGCTTTATCTTGGTAATTTTCTTAGTTAATTAAAATTAATTAATTGAAAAATTAAAGTAATTGCTTGATCTAAAAAAAGGAAATATTTGGTTAATAAATTGTTTCTAATAACAATATTTTAAACATTCAACATGAGTAATTCCAATAAAGGTTAAATTTAGAGCTAGAACTGTTTAAGTTACTTATATGCCTACTAAGTAAATAAAAAATTGATCTTAGGCTGAAACTGAAGGCAAATTTATTGAGATAGTAGAAATTTGTAACTATTCTATTATATATTCAGATTTATACACAAAAAAGGCAGCAAGAGTTTATAATCCATAAACCTTTAAAAAATAAGCTATGATAAAGCTATAAATTTCTATTTAATTTGTTAATTATAAATTTAAACTTAATTAAATAACAAATCTTAAGCTAAAACTTAAAATTAGAAATAACTTAAATTCATTTAATTTCTTACAAATTCACTTGGAAGAAAAAAATTAAATTTTGAATATATATAAAGAATGAAGCAAAAATTTTCAAAACACTTAAAATAAATAAATTAATTGAAAAAACTTATTTTAAAACTAAAATGAACATATTTAAAATATAATATCAGCATATTAGTGCATATAAGCTTATTTTTTAATTATATCTGTTATAATTAAATTTTAAACCATAAATTTAAATCCTTAAGTTATTCTGATTATATGACATGTAGTGAAGAGAAAAATAAACTTGAATAGTTTAATTTATAGAATTAAAATGATATAATAATTGAGTAAAAATAAAAAAATTTAAGCAGGCAAATAATTAAGAAATGCTAGATTGAGCAATTTAAAAAACTCTTTTATATTTTAAGGAATTTTATGAAATTACTCTGATTTAAATCATATTTTAAAAATTGTGGAAAAAGATCTTAAATAAAATTCAACTTAAACTTAGAACTAAAAAATTTAAAATTTTAGTTAAAAGCGTATTAAAAAATAAAAATAATAGGAATTTCTATAAAGATGAAATAAATTTATTTCAAAGAAGAAGGAAATTCATATAACGTTAAAATTAAATTAATTATTGAATAATAAAAATTTTTACTTTTTTGATATTTATTGACATTTTTTCTTTGTATTTTTTAATTATTTAGCACCTTGTTAATTCAAATTGATTCTTCAAATGTATGAAATTAAAATATAGAAACTAAATTTAATCTAACTTCTATAATCTAAAATTTTAGTTTATTAGTTTTAGACAAGATAAAAATTTTATACTTTTTTCAAGCGTCTTTTATGTGCATTCTTTCTACTTTAACTCCATTCTAACTCAATAGTTAAATCCACCCTTGTTATTAATCACTTAACTTGTCAAAATGACTTTTAACTTCACAGAATCGTACTTTACCAGTTTAAATATTGAAAAATAACAAGTCAGGAGCTCCATGACTCCAATGCTTAAAATCTTTGCAAAGCATTTCGCAAATTTTAGCTATACACTATGATCCAATAATTTTTAAGATATTAATGAAGGTACCTTCGGTCATTTATTAAATAAGATCTCAATTAACAAATTTCTGCTAAATAGAGTGGAATTGCTCAATATTTAAAAGAACCTCTTCAACTCATTAATTCTGTTTTATTTTCTCTAACTTCTCTAAAATTTTCGTTTCTCTGTTTCAATAAAATTAATCAGATTTGATATCTAAGGGAAAAATTTAAAAAGGAGTTTAAAATACTCCTGGAATAGAATCATCAAATATGATATCTCACATAAAAATCCCAAAAATTGTTTTAGTTATTGAATTTTCGTAGTGCCAGCCATGTGTAAATTCATGTAATGTATTTATATAATAATCTAATGCATATTCTTCTACTCTTCCTCAATTTCCATTCGAAACAAAATATAATCTTTCTGTATCACTTTTTGTCTTTGCTGAAATTTCTGTTCTAATATAGTTTTCATGCTCATAGGCTACGAAATGTACTTTTAAAGTATTTCCTAAAATTCTGTTCTCTATGTTTTCAATTTTCAATCTACAACCTCCTCTTAACAAGTAATCTTATAAAGCTATTTCTATCAACTTAAGACTTATATTTAAATCCTTAATATGGTTCTTTGAAATTTATATAACCCTCTCCCATCAGAATCCTCTTTTTGTAAAATAGAAGCATGTTGAAAGCATTTGAACTAGCATAGAAAATACAAACAAAAAATCTTAATTACTTTAGCTTGCTCTACGCTCTAGATAAGTTATACACTCAGTCAAGCACTTAATTCAATATCAGTGAGGATGAAATTGATCTTTCCAATTAACGCATTGAATTTAAAAGTTAGATTCTAAATGAGATATCGCGTGATTATAAGTGCTAAAGGTAATAAAATTCAATTTCATAGCACTCAGCTATGAAATATCTCAAGCTATTTCTCCTAGAAAATCATTAGGATAATTTAGTTCTTTTAATATAATCAAAATATTTGATATATTATATGCTAAATTTAGTTCATCTACCTACCAATTGGAAGTATAAACAGGAAATTAGCATAATTAAGTTTCGACATCGTTGACATAATTTTTGAATTAATTTTTTTTATTGATGAAAAAGTTATTAATCTTCTCAAATTATCTCCTTTATTCATATAATTGATTATTGAACAGAAAAACCATATTCAGGCATTTTTATAAGCATTGCTTAACTTGCTCCTTTACTCTTATCATTTTAGGAAAGTTTTCATGAAATAAATTGAACTAAAATTAAGAGTTAAATTAAATATTAGAAACATATTCTTGCTTATAGGTTAAAATCTGTTCGAATGCATATTGTAAGACTCTTTCATTTTTATAGTTCTTTTGAATTTTTGATTCATTAAGTGTATCAGAAAACTTACTTATTTTTTCACTCATTTTTTTAATACATTTCTTAGCATCATTTGATGAACTTCCTATCATGTCAAAAACAGGATTATATTATCTTTTGCTGAAATATTTCATTTCAAAATCAGCAGATAAAAAATCATTACCAGTGATTTGAATTATCTTAGGATTTAAATCTAGACTTATATTTTACTTTTCCATTTTGTTTAGACAAGAAAGGAAATCATAAACTTCAACAGGTTCTAAATTCTCTGGCTAATTAAGAATTTCCTAGTCTTAAACTAGATCAAAAAACTTAAGTTACTTTACAGAGAATTCTATTTATAAGTCAGAATATTTTTCACATAGCTTATCGTAATAATATCAAGTACTTCTTCTTAAGAAAAGTCTACTTAATAACAGGAAGCATTATTGATCTAAATCAAGAATCTCTTAAATTAAATTTTGCTCTTCATGACTAAATGAGTCTTAATATTTCTAAGCGTATGTTAAAATTAGTTTTAATGGTTTTTATTCGTACATTTTGCTCTGCTACGTTTAAGAAATCAAAGACTAGGATTTGGGAATTTATTGTGTGAAACTATATCACATCTATGATTTCTGAGTTTCTCTTGCTTGTTTTATTCCGTTGGAATTTTCCCCGCTTTTTTCAAAGTTAAAGTTGTAAACTTTGCATCGTTAATCATGGTGATTGATCTTTTTTACTTAATTTTCTTACTCATCATTTTATATTAGGTTTGGCTAATTTATTTATTTAGGTTTGGCAAAGAAATTGGTGATCTACATCTAATTAATCTCTAAACTTCTGTTTCTTTTCCCTTACTTTTTCATTTCAATAATTTTTAAATTTGAAGTTATATTTCAAATTATTTGATTTAAAGTAGTCTTAAGTGAAAGGTAACTAAATAACTACATTAATTTTTTTAATAATCTAATATAAAATTAATTTTAAGCTTTTTATTGGCTAAAATAATAGTATAGTATATTGATATTTCTTAATAAGCTTAGGAAGTTTATTATCATATTAATTTGCTGTTTATCTATCAGCCCTTACATTTTTAGACTTTATAAACCTATTTATATTTTCATCTTCAAATATAAAATATCACTAAAATATATTCAAAAAGTTTTATTAAAATTCATTATTCCTCCAACATAATAACTATATCATTGCCATTCTCTTTATTTTCAGACTTAAATAAAGTTATAAAATAATAATAAAATAAACTTATAAAATACAAAAAGTAAAGGATATAAGTAAAATAAGGTATAAAGTATAGTAGAAAGATTTGTCTATATTAATGACTTACTTAATTTAAAGATAAAGGATATTTGTTTTTTGTTGTTTGTTAATTATACTTAAATTGTAATTTTATAAGTTTATTTAATTTTTCGGTCTAATTAACCCTATAAATACTACTTTTAGCTTTATTCTCTTTAATATAGCTATATTAGGTGGTAAATATAAATAGATCAAGAAATCTTATTATTCAAATTTTACTAAAGTTAACTTGACAACTTTCATTTGATTTTGTATTTTGAGGTCTTAAATAAAATCTAAAATCAATAAATTAAATTTCATAGTTAGCAGTCATGTGAACTGATTTAATTACTAGAATGTTTTCAGTGTAAAAATTTGAATAAATAGGCAAGAATATAAATTTTTAAGACTTAGTTATAAAATTTCTACTATAAGATAATTAATTTTTATTATTTGCTTATATTTTAACTAAATGTCTACTTTAGTTTCTGCTTTATTAAATGTAAATATTAACATTTTTAGAGGAATTAGCTAAATATATTATGAAAATGTTTTCAAATATTTTAAAAGAAATACATTCTTATGCTAGTTAAATAATTCTATAAATTATTTGTTTATAATTAATTTTCCAAAAAGTTAATTCAGGTCCTTTTCAAAACAATTTTTATGATTTAATTATCTCCTAAAATAGAAAGATAATTTTAAGTTTTAATATAGGAATGTAAAATTGTTACTTCATTAGATTAAAAATTTAATTAATTATTAAATCTTATTATCGCTTTTTATGATTATAATAAATTAAATAAGAAATAATTGATTAAGCTATTTAATAAGTAATGGACATCATTTTGCTTTTACATTTAATCAAGATTATTAAAAGTGTATTAAATTATAAAAATATCTATTTGAGCTTTTAGTGGCTAATACCTAATATTTTGCTATGCCAATTATAATAATTTGCTTAGCTTATAAGTTAAAATAGTTATCACTTAATTTGTCTTCATTAAATAAGATTTATAATTATTAAAAAAATAAAGCAGATTCTGAAAATAAAAATGGGTTTTGCTAATAGATAAAGTAAGTTTATATTAAATTATAGTCAGATATTTTGATAGTTTCCATAAGAAACCCAGACATGCTTTTCAAATTGGTATACCCATAATTCTTGAGCTTGATCCATAATAAACACTCTTTGGTTTTTAAAAAAGGGATTATTTGGAAATATTTTGCAAGAATTTTAAGGAAGAGGCATTCCATGAGGCTTTAATTACTCTTCTTATGTGAAAATATATGTATAAAGAAGTTCTTTAGAAAAAACCAATAAACATTTATTTCTTTCTTCATCAAAAGCCTAGCATACAGTTACTTAGCAAGCAAGTGGAAGCTTTTCTTGTTTCAAAACTTATCATTTATTTGCTTCGATGTTATACTTTTGTATATCACAAATATACTATGGCTATTTATAATAAAGTGATAGTTTTTTCTTTCTTGTCTGCCCTCCAAAAACGTAAATGTTTTTGTTCAGTTCACCAATTCCGCAATCTATAATGGGAATTATTATGTTTGAAATAATCTAAATTTCATTAAGTGGCAATACAACCTGCTCGCATTTATATTAAAAATATTCTTAAGTTTAGGTTTTTCCTGAAATGATAAATAAGGCTATGTCCAATTACAATAAACCATGATACATATGCTCAAATTTTAAATCGGATGACACTTCTTGGTTTCCATTTTCAAATTTGGTTACTTTTTTGTTTCCTTTACCTCCAGATATTACTAAACTATTACATTCGGTTTGAACATATCTATATCCTTCATGAAATATAATTTAATTAAATTCTTCAATAGTATAAATAAATCTGCTTATATCAAACATATATTTAATCTTAGTTTTTTCATTTAAGAAATATATACAATCCTCATTTATGTCTATAATTTATCCTTATTTGAATTTATTTTTCATGGATAAAGAACTCTATTCTTCTACTGTTTTAATTAAAGAATAATGGACTTCTTACTGCTATTACTCTTAAACTCGTTATTGTGTTAAAGATTTTTTTCTTTCTTCGAAGAAAGTCGTTTTTTCTTCTTTTTGCTATATGCAAATTTTGATGAATTATTTGAGTTAATACATGGATTAAAACTGATCATTTTACAGTGATTCTTATATCTTATTGAATTTTAATTTCCATTTTTATTTGTTATTTTTGGATTTTTCATGTTGTTTCTTTAATTAAAAATTTGTTGAGTCCATTTCTTTGCACTGAGAGCATTTTCTAGTTTCCATACATTGTGTGAGTAAGTCTATTATTTGTTCTATATCAAATCTTTCGTTGATATCGATTTTAGTGCATCCTTCTATGATATTTGAAATATCTTAAGGTATTTCCTTTGGAATTTAAAATCTCTCTTTCCTATTAAGATAAAAAAAAATTGCTTATTCGTTTACTTTAATTTCTTCCAATTTTTCGTAATAAGGATGCTTTTGAGTCATAGCAAACATTAAATTTGCTCCATAGGCTCATATATCAGATTTCCTAGTAATAATAGGTGGACTTTATACTTATTCTGGGGCCATTCAAGCTAATGATCCTATCCATTACTTAGTTTTTAAAAATCCTTTTGTTTTATTCAAACTCAAATCAACTATCTTAGAAATTCCAAAATCTATTAACTTGGCTACATTATCATTCCCAATTACTATATTTTCAGGCTTAAGATCTCTATGTATTGTTATTTTAGAATCGTTTAACTAATGCAAAAAGCAAATACCTTAAGCAACTTCCATCATATATTAAAGCTTTTAAAGTTCAGTTAGATTTTCTTTTTCAATTACTTTTTTCAAGTTTCCCCTTTCGCTGAGTTCTAAAAGTATGTCAATTTCTTTTTCAATTGTAAATCCAAATACATTGATAATATTATTGCAGTTCTTTGATAATCCTAGAATCTTTATTTCATTTAAGACTCTTTCCACATTTTGAATTACTTTATTTTGACTCATTTCTTTAAGTTTTTATTCGTCGAATTTGATTCTTTTTACAGCGCAGTACTTATCCTCATATTTAGCTTTTCATACTTTGGAATATCCTCCATATGCTAGTTTTTAAATCATTTTTATATCATCAAATTTTCTTATAGGAACATTTAATTTTTGAGTTATTTCTTCTATTAATTACCTAATTTAACCTGAAGCTAAAGCGTCTTGAACTAAAGCAGGAATTGGATATTTCGGAATATTATTTTCAGCTTCTAAAAATAAAGGCTATGTAAATACTAAAGACATACTTATTTTAAATATATCTTACTGTTTAAATACTTTAAATTAAAACTTCCTTTGCTTTTACATTCTATTCACTTGTCTAGATTAGAATACCTATTATAATATCCTCTAATTATCTTCCTTAGTTTTCTTTCTATCTTATTTTTAAATTATCATTCATCATTACAAGGAATAAGTAATCTACTTTAGAAGATAATACTTTACATGCTAAAGTAGCAATAATTCAGATTAAAACGCTGAAGTATAACCTTTAGGAAGTTTAATTTAACTACTTAATCTTAAGTTTCTTTCTTTACTAGCTTAATGAAAATATCAAGCTATATAGATTATACTTATTTTTAAACTTTTAATTTAAATCTTTATCTCAAGTAAAATACTGAAAATACTAAAGCTAAATATAAGACTTTGAATTATTAAAGTTAAAGAAATAACTGATTTAAGCTAAAAATATTTAAGTTCTACATTAACTTCATAATTTCTTTATCTTAATGGACTATTAGTATAATAATCTTTTGGTAAGATTATAAGCTTTAAGAATAAAAAACCTAAAACTACAAAATTATTATACAAAGCACTAAAATGAAAGGATTAAAAGTAATAAAAGATTAAGAATATCTATTTAAGTTATAAAACCACTTTTTAAGTTTATTGTCTATTCCTTGTTCCTTAACCTTTATAATATAAATGTCTTAAATTACTAAAATTAGGAGATATGATTAAGATGTAACTAACCTTAGATTATATAGAACTTATTATTAATTAGAGATTAATTAAGAAATTTTAATATTTCAAGCTTACTTTTATATCTAAATATTAGAACTCATAAAACGTTAACCCACCAAAGTTTAAAATTTTAATTAATTTTAAATTTAATATAAAATTAAGAGCTGCAATAACTTTATAATATCCTAGCTATAAAGTTATAAGATAATCTATATAAATATGCCTTTATTCTAGCAAATATTATAGATTTACTTAACTCTTTTAGTTTATATTTTATTAGTTTTTATTAGAACTTTGCTTTAAGAAAATCTATTCTAAATTATTTTTCTTAACAAAGTGAAATAGATGAAGCAAGCTAAATCAGTGAAAAAATACTTTAAAAAAATTAAATTAAGTAAATTTAAATTTAAGCCAAATATTGCATGCAATGCTTATCTTTAGATGAAGTAATTTACTTTTCATTTTTAAGCATATGGGTAATTTAAGAAACTTTAATTTATTTAAAGGAAAAAGATTGAATAATTAATATTTGATAGATTAGTCTTATATAACTAAATTAAAAGATAAGTAATAAAAAATAATTATAATTATATTTTATATCTTAAAGAAAGTATAAATATTCTTAATTTTACATATTATAGATATAAGTTCATAAAGGTACTATCTTTGAAATAATTATAAAGTTCTATTATTTAAATAAATAGATAAAGCTTATAGTTTCTATACTCTTATAAAGTTATTTATTTTAATTTTGTTTAATTAATTAAAATCATTAACATTTTGTTTAATAATAATCTTATAATTCTAGCTTGGAAAATTATGCGACTTATTCTATGAATTTTATTCTTCTTTTTAAGTTATTCAACCATTAGAAGTTTTCCTTTAAAAAATACTTTAATTTTTAAGTTATCGTTAAGTCTTTAAACTGATTTTTATAATGAAAAATCTATATAGAAGGAAATACTTTGGAGATGATTTTTAATAGATGTTGCAAATAATATAAAAATGCTTAAAATAAATGGATATAAGAAAATAAATAAATAATTAAATAAAAAACTTAAGCAAATAAGCTATAAATTCCATATGCATTAAACTTAAAGTAGCTCATTTAAAAGAATAAGGAAAAATAAAATTATTTATTTGAAATTACAAATATAATAAAGATCAAAATATGCTTTATTAGCACAAAATACATTTTTTAATTGAGTACGGTATTTTTCTTAGCAATAATTAAAAAGCAAAAATTAATTTTATTATTATTAAACGAATACAAATAATGAAAAAATTATGATTATGATAATTAAATATGGCTTATTAAGAAAGTTTGTAGTGATAATAAATTATAAAAGATTAATAAAGCATTTAATAAATAAAATGATTTAATTATATTTTGTTTATGAAATTCAACAAAAAGATCCATAATATCTTTTATTTTTTATCGTCTTATTGCAAATCTTATAACAGCAACAGCATAACAAAAGAGAAAAACAAAAGATAGCAATTAATGACCAAGGTTCATGTGATATAATATCATTTTTTATAAGTTAGGGATAGTAATCTGAATTTTTTACTTGAAGCTTATAAATTTACTATATGTCACCATATTCTTTCAAACAGTCTATGTATTAAAGATTTTCTGATATTGCTTAAAAAAAATGTTCTAACTCTAGGTTTATCCAGCTTGTACATGAATTGTTCCAATTATCTTCCCAGTCATTACTTTCACAAACTTATTCAAAAAATAGTTTATAACTAGTATCTTCATAAGAAGTTTTACATCTTCCTTTACCATCTTTAGAGGGAACACATTAGCATACATTACTCATACAATCTTAGTTTTATTAGCATTCTGAATATCCAAGTTTTTCATCTTCATTATAATTAGAATCGTGACCCTATCTATATTAAATAAATTCTTAATAGTTGCATTTCTTATTTTCACTTTATAATAAATCACTTTCATTTATTGATTTGCAAAAAAATTAGCATTATAAAAATTCAGCTCAATTCTTTTTGCTACCCCTTTAGTCATAGCAATATTTGTAAATAAGTGAAGAAGGTATTTACTCGAATTCTCATTCTTAATTTCTGCGAGTTTACCCATTTGCTGATTCATAATTTTAATTTCTCTTTTATTGAGTATTTCCATTGCTCTCAGTATCTTATTTTGAGGTAAGAAAATTTTCATTTGCTTCATCTAATTCTCTCCTCATTAAGGGATTCCACTAAGGGCAATATAATGCTTTTCGATTTTCGATTTAATTTCAATCAGTAATCTAGCATTGATTGCTAAATTTATCACAGAAAGGACCAAGAAATACTGTGTCTTTATCTTTATAGAAGCATAAACCTTAAAATGTTGCATTGCTTTAATCCTCGCATATTCAAATTGGACACACAGAAGCAAAAGCAAAGAGAATCATAGCAAAAAAAAGTATGAAAGACTTCATATTTTAATGTTTATAAAATTATAGAAACAACTAGTTTATAAATACCATTTCATATAAATAAATTAATTTAAATATAATTTTATTGTTTATTATTGTTTTTAATTACCTACAATGAGTAATTAAAGCTACTAGCTTATCTACTTTCAAATTAGTTAAATAAAACTTTTAAAATTGTATTTTTATTTAAGTTTAAAAGTCTAATCAGTGTAAAGTTAATTGTAAAGATAGATTTATTTGAATATCATTAAAACATTCCTAAATTACAATTATTTTTCAGAATACTTTTACTAATTATCTTCCATTTTTATGAGTAAAGATATAGAAGAATATCTTACAAATGATTATAAGTAAATTTGCTTATTTAGTTTAGATATAAGTTAATATAATTACCTAAATCTAATAATTTTGATTTTATAAACAAATATTAAGCATTCTTATAATATTTTGCTAGATAGTTAATAGAAAGGCTTAATAGTAAATTTATTCAGTTAAAATAAATTAAGTTATGATATATGTCTTTAATTATTAATTTAAGGGAGTAGTTTGAATTAAAACACTTAAAATTAAAAGAATAATTCTTAATTTATTTAAAGGAGAGTAAGATAAAGAATTCAATAAGATTTAATTTAATTTGCTTAGCAATTAAACTTCTCTAGTATTTAGAAATAGAAGAATAAAGAATAATTTATAAATTTGAAGCTTGTATCTATTTAAAAATAATATTACTAAGTATAAACTTAATTTAAATATTATTAGAATATTTTAAAGCTTTTATAACTATGACTTTTTATAAATTAGATTAAATTAATTAAATCTAAGTAAATATTAATTTTAAGTAATATATGCTCGCTATTATTTATTTGGATATATCAATACTTATAAATTCTAATTTTTTGCTTAAAAATATTTATTAATTTTGCTCTTTAAAGTAAATTTTTTAGAATTATCGATGAACCTTTTTATACTTATACTTGCAAGATAAAATCTACTAAAATGGAATAATAGTTACCATGGAAAGAAAAAGATAAATAAAAATCTGGATATTTAAAAACCTATCAAGGTATTTTATTAAGAGATTATTTAAGAAGCATTATTTAAACTAATTTTAATTATATTTTGTGAAGCTAAAGCTAAAGAATGAAAGGTTAAAATATGATAAATAAATAAATAAATAAAAATGATTATAGAGCGCGTAGTACCTCATTGACGCGTAGCTCTTTCAATATTAATATTTAATATTAAGAAAATTTTTCCATGTTTCTTGTTAAAATTCTAGAGGTGTCATGTCAGCTTCTCCAAATGGGGAATCTTCTTATTAAAATTTATTCTTAAATCTTGAGTCAAATGCTTCAGTCTTCTTGAATAAGGTCCAAATAAGAGATAGTTATTAAGTCGGTAATTAGAAGGCCCATCAGTCAAACTTTCATACGGATAAAAAGAACCCTCGGGGTAAGTTAGGTATGTCTCAACGGAGCTTTCCACCCTTCCCCGTGGTGGCATCTAGTGCAAGATTACTCGCAATGCAGTATACACTACACCAGATTACCTACTAATTTGTCTGACGAGGCCAACATCCATTTTTTATATAATAATGATAGTATTATATTAGTATGCTAGATTTAAAATTAAACATAAGCAAGAGTAATTAAATATAAATAAATTTTATTTGTATTAATATTTTAAATGTTCTTTTATATAGAGTTAAAAGAAATATAAGCTAGATAATAGAATAGTTATTTATATTTTATGACAAATATTCTTTCAAATAAATGTAAGTTATTTACTATAACAAGCTTATTTAAAAAAAATTTAATTATTTATTAGAAAAGCTTTAGCACATTTATAATTAAAAATTAAGATATTAAATAGAGGATTTTAATATTAGAGTAATTCAAGTGAAGCAAAATAAGTATAATATCTCAAATTATAAATTTGAAGAAATTTGGAAGCTAATAAATATTATAAATAATATTTTTCTTAAAAATAATGCTTCTATTAATTTACTTTAAATCAACAAATTAATATTATTTGAATTATTATTAAAGCAGCTTTAATTATTAGCTATATATTTAATAAATTAAAATTTTAAATTATTAGAATAAAGTTTGAATATGGAATTAAAAGATGTAAAGACTTAAAAGTTTTCAGATTCTTTCATAATTTGGTATGCTTTTTATCTAGATATATTCATATTATCTGTAATTTAAGTTAGCAACTCTATAAATTTATCTTTGCTATTATTAATAAGTTCAGCATTAAGTTAGGCTATTATCTACTAAGCTATTAAATGAAAAGGTTTTCACATAACTTTAATTAATAAGAATTAAAGAGTAAATTAACTTTTGATTCTAAAGAATAGAGTATTTCCATAATTTAATCAAATAAGTTTATTAATAGTTACAAAAACAACTTCTAAAAAACCCTAACTTCAAAAAATTTCACAAAGCTCATATTAACAAATGGAATAAGATTGGCTAATCTATAAAGACTAAATAGATATATATGCTCCTAGGAGAATATTATCTAGGTTAGGCTTTGGTGCTCACTAAATTATTGTCATGTTCATTTTGTCTTTTCTTTTTATGACTTGTGGTGCGTAATTTGCTTTACTTGCTTCCTTGAGAGGAGCTATTTAAGACTATTTCGATTTGTCTGAATTACAACTAGGAATAACGTGTGCATCAGAAGCAATAGGATTTCTAATGGGATGTCTTATCTGTATGAGAATAAGAAGAAAGCTTTCCTGTATAATTGGAAGTATAATCGTAATTTTAATGACATTGTTTTGCTTAGTAGTAGCAGGATTATGGATTGATAGCTTTACTTTATTTGCCTTTTCAAGAGTAATTATTGGCTTAGGGTTTGGAATAATAACTCCTGCTTGCCTTCTCTTATTCTTAGATAATTTGCCAGGAAGATATCATCCTTTTGCTGTTTCATTTTTCGTTTTTATGACAACATTTGGTTCACTCTTAGCCGTAGTGACTGCAGGACTATTTCTTGAATGGGAATGGGGTGATTATGATAATAGGAACTGGCAGCTCTCTTTCCTTGTTTGGCTAGGTCCTTTAGTGCTATCACTTCTCTTGCTTCCTTTTTTTGTACCTGAGGGTCCTGAATACGTTGTTTTAGAGTTAAACGAACCATAAATGGCAGTAGATATTTTAGAAGATATCTCAAAGAGAAATAATAAAGCTCCTCTGAATGATTTTGAAAAAGACTAGTTATATATACTTTAAGATGTGAAGAAACTATTTTGGTCATATCTTTAGAGTGAGTCAAGAATGGGAGTACCATTATCAGTTTGCATGATTCTCTTTAGTACACATTTGCTATCATATGGCATAATGTTCATATTACCTGAGCACAGCGATAATGATTAAGAGTTCAGAGATATGATGCTTGGCTACGAAGCTCAAGTTCCTCTTATAATAATTTTAACCTTGAGTTTATACAATGGATCTAGTTAGTTTTTGCTGGTTTCTCTAATGAGTATTGCAATTGTAAGTAGTACATTCGCAGCAATGCATGAAGATAGCGTAATTTTGTTTGAAATTCTGACTTAGATATCTTGTAAGGGAGTACTTTTGATATGTTATGCTTACATTCTAAGTTTAGAGCCAGTTTGCTTCAGAGATAAAATGTTCTTTATAATGCTAATTTTAGGAATTTTAGGATTTGTAATTTGCCCTTCTTTTGTAATATGGGCTCATGAATAAAGTAAAGAATTGCCATTCACCCTTCTGAGCGCATAGATGTGCATGAGCTTGTTAGGATATTTATTTACCGTGAACTTCTACTCAAGTTATAACATGTTCGACCATCATCCAGGAAAAAAATGAACAAATTTTTAATTTTTTGGCTTATGATAAATTTATATAGCTATTACCATCAATAAGACAGTTTATCTCTACTTATATTTTAAACTTAATGCATCCCTTAATAGTCAAATTATATCTTTTTTACATTTAGCAATAGAAAATTACTTTTATTTTAGTTATACCAAAAACTAAATTTACACTTATTAATTTAATATAATTACTATGATATCGCTCTATCTTATTAAGAAAGAATTTAAAATTTTAAGTTTCTATCTATTTTAGATAGTGTCAGCAAGACTTTTCATAAAAATATAAAACTTAAAATTATATAATAAAGAGAAAACTAAATTTAATATTAAAAAGGATATATAGATATCATTATTATCTGTTTAATATGCTTTTAATTTAATCTTCTCCTATTAAATACTCTTAATATAATTCCTTAACTACAGATTTAGCATTCAATTATCTAACAAAAATTTAAAAGAAATAAAATTAATAGAGGGAGTTAGTATTCTATAATGACTACGCTGATATTAGCAATTGTTAAATTAACAAAGAAAAGTGAATAAATTAGAAAAATTAATAGAATGATAGTTGATAATTTAAGGAAAGATTTATTAATTTGAAAATTAAATAAATAATTAATTAATGCATATATTTTATGCTTTAGCAACTATAAGTAGCTGATATTAAAATCACATCAAACTATAAAATTCTTTGTAGAATATCAATCAAATATAAGAATATCTTATTTACACATTTGCTTTAATAAATGATTTTGATATAAGCTATTAAAAATAATAAAATGAATATTTAATCCATTTTAAATGTTGAGATACCTTTATAGAGCTATTTAAAAATGTAGAGTTTTAATGTAATAAAGAATATTAAATTTTTATAGCTCTATCTGTGTGTTTTATTAAGAATAATATGGAAGCAATTAATTAGTTATTTGTAAATAATTAACTCTATCTTTGCTAATTATCCTCATAAAATATAGTAGAAAGAATATTTAATTTTTATTCTTAGAATTGCTTTAGATATTTAAGTAATCTATAAATGATTATAAAGATAATAAGTCCATTATATTAGGGAAATTTCACAAGATTAGATAATTTAATTTTAGTTATAATATACTTAATGCTAAAGTGTCTAGAAGCTGTTTCTTATAAGTTTAGTTAAGATATATTTCTAAAGAATTAAAGTATTATAAGCTAATTAAAGTATGAAGTTGAATAAAATATAGTAACTTATAATGAAAGTTGATATTTAATTAATTGTTTAAAGTTAAAGGCCTATTAGTGATCTAAAATGAGATAGAATAGATAAATAAAGTAGAATCATTTAAATATTATGAATTAAGATATATTCTTTATTTAAAAATGGGCTCATGTTGCTCACGTTCAACAGAGATTAGTGAACCTTTAAAATCCAGTGATAAAACTGAAACAGCTACTTAATTAGATAGATCTGAAATTGAAAACTGTGAGGTGATAAGTAAGTAGATTTATGAATAAAGTAGAAGTTCTTAAAATCTTAAAATTCAAAGTGTTGAATAATAATAAAATGCTTAAGAAGATAATACGGAAAAATTAATGAAACAGATAGAGAATTACGATTTAAGATCATAATTAGACTTTTCTCATGATGCTCATACATAAATAAGCAACATTGTAGAAAAAAAGGATTCATATTTATATCACAATCAAAGTATGGGAACTAGGCTTACAAATTAAACTGAAAGTTATTAAACAAAAGAACCAATAATAAACCATAAGCAGCAATAAAAAGTTAAAAGTTAATATTTAGACTTGCAAGATGAATGTCTCATGGAGCAAATAGTATCGGAAGATATAAACTAATTAAATAATTTAGGCTGAGAGAACATTATTGATTGTATTCACTCTGGATTTTTAGCTATTAGTTTATTTCTTTACTTTGAATCCTCTTTTCTATCTTATTTTAACAATTATTAAAACTTTATAACTAGTACTAGATTATATAAAGAGTAAGTTATTTAAGAAGCAAGTTTAATAAAATTATACTAGTTTATAATTAAAGCGAATTCACTAAATTCTGTGTAGTACTTAACCCTAAAATTAATTTACTAAGCTTTCAATCCTTAAAATTGTTTAAAAATTGAACAAAATACATAGTGCAGCTTATCTAAGCAATACCAAATTGTATATTTTAGAGAACCAACTATTTAGAGATTCAAAAATGAAATAGGAAGATTAATTTTAAATTATTAGTTTAGACTTTTTAAGCTTCTTATCTTATTAGACTAGATATTTTAGCTTTTTACTAAAGATATTATAAATTGATCAAATTTATTACTTACAATCAATTTAATTTGCTGCAATATTTATAAATAGTAGCTTCATTTAAACAAGCAAAGTGTTCTTTTAGAGAAAATAAATATTTAAATGAGCAAAATAATATGGAATAATCTATAAGGTTAAAGTAAAATAAATCTTGCAAAGCAGTTGTGAGTTTATTAGTGATTAGAGCTATAAAATACCTAATTATAGTAAAGATAATTAAAAGATATATCAAAATTAATGGAATAATAGTTTTGCATTTCATAAGTATATCACTTTAACTTTTTTAATTAATATAAAAAAATAATTAAAATTATAAAAAATTTTAATTTAAAAGTAAGAGAAAATAAATTTGAGAATTAGCATTAAAAGAAATAAAGCTAAAAGAAATATTAATTAAATACTTAATATAAATAGCCTTTCATTGTAATTACCTTTTTCTGACAAAATTTCAGTGGAAAATAGGTATTTAAGTCATAGAATATGAGAATACAAATAAATGAAAGCGAGAAATTTCCTATCATTTGAACAAGTTGACTAGATATTTCAGCTAATTGACGAGAAATAATCTTTTGAAATAATAGAAAATAAATTCCAAGCATAAGTATTTTCCTTAAATAGTTAGAACTTATAAAACATTAATACTATCTTGCAAAATTGCTTAGGTAATTTTTTAACTATAGATTCTTAATAAAAAAAGAGATTTGGAACAATACTTTATTCGACGGATGCCAAATAGCTACATGACTCATTTTATAGTTATTGAAAGACGCTGGTTTCAGTTAACCCAAGAAAAAGCAAGCATAGTTTTAATGGATACAAAGAATGTAGAAAAATTAATTATATTTCATACTGTTACTATACCAAAGTAGCCATTAATACAAAAATTTACAATGCTAAACTATTTAAAAAATCTTAGTAAAATAAAGTAGATCAGGGCTTACTTTAAATAGTCGAAGATAGTTGAAATTAGAATGAACTTTAGTATGAAAATAGAAAGAAGAGGAAATATAATGGTAATTTAAATAATAAGAGAGATAAAGATTAAATAATTGATAGTTATCAATGGAATTTATAGCAGTCAAATATAAATCAAACTGAATTCAATAATAATAATGATTTATGATAAGATATGCAAAATTAAAATAAAAGTGAAAATGTATTTGACTTCAATTTCGGTGAAAATCAACAAATTGATTTCCAAAGTCCTAGCGAACGTTTTAATTAAGGTTAAAATACAATCTTATTATAGAAACTGATGAATCAATTTGAAAAAACTACATTGTTCTAGTAAAAATATGATCAAGATTAGTTTAAAGTAGATAATTTCATAATGTAATAGGAAAGAATCAACCAGGATTAAGAATAATAAAATTTTAATTTTGCATAGAGATTGACTTAACTAGAGCAATAATTTGGAAGTGAAGATGATATTTTTCAAGTTTATAAGGACTGAATTTTCTTTTCTTTAATAATTTTATATTATTCAAAAAGCAAAAATTCACTATTTGATTTGAATAAGATCTTCTTAATTTATTTCAACAAATAACTATATCGAGTTATTAAGCAACTAACATACGAAATAAATTTAAGTTTAATAAAAAAAAAAGATTATTATTTAAAATAAAATAGCTATAATAAGCTTTTCTTAATATCTAACTATTAAAATGAAAGAGTTACATTTAACAAGGTTTATTTTATTTGAATTACTTTGCTTTGAGTATTCTAATATTTATAATAATTTGTTAGTTAAAATATCTAAAAATTTATAATTTTCTCTTAAGAGAATTTTTTAGACTGAAATATTTGAAATAAGAAGGGTATAGATTTATTAGTACAAAAGCTGGGAAATAAATGTAGTGATGATTATATTACATAATAAAAACAATAAAATAAAAATAAAATATTTTTTACGTATTTTCTGAATGCGAATCAGTAGCAATCATTTCCTATTCTCTTACATGAGATGAACTTCTTGAAGTCTTAATATAATATTCTTTATCAAGATCTTGTTCGTAATTTTAATCTTCTTCAAAGAATTAGTACTACTTAATGCGAATAAAGAGACTTGAAATAAAGCCTGCAATGGACATAACCATAGGAACTAAGGACATTAAAATCTTTAAAAAGTGTCTATTTTCTTATTAAAAGTATCTGGTGTTTGTTATTAAGCAAAGAGCTACTCCACTTAGTAACTTGTCAAAAATAGCAAATGATCCATATACAGAACCTCCATCTTTACCTTTTGAGCCAACAAAATCAGCTATAAGAGACATAGAAGAACAGAGTTGAATGCTAAGGCCTAGTCCTAGAATAAAGAAGAGAATAAAAATTCAAACATAGTTATTAGGAGTGAGAAAAAAATAAAATGTTACCAAAGAAAGGCATATTAAAAAAGTACCTACACCATATACTTTTTTCTTAGGTATCTTTCTATCCAAAAAATGCAAAGTGACAGATCCTATTAAACTTCCCATATACATAATTATTGGTACTACTGCTAATTATCAAGGTGTTTTTAATTTTGCCTCAGATTTGTTTGTTACTCCACCAACATGAAGTCAAAGTGTTAAATAGAAAGGATACAAAGACATGGAAAGAACATAAGCTAATCTAGCTCCCATGAATACAAATACGCAAATATAATAATCACATTGTAGCAGTATATCTTTTCATCCAACATGTGATTATTCAATTGATAATTCTTCTTCATTGTTTTTTTCTGTTAATAATTTGTTTTGATACGCTATACTTAAATTACCTCCTGTAAATGGACTTTCTGGACTTAATATGCTTTTTTTTCGTATACTTCCTATACCACTAGAAGTACTTTATTTAACATTCTTTTGTACGGAACTATTTTAACGTTCATTTTAATATTTATTTTAAATCAAAGCATTACTTGCTTAATTATCCTGCTCGTTCAATTATAGCTTTTAAAATTCTGCGCAGCCTTGTGTCAATGTCTTCAAGATATGTATATTCTCAGCTTCTTGTTTTAAACGATTTGCTTCTTTTACTAAAAAGGATTCATTAAGAGTCAAAACAAAAAACCAGCATAAAGGATATCCAATACATACAACAATTAAGGCAACATAATTGAATTAATCCATAGGTTTCTCAGCTACTAAGATCAGTATCAAAAACAGGATTAAAACAGTAGCGTTTGCAATAGAAGAAACTGAATTAACATTTCTCACAAGTTTATTTCTGATTTCTCTTTCATAAGTTAGTTAAGGAACTAAACTCATGTGATTTATCTATACTAAAGCAAATCCAATATTAAGTAGCACTAAATTTACGGAATAGTAGATAAAAGCAGGAATATCATATCCATAAACATCATCACATCAAAGGCATTATTAAAAAAGTAATAGAGTTGCAGTACCAAAAAATGTGGAGCCTACTATATATCATGGTTTTCGTTTTCCCATTTTCGTATCTGTTTTGTCGGATAAATATCCAATTATTGGAGAAGCTATTGAATCTGTTAATTATCCAATTAAAGCACAGATTCCTGCTAAACCAGCATTTAATCCAACAACATCGATGGTAAAATAAAGGAAAAAAGTGAAAAACAAAGAAGCACCCAAATCATTTAAAAAATGTCCTACAGAATAAGCAAAAATATCCTTTTTGCTTAAAGAATCAAGCTTAGGCTTAGGGATTAGTTCTTCAATTTATTACTCAGATTCGCTTTTAGAATTAGAACTAGTTTTTTACTCCTAAATCATCTACATTGTTAATATCCCTAAATTTAAATTTTTAAGTTTAAATATTTATATTAAGTCCCTAATTACTTCTTCAACACTTATCTTCATATTATTATTTCTCAATTTTACGAACATTGCTAGTGTTTCATTTTCTCTATATGAATATATACTAAAGTTTGGTTGTCTCTTCGTCATTAAAGAAAGCAAATATAAAGTTGATTAAGCATAACATTACTTTTAGGATATTTAACTATAAAAAATAATAACCCTATGAAGTATTAGCTATTACTCTCTAAATATTAGACTAGTAATTTTAAGTATTTATTTATGATTTAAGCATATATTATATAAACTCTTCCTTTAAACTAGTGAGAGTTTTAAAAAGAATACAGAGTATACTTTCATATAGAATCTTAGAGTCTAAACTAAGGATCTTTAAGATAAGTTTTATCTGAAAAGAAAGGAATATCTGTCTTTTTAAGATATATCTAGAAATAAGTCTGATAGATCCTTTAATAATAAGTCTCTATGAGTTACTCCTTAATATTTTGGGTCTCTAGTATTTAATATTGTATATCTGCTAATTAATGATATAAATAAGCATATAATTCAAATTTTATAGGAATAATAATAGTTTTTTTCTAAGATTAGTGCCAGAAATTTAATAAACACACACTATAATCATAAAGATATACAGCTACATTTAAAAAGTGATTTGTAATGATTTAATAGTAGTCATAATACTATTTGGTATGTACTAAAGAGATGTTGAAATAGTTTGAATAATAACTTTAATCTTATGTAATAAAATGTAATAATGCTTTAAATTAAGATTAATTAATAAAAACTAAAGATAACTTTAAGCTTTTTATTTTTTATCGAATTCAGTATACTTTTCTATAATGAAAAATGTGAAAAAATATCTATTCAAGATATTAAACAAATCTCTATAAAAACATTTTTAAAATAATGTATTTAATCTAATAGATTAAAGTATAATAAGCTACTTAGTAATAGATTTTTATAGCTAGAGAAATCCTTAAGCATTAAAATCTAGCTGCTTTAATTAAACCAAAGAAATATAATAATTAATTAAAAGAAAAACTATTAAAGTAAAATTTTCATTTAATTAAAGTTCAAAACTTAATATCTTAATAAAGATGCTATCTTATTTATTCTTTAACTTAATAACTTCTCATCGTTTTGTAATGGAAAAATATATAATCTTTAAAAAATTTTAAGATATGGGATATAAATTGAGAGTTTTAGATTAATATATTTTATTTAAGAATAAGATCCAAAAAAATAATTAAGAGACTAAGATGTAGATTTAACTTAGATAAGAAAAGGAAATTTTCAACAAGCTTACCAATCTAAATTATATTTTGCATAAATAACTCTATCGTAAACAATTATATTAGAAAAAATTATTTATTAAAGCTATATTACTTATTAAAATAGCAAGATAAGTTTTTTAGGTATTATTTAAACTAATTTTAGGAAATCATTAGCTTGAGTATAAATTATTAAAATTGGTCCTTTTTAACTAGAATATAAAAAATCCCACTGTGCATGTATAAAAATGTTATAGTATTTAGATGATTATCTGTATTTAAATTAAAAAATAACAATTCAATTTTATGATTAAGAAACTAAATATTTGGTTGCTAGTAAATGCTAACTATGCTAGAACAAAAAATCACTTAAGAAACATTATTTAACTTCATTTACCTTTAATAAGCTTTAAATTAATGACTTTAGAGCTAAATTAACTAAAGATGAGTTCAAAATTATTATTGAGTATACTTTCTAGCTAGTTCTTACACTAAGTTGGAGGTGGAAACATAGAGTCACATACAATTCTGAATTAAAGAATACCTTATTACATTTTCAATTACAAGTGGTATTAATCTGGATAGATAAGGAGAAACTAATTCTAGACAAGGATTTGTATTCACTTCTATTAAATATGGGGTTCCTAGTTGGTCTAACAAAAAATCATATCCAAGTAACTCAAACCCATGTTCTCTTCTTTATGGATCTATTTTAAAACTAACAGCAGATATTGAGTCTTTGATAATCTACTTGATTCTAGGTAAGATTTAGGAAATAAAATCAATTTTATACTTAGAGAGTAAATATCTATTTAATTCAAAAAAGGTTAGCTTATTACCTTATTCATATTTGCCATAATCTTCGGTAAACTTCTAAATAGCATCATTAGTAAGATGAATCTAAGGATTTAAATTTTCTACATTAAATTCTAAGGAACTTGTTCTAATATATCCATCTTTACATTAAAAAGCAAGCATTTTTTAATTGAGAGAAGTTAAAAGTACAAAAATTCTGATATCGAACTTTCTCTTGTGGTATAATAAGGGTTTTATATATTCTTAAATAATTCAAGTATGCTTTTTACCATTTTAACGAACTCATGGCTAGTTTATTATTTCTTTAATAAGGAAAAGCTCTTAGCATATCTAAATTCTGTTTCCACGATTTGAGTACTCTCCAGGTTTTACTATTCACACATTCCAGTTTCCTTTTTATTGCCGTTATTGAAAATTCTCAGCGAATACTTAAAAATCATTAATTGTTGCTATATGGAAGGTTAACGGTAGGTATAATGCGTAGTCTATCTCCATTTAAGAGTAATATTGTTTTAAGCTTTTGAATAGACTTTTTTTATTAGTGATGCAAGAATTATGCTCCAAATGATTATACATTCTTTATTCAGCAGCATTTATTTATTTTAACTTCTAAATCATTTGCTTTTAAGGACTTTCGTCTATTAAAGTTAAACCGTATTTTTTAGCAAGTTTTTGTAATTATTGTTAGTTAAAATTAGCTAATTAACGTTATAATTGAATATGAATCCAATTTATATCGCTATGCTAACTTAAAGAACTTTAACTTTCTTCTTTACTCAGAAATTATTTTTATAGTCAACTACTTCATACAAAATTAGCATTTTCAGGTTTGTCTGCTTGTTGCCATCAAGATCTTTTCTTAAATTAATCCTTAACAAGCTAGGAGTTATTTCCGTTGAATATGTAATATTTATAGCTACCATTGTTAAGTGGAGTACTTGCAAAACCATGACATGATCCTATTAATAAAATGAGTTGCTATTCTAGTAATCGCTTACAAGCTAGCAAAACATCTTTATTCTTCTTCATAATTTCTAAAATTGATTATTACTTATTTTCACTTCTTATCTCTATCTAGGATGAGCTATTTGCTGCCCATTCTTTAAAACTAGGAATTTCTTTTTAAAATTACCACCTTTTGAAAGCACTTTCGTCTTAATAGTTTTCACTTTATTCACTTAGCAAGTATTACTTCGAAGAATTTCTTACTGATTATTAGCTAGTCTTTACATGATTGATAGTCTCAAAATTTTGCTGTTTAAGTTTAGTTAAATTTCTATTAGAATTATAGCAAAATTTGATATGAGGATAAAAGCTGTAATTCTACCTTGGAGTAGCTTTTAACTAGAAGTCTATTTAATTTTTCCCTTTTTTAACTTCTTCCTTGCTTTGAAGGTTATTTATTTCAAATTGCTTAAAATCTCTACTGTGATTTCTTTTAAGAATGTAGAGCTTTTTTAACTTATTCAAAGGTTGTAGAGTTACCTTTTGCTTGTCTTTCTTCTCTAATACTTTATTCCAAAAGTTCTTTTAGAAATATTTATACTAAACTTAATGTGGTAAGGACTTCTGCGAAGTACACGCTGGAAATAGAGATAAATTGTATTGTCGTGCTTGCTGATTAAAACTCATGGCTTGCTTGATAGTATAAAGGTTTTAAGAGGAAGATTTAATTTTGAGCTCCTTTACTTGTTCTTCCTTAACTTGCATTAAGTACAAAATTATTAAAAATTAATTAAAGATAAATATTGAACATCTAATCAGCTTCAATTTACCTATCTTTTATAACCCTTAACATGGCTTAATTAATTCATATTGGTTAGTTACAAGTCTGATTAATCTCAAATATAATATATGTATCTATGTTGCTTTTCTACTTCTCATTAATTATATTTCCTATTCTTAAGCCTATCTTTCTAATAAGTTATTTATCAACTATTTACTGAATTAGAATTCAAAAAAGTTATCAAAGTTAGTAGTTAATGAGATAAACATAGAGGTAGTTATAAAATGGAAATCATAGGTTTAGTCATTAGTAAAATGAGAGCTATAGCACACTATTTAAAGTTAGTACTTGCTTATTAAATTACTTAGCCTTATATATAAGTTTCTTATTATGAAAGGAACTATCTAGTGCCATTATATCCTTTTATTTATATTAAGCATTCTTTAGTTATAGTCAGAACCTACCTAATTTAAAGTTAATTAGTTTAACTAATGAAAGTAGTAGAATTATACACTACAATAGATTAAATATAAATATAGAATTACTAATAAAGCTATATAAATGCTAAGATAGACTTGAGCAAATAATCATATAGTGAATCTAATTGTTCTTATTAAAGAGTGGAACAAGCTTGCATATAATTAACTGCTAAACTGTAATCTTAGATTATAAGCAGTGCTTTAACTAATTTTATAAGAAATGTCTTGATAGTTTGATAGAAGTGACTTATATAAAAGTAAATATGTTAAAAAACAGAAACATAATTATTAAATTTGGTCCAAAATATCGTTAATTATACAAATAACTCCTGTAATAAATCCATAAATTATGAATATTATACTCAAGGTATAGTAAGTAAAGCTTCTTCATTTGTTTTCAAATCCTTTCACTTCATAATATATGCAAACTATATTAAATACTTACCAGGAATTAAAGTAGTGAATGTTGACCCGAAAATTCCAGCAGAAAAAACTACTAAGTTGACTATTCTTTTGAAAGAGATAAAGAACATAGTCTGAAAGAATAAAATGACGCAGGTAGATAAGATATTGCTATATAAATTCTTACCTCATCCTATTATAGTTTTTAAGAACGTTATCAAACATAAAGTCTTTAATAGCTAAATTATTGGTATTTGATAAGATGACCAAAAGAAATAGAAACAGTATTCTAGCACTTTGCATCAAAGCGTTATAATGTTTTCCGTCACTTTCTAAATAGAGTTATTCAATTTAATTATAAAGATAGAAGCAACCAACGATACCAATAAGAGCGAATACGATATAAATACTGATAATGGTTCAAAAATTAACGTATTGAAACTTTAGACTGTTAGATTAATATTGTGAGTGCATGTAGTAGTTCATGAATGTGATTGATTAAAAGGCAGAAAAAATAAAAAATATAGTGGTCTCAAATTTAAAGAACAGAGAGTTGTAGTCATATTCTGATTAAAAATTACTTGGTACTTCTATAAAAAGCACTAAGATAGAATAACCCACTATTATTAGTCCAATAAAACTGGAAATCTTGAAATACTTAGAATATCTTAAAAAACTCAGAGGAAATAGAATAATACAGGTAATAAAGTAATATTATCAGTCATTCATTTTTTTACCATGAAATTGCAAAGTTTACTTTAAAATTTCTTTAAAGCAGATCAAAATACAAGCCCCGTTTATAGTTAGATAAGTATTTAAAGAAAAAATTGCAAGAAGCCTCATTTTATTTTTGAGAATTTCTTAAACCAAACTAAAAAAGTCATAGTTTTATTAACTTAAGCACACTTCTAGTAGCATTCTTTAAGTTTCTCACTAGACAAACAAAAGAAGAACAAAAAAAACCAAAATGGAAATAAATCCTATTTGGAAAAATAAGTAAGGTAGCAGTAAAACTGTTATACTAACATTTAGAATCCAAACCTGAAATTTATTTCCATTCAATCCAGTTTTCTAAATCTTTCTATATAGTTTGCTTAATCAATTTCTTTCCATAGAAAACCTTTATTTGCTTAGAACTAGACTATCTTTCACACTAGTAGACTCAATTATTTTCAGTTCTTATTTTGATAATTTTAGAAAAGCTTCTTCATATTCTGATGTTATATCAGAGTCAGACCTTTTTTTAACTATAAATCCATCTTAATCAACAGCTGGCTATTTTAGATTTTATTGAAGTGATTTCTAGGAAAAATTCTTAATAGTACTGTAACTTGAATCCTTAGAAAAATCAATCTTTATTAGGTTACTCTAATATTAGTTCTACGACCTTGAACAAGTCACGCTTTATTTAGGAGAATTACCCATTTTTAATAAGCAAATTTCCCTTTTTATTTTAAATTAAACAATTTATAGCGATCTAAGAGAATCTAGACAATACATCAACTTTAAAATAAAAATAAGGTAAAATAAATAAAATAGAGTGAAAGTTAGATAATAAGATAAAACTAAAGGAGATATATTAATAAAGAAAAGCTAAGAAATTAGATTATCTAAGCATTAGGAATAAACTTAGCTTAAACTAGAAGGAGCATAGAACTAAACTTATTAATGATTATTTCTCTATTAATAGATCTATTAAAATCTTCCTTATTCAAATTTAAATCAATAAGATTTAATTAGGTTGATAACTAAGATTTCTAAATCCTTTAGAACTAAGTAATATTTAGATATAGTTATTGGCTTAACTTTTAAGTAGCAATGGTATATTATAGAAGAAATAGGGAATTTAGTTAAGATTTATTGTTAATTTAGGAGATTTATACAATTGAGGAAATTATTTAGAGTTATCTTTAAATTTGCAACTGATATAGCATTAATATGTCAGCAATATCTTTAAATTACTAAATATTATTAAAAATAGATCTTAAGATAAGAGAATTAAAGCAAGCTTTCATTTTAGCGTTAGAACTTATAAAAGTTAAGAAATGTTTGGAATAATCAAATATCAAATAAATCTTGCAATTTGGTAATTAAATAAAAGTCTTTAATTAAGCAAACATTTAAATTAAATAAAGTTAGTATAATAAAACTAAGTACTTTGAAGAATCAATAAAGAAATACAACAAAGTTATTATTTTAATCTTTCCTTTGCTTATTATAAATAATATGATAAGCACTAACTATCTGAAGCTATTTCTACTTGACTGCAATAAAGTTGCTATGTGTAATTATAGAGGGATTTCTTGATTTCTAATAGAATAAATATAAATATCTAATTATAAAGAAGGAAATATAGGGATTATATTAAATCTTTTTATTAATAGTTTTATTGTTATCACAATGGAAACATAGCTCTTGAAGCATATCCTAAAGAACTATTTAAAAAATCTCCAATTTCTTTTATTTTCTCTAAATTTATTCCTGTTTCAACTCCAAGAACATTCATAAGCTAAACTACATCTTCAGTTGCTACATTTCCTTTTGCATTTGGACCTCCATAAGGACAGCCTCCTAGTCCATAAACACTTGAATCAACAGTAGTAATACCTTTTTCTAAAGCAACTACTATATTCTCTAGAGCTTTTTAATTAGTATTATGAAAATGAACAGCAAGTTTTGAAATCAAAGAATTATCAGCATTATTCATTGTGTCAAGCAGTTCTGAAATCTATTAAGGCGAGCCACAACCAATTGTGTCTCCTAGAGAAATCTAATAGCATCCCATTTCTAGCAAAAGAAGACTTAGCTCACAAACTTTAGAAGATGAAACTATTTCTCCATAGGGACAGCCAGCAATACATGATAAATATCCTCTTGTTCTGATTCCGTTTGATTTTGCCTCTTCAATTACAGGCTTAACTCTATTAATACTTTCCTAAATAGAACAATTTATATTTTTTTGACTAAATGCTTCACTAGCAGAAATAAACACGGCAATTTCCTATACTCCAAGCTTAAGTGCTGTTTAGAATCCTTTCAAATTAGGAACCAAAACGGAATAAGTGATTCCCTATAACTTATTTATCGTTTGATAAACTTAATCACTATTTGCCATTTAAGGTACTGCTTTAGGATTGACAAAGCTTCCAACTTCAATATTCTTAAAACCTGATTCTGAAAGCTTGTTTATTAACTGAACTTTGAAATCAATTGACAAAGGTTTCTTTTCATTCTAAAGTCCATCTCTTGCCGCTACTTCAAAGATTTAAACTTTAGGAGGAGCGTTTTTAATTCTAGCTATTTGAGTTAAATATTTTGGCACAGTTCTCATTTAAATAAATCTTAATTTGTGTATAGATGTAAGCTATTTTTATTTTACTCATCTTACTTTTAAAAGTAAACTATCCTTATCCACTTCAATATATCTCAAATTCTTGCTTCCTCTAATTTTATGAATTAATAGAAACTCTACAGCACTAGCTGTCTTTAATATTAATAGTTAGTCTAATGTAATAACGAAAATTAATGACTGAAATACAAATTTACTAGTTGGATTTAAACTATAATATCAATATTATAGAGCTTTGAGCTGATTGTTAAGATTTGATTAGTTTTACTCCATGGATGGCAATATAAGTTACTTTTTCTATTTTCCATAATAATATAGAGTCTCTCAACAAACTCTAGAAGGAAAGTATTTCTCAAGTTAAAATAAGGAAAGTTAATTGAATAAGAACTCATAATGAAGCTTTAATGCTGCAGTTAATTTGAATTATTATTCATAAAAAATAAATTTGTAAATAAAGCTAATAGCTAAAATAATAATTAGAATATGGATTAAACTTTAATTTCTTCTTAAGATAAACAGTAAAATATTCCAGATTAGAGTTTAAAAAATATCTAATTAGAACATAAATAACTTAAATCTTAACAGGAGATTAGAAAAGAAAAGGTTACTAGTTAAGCTTTTAAATCTCTTAAACAGTTTCTATCCAAGTCTTTCAATATTAAATATCGACCTAGTACTCGTAATTTGCAGCGTCTTGAGCAAATGCCTACTTAAAATGGCTTTATTCCTTTTCTCCATGAAAGAGATGATATGAACAATTTAATAGGCTCAAGAGAGAATCTGTATAGAAGTAACAGAAGTTTTGTAACAGAGAAAACGATTAAGATGGATGATAACAGATCGTAAGTAATGAGAAGCCAAACTCCTCTTTTAAAATAGAATAAGTTATACTTCAATAGACAAACAAATCGATCAGTTCTATCACGAGTTAACAAAATAAGGGAAAATTATCCTACCCCTGGGAATTACTAATAAAATAATGAAATAAGAGAAATCACTACAGGAAGCTCTATGTTCAAATCTAGAGCCGAAAAACTGTCCTATTTTAATAAAACATATACTTATAGAGAAGAATATCTGAGCACAGAAAAAGGATTATAACTAACTAAACCTCGTATTCTTGGTCATCCACTTTGAAATAAGAGTATCTGTGCATTTTAAATGAAAGAACATACACTTTCTAATACTGAAATAAATCACCAAATAAGATTACTTTTTAGGAACGTTGGAGTTAAAAACATTTCATAAAACTACAAAATTAAAATTAAAAGCGGCTTCGTAGGACTTCCAAGTGAGCGTATTGAGCATGAACGCTAGGTCCAAGGTCATAAAAAGAATATAAAAGGAAAATTTGAAGGTTTAAAAAAGAATATAAATGGAATAAGAAGTCTTTACACCAATAGAGCCTTATTTAAACCTTTTAGAAGTAATCTGTAAAATAATTTCTTAATTATATTTATTTTAGCTTTAATTTATTGTTAATAGATTAAGTCCAAATAATCTATATGAATTTGAAAAATATTCAACAATTAACCTTAAAGAAAATTTTTTAACTAGTGTTATTTTATACTATGGAAGGGCATTTTATTAGAAAAAATGTTAAAAAGTTAGATATTTAATTAATAGATAAGCAATCAAAATTTGAGCCTCTTCTTTCATATTAAATATAAAGATATTTTCTATTGAACTAATTAAAAATGCTAGATAATTGTATAAATTTCTATTTTTTACTTGTTATTGGTTTAGAACATTAATTAAGTGATTTATTAATTAGTTGTATGTCACATATTTGCTTATATCATTGAATTCCCCATAACTCTTCAAACCCGTTAACTATTTTACTCGCAACAGTTGCAGCTGATAAATGAAAATCGCTAATTTTAATAGAATGCTATACATCTTCGTTTTCTACCCCTGGATTTCCATGTGCACATGCTCCAATAACAAAAACACATGTTTTTCCTTTGCATTTGGTATTAATGAATTCCTTTAAATTTACTGAATTTTCAGCTTTAACACTTGTGCCAATTATTCAAGATCCAACGGGAATATGGCGCTCAAGAATATTTTTCTTTACTTCCATCAAAACTTCTGAACTTCCTTATGCGCGGATTTTGAAGCCTGTAAGAAGCTAAGTAATTAATCCAGCAAATCTTTTGTACGTTCGTGGAATTCTGATAGCAGGATTCACTTTAATGAGCACTTTATTTGTGGTACGAATCAAAATTTATAGTTTTCCAGCTTTATTTAAGGGTGAGTCAAGAAGAGTAAGTAGAGTATAATGAAGAATATCAGGTCTATACAGAGCTGGATCTTTATTTGCTTTTTTCAAAATATCTGCATGATCTTCCGAATTCAAAAGATAATACTCTTTCCCTTTTCTTTCGCTTTTTCTTCTTCTACTTCCATCAGTTACCTCTAAGCAAGCTTACTCCAGTACTACATATAACTTCTCTTCTTGATCAGGTTCCATTTTTTCCATTGTTATCAGCTAGGAAACAAATAAAATTAAACATAATCTTAAGAATATCTTTTAACTTCTAATTTCACTCTTTTTTAAGAAAACCAACCAACTATTATGTTTAAATAAATACTTAAGGCAATATTATATGCAATAACCCTATCAATTATTAAGTAAAATCCTATTAACTAAATTTTTAGTTTACTTCTATGCTGTAGCTTTTCTATTTTCACGTTAAAACATTGAGAAAGATAGATGTGTATACAATATTAAAATATTGCTTAAGAGATTTTATTAATTATTATAATGGACTTTTTATGATCAAATGGCTTCTTAAAAATTAAATTAAATCATTTTTATTCTTTAAGTTTAAATTCTTTTATATAAGATATTTACTTTGCTATAGTCTAGCTCTAGACACTTCTAAATGATCTGATAATAGGCTTTATAAAATTGTAAGGTTCCTAACTTCATTAACTTAAAAATTTACAAACCAAGAATGCTTTAATCGTCTTAGTTCTAATTTATTCCTGATGTTACTTATTTAGTTTTTCCTTTTAAAAATTCTTTAAATTAAGTCTAAGTATTATAAAAAGATTATCATACTAAGCTCCACTACAAGTAACTCGAAGATATCGTAATAGGTATAATAGAAAGAATATTATTTATATTAAATATATCAATATAGCTATTATTATGATAGATACTATAATGAGATTCGTAAGATGGATCTATATAAAGCTATTTCAATTATTGTAGACTAATTCTAAGTATATTTACATAGATTAAAAGTTAATTTACTATGCTATTTTATAGTAAAGGGCATTCAATAATGTGAGAATTTTTATAACTTAATGTTTTAAATATTTGAAATAAAATAAGACAATTAGTTACAGAAAGCACTGTTGTTTACATAAAGCTTAGCAATTTGTACTTCATTAGATAGTTTATTTCTTAATAAACAAACATGCTAAGTTTATTAATTCCTATTACTCTTTTTACTTAAACTAAGTGAAATATAAATTTTATTTGTCTTCAAATCATAATAAATGCATTAAGTTTATTTTAGATAATCAGCTTTTTTATTATCGATAATTCTTAATTGTTTAGTTTTTAAATGTTTGCCAAGTTCAATAGATAAGCTAGAAACTTGCTTAGAAAAGTATAGATTTAGGTTGCTAAAGTTAGTTTAAAATTAAATTAATAATCTGCATTTAGTTTAGAAGTAATTAGAAGTTTAACTCAATCAATTGAATGCTTTATTCCTACTTCATCTAGGTTCTTCTTTACAGATCCATTCTTTATTCCTGCTTAAAGATCATTAAATCCTCCCACAAGTTTAGAATTAATGAAGATAACAGGAACATACATTGGGTATCCATAAAGTTTGTTTATGCAGACACTCATACACATACCATTCTTGTCGTTCGGCATTTCTACTTCTTTATAGTTAATACTATATTACTAGAAAACAGCTTTCGCCTTTGAGCAGTAACCGCAGTAATCTTTTGAAAAAATTAAAACAGGATTATTCGATACAATAGCCTTAATAGGTTCACAGTCGCAATCATTCTGCTACTATTAATTTCCCATTTTATTTTATTATTCCATTTATATTCTTCATTTAATTAAGCTTATCTCTTTGCTATCATATACCCTCTTTTTATAACTTTATAATTCATGCTTCAAACGCTACGAATATTAAATAGCTTCAATTATCTCTAAAATTATCAAGATAGAACTAAGATTTCAAATAAAAATAAAGCAGACAGATGAATATTTTTGCTAGAAATAGTTTATATATTAATTCTCAATGATTAAGATTAAAGGATTTAAATACAAGGCATATAAATGAACATCTAAAGAGTTATTTAATAGTAATACTAAGAATAATTATTTCGCATGCTTTATACAATAGAATAATGCTAGAGCTAAAACACATAAGATTAGAATAGTTCTTTTAATACTAAGCTATCAATTAGATTGTATACTCATATTAAATAGTTTGATTATCTAAGAGAATATATTATAATACAGTAATAATAATACATTCTTAATTCATAAACTAGCTGCATGCTTCTATAATAATAAAAGTCTTTAGATCTTCACTAATAAAAGTTAAGTAACAAATTAGATCTTAATGAAGGTACTTTGGCTTTAAATTTTTTGATAATAGTGAAGTATTTTAATAAATAAAGAAGCAAGAATAATTATGACTCATAAAGAAAAATATTAATAAGTATGAAACATAATCAACCGTGAAAATCAAGAGCCTTAGGTCTTCTATAGCTCGGTCTTGATTTCATTGTTTCCATAACTTTATGGTGTTCTGGTGCATCACATTTGGTTATTATTATTTTGACCACAAAGATAGGAGCCCAAGCTATAAAAGTTATAAGTAAAACTCTCCATAAAAAGGCCCACGTAAAGATATAATCTAAATCAAAAATAGAAGGAAGGAAGAACATACTCATGAAATACAAAGTAAGAGAAAGGATACTTGATAGCAGCATTACCCAATGATAAGTTTCTACATCTGTATAAACATTCAAGTATTCGCAAAAAATAAGTGAAGTAAAGGTGATTGACTAAAGGTTGATAATTGATTCCGTTTCTTCGAAAAGCAATAAACCGAGTACAAATATAATTGTACCTTAATACAATGCTTTCCATACCCATATGCAAAAACTCTTAAAGTTCAATTGTCTTCCTTTTTAAAGGGGTTTATAGAGTTCTGGAAATTAATTGACGGTCTTCCAATTAACATCCGAATCTCAAATGAGCATAAAAGCAGGAAGAGATGTATACAATGTAGAATAACCCATTAAAAGCCATCCATTGTAAACAGAAATAGAGGCAAAATAAAAAGTACAAGTAAAGATTGCTTGAATTACAGATACTATTAAGCCTCTATGAAATATAAAGTTTGAAAGCACAGCTGTTCGTTTATATGATAATCTTCCATGCCATAAAATCAATCTATTTAGATAATCAAACTATAAAATCTGTATTTAAAGCTCACAGAAAAATCGGAAGCAAGAGAAGCAGAATTTCCTTCTTTACCTACTATACCTATTCCAAGATGTCCCGATTAAATCATTCCAACGTCATTTCCTCCATCTCCAATGCAACAAACTCTGAGGTTTGTGTATTTAATGATAGATTTTGTAATTTCTGTTTTCTACGTAGGAGCTACTCTACAGCAAACTATACTTGGTAATTTTAAAGCTTTTATTACAAAGTTTTTGGTGATTTCTTAATCTGAAAGAATATTCGTAAGAGTTTATCCATCCACGACTAATACATTTTCTGGTTAGATATCTTCTAAATGAGATTAAATTTGATTTTTAGAAAGTGCTTTCATTTTAAAGAATTTCTATGTACGTCCCTTAAGTCCAGTAGAAACAGCAATACATTCTGCAGTTTCCATTTTATCTCCAGTAAGCATCCAGACTTTAATATTGGCACTTCTCAACTTCTCAATAGTGTCTCTAACATTTTCTTGAAGCTTATCTTCAACTCCCGTAATTCCCAAGTAATCCATATCTCTCTCCAATTCATTAAGTATCTCAGTCTTTTTTTGTTCTCTATTCCCGATCAAGAATTCAGCTTCTTCATACTGCTATTTGAACTTTTCATATTACTATTAAGTAATTATCTTTTAAGTTATAACAAGAGTACGTAAACCTTCTCTAGCCAGTTATTCGCAATTTTCTTCAATCTAATATTTGAAAATAGGTTTTACTTTCTCCTTCATAATATCTTCAGCTCCTTTTAGATAAAATATATACTTTTACTGAGGCTCATAAAAAAGAATTATGCCCATTCTTTTTCTTTCGCTTGAGAAGGGAAACTCATTCAAGATAGTATACTTTTCTTCAACGTTTATTATATTTTTAATCGTTATAAACTCCTATTTTCTGTCTTCCAATCTCATTCCTATCGATTCAGCAAATTTAACTAGAGCAATCTCATCGGGAGAAGAAGCTTAGAAAGATTTTTCTTAATTCTCAAAAATGGGAGTAACATTATGGCACAGGCCAAGAGCTAGCATGATATCATGGATAATGGTGCAGGATTTTCTTTTAGATCCTGATTGATTTTCATGCTGCTCAGGATAAGGTCCTAAAGGTCCATATTATTAATAGCATTCATGAAGTTACTCAACAAGCTTATGAACGGTATCTTCTATTTCATTATTGCTTTTTACAAACTTTTAGTCGTCCTATGATAATTAAAGCTTTTTGAAGACCATATCATTCTAAGTGAGAGTTCCTGTTTTATCTGAAAGCAGAACTTAAATTCTTCCTAGCTCTTCTGGGATTGTACTTGACCTGGGAATTGTCTCAGGAATCTTCTTGTCATTGACAATCCAGAAAAAGCAATACATTGCTTTGGCCATATCTAAATTAACTCTTAGGGATATAGGGATTATAGAGGAAAGCAAAAGAATATAGCGAATAAAGACTATATACCAGTTTTCGTAGAACCCATAAAAGGCGAGCATGAGAAAGCTTATTATTATAACAAAAGCGAACAAAATTTTGCTCAATTTGTTAAGTTCCCAGTCACAGATTCCAAATTTCGTTTAAGGTTCTGCACTATTCATCACAATTCGAGTTTCTTTTCCTGTATAAATAATAATTCCCCAAACCATACCAGAAGCTACGCTTGTGTCACACCATAATGTATGTGATAAAGATAGTGATTCTTTTGATTTTGAGACTTAACCATCAAAAAGCTAGAAATTGCCTTCAAATTTATAGATGTCTTTGTTAGGAGCATCAGCTTAAATTTATCCTTTTATCTTCATAAGATCGAATTCTGTAGGAAGTCGTTAAGTAATAGTGATAGATTTCCTAAGCTTTCAGTCAGTTTCGCCATCAAGTTAAGTGGTTTTAATGAAAACTGTTCCGCTTTCTTCTTTAGTTCTTAGGAGTATTAGATCTGCAGGTATTTTTTCGCCTGCAGTAACTTCAATAATATCTCCAACCTTCAAATCTTTGCTTTAGACTTTCTCTTTTCGTATTTCTTCTCCGTTTTTACGAAGAGCTGTATACTGATAACTATTCTATTATTTATCATTTCTTCAACGTTATATATCATCATAAGCTTCTTTGAGCATTGTTATGCTTAGCACAAAAATCAGTGGAGCTAGATAAGTTATAAGAAAGCCGACTTAAAGAGGTGGTATGAATTAGGTCAATGCGATAAGTAGGAAAAATAAGTTAAAGAACAGTTTAAACTAATTGTAGAGCACAATAGGAATGAAGGTTAAAACATTGTATTTTGTATTTTTCACTATATTTTCACAAAATTTTAGAGGTTCCGTTTCACCTGTCAGAAATAGAGTTCTCGCAGCCGGTGGATTTTAAAAGCATTATTTGCATTTATTGCATGAAGCAATGCAGCTATCTTTGCATGATCTTTTTTCTACTGGATTATCTCTCTATACTAATAAAAAGACTTACATTTTGAAGTAACGGCTCCTCAGCTTGAGCTCTTTCCTGCTAAGAAACATTTTAAGAAAGCTCCATAGTTTACATATTATAATAATATCTTTAAATACCATTCAATTTATTTTCATCATTTTGCTATTTACATTATTTACTTATCTAAATGCTAACGAACTCTCACTTTAAAAGGAAACTTTATCTAATAAGTATCTTAAACGCTTAAGTAAGTATGCTAAATAGAAGAGTAATTGAATACATTAAATAAACTTTAGGGGCAACAAATATTCTTTCATAATTTCAATTATTTATACTATTAATCTACTTCTCACTATGCTAGTGAAAGCTAAAATCTAGTTAAATTTTATTGCTTTCGTCTTTTATTAGACTAAATTGAATGATGGGGTAAAATAATAATATTATAAATTAAGTTAGGAATTAATTTAATTTAATTTCCTTACTGAGTATTTGATTATACAGGTTTACAGTTAAAAACAATTATACAAAATTAATTAACAAATGCAAAGTAAATTACTTAAAAGAGAGTTATTTAATTGATTCTATTTAGTTTATAGTTTATTTTTACACTTACATTTTGAAGATCTTTCTCTTAATTTTTAATTTAATGCCTATTCTATAAAGATTACTTATATAAGCACAATCATTTAATTTGTATTTATGTTCTTAGACTAATGTCCATTTCAGTGCTCTAAAATAACATGCTTATTTCTTTTCTTCATGGAGTTTTAAATTAATTTCTTTTATAGTAAATAAACTTTTGCCCTAAGTATTTTCAGCAGTAAAAGTAGCAAAAGGAATTAACACACTTAAAAGCGATTCTAATTTAAAAACTGTCTAAAATTTATTTAATAATAGCCATCGTTAAATTAGAAGTTTAGGCTATTTTAATGGATTATGATTTATTGCTTTTTTATTAAATATAAAAATTAATACTTAAGAGATTTAATTCCTTTCTTTTGCACTAATTAGCTTAGTTTATGCTTCGCTAATCTCTCTTCTTTTATATATGAAGCATTTAATTATAAGGTGCTTTAATTTTAATAGCATTTGACTCTTTTAATATTTTGTGGGATTAAATCTAAAACTTAATTTACTTGCATATTTAGAAATAAAGTAGCTTCATATGAAAAATTATATATAATTTCACTATCTAACTAGAAGCAAACTAGGAAGGTATTATATTAAGAAATAAATAAGTCATATTAATAGTCTAAGTCTAGTAGAAAAATTAATAAATCTATATTTCTAGTTTAATTATTTGCTGGGGACTTTGCTTATAATTTTAAATTTGATTACTGATTCATTTTACTATTATATCATATTCTATTGTAAGAAAAATCTCTATTTGGAGTATAACTTACTCTATTTCTTATTAAGTAGCAGTGAAGCTTTAAACTGGCTTAATTCAATTATTATTTGCTTATTATATAAATTTATAAAAATTTAGCTTTTGCTATAGTCATAAGTACCTAGCTAAATTAAAATTACAATAGCTTTTAAAACTTAAAGTCATCTTATATATTATTTTAATAGCCTATCTATAAGAATTAACCTTACTCAATATATAAGATAATAGCTTCTTTCTCCTATTTTAAATAATTTTTGCAAAATAATAAGTTTAGCTGACTTTAAAATACAACAGATTAAAATTAGAGGAATAACTAATTATATAATTTTAATTGGATGCTAAGCATACTGTATGCAATATCTTATTATAATTTTGCTACTAAACTAATTAAGTTATTTCATTATAATGCCTGTTACTTATTCTTATTTAGCTTACAGCAAAATTTTCCTTAAAATAAACTTGAATGAAAAATATTTTTATACTAAGCTATTAAATTAAAATAAAGTCTAAGTTTAATAATAGTTTAGTATTATTTCTTAATGAAAGGGTCTAGATTTGATAATAGAGTAGCTATAAAATTAAGCAAAATTAGTTATATTTCCTTTATTATAATTGACTAAAGTATTAAAACTATATTTACTAAAATAGCTTATTCATTACTTCTTTTATTTAATTACATTTTTAATCATTCTCATTCTCGTTAATCTTACTTAATCCCTTTAGTTGCTTCTTTCTTTTATAATAATAAAGAGGCTTAAATAGACATCTTTATTTAACGTAGAAAACACTAAATTTATTTCTAACGTATTAATCTTAAATTTGCTTGTTTTAGGAAATAAATTTATTAGGCTCATAATTTAAATGAGAAGGATATAAATAAAAGTATATAAGGGTATGCATTTATTCTCTTATAGAAATTCAATGAAATTGAAAAGTAAAGCAGACAATAAATGATTTAACATTAAATCAAATATTAGCAATCATTAATAAGGTTTTAATACTTACATATGCACCAAAGAAACATTTAAATACCTTTAGAAATAATTTTTAGCCTTTAACTATGATATAGCTTTAATATATTAGGCAGTGCTTTGATTAGCTAAGCATAAAATTTATTTTAGTAAATAATTTGCATAGGAAGCTTAGGCTTATTAAAACTATTTATAGATATAGTTGCATAATCATTTTAAGACTTATTCATCTTTATTTTTCTACCTTGGTAATTAGAGGAAAGTATGTAAAAATTGATTACATTTAAGAGATAGTGCATCCTACTATATGACTGCATAAATATTCATATAGTTTCATAGAAGCTTAACTATTTATAACTTTGTATAATTATAATACTGCTATCAATAGCTAAGGTTCAATGTGTAAGCATCTAAATCATAGTTGATAATATAGGATATAAAAAGATCGTAAAAGTAAAGTAGAATAAATTGAAGAGGAAGTAAGCATAATGAATAAGAACGAAGTAATATTCTGTGAAGCTTTCAGTCGAAGATAGTTATCATGGATCAAACCTAGATGTCCTGATATTTTAATCATCACTGCTTTCATCTTAATTATAATAATTTCTAAATCTCTGCTTAAATAGGCAATTTTAGCAAAAAATGGAGTATTTTAAATTTTATAAGATTAAATTAAAAAATGGCTGAAAAACTAACTTTAAAATTAAAAATTTTAGGTGCTTTACTCTTTTTAAGCATGTGCTTTAACTTTTATTCACTAAATGCAAAATATTATAACTAAAGCCCAAGTTAAGAGCCTGTTAGTTAGATATCTGTTAAAAAATTATAGGATGAAAATTATAAAAGCCAAAATATTTCGAAAGATAATACATTTCTATAAAATTAAGATAAAAAGTAAGAAACCTAAGTAGAAACTGAATTATTAGAAAAATCCTAAACTGTAAATGATTTAAGTTAAGATTTACCCAAATAAGACAATAAATAAACTAATCTAAGAACTAAGTAACGGCAAAGCCAACAGTAAAGGAAATAACAGTTTAAAGCAAAAATTTAAGAAAAAATTTATGAATAAAAGACAGAAGAAAAATTACCTAAAAGCAAAGAGCCAAAAAATCTTAAAACTTCTAAATTAAAAAAATAGATTATTAGATAAGAAAATAAGGAAGAAGATTAGAAGTCATTAAGTTAAGAACCCAATTAATTTTAAACTTCTAAGCAAGAAAACTCCTTTCCTAAATAAGAATATATGAATGAAGATTAGTAAACTTAGATTTAAGAGCAAAGCAATTTTTAAACTCCTAAACTTGAAAACAAAATTATTCAGTAGGATTAAAATGTGGTAGATTAATTCTCTAAAAGCTAAAAAGAAAGTGATTTTCAAATATCTAAGCCTGAAAACTAGAATCTTTAATAAGAATAAAAGATTGAAGATTAGTAACCTTAAAGCTCAGAATTAAATGATTTTTAAACTCATAAACAAGAAAACTAAGTTCCATTATAAGAATAAAATAAATAATAATAAGATCAATAATAGTAAGTTTAAAGCTAACCTTAAAAAAAAGAAAATAAAAAAATCATAGGTAATAATATTGAATAGAAAAAGGAAGAACCTATGCAATAAATTCAAAATTAAGAGCAAAATGAGGAGTAGCTATAACCTAGCTTAACTAAATAATTATAAGATAGCAATAATCCTGCTGGTCAAAATTAATTTTAGAAATCTCCTTAATTTTAAGAAGGTAAAAATCAATCAATTCAAATGACATAAGAATAATTAGAGGCAAAGTTAATTAGAGAATAAATAATTTCTGCTACAAAGCATGCATGAAATGGTTATAAAGAGAAAGCTTGAGGATGCGATGAATATAAGCCATTAAATAAATATGAAATTTGCTAAAATTGAATAGGTTTAGGTGTGAATATTATTGACTCAATTGATACCCTATGAATAATGGGATTGAAAGAAGAATATTAAGAAGCAAGAACTTGAATTTAAAATAATATAGTTTAAGAGAAATTTTAAAATCTATATGGCAAATTTTTTGAGATTAATATAAGAGTTTTAGGCGGTTTAATTAGCATTTTTCATCTGACTTAAGATGAAATGTTCAAAGAAAAAGCTGATTTGATAGGAGGAATTATGGCAAAATGTGTTTGAAATAACCTACCAACTACTTTTGTATCTTTTAGCTCTCATATTGAATAATGCAAAACTGACAGTATGCTAGTTCTAGCAGAAATAGGATCATTTTAATTAGAATTTTATTCTCTATACCAAATAACTGGGAAAAAAATCTACAAAGATATTGCAATTAATAGTTTCAATTCTATAATTGATAATATCCCAACTCAAGACGGTCTATATCCTCTCTGAGTTAGTTAATTTCATAGAGTATTTAGACATGAATATGGATTTGGTGCGGCTGCGGATAGCTTTTATGAATATCTATTAAAAATGCATCTATTGCTGTTACCTACAACTGATGCAACAGATAAATACTTAGAAGCATTCAAAAGTACCATAAAAGCCTTATAGTAAAAATTACTGAAAGTTACAAGGGATAAATACAAGCACTACTATGTTACTAATCTGTATTAATGGGAATTTGAATAATTCATCTGCTTTCTTCCTGGAAGTTTACTTTTAGCAGCCTAGTATGTAGAGGCTTGGGATAAAGAAAAAGAAATAGCTTTCGAATTAATGAGAACATGCAGGGACATGTATGCTAACACGGCTACAGGTTTGGGAGTTGAAATCATTAATTTTCAATAATCTGATATTAATGAAGGATTTTAATATCATTAATAGGCAGAATATAAGCATAGACCAGAAACAGTTGAAAGTCTATATTACTTCTATTATTTCACGAAAGATTAAAAATATAGAGACTGAGGAAAACAAATTTTTGATGGCTTAGAAAAATACTGCAAAGTTAAATATGGCTATGCTCCAATTTATAACAGGGCAAAGTATGATTCATAAAACAATCTTAATATCATAGGAGATTTAAATTAGATCAAATTTGATGGAGCGTAAGAAACTTTCCTAATATCAGAATTTTTTAAATACATGTATCTATTGTTCGACGATTCTTAAATTTTTGATTTGAAGAAGTGGGTATTCAATACTGAAGCTCATCCTTTTGCAATTCTTTCGAATACTTGATAACAAAAGACTTTGAGATTATTATAAATATTATTTAATTAATTAAATATTTAAATATCATAATTTTTAGCTTAGCATAGCTTTAGGAATATTATTAACTCTCTAAATCTTAATTTAAACTTTTTCTATTATTATATTAAAATTTAATATTTAATTCCGCTTTCTTGAGAGTAATATGATTTACACATTATCATTATATATAAAAGATAAATAAAGTATTTTATATTTATATTTAATCATAATGTTTTACACAGGCTAATCCAATCAAAGTATGATATATCTTAGTTCTACCCAAAAGTAAAGTTTTAGATTTGAATCTTTTTTATAATTGATAATTTTAATTGTTTAAATATGTAAAGTATCATTTTAGTAAGTTTCATGAGTTATATTATTCTATTAGAATTTAATTTATAGATGGATATTTTAAAACTTGCTTTTTACTAGCTGCTTAATTAAAAGTTATAGTAGATTTTAAAAATAGTTAAATTCTAACTTTAATCCATTAAATTTATTTATTTAATACTTTTTCTCTTAACTAAAGAGCTTTCTATGACTAGTATTTTTTATTAATAAACTTAACTTGAATTGCAAGCAAGAATAAATAAAGATCACAAGTTATCTTTAATTCACAATTTTTCTTATATATTTATTTATTATTCCTTAATAAATTCTTATTATGATTAGAGCAATTAGCAAATACTATCTTATCTCATATTTTATAGTTCTTAATTTAAGAATAATGAAAGTATCTATCTCGCTCTTTTCTTTCTATTTCTGCTTTATTTTAAAGTAAAGATATATCTCTCTATAGCTTATAATACCTTTAATTCTCATAACCAAGATTTATATTAGTTTATACTGAAAATTTAAAGTTCTTCCAATAAATTAAATCTAGATAGAGAGCATAATTTAAGTTAAGAGCAATGTTTATAGTAAGCATTATATGTTAGTTATATCTTATTAATCAATCAAATTAGATCTTTGTAAATACTTCAACAGCTGAATTAGGATTTTTAAAGTAAAGCTTTATAATACTAATTGCTTTAAAGCTATTACTCTAATGGAACTGTAAACATATAAGAAAGCAATCTATCCTTTATTCATTTACTATAACTTTATAGAAACTATTTTCTTAATTGTATCCACTAAAGTAGATTGATCCCATATATAATAAAGGCAGCAAGAAACATAATTTCTTATTTAATTGAATAAATTTAGTTAAATGGAGAGATTGAAAAGATCTAAGCAGCCTTACTTAGTTAGAATTTTAAATTTAAGGAGAAAAATTAAGAGCGGATAGTCAAATAGCCTAGGTAAGTAGCTTAGTTAAATTCCGCTTTTACTTGTTAAATATGAAATATGCAACAATCTAAGCTACAAGTTTTATACTATCATTAGCCATCATTCATCAGATTTAAAAATCTTCGATATTATTTAGTAAAAGCCTTGAAGTAACGCTATTCTTCATCCTTAGATGAAAAATGAAATGAACTATAACTTCTTTTTAGATTTACCTAATTAATACATTCTCTCAGGAGGCTTCTGGACATAACCTAATAAGTTCTTAATTCTCTAAGATTCTTAATTTGTATAAATGAAAATGATGTGTAATAGAGGGATACATAGAATGATTGAGGATGAAGATTAGAATGTATATATCACAGGAGGATGAGACAACATCAATAGAGTATATAATTAAACAGGAGAATATTTCCTTTCAGCTAAGAGAGATTTTGTTAAAATAGAATGTCCTGATAAATTTTATTAGCATGCAATAGCTTACGATAAACAAAGTAAGCACCTTCATATTTTTGGAGGTTCTTGTGATCATTAAAACTCTGATACAATTTATAAGTTTGATAAATCTAGTAGTCAATGAAGCTAGAGTACATGCAAAATCAGAAATCTAGAAAGCTCTACCTAAATTTCTTCTCAGACATTGCAAGATTAAGCAGTAATTTTGATGTTCTATGGAAGAATTCAAGAAAAAACTCAAATATACGACGGAAAATAAATATTAGAGCATGGAGCTTAAATGTTAGATGAGCAGTTTATTGATTAAGTGTGATATTTACCTAAGCTGTATAGAAGCTAAATCTATTTATATTAATATAGTCTTCATATTTACGAGCTAAAGACAGGAATCTGGAAGCAAATCATGAAAAAACAATAATAAATATAATTTTTTCCTTTAGAACGTCATCATCATATATAAAATTGCTTTCAATGTGAAGCTAGCAAATCTTATATATAATTAAGCCTAAAAACTTTAAATATCATAGCAATGTATTTAAAAAGCCTTTTTATGATATTAGGAATTAAATAAATTATTAATTTCGCATTTACTTACCTTTTATCTTTATTATTTTCCTTACTTCATATATTAAACTCTATAAAGTATCTTAATAGTTCTTTTTCTTTAAACTTTAAGTTTATATTCTATTAAAATAGGAGGTTGATAATCATAATAGCAAATAATAAGATTTATAATTTTTTTAAGTTAATATAATAGAAAGAAATGTAAAGGCTAGCATGCATAAAATGGTTAGAAGATTATCTATAATATAGAGAATTTAATAAGAATAATCTAATACAAATAAAATTATTTTACTTTTAAATTCTTTATACCAATTTAAAGATAATCAATAAAGCAGCATATCCACTACTTTATCATAAATCATTCTCTTCTAAATAATTTTGCTCTATAAATGAAATTAATTATTGCTAGCAGTAGCAAACTTCAGCTCATAAATTAAAGGATTTAGTGAGAACATATAAATATAAATTAATAAATAAGAGAATAAAAATAGTAACTAAAAGCATAAATATCTAATTCGTTCTTTAAGAAGTTAAATTTACTATTCTCTAGCTACTATTTTAGAAAGTATTTCCTTCAAATAAAACTTTTTGTGTTTGTTTTTCTTTAAGTTTAATCATTAGCGATAAAAATAACTTAATACTTTGTCCTAGTACTTTTACTCTAGGATAAGGCTAAAATTTTTAAAATATAGAAATGGATAATTAGGTGCGAGAAATACCTTATTAAGAGATTCAATAAAGAAAGTCAAGAATTTAGACATTAATATTTCTAGGAATCGCTCTTATTTTATTCATCGGCTTTGCTGTCTATTTAGTTGTATATCAAGATGGAAAAGAGAGTAACGCGAAAGATATTAAATAGGAATTGTTTGCGAAACTTTCAACTAATAAAAATCCAAATTTTGAAGATACTTTTAAGATAGATTAAGTAAGTATATGAAGTTATGGATTTATTTACAACAAAGAGTTAATATATAATTGATAATATTTCTAGATCTGTTTTACTTTTAATTCTCTTCTTTGCTATATCTTAAATAGAATATTTCTACTACTATTTTATTTCAGCTATTTTATTTAATGCTTTACATCTCTTCCTTCACCTCATTTTATAATTGAATCTTCTCTAAACTTTTATCTGTATAGTGTAGCAAATGAAAAGGATACTAAAGCACTCCTAAACTTTAAGTTAAAAATGCAAATAGTAAAGATATAGGAATAGAGAGATTAAAATTATTAAATTTGAAAATAGAAAAAGGAAAAGTAACCTTTTATTAGTAGCTATTGCTATAGATATTATCTTTTAAACTTTATTTAAGTCTTAAATTTTATAATTCATCTAGACTTTTATATCTTTAAAAACGATATTAAGTTCTAAGCATTTTAATTAACTTAATCAAGCCTTTTTGATAGCAATGAACAAATATAGTGGTAAAGTAATTAAAATACTTATTTGTTCTTAAATTAAGAAAATTTTCGTTAACTGATTCTTTAATTAAATGGTATTAAGAAGATTAGATTTATTTTAGCTTAAAGGATCTTTTATGTTTAGATTGCTTATTATAATCTAAACTTTAAATTTAAATACTAAGTTTTCAATTAAAACTAATCTTAATGGAAATTATAAGTGATTGCTTATTAAAACACATGCAAACGTTTGTTCTTTTGAAAAAAGAGTAGTTCATTATATTTTTAATAGGGTATAGTTAATATGTTTTACGATAGTATAGGAACACAAATTTTAGAAATAAAATGTTAAATGAATGTTTAAGTTTAAAACTCTTCCACTCATAACTTGCTAAGCTCATGAAGAGTTACAACTAACTCATCAGGAGTATCTAGGAATATTGTGTTGTCACCAGTTACAGCAGAGACCTTCTACTTCAATCCGTCATTTTTTGTTACAAAAACAGCCCAAGTTCTTTCTTTTCCGGCATGCTTTGCACTTGCTGTAGCCATTGGCAAATCACTTCCAGTATCTCCACATACTAAGTTGTTAACATTTGCCAAGTTTAATCCAACAAATTTGTCTAAGAATTCAACACCATTACCTTTGTCGAAATCCTTTAAAGCTCCTTCTCCTTAAACTGTCAAGATAACTTCAACATCAAGACCTGTATCTTCAACTCTGAATGTTTTTTCTTGTGGATCAACGCATTTCAAAATTGATTTGATTAGTTATAAGAAGGCAGCTGATTCTTCAGCAGGTACTGATTTAGTGATATCTTATCTAGCAATGGTAGTATTACCTGTCTTGAATTATAATGCACTTCCAATTAGTCCATATTTCTAGAAATTTTTTTGCTATAATAAAGCAGCCATAATTTCATTAAATTAGTCTAATTTTTATTGCTATTCAGCTGGAATTGCATCAACTTTTCTCTCAAATGTTTTAGTTCTAACTTCTCTTCCTTTGCTTCCAGAGTAAATAAAGGCACCTTGTCTTGGTGTGCAGGCAATATCAACCAATCCTTTGTTTTCCAAAGGAGCTGAAGTAAGAACAAGAGCGTTTTCTACTCTTTTTTTAGCGTATCTGGTTAGGAAAACTCCATTATAGACTGATTATACAGATGAGAGATATCTACCACAGTAGTTATTTACTGTTCCATCTCTGTCGGAAATCAAGTTACCAAATTAAATTGGTTTTAGTTTTTCAACAGCCGCATCTACAAGAGCTCTGAAATTTGGGTGAATTTATTCCATATGTGCTAAAAGTGCAGCCTCGCCCTATTCTAAGTACATAATATCTTTCTCTAATTCTGTAACTTCATATTCAACATCAAAGTTAATATCATTTGATTCATCAAGTTTAGCTCTCTTTGCATACTTTCCTCCTTCTCCAGCTGGAATAGCATTTAGAGCAACTAAAGTGCCTTTCAAAACAGCCAAATCATTTTGATCAACGGCGGTTCCCTATAATTGGGCTTCTACTAATCTTCTTCTTGGCTCAATAGTGTTGAACATAGCTTCATAGAAATTGGCGAGGGTTGTAATAGCACTTACTTAGGCCATTTTTATTTAAAAATTTAAAATAAATTCTTAAAATATTCAAGAACGTTCTAGAACAAATTACCATGTTTTTCAATTTTTATTTTCCTTTACTATATCATTCATAGCTATGATGCACTATTATAGTTACTCAAAGAAGTACTATTCTTCTTAAATAGTACCTTAAAATATTTAATAATACCTTAACCTTTCAACTTCTATTTAATATATATGATTAAAAGTTCTATACATCTAAATTATTATAATTAGATAACAAACTTACAGTATACTTTCTATTTAATTGCTTTTAGTTTATTTGATTGAATGTTTAGTGTAAGATATTTTACTATTGCTAGCTTAACTACTAATTTAATATGAATTTGCTCATTTTGTAAATTTAAGTACATATAGCACTTTAATTAGATGCTTATATGGATATAATAATTAAGCATGCCCAAGGAAGCTTTTATTTATAAGTAAACTGTTTAAATTTAAATTACAGGGCTTAACTCAAATATTTACCTTTGCTAATTCTTATAATTATCTTTAAATCAAACAGATAATTGGGATATTATTTCAGACTTTACCTGATAAATATACTTGATAGAAGAATAAAATCTAATTAGATTATAACTAGTTAATCACTCCTTATATATTATGCTTCAATTTAAGAAGTAATAGAATGCATTTAACAGCCAACTAATAATTAAGTATCTTTTATTAGAATAATAGCGTTTTTTAATAATATATAGCTTTATAAAATACTATTAAAATATTCCCTTATTTTAATTTCCTTTAATAGCAATGATGTTTGAGTAATAAATATACTAGCTCTTTTAATACACTTATACTTAAAAGTTTAACTAGAATAGATATTATACTAGCTATAATTATACCTTATTTTTATAGAAAAATTATTTTTCTTTCATTTATTTAATAAACTTTTTAACTAAAAATTATCCAAATCTGAATAAAGCTTTAATCTATCAAATTTGTTTCTATATAAATGAATCTTAGTAATATAATACTTTGCTTGAGCTTCTTTTAAAATGAAGCCTAAATATTAAAGCTTTACTCATAAAGTTATGCAAATTAAATAACTAGAAAGCATTTCAAAGTTAAGAGGTTGATGTAATTGTTATTCTATTAATAGACTTCTTTATTATTTAGCTGAATCAGTATCCCTTTTACCCTTATTTAAATAAATGCAATTGTAAGCTTAATTTTTAGATAGTGATTTAATAAGAGTAATCTAGTAATAGTTGATGAAGCTAGTATTACTAAGTTGCTAAAAGATTAGAAAGCTTTATATCAATAGTACCTAAAGTTCTAACTAAATACAATTTAAATAAGATACTTTTAGATACTAATCTCAAGCTAACGTATCTTATGGATCTTTTATCTAGCACATTCAAGTAATAAGATTAAATGCTTAAATTACATCGAAAGATTGATAAAAACTTCTAGAATGAAAGATTTCGCTAGATTTTTAACATAGAAGGCTTAAATTCCATGCTAGAAGTTATAAAAGAGTGTAATGAAAATTAAGAAGAAGATTATAGCAGCTTTGTATCCTAGCAAAAGCTAAGGGTTTCATAAAAGCTTTAGTTAAATCTTTATCAGAGTAATATCTAATCTTAAGAAGAAGCAAAATAATAATCAGAAGATAGCAAACCTAATCAACTATAGTAAGACTAGAAAGGAAACTTATTATAATAAAGAAAAATTAATAAGAAAAATTCCAGCCAATCTATTAAGTAGTTACTGAATCCTCAAAACTATGCAATTTAATAATAAATAAATAATTAAACTTAGAATTAATAACTAAATGGTTATCTCCATAATTTAAAGACTTTACCGTCTATTAATGTTTAAGAAAAATTAATTCTATAAAATAGAAATTTAAGATAGGAGAAGGAAATTTAGAGAAATAAAGAATTACATTAATAAAAGCCAGAACAAAATGTACATATAAGTGACAATAAGACATAAAACTAGACATTTTAAGGAGAAGTATAAGAAATAGAAAAACATAAAAATAATAAAATTAGAACAAATTACAAAGAATAAACTAATACAAGAGAAGCTAATTAATAATAACTACATTTGCTTATTCAAGCAGAAGTTATAGATAAAGGTTGCTGTATCTGAAAAAGTGATGATTTTTATCCTTTTCTAGATCGAAATAAACTAAAGTTAATGAAATAAGAATATAAAATATTATCAGACTAATTTGCTATAATGGATAAAATCTAAAATTTGGAAGTTTTATAATAGAAACAACAAAGGAAAACAAATACAAGCTTGATTAAAAAATGACTTGATAGGTATTTTGTTCTTAAGGAAATGAAAATAAAAGTTTATAGTAAAAATTTAAATCAATAGAAGCAATTTTCAGGGTGTATTGATTTTAAATTCATTTAGTGCTCTGTTGAAGAAATGGAAAACAATGAATAAGAGTTTAAAATAATACCACAGTAAAGCAACTATGTCTTACATATAAAGTGCAGATCTTCTTAACAGAAATTTTAATGGATAAAAGCAATCAAAGATCATATAAACTAATCTAAAGACAGTCCTTCGTTAAAATATAACTATTAAACTCTTTTTCCTTATTTTTGGAAGCTTCAAATGATTTCATGTTTCTAATTATACAATAGTGCAGATACGGGCGATATACTTCTTATTTCAGAATCCCATGGGAAAGGTATTTCTTTATACAGTAAATCCAAAAAAATTTGACCATGTGTTTCTATTCATTAGAGATGACATAGGATAACTATTTACAATGGATATCATGAAGGGAAGTGTTCATATTAATGAATTTAATCTAATTATCACTGCTTTACTAAAAAATATGAATGCATTTAGAAATAATGTGGATCAAGATCTAACAGCTGATGCTTTTTATAGGAAACTTCATTATTAAAGAGATGAAAAATTCAGAACAAGAACTGCAGAATTTGTAAAAGTAAGTTATTTATTAAGGCTATTTCTAAATCCTTTTAAAGATCCAGACAAAAGTTACTTGAATCTCTTGATTTCTCATTAGAGCAAAGAGCTTAGCAAGGTTTTTTTGACAGTGAAATGGTGGCTTATTTTTACAAATATTAAGGCCTGCTAGATAAATTCAAATCTTCTAAAAAATATGTAGTAAAGTAGTTTGGATAAAGATTTTAACTTAAACTAGGCAAAAATGCAAGATTAGGTAATTAGAAGATGCTAGTATACTGAACTACTATTACAGTAATTAATAAACTTGACTAGTTATGTAAATAAGTAATACCAAAATTGGTTTAATAGAAGTTTTAATATCCAGATTAATTACATTCTATTAGAATAGCCTCTTTATTAGTTTAATTCTCCTTACTAGTCAAAATAGAGATATATATTAAAATAAAAATACATACTAAGAGTAATTTACAAATCTCTAATTTAATTACTAGGTTTTTAATAACTACCCTATTCAAAGTGATAGAGAAATGATTTTGTTATTAAAATCCTATTCTGAATATTTTAAAACTAATAAAATTTATATTAACTTAAAAAGGTAAATTGAAACTATAGTAATTAGTAGTTTGAATATGCTTTAATGTATTGTTTTATATATAAATGCAATAGCATCTTATTATTATAATAATACTCTGTATATAAATCAGATTATTGCTAATAATTAAAGAGTTAAATTTAAAATATTAGATAACTAACTTTACCTAATAAACTACCTATTTCCATCACTATTCTTTATTATTTAAGCATCTTCAAATTTAAATTGCTGAGATAAATAGATAAATTTTAACTTCAGCTTCTTATCCAACCAAATTTCAAAATAGCAAAACTTAGAATTAATAATAAAAGCTAAAAAATAAATAGAAGTTATATAGTTTGTATCACTATATTACTAAATTTCCTTTTCGTTCTTATAAAGAACTTAGAGACTTTACTATTTATATACTTATAATTATTTTATGGAGGAAACTTACTTAAATTAATTAATTTTTTCAATTTATAACCATAGTATCAATTTTCCATATTTTAAATGAAGAAATCAAGCTTTAAATTTTAGAATAAATCAATTTTAATGAGACTTGCATTCTTAAAAACTATAAAAAAGGATGGAATTTGAGATTTATTAGTAAGGAAATATTATAAAGTTATGAGAGTGAAAGATATATAAAAGTAGTTTATATAATTAAGCTTTACTATATATACAAATGGATATCATTTCAATTAGTATTTTGGTATTCTCTTTATTTAATTGTGAGGAATAAATTCATATTAAATATATATAATGCTTAATCAAATAGAAAGCAAAGCAGGGTTGAAAACTGTTGTATGGGAGAATACAGAAAATATATAATAATAATAAGTAAATGAAGTGGAATAAGAAATAACTTTACATATTTATGACATTAATTTTTGTAGATTGAATAAGAATAGACTTAACTTTTGAGGGTAATTGGAATTTGAAGAAAAAATAGAAAATTTTGTAATGAATAGTAAGTGGATTGTAGCTTGAGATAGTATAAGAACTTATAGTGTTCTCTTTAGAAGTGGAAGCATTTTTTAAATATTTGAAAAATTGGTTTAGCCAGCTATACTTGATTAATCAGACTATGCATTCATCAAAGAATTTTAGTCCATTGAAGTAATAAACTTACTTAATTAAGAAATCGTTTCAAAGATTTAATTTGAGGATTCAATAGAAGATTTAGTATGTTGTCGTGAGATTGTTTACTTATTAACTAGCTCTGGATAAGTTTACTAATTAAAATAACCCTATAATGCTTTAGATGCTGAGTTATGCTAACGTTGGGATAGATATATAATAAAAAGCATAAGTATATGTAACAGATTGATGTCTATTCAAGAAGAAGATGGAACTTTACATATATATAATAACTTTACTATGAATAAAATAAGTCAATTTAAGTTACATTACGCAGCTATTATTACAGACTTTTCGATTTACAAATAAGAATACTCAAACTTAGGGTCTTAAAAATTCAAAATGTATACTTACTAAGGAAGTAAATATGAAGAATTAAATTTTAATGAAAACTAGATTCTTAAGCATTCTCTACATACGTATGTTTTAAAAGGTAATGGAAATTTATTTTCGTTTTATTCATTAAAAGAAATGAATCTGCTATTTAACTTTTGAACTCTTGACTCACATAATTTTTCCATTTGTAATTAAGTATTCTTGATATTAAATGACGTAATGAACAAGCAAAATATGCTTTAAATAAGTGATTCATTGCCTATAATTAGTGCTTTAAACAAGGAAATAAAAGACTTTTAATTTTTGCAAAATATACTCTTAGTATCGACAGGATTTGAATTTATTACTTACGAACTACAAAATTCAGATTTCAAACTCCTTCAAACCTTCAATATTCCAGCAATCTAAATTTCAGTTTTTGAAAACTAAGCTTTCATATGGGATAACCATAAAAATGTTCATATATATACTCTTTAGGGGAAATAATTCATTTTAAAATAACTAAAGAAACTGAAATATCTTAACATAAAATCTGTTTTTGCCCTAAATTTGGATCTAATTGCAGTATAATGTTCGTCTTTGAAAACTTACATTTTAAGTATTCAATCTGAAGTGAAAGAAATTGACAAATACGAAGGAATTTTAATGAGTTATTATATTTGAGAAAACTAAATTTAACTAATTCGAACCTGTAAAGAAAGTAAGTAATTGAGGTGCTTATAGTTTGATTAGTCTACAAATTACTTAAAGTCCATTACCTCTAATATCTGGATTACTTAATTAGGAGAATAATTAGAAATTTCTTGCATTATTTGATTAAAATTTCCAAAGTGACTTGTTGCATGTAAAAACGGTTTACTATGCGAACTAGATTTTGAAAGAGAATAATTACATTAGTTAAACTTTTTTATCAAAGAATAACCTTTTCAATTAGTTCAAACTTAGCATTTTATTTTGGCAGCCCATTTGGATGGGTATGTTAGTGTCATTAGCACAGAACTACAATACACTTTCTAAATTTAATCTCCTTTTGATAGTCTAGTTAAATTATTTCCTCATGAAGATTCCTGATGATTTTAAGACTAAGAAGGTAATTTCATGAATGTGATGTCTCCGCTTTGTGAAAAAAGTCGAATTAGTTGGATTTAAGATCCGTGTGGAGCAGCTTAAAACAGCTATCAAAATTTTAAAGAGGATTGCTTGAATAGTTCTGAACTGCTATCCTCTCCTATAATTTTGCCTATATTTTGGAATTTTATCCACATACTTTGCTATGACAGTGAGACTGAAATTTTAAAAAATGCTTTAGAATAAGGAGTTTAGTTTATAAGACATCCACTTGGATACTCCGCTTTAAGCATATGTAGTAGATTGCAAAGATTAGATTGTGCAAATGCTATTTTCGACTTTGTTTTTGGATCTAACGACGAATTAGAAATAGAAAAATTCTACTTATATGTACAAAAAGAAATAAACGAGCTACTAAAAATAACTAGCGATTGGCTTATCACTTTCTTCGAATAAGCTTATAAGCATGAAACTTAAGATGTTCCTGTTACTTTAAGACTCTAAAATTAAAACCCTATTTTCGCTTTAGAAAGAAAAATAAATTTAGCATAATTCTAAAGTAATAACGAAAGACAAGAAGAATGTCCAGTTGCCTTTTATTGCTCGAGATTAAAGTTTCCGTCTGTGGCAGGAAGTAAAGTAAGCATAGAATTTAATTAAAATCTTCAGAACAGTATAATAAAAGGAGTCTATACTACCTTTATAATTTAGAATTATTTAGATTTGAAATACCATTAGATCTTTCCTACTTTATGGAAAATAGCTCTTATTTATTATTTATTTACCATCTTTTTCAGCCTCACTAAAGTATTCGATTAAAGCATCTGAATGCATATTGTTTGCTTTGCTTTAAATTTTATGATGACAACTTTAGAGTGCTTATAGATTTATATAAATGGATTTGGAAAATGGTGAGAAAGCAAATGGAATATAGTTGACATTTAAATTTATTTAGGAGCTTTTATACTCAACTATCTAGGAGTATTTGGCCTTAGCGAAGAATATTGGTATAAATATCCTTATATTATTATACTATTTTTGCTCTGAATAAGAGGATTAACATATTTTAGGCTGTTTAAGAACACTCGCTCTTTATCAATGCTGATTTTTGAAGTAATAGTTGACATGGAAGCATTTATGGTACTGATGATTTATACCATTCTAGCCTTTACCTTTCTATACTAAGCATCTGAATTTTCTGAATACTTTAATGATAACTTTAAAACAGCTTCTTTATAATCTGTTGGGTATTGAGATACTTCTAAGCTAAATTCTTTGTAATGGGTTGTGTTTATTATGGCAATTATTACCAATTTGATTGTAATGCTCAACTTGCTAATTGCAATTATTTCAGACTCCTTTGATAAAGTTTAAAGTAACTCAATAGTTAAAAATGCAGAAGCACTTCTAGACTTGATAATTGAAACAGAATAGTTAATGATATGGAATTATAACTAGTCAGAGGTATAATACATTTAAATTTGTGAGCACTATACAGGAGAACTAATGAAGGCCTAGTGAGGAGGAAGAATATAATTACTTTCAAAATAAATAGAAGGATTCTAAAAAGAACTGAGAATTGATATTAGAAAATAAGACAAAAGCTTTTAATAAAAGTTTTAGTTTTCCTAGCAAGCCATTGAAGAAAAATTCTAAAAGAATACGCTCCATATGGATGAAAAATTAAACATAATGGAAACTAAGTGGGATGATTGTCTTTAATAGACATAAAATAAAATAGAAAGCATAAATAAAAATTTAAAGTAATATAAAGAAAATATAAGCTTCCTCAATGATATAGTTTATCAAATGCAAACACAGCTATGTAGCTTTACTTCCAAAAAGTAAGAATCTAGAACTAGCAAAATTGATGAAAAATATGAAGAAGAGTGTAAAGAAGATTGTAAAGAAGAGTGTGAAGAAGAGTGCGAAGAAGAGTCTAAAGAAGAGAAAAGCACATATAATGAATGAATAAACAATTTTTATAATAAAACTTACTATCTATTTAAATTTAGCTAGATAAGCTAGCAATTAAATATTAAAAAGATAATTAAAAATAACTTCATTCAATCTTTTAGAAATTTTAATTATTTAAAATGGGAAACTCTCAAATTGTTAAATCCAAACTTTAAATATTTGATTTAAGTTTTGAAATAATTAAATAAAATTTAATCTGAGATGTATAAAAAGCTTATAGCTAAAAATAGTTAATAAATTTAGATAATTTAATTATTACTTATATGTAATTAAGACTCCTAAATATAGCTAAGTTTAATATTCTTTGATTTACCCTTTTCGATATTCTTTATATCTATGCTTCTTTAAAATTAAACTTGATTAATTATTATAAATCTACCTTAGTATTAAATCTTTAAACCCTTTTATCTTAAAAGGAAGAAAATTTTAGATTATTATTTCTCAAGTGATTGAGGTTTTTAAAAGAAATAGATGCAAAATATATATAAGCAAGGATATCTTTCCAAATAGTAATGTATGAAATTTTAGTTCTAAGATCTTAGCTTGGTATAAAGTAATTTGTGATTAAAAAGTGATTTAATAGCATTAATTAATTTTACATTTAGTGATGTATTATATATAATGTTCTTAATAAAAGGAGCTATATTCATATAGCCTTTTATATAATTTGAAATAGTTTATACTTTAAATTTAAAATTTAACCATTCCTGCTTATTGCTTTATTTCTTATTTTGTTTACATTGAAATAAACCTACAAAGGGTTTTTAGCTTTTTATTAAAATAAATGTTAATAAATTTATATACTTTAGCAAATATTTTTGAGTTAATTCAAGAAACCTATATTAATGCACACAATTAATAGGAATAATATTTACAGACTTGTATATTTTACAAGACATTCTTCGTTATCATATTTTTATATTCTGCTTAGTAAAATTACCTAAAATTTAAGTTGTTAAGTTGCTTAATTCCTTTATGAAAATCTAAGATTAACTATAAGACTTTATTATCGTTAGCTTTTAAAAATAAACAAGAGACAAAAAGTAGAGATATTTAAATAAAAGAGTAATTTAAGTTGAGAAAAAGTAAATTCGCTCTTTATATTTTAATACTAGCAATAATACCACTTATGCAGAATTTTGAAGATCATGAAATTAGGCTTGCATTTAAAATAGAAATTTTAATACATATATACCCAATTAAAACATTTTTATTTCATACTTAGTTGTACTTTTTATTCATTTAACACAAATTTCCAATTAATTTTAATAGAAACTTAAATTTTCATCTTTAATGATAGAAATGTGACTTTCTTTTAAATGATTTCTAATAATTCTTTAATCTCTAACAAAGAATAGGTTTATAATTTATTTATTAAAGTCAGGTATATTAATTTAAGAATAAAGCCTAAGGCTACATTAATGGATTAATCATGTAGTTTAAGCACTTAATTATTTTATTATATTTCGTTATATAATTTAATATACCCTTTAAAATTATAAATCAGTCTTTAAATTAACTTTATACACATCAGCCAAATATTAGTTTCAAAATTAATGTTACTTAGTTTATTTAGAGCAAAGTAAATAGTAACTTAAGATAATAAAGATTTATACTATCTATTAAATATTTAAAATATTTGCTTAAATTTAATAATTTAGGTAATACTTTAAAATAAAAACTGTATAGTACTCTTATTTATCTAAATTTATATATCAGTATATGCAATTTATTTTTAAATAAATTTAGTTCTCTTTTTGTAAGAAAGTTAAGAAAACCTAGTTTTTAAGTATTTTAGTCTTTATTTAACTTTTTATCCTGGGATTGTTAGGATAATATGATACTCTTACAAAGAAAGCATTAATTATCTTATATTAAGCTTAATAGATATATTTCCTTCTAATTTTATAATTGATAATAAATCTTAATCAATTATATGTTTATTTTTTTCAAAATTAAAAGTGATATTATAGTGATAGATCTAATTACCCTATAGCAATATATTATATTAAAGCATAAAAAGCAATTTAATTTAGATATTAAAATAATTTAAATTCTTTATCTAGCTTTAGCTTCTTCTTTATAAACTATTTATATTATATGTTTCTCTTTATTAACTACTATAGATTTTCATAAAAGCTACATAATAAATTCATAAATAGTGAAATCAAAATTCTTTAGATATAGTTGACTAGGAAATTTCTATTAATAGTCCTCTTTATAACTATAATCAATTAAAATAGAGCTGCAACTTTAACTAACTTGTAGTTACTTAGCCAGCCTTAACTTAACTTTACTACTATCCTTCTTTATTTTAAAATACTATAACTAACCCCTAAAAAATAATAATTCTATTAGAATCATCAAATTTAGCAAATTATTTTATTATTTATTTACTTTAACTGCATTAATATATAAGAGCTTCTTTTCTAGTTTAAGAAGGAGTGAAATAATCAAGTAGGTTAGCATGGTTTTGCATATATATTATAGAAGTAGGAGTAATAGATAGAAAGTGAAGCAGTAAAATCATTTACGAATAGTATAAAATTGAATTTTAGTGACAATTTAATTTTGCTAAAAGTAAGAATAGACTGAGTTATCTAAATAGCAGCTATGCATATATTAAATATTTCATATTGAAAAGTATTATAGAAGAGAATAAAGTTTAAGCATTATAGAGTATAATTATACTCAAATGTAAGTTTGCTTTTTTTAAATCAAGCAAGTATTAATTATACATGACTTTGGTATGAACAAAACTAGAATGTAAAAACATAGGCGCAATATGTTAAAATTTTTCTTCGGTAGATAAAAAAGTCAAAAAATGAAAAATCCTTATATTATATGCTAAATACTGTCTACTAAATATGATAATTTTATATTGCCAAATCCTATAGATATGAAACATTTTAATTTATGTTTAAACAATAATTTTTTACATTTTTCAAAGAAAAGTTCTAAGTACATTGTATAAATAAATAAATAAAGCTATCTCTTGAGAAAATTTATCAAATAATATAAACTAATTATCATAAAAAGCTTAATTTTAGCATTGCTTCTTTTTGATAAAATGATTACATTGCCTCATTTCCTCTGTTTTATTCATTATCAGTCTCAAAAAAGAAAAAGTAACTAATAAAAAGAAATGATATAATTAAATAACATTTTTACATCCTAAAGTACTAAGAAAATAAAGAGGAAGATTTTTAATTTTTAAATATTTATAGTCCAAATAGATAGAAAGCTTAAATTTATATACACACTAACAAAACTCTTTTGATAGTAGGACAAATTTTTGTAAATAAGAGATACGCTTAAACATATTTCAGTTAGAATAAATGACATTTACTATTCTTAGCTTAATTTTTTCAATTAGACTGCAGAATCTTAATCCAATTTAATGAATCTATGTAATTTTTTTCTTTTCTTATTATATAAATTTTCATTTTGTTAAATATATCATAAGTAATGAAATATATTAATTATCTTTTTCTGTGTAAGTTAGAAAAAGAAAAGCTCTAATATAAAGTGTATTAGTAGATGGTTTAATATATTTCTAAATACCATATAATTTATCTTGCTATTATTATGAGCTATTTAATACTAGAACAATTAATTGACTTACTTTCTTGAGTTTTTTATTATTTTATCTATAATAATAATTATAGTTATCACATTAATATGTAGTTAATAAAAAGATTTATGTTTGTTAGTTCATCTGTGCTAGAAACTAACTTATTTATGAGAAATTTATTTAACTTCAGAGTTATTTCTATATTTTAGTTTTGAGATTAGTTATCTAAGGCAAGTCAAGTTCTTAGCGTTTTACTCTCATGATTTATTAAATGAAATATAATTTGTTTTATTAATGTTTTGGTTAAATATATTATCTAAAAATAAGAATTAAGTTTAATGCTTTTAATTCTTTAATAATTTAAAATTTTGGATATCTAAAAAAGATTAAAAATCTAATTTTCTAATTTAAAGTTTCAATTTTCTTTATTCCCTTATACATTTTTCTCTATTTATACTTTCTTCCGTTTGTTATATTTTCTAACTATAATATCTCAAATTTTCTCTACATGGAATCAAAGTTCCTTGACTATTACTATTGACTTTAAAAATACCCAAAACTTACTGAAAAAATAAATCAAAAAGCTCCAATTTTCTATATTTAACTTGAGAAATATGTGATTCACTTATCTTATAATAGAGTAGCAGAAGTTTTAAATATAAAAGAAGGAACTAAAATTTCTACTTTAATCGATTTGTAAAGACACGAAGTAAATTTATTATTTCGAGCTTGATTGATGGATATCTTAGAGTTGAAAGCTTTTTAAATAAGTGAAATGTCTATTGTTGATAGTTATTAGATATGGGTTGTAGATTAAATTATAAGCATTATACACATTAAAGAATAGCTTGGTTATTTCATAATAAACTTATTAATAATTTTTATTTGAATCATATGCTTATATAGCAAACAAAGAAAATGCTTATGATTATAGACAAAATGTATCTTTAATATATAAGAATATAAATCCTCTCAGAAAGTGGAATGAGGTTAATGTTTCACTGCTAGCAAAACATACGTTTATAATTTAGAAGACAAACTTTTAATAAAAAAGATTTTAGCTTAAGAAATAAGATAAGTTTGTTCTTATTGAACATTCATTATCTGTAATTTCTTATTAAGAGGGAGATCTTAAAAATAAAGTAAATCTTTTATTAAAAAGATCTTTAAAAAATAGAAGTTTTAAAGAAAACTAATACTTTCAGTTTTGTCATTGCCAAGGTTTTACCACTACTTTGCTCTAATATTTCGTACTTTTTCATATAATATAAAGTTTATATGAGTGTGACTTTTTGATTGTATGTATAAATGATCATCAAAAGAGATAAGAAAATTAAGAGACTTATATGATGGAAGCTTTTGTGAAAATTATTATCCAGTTAATAAAAATGATATGAAAATACTAAAAGGATATACACGAATACTTGTAATTTTTAAGCAAGAAACTTTAAATATTTTAAAATCATAATTTCCATTTACTGAGTAAACGTTTAGTTTAACTGTTTTAAATTCGTATAAATTTAATTTACAGACTACTGAAAAATTAACAGCTCTGCCTAATGAAGCTATAAGCTTTTCGGCCATTTTACTTTATAATAAATGAAATATCCAGAGCAGGATTCTGAAGCTAAGGACTGGACTTACCAAGAAGACTTACTTCTAGCCTAACTAATTCAGTAGAAGGATGAAATAAAGTGGCATAAAGTAGCTAAAAAAATTAACAAAGCATTTCATAACAAACAAGAAATAAAAAAGCCCAACTAAGTAAAGAGAAGATGGGAGAAAGTGATGAAACCCATCTAACAATAAATGTGGGATAGGAGCGAAGCATAGAAATTTTGTACATTATCTTCGCAATACGTACATTCTAGCAGGCGGTTTTGGAATAGACTCAAGAAAGAGTTTAAAGGATATTCTTACAAAATGTTGATGCACAAATTAAAGTAACTAAAAGAACTTAACCAAGCTCAGTTTGTTTTACTACATAGAAATGTCATAACAAAAAGATAAATAGTTCCTAGCAGTCCATTAGATATGCTGTGTATGAGGTTAGAAATGGCGTAGTAAAATTGAGTAAGTGATTGTAACAAATACATTTCATTTATCTAATCTTTATTCTAATTTAAAGGTTTTTTATATTAATGTTATAAAATATAACTACCCATTACAATTTACTTTTCCCTTGCTAACAAAAAATCCAAAATAAGGAACTGAGTACTTCATATTTATGTAATCATTTCCATTTTTTAAATCCTTTTATAATTTAAATAATGCCATCACGTTGAGCTTTCTATTTATATTTTTAACTTTATATTTAAATCCAGTCAGTCAGATGTTCCAGCTTTATAAGAATCTTATGAGAAGTACTATTTTATAATAAACGGAAACAATAATGGAGGATAAACCTACTAATAAGATATATAAGAAACTGAATAAGCGAGTGTTCTATAAATCCATTATCACTTTTAGAGAAAAATGAGCATGATGGAAATATTTTGAGTCAATAATCTGAATTGAAGTATCTGTAAAAAATTGAAGTAAGAATTGCTAATTAATGATCCTTATAGCTAACTAGAAAGTTTCTATAATAAAAGAAACTGATTTATATAATCTATGCTGAAAAAGCATAAAATAATGTACTAGGATAGCAGTGTAACTTTCACGATACAGTCGTAAGTTTCCTTTAGAAAGTGTAAAGAACTTAGATAAAATAGTAAACTTTTTCATCAACTATAATTAATTCAATTGAGAAGTCAAACAATCAAATTTAAGTTTAATTTAAATCCTTCCATCAAGATATTTTACCAAATTGTATTAAAACTACTTCTATACAAAGTCTTAATTATTGGTTAAAACACTCTAATCTGAAATACGTTTAAAAAAGTTAATTGCCTACCAGAAAGTACTGCATCAAGAAAAAAACTCTCCAGTAAATCGAGCATAAATTAAAAGAGTTAATTCTAACCTTAGAAAGATAAAAATAACTTAAGAAATATAGATTTAAATACAGCTAAATAAGTAAAGTTTAGTTCTTAAAAATGAAAGATATTAATTTTATTATGAGGAAGATTTACTGTAATGGAATATGTTAGTTACAAAATATACTCTAATTCTCATTTATACTAGAACTATATATATTAAAGAAGAAAATAGCCCAAAATCTATTTAATCTAAATATTAAAAAAGAGGTTCTAAAATACCAAATTAGCTTGAATAAAAATTAAATGGTGCAATTAGTATCACTTATGTCTATGCGATACTTTTATCTTTATGTCTTTAGAGTTATGACTTGGGATTTAAAGAAAGATATTCAACTAAATTTTGAATAGTTAAATAGATTTATTTTATGATTATGTTCGCTGTAAAGTATAAATAGAGTTTAAAAGTAATTGATAAAGTTTATTTGTAATGGTCTCTTTAAATTAATTGCTATAGTTTAAGAAATAATAATAAAGAGAATGTCAAATAGATATGAAAGCTAAGTTATCTAATATATTATACTAGCTTTAAAGAAAACCACTTAGAATCTATATATATCTTCTCTATTAAGCTCTTATGTTATTCAATTGAGCTTTAAAGAGAATTATTTAATTTTCCTATATTTGAATATTTACATTTAAATATTAATAAATTTTTAGATTAACTAATATTTGGATAAGTTGATATATATCATGCAGGCTAATAACAATAAAAAAAACTAGAATGGATAAAAGTTAGATGAAAAGAAGAGTTAAAATATTTAATTTATAATAGAAGGAAAATGGAAATTAAAGATATAGTTTCGAAATGAAAGTTAATCATCTTCTTCCTGTCAATTTTTTTCTACTGGTTACTGTATTTCCTATGGCTATTTTTATTTTTTGCGCGTTAAAATTTTCAGATACAAATGCGGAATTTTCAACTCTCTCACGTCCTGAGTAAATAACATCTGTCATAAATAATTTTAATCCATAATTGCCAATGTTATTAAGACACATACAAGTAGCAAAAGCTTCAGCACTCATAACATCAGGATTTTTTTCCAATGTTCGCTCTAATGAATCTTAGAAAAGATTCAGCTAAGTTGCTTGTGAAAGTTTTGGATCCAATTTAAAAGTTAAATTTTGAAAATCTGAAAACTACAGAACGCAATTTTCATTGCCAGTGGATTGAACAAATGTTTAGATTAATTCATCCATATCTCTTACTTGTTTTGCTTCATATTCATCGCACAATGCTGTTAAAAACTTTGATTTTGAAGTAAGTTAATCTTCTTTGGTTCTAACCTTTTATTATATCAAATTAATTTTTTCATAGAATTGTTCCTCTGTTACTTTTTGAGGTTCCTGAGGGTTTAAATAAGCCAATAAATTCGTTACTTCTTTCGTAGAAAGTTTAAGATTTACTTACTTTACTTCTTGTTATAGCTACTCTAAATTTAAGTATTTTTGATCTTCTTTATCAAGGGAATTAAAGATTTCATGAGGCTATTTTGCTTATAAAGCCATCTTCCAGCAAATTATAAAAAGAAGAAACTCTTATTCGGAAGTCTGCTGAGGACATAGTCTCATCATAATTCTATGCTAAATATCACTATTTTCACTAAAGATTTATTGAATTAATTGAAACACTTCTACTGTAAAAGCTTCTCCTCCACATGCCAGTTTTTCAAAATTTTGCTTTGCATGAGATTTTCCTTTGTCTGGAGAATTTTTTTTATGAGTTTATTGTTTTTTTGTCTAACTTATAAGACTTTAAAATTTCATTCGAGCTCAAACTATAAAAATAATAAGTGGCTTATCCATCGGATTTGGATCGAAAATCTAGAGTAATCTGCAAAAGAGAATAGCATATTCCTAGCCTTCACTATGCAATCTTTGTAGTCCTTTAACTAGAGCTGCAATATTTTGACAAGCTAGTGATTTCAATCCATATTTTTAAATCATATAATCAAGCATAAACTAAGTCATTGGTCTAGGAATCACTTTAACTTAAATATCCTCCTAATCCTCTATAGCTTTTCTATCCATAATTTCTTCAAATAATTTGAAAATATTTAAAATAGGCATTTCTTTCTCGGTTTCGTATTCTTTAATTTATTGTAATAAAATATTATTTTGTAGTGACATTCTTTTTTGCTGTTCTCTTTCTTTTATTAAATTTTAAACAGAGGGTCTAAACTCGAATTCTTCCTCCTGTTTTATTTCTTCAGTTAGCTGTTTAATTACCCAGCTCTACTACTTTATTCTTTCCATATCTTTAACTTTAGACTCTATTAATTCATCATATTCTTCAGCCTTTTAGCGATATTCTTCTATGATAGACCTTAATTTTACTACTTCTTCTTCTGTGCCCTTTGCTTGACTTGAATTTTCTTATATGAATGATTTTAATTTTTCTTCTTCCTCTAAATCTTGTTTAAGAAACTAATTATCTTCAATAATAGTTTTAATTTTTATAATTTCTTCTACTGGACTTTTTTACTTACTTTAATTTTCTTCCTCCTTTTCGAAATCAAATGGTTTACCAGTATTATCATTTTCTTATTCCTCTAAAGTTATCTTTGATATTTTTTAAATGTTCTAATCTTCTTCTTAATCTTCTTAATCTTATTAATCTTATTAATCTTCATTGGGCTATTAAACGCTCATTTTCAATACTTACTCATACAAAGATTTCAATTGCTAACGTAGTAATTGATTTTCTCGATAAATGGAATATTTCTATTCACTTGCTATTAAAAAGCTATTTTAGATATTTTCCTGCATAGATTTTAGCTTTTAAATTTTCTCTTTCTTTCGTTATATAACTTGTTCTTTCTCATTTAACTAGGATTATACGTCTTTGCTCTAAAGCTACTAGTTATCAGACAATCTGCTTTCTTAGAGTTTATAAGCTGAATTTCTATTTTTTTCATTAAGATCTTAAATTTGAGTAAAGGAGGCTTGATTCTCTTATTCTAAATAATGATTTTGTGCTATTTCTTTTTACTCTTAACTTCCTTTATTTTTCTATTTATTAATTAGAGATTCTTTCTGCTCTGATTCTTAAGGATCATCGCAACAAGGAGAGCACTTACAGCATTTAGAGTTACCCATTAATATAAATTAATTAGCAATAAAATAATTTAAAATAACTAGCTTAATCACTAAAAACTTGCAGTAGTTAGAAAATACTTATAAGTTAACTCTTCCTTTAATCTTTATTCTCCTTAAATTCTATACTTTTAGATCTAAAATACAACTAACACAATGCTTCAAATAATAACTCTATACTAAGTTATTAATATACAAACAAATTGCTTAATGTCTACATAATATAATGAAGATATGCAAAGGAGAAATGCTAATAAAGCATAAATTTATTTATAAACTTAAGAGACTAATTAATATACAATACATTTTCTTAGATTTTGTATAGTTTGTATTAGCATTTTAAGAACTATTTATCACTTATTAACTACTTTTCATTTTTATTATAATTATACCCTTATATTTGTAGCAATAGATTTTCTCGTTTTATATTAAAAATTTTTTATTTTATTTAAAGTAAAAAAGTGTGAATTTGCTTGTTAATTTATTTCAGTTTGTTTCCTTTGTCTGTTTGATAATTATTAGAGCTTCTTTAAATTTTTAGTTTTCTTTATAAAAAATGTGTTTTTAATAAAGAACTAAAAAATTATTTTAGTTTACTTAATTATTCTCTTGATTTAGCTTTCTAAATTTACAAATTTATTATAAATAATAAAGCGAAATCTTTTTATATTGTGAAGATTTTAGATCATATAATAAATGACTAGTGTGATAGAGATATTACTTGAGGATTAGAGTTATTTTAGTATTTTAAAATAATTATTATATTTTTTTCATCTTATATGCTAGGTACGTTCCTTAATCTTACTTTAACATTTTTCATTTAATTAAATAAATTTCCTAATGAAATATTTTAAGCTGCTCTTATTTTAGTAATTTTTCTTAGTAAGTATGCATCCGGTTCTTTGGATATGAATAATAGATTTGAGAATGAAAATTAAAAATATATATGATGAGACTAGCTTTAACGATTGAAATTGATGATTAAAAAGTTCGTAAAGAATCATTTCTTCTTCGCTAATTTCTTTCTACTTGTGACAGTTGAACCCAATTTAGCAGAATTTAAGCTTTCACCTAGTTGAGAGGTTTCTTGTCTTGAAGGACCAGTGTAAAATACTTCATGAGTAAATTCTTTCAGCCCATAACCTCCCAAATTATTTGCAATTGCCATTGAAGCAAATGCTTCAGCACTCATTAAACTACCAGTCTAGTTTTTTGTTCTATCTAATGCTTCTTAAAATAATTTTTAAACTTTAGGCTCTTATGTCTAAGGATCAACGTTCTAGATTAACGTTTAAAATTCAGAAAGCTCTAAGGTACCATTTCCATCAGTATCGAATTTGGTGAAAAGAACTTATAGCGTATCCATATCCCTTACTCTTTTAGCTTCATATTCATCTGATAATGCTGTTAAAAATCTGCTTTTTGAAGTTAAATAAGAGTCTTTCTTCTTCATTTTTGCTAAAAGAATTTAATATTTTTCATTCCACTCCTATGCATTTATATCTCCTGTTTTATCTGAATCTATAAAGTTTACCAAACTTTCTGCTTCATTCTGCGTAAGTTTGATGTTTAAAATTTTCCACATTCCTTATTGAAGCTCTTAAGAGTTAACTGATCCTGTTTAATCTTTGTCCAACAAATTGTAAACATCCTAAGGTTTATTTCCAAGTCTTTATATTTTCCAACACACAATAATATTGTAAAATTCAGCATCCTTTAGATTCTCTGGCTTGAGACGTTAAAGAACGCTATTTTATAAGTCCTAATTATTAGGGAAGTAATCTAAAATTAGTTGAAAAGTATCTATAAGAGGAGCTTCGCCTCCGCAAACCATTTACTCGTATTGTTATTTACCAAAAGTGGCAGCTCCTTGTTTAGCTTTTCCTTACATTAATTTCTCTTTTCTTGTTTCAAAAGCTGCCATTATTTTCTTAAAATCATTTCTCTTATCAGTCAAGTAAACTGCAAGACTGTTATCGATTGGATCTGGGTCAATTATTTGCAAGATTCTGCAAAACAAAGTTGCATATTCTGATTTTTCATTATGTAACCTTTATAAGCAGTGAATAAGTCCTGCTATATTTTTGCAGGCCATTGATTTTATTCCATATTTTTATATCATAAAATCAAGCATAAACTAAGTCATAGGACGAGGGCAAACACCTGCTTTAATATCAAGTTAGTCAGAAATATATTTAGCATCCATAATTTCTTCGAACGATTTGAAGACATTAGTCACACTCATTTCCTTTTCTCCTTTAAACTCTTAAATTTTGGAAAGTAGAATATTATTCTTTAACTGATCTTGCTTTTATAATTTCACTTATTCAATGATATTCTCTACTGTAGCTACATCCTAAATTTAAATTGTCTCTTCTTAAATTTCTTGGACCACTTAAGCTTCCTGTACATCTTTTTCTTCTTCTGGTACTTTATTGAGTATTTGCTTGTACTATTCTTGTAACATTTTAATAAGTTCCATGTCTTTTAGTTTTTCTTACTTTAGCTCATCAAAATTTTGAGCTTTTTCTTAAAAGGTTTCAAGTTAATCTTTTAGTTACTGAATTTCGAAATCATAATTGCTATGGTTTTCTAGTTGCAATTTTAGTTAATCAATTAAATTTTGTAGTTCTTAGATTTAATGTTCATTTTCTTTTTCTTTTTCTTTAAGTTGAACTACTTGAACTTCAAGTATTTCACTTTTTTCAGCCTTTGGCTTTAAGGATTCAAGAGTAGAAATCAAAGCACTAATTTGCTAGTATTTCACTAATAATTCTTAGTGCTATTTATAAAGAGAATCTTTTTCCTAATTTTATTAACTTAGTGATCCTTATAATTTCTAGTTTTCCCCTTTATATAAAATTATTTTTTATTTCTTTTTGCTTATTTTTTATTATTTTTATTCTTATTCTATCTTTAGACTATTCAGATTTAGAGAAAGCTTTTTATTTTCCTCTTCTTTTTGAGATAATTGCATTGATATTGTTTGAAGTTCGCTTTAGTTTCCTGAACTAGAGTTTTCTAATATCTTTCTTTATTATTCAGAAGTTTATAACTATATTTCTAACTCATGTATTCTAGTTTCTAGATTCGGAGTTTTATCAGCTAAAGGTTTGATTAAGAGAATATTTTAATTTAACTTTTAAGTTTATTACTTGTAATCACTTATCTTTTGTTTTTTCTTTACTATTTTTTATTGCTTTGATTCGAAATCAGATTTTAGACTTTCCAAAGATTAAGAAAGTCTCTTAACTTCTTCTTCCTTTGTAGTTAATTTCATTGATATAGTTTGGAGTTCGTTTTAGTTTCCTGAACTAGAGTTTTCTAATATCTTTCTTTATTATTCAGAAGTTTACAACTATATTTCTAACTCTTGTATTCTAGTTTCTAGATTCGGAGTTTTATCAGCTAAAGGTTTGATTAAGAGAATATTTTAATTTAACTTCTAGTTTTACTGTTTGAATTCACTTATCTTTTGTTTTTTCTTTACTATTTTTTATTGCTTTGATTCGAAATCAGATTTTAGACTTTCCAAAGATTAAGAAAGTCTCTTAACTTCTTCTTCCTTTGTAGTTAATTTCATTGATATAGTTTGGAGTTCGTTTTAGTTTCCTGAACTAGAGTTTTCTAATATCTTTCTTTATTATTCAGAAGTTTACAACTATATTTCTAACTCATGTATTCTAGTTTCTAGATTCGGAGTTTTATCAGCTAAAGGTTTGATTAAGAGAATATTTTAATTTAACTTTTAAGTTTATTACTTGTAATCACTTATCTTTTGTTTTTTCTTTACTATTTTTTATTGCTTTGATTCGAAATCAGATTTTAGACTTTCCAAAGATTAAGAAAGTCTCTAATTTTCTTCTTCTTTTGTGGTTAATTTCATTGATATAGTTTGAAGTTCGTTTTAGTTTCCTGAACTAGAGTTTTCTAATATTTTTCTTTATTATTCAGAAGTTTATAACTATATTTCTAATTCTTGTATTCTAGTTTCTAGATTCGGAGTTTTATCAGCTAAAGGTTTGATTAAGAGAATATTTTAATTTAACTTCTAGTTTTACTGTTTGAATTCACTTATTTTTCCTTTTTTCTTTACTATTTTTAATTGATTTTATTCAAGATCAGCTCTTAAGCTATCAAGAGATTAATTGAGTTTCTTATTTTCTTCTTCTTTTGCGTCTAATTGCAAAGATAAGTTTTAAAATTCGCTTTAGTTTCCCGAACTAGAATTTTCTAATATTTAATTCTTTTATTCAACAGCTTAAAGTTTCTACTCTAAATCCTTTATTTTTGTCTCTAAATTTGGTACATTATCAGCTAAAGGTTATATTTGAAGAATGTTGTGATTTAATTTCAAGGTTTACTGCTTAAAGTTATCTATTTTTTATTTCTTCCTTATTATTTTTTATTATTTTTATTCTTATTCTATCTTTAGACTATTCAGATTTAGAGAAAGCTTTTTATTTTCCTCTTCTTTTTGAGATAATTGCATTGATATTGTTTGAAGTTCGCTTTAGTTTCCTGAACTAGAGTTTTCTAATATCTTTCTTTATTATTCAGAAGTTTATAACTATATTTCTAATTCTTGTATTCTAGTTTCTAGATTCGGAGTTTTATCAGCTAAAGGTTTGATTAAGAGAATATTTTAATTTAACTTTTAAGTTTATTACTTGTAATCACTTATCTTTTGTTTTTTCTTTACTATTTTTTATTGCTTTGATTCGAAATCAGATTTTAGACTTTCTAAAGATTAAGAAAGCTATTTGTTTTCCTATTATGACTGGGCTAGTTGCAAGGCTATATTTTGAAGTTCTTGCTAATTTCCAGAGCTAGAACTTTCTAGAATTTTTTTTTACTGATCTATAGCATTCAATTATGACATTAGTTCTTGGATTTTAGCTTCTAATGTAGGTACTTTATCTGCTGCAGGCTAAATTTCCTACATATTTTTGTTAAGTTTCTAATTTTAACTTTCAAGTTGCTGAATTTAGTTATGAGCATCTTGCAATTGTTTATTTTTAAGATCATCTATTTAAACATTAGCGGCATCTAAACTTGCTTTAGTCGTTGCAAGGTTTTATAGAAGTTATTTTATTTAACTATCCTACGATTAAGAAACTTATTCATTCTCCTACAACTTTTAAGCTATTCCATCAAAAGATTTCTATAAATTCTAGTTTTGATCTCTAGTTTCAGCTAATTTTTTCTTTTTCTTCTCTTTTTTTAGGACTAAAACACTCATTTATTATCCAATTTCACTTGATGCACTCGCTCTTTCTTCTAACTAAACGTTAAATTCTTCATTTTTTAGCTTCAATTAGCTTATTTAAGCTTTAAGGACTTCAATTTCTTTTTCTCTTGAATTGCTTTACTCTTAAAGCATAATTATAGAATTCTCCTTTTCACTTATTAATTTTTACTGTTTTTGATTGGAAGTCTCTAGCTCATTCAACTTTTAATTTTCAGAGTCTAGTATTTTTTAGATTTATTGATTTTAGCTATTTAATTCATCTATTTTTTAGTTTAATTGAGCTTCTTACTGGTCTTTTTATTCTGTGATTTGCTTATTTTAAGATTATAGAGTTACATTTTATCCAGTTAGAACTCCTATTTATACTTGAAGCTCATTTTTAGAGTCCAATAATTAAGATAACTAATTTTATAATTCATTCTAGCTAAGTCCTAAGTTAGATCTCTCATTTTCTAATTGTTGCTTTAGATTGTTCAAATTATTCTATAACTATTCAATTTGTTACTCTTATTCAACTTATTTTAAGTTTGATTCGTTCTGAATTTACTAAGCTTTTTTTCGTTCTGATTCTAACTCTTGCTGAACTTTTTATAGCTACTCAAACTATGTTTTCTACAATTACTACTAATTATTTGAATTTTTAGCTTTTTCCTATTCTAATAATGCTTGCAAGGCTAAATATTCGGAATCCTTATCCTGAGATTATTTTATACTTAAGTCCTAACTCTCTCTATACTTTTTTCTTTCTTCCTCCAGTTATTATTTTATCTATTTAGTCTCTTAATCTTTAGAACTGCTCAATTTTTATAACGCTGCCATTTCCACCACATTCTACTCAGTTTACTTAATAATTTCTTGAAGTTAATTTGTTTCTTTATCTTTTTGTTTTCTGCTATCTCTCAATTTCTGTTTAGTCTTAGAAATTTTGTTTTCCTTTACGAGTATAATATTATTATGGTCTTCACTTATTTTAGATATCTTCTAATTTAAATTTTCTTAAGTCTATTTATGTTTCTACTGTTCTTCATCATACATTACCATATACTTATCAAGATTAGATTATTTTTATTTTAACTCATTCTAAAGAGTATCGTTTTCCTTTTAGCTTTATTCAAGATGGGCTTTCAACTCAATAGTTTACTATAACAAAGCAGCAGAATCTTATTAGGTATTTGAAGAGCTTCTTAGCGCTTCCTCTAGTTGTTTATATTTAGAAGCCATTATATCATATTCCTAGCTCTTAGTCTTAAGATTTAATTTAAGTTCTTAAAGTTATTTTTCTTAATTCTACATTTGGCTATTAAAGTCACTTTCTTTTTTCTAAAGAATAGTTATTTGTAATAGCAGCTTTTCATTCTCTTTTTTGAGTATTATTTCTTACTAATTATCTGGTTCAGTTTCAAGAGGCTTTTTAGAACTTTCTCTTCTTAAAGTTTCAACCTACTCTTATAGTATTTCCTTTTCTTGATTTGAGGAGTTAAGCATATTTGTTAACTCTTATATCTTTTGGTTTGATTTCTTTAGTTAAGCTTCTGAAGCTGCTCCTGATTTTAAGTTAGTTTTTCCTGGTCTTCTAAGAATTATAATGATAAAAAGCACTGGAACTATAAACCTTATTAGCGCTTCAACCATAACCCACTAGAAATGGTCAAAAAAGTCTTCCGCACCCATTTTTTATAAATTACTTAATCTAAGTCATAAAAGGTGTAACGATCAATTCTGATATAAGGAAGGGATTAATATTTCATAAATTAAGCGTTAGTTTATACTTTCCTTACTTAATTAATCTTTTTTCTTGTTTATTGCTATAATTGTTTAACCATAAGTATTTTCATCTGTCAATCCTTTTAAGTTGATATTAATACACTTACTTAGCTTTCCTTTCCTAAATGCTTAACTATATGTTTCTTTCCTTTATATTTATTTTACTTTTACTTATAGTTGTATAACTCAGCTACTTTAATCTAGAAAATAATGCTTAAAAATTTTTTTGCAATAATAAACTCAAAAAGAAAATGATGATTTTCAATATATCATATAGATAGTAAAATAACTAGCAGCAAGTTTTATTTTATTGATAAGGAGTAAGTGAATATATTTCTAGGGTTATTATCAACAATAAAGTTAATTTCATTCTTTCACTCCTTCATTTTTATTGCATTCTTGACTTCACTAAAATAACTATTAAAGTGTTCTTTTCTAGTAACTCTTTGCTCAACTATTTATTTAGTTTAAAAAAATTATTTTATTACATCATTAGAAGCAAGGATTGCTATGGGCCTTAGTAAAGTAAAAACTCTACTAGATATAAAAAGTAAAGGGTAGGAATAATAAATATTAAAGATATAGTTAATCCTTTAGATTAGAATACAAAAAGTTAAGTATATTTGTAATAGGTAATATCTACTCTTAATTAAGACTTTAGGATTTATTAGCAATACTTTAAAGCTTCCTAAATCTATTACTTTATAGTTTTATAGTTCATTGAATCGTAAATTGAGCTGCTATTTTTTAAAGCTCATTATAGATAGATTTCTTATTTCGTTCTATAATGAATACTTGTGCAAGTATTAGCATATATCTTTAAGTAGCATCGATTTAAGTATTATGATAAGGCTAAAATGATAGAAGTATATTTTATTTAAAAGAACTAAATTCCTAATTATATATATATACTTATAATATCAGCTTACCTCTTACTTTATATTACAATTCCTTATAACACTAATTAATTATTAATTCCTTTCCTAATACTTAATTAAGTTTGTTGGAAGTTTCACTAAGACTTCTTATTGCAAGTATAAGTTTAGAAATTAGAGTATTTATTAGTATGAAAATATTTCTATATAAGTGAAATAATTATTGAGATAATGAAATAGCTTGGTTATTTAACAGAGCATAGTTTAATAATAATTAAATAGTAAGAAAGCTAATAACTAATTAATTATGCAGCTAAACATAGTCTAAGGGATTTATATAGCTAATTCAATACTAATGCTTAATTTATTAAATTTAGGGTTAAATAGTTAACTAGATTGTAGAAATTTCATCAGCTTTATCCTTAATTAGTCTTTCAATATTTGTACTTTTAGAAAAATCTTATAAATAAAAATTAAATTTCTATTTATACTGAAAAAAGCTATATTTCTAAATAAAGACAAGAGATTTAATATAATAGATATGGTATACAATGCTATAAAAGTTAAAATTAATATAAAATCTATTAAATTACCTTTATATGCTTGCATAAGCTAAGGGTATAAAGTAAAATCTCTTTTATATATCATTTATTTAAACCTTATAAGACTAAGAAGTAGTAATATCTAATCTAATTTTGCTTTAGTAGTTTTAAAGGTTAAAAGCTAGCTTTATTTATAATATTTCTAGTATAAATTAATATTCTAAACTCTGATTTAAAAATATATTAATCTTATAATTTTATTAAGCTTCTTTAGTATATTTCAATTAGCTAGAATAAATTAAAATTATTATACTTAAGGGATTAAAAGCTCTAATTAAAAAGGAAAATGCGGGAACAACTAATTTATACAACTTAAAATTGAAATATATACTAGAAACTTTAATTGATTAATAGAAGGAGAAAGAATGATCTATAAGTATTTAAAAGAATAATAGTTAATACAACTTTAAAAATACTAAAAAGAGTATTTGCACTACTTTAATACCTAACACTATGAAAGTCATAAATAGATTTAATTATTCTAAATCATTTGATTTGGTTTATAAAGAATAAACTTATAAATAAATTATAAGTTTAAACTGTTTAGATTTATAAACTAATTAAAGAAAAATTAACTTATAAAAGTACTAAGATATTAATTAGACTAATACAAGTAGAGATTAAGAAAGCTATTATTTATAACTGTGTAAATAATATATTTTAAGACTAATTAGAAGATAATAAGTATATATGAGTCATTTTTATTATATTTTTTTTAATTTAGTAGATAAATCCAAATATTTACTCAAATCTATCTTTTTAAACATTTACTATGGTCTACGTTTAGTTGGTATATATCTAATGATTAATGATAAAAACTAAATTACTTTATAACTCTATTAACTACTAATCTATAATAAATAGATCTACAAGCTTATTTTATTCTTTTATTGCTTAAAAATTGTTTCTTTTCAGTCTAATAATTCATCTTTACTTTATTTGATTTACTACTAAGAAGGAAGTAAAATTAAGCAGCATAATAATCTAAATAAATACTTTTTACTTAGAACTAACGAAGCTTTTTAAAATTATAATTAACCACTTCAAAAAGTAAGAGAAATATCTTGCTTAACCAATGCCAAGGTATTTCTAGTTAGAGATAAATACTTATTTAAGTATAATAAGGATTTATTAGAATTAATTAGATTTAATAATGAATAGTTAGCAGATTAAATTCTCCTTAGCTTATCACTTCTATTAGCTCTTATACTACTATCATTAACTCAATAATCCTTCTATTTTTGTCATATATTTAGCAAGTATTGTCTATTGGAGTATGAATATGACTATGTATTGTTTTAAAGGAGAGTTTAGTCTAGAAGGAAATAAATAGAAATATAATTTTAAGTAAAATAAATAATTATAAGATGAATTCTAATTTAGGAGAGAAGGAAAAACAAAGGATGTTACATTAGAAAGATAAAGGAAATAAGTATATAAAATCAAACAACTATGAGAAAGCTGTCAATTGCTATACTAAAGGATTATAAATTGATTCTTAGAACACTGCTTTATTGAGTAATCGCTCTTTAGCATATTTGAAGCTCTAGCAATGAAAAGAAGCTTTAGAAGATGCAAATAAAATTATTTAGCTGGATCCAAATTATCTTAAAGCTTATCATAGAAGAGGTAATGCAAATATGAAGCTTTAAAACTATGAATAAGCTTTGGCAGATTTAATGGAGGTCAAATAAAAGAACACTGAGAAAGATTCACAACTACTAATTGATATTGAATTCCTAGAAGAGAAAATTAAAGAAAATTAAGAATTACAGGAAAGTTAAGACTAGGGAACTTATCATTTTTTGGGTGACGAGTTAGATAATTTATAATAATCTTAAAATGATAACTAATAAAGAGATTTTAGCTAAAATCAGAACCAAGAATTTGCTTTATTAAAAAAGATAATAATGCAAAAACCGGAAAACTCTTGGTGATCTCAATCATACGATGATGAGGAATCGCTATTATAAACCTTAAAGGAAGTTAAAGAGTTAAAAAATGAGGCCAAAGAGAAAAAAAGTATGTAAGAGTATCTAGAGGCTACAAAAATATATTAATAATGTGTATAAATGATTTAGTCAAGGATTCCTAGTATAGAATACGAATAAACCTTTCTAAGAAAGAATATTATCTTACTAATTGAAATTTCTGATTGCTATTTTTAAATGTAAGAATATATTAAAGTAGTAGAGGGAACTACTTTTATAATGTATCTGATAAAGAATTTTACATAAGACTTAAATGATTAAAAGATTATTGCTTTATAATTAAAAATCTTGCTTATGAAAGCTTTAAGTTTTGAAATAAAATAGTTCACTTAATAAGCACTACTTGTTTTTTAAGAAATTCTCAGAATCGATCCTGAAAATTAATAAGCTCTATAAGGTATGTAAAGAATCTCACCAGATATAAGTTAATAAGAACCTATATTTAAATAATAAGAAGAATAAGGCAAGACGCAATAAAATAATAATGTTGAAGGCAATCATAGTTAATAAGAGTAAGAAGAAATAAGTTTAAGTTAAGAAGACTAGAAGAATGAAAAAAAGCAGTAAATTCAAATGGATTTGAGTAAGATTCAAGAATAAGCAAATAAATCTAAAGAGAAAGGAAACAAATTTATGCAAGATAAAAATTTCGAATTCGCTGCTACAAGTTTTAAAATTGGAATAGAACTTATTAAGAAGTACACAACAGATTAATAATAGAACCAAATTCAGGAACTTAAATAAACTTACATATAGTTACTCACCGATCGTTCTTTAGCTTATTTAAATTAGAATAATTTTGTGGAATCACTTAAAGATAGTGAATAAGCACTTAAACTTGATCCTTTAAATTTATAAGCACTTTATAGAAAAGCTAAATCTTTAAAGGAACTAAACTAAGAATTATAGGAAGCTGAAAGATGCTTACAAATATTTATTAGTAAGAAGAAGAAAAACAAAGGAGATGCTAAAAAATTGCTAGAAGAAATAAGAAATATTATTAAGTAGTAAGAGTAACCTGAAGAAGATAAAGTTGAAATTCAGCAAACTTAAGTCTCTCAAAATATAAAAGATAGTGAATTAAAAACATTGAAAGAAGAAGACATCTCAGAGCAATCAGTTTAATAAGGGAAAAACAAAAATAATTAAAAAATTTAATCTTAGACATCTTAAAATAAACAAAATTTGGAAGAATAAAAATAAATTTAATAAAAAGAGGGTTAAAAAAATCCGTAGCAAGCATTAGGCAAAAATAAAATAAACTAAGAGACAATATTAAAAGCAAAATAATAGTTAAATTAATCCTATAAATTTTAAATTCCTAAATCCTTTTATGAATTTGAAATTCAAGTTAATAAATTCAGAAATGATAAGAAAAAAATATATGATTACTTACAAGTAAGTTGTAATAATATTTAGTAAATTCCATATGAAAACTATTAGTAGTTCATCTAAGGAAGAGAGATTGGAAATGATATTTCAGCTTTGATTTTCACTAGCATTGACGAGCATGTAGAGGAAAAAGATTTCTTTAATATGACATAATTTTTAAAACTGATTTTCAACTCAAACAAATTTGGAACAGTCTTAAAAATGTTTACTAAAAAAGAAAAGGAGAGTAAGTTTTATAAACATATTCAGCTATTGAAAGTGTATTAAATAAACTATAAAGTTAAATGGACGTTTCAGAACTACGGCAGTTGTTTAATGGTTAAGCTTGATAACTTTTAAAGATAACTAATAAAGAATACTTAATAAAATTAATTCTTTACATATTAATTTAATTTTCTGCTAGAAATATAAGCTTTTATATTTAAATATACCTATATAATTATTAGGTATTTCTCTATCTCTCTACTTTGTCATCCTTACCAAAAATATTTTTTATTATTACATTCAGATTTGCTTTAAGTTTCGGAGTTATAGAAATTATTGCTGCTAATATTTTAAAATAATAGACTTTAATACTTTTAAGAATTAAAAGAGTGAAGATTATTTTGAGATGTGTATAAATTATCTATTAAAGCATACAGAATAAAATAAGATAAATATCAAATGCAACTCCAAAACTCATTGTAGCAGAGATTGAAAACTCTTTGCTCATTAGGATGAGGCAATCTCCAGTTACGTATATATTTGCCAGGGAACAAAGTAATTTTTCAATTCTTAATGATTCCTTAATCAAAAGGTTATATTAAGTAATTTTTTACTTTATTATAGGGCTTTAAATACGTTATTCTCTCTCTTAGAGAATGCTCCCACATAGTTTATCCAGTAGAGATTAAGAATCCTACATAAATACATAAATATCCTGCAAGAACTGCAAATAGAAGGATAAATCCACATAATAAAAGGCATTACCATCTTGTAGTAGCTATAGCTAGTCATATAGTTCATGATAAGAACCATAATTCGAAAAAAGTGAATAATCAGAATCTCCCATGATTAAATTCACCAACACAACCACCAATCCAAAAGCAATGATGATCATATTTAGCAACACACTATTTGCAATCTTTACAATGTTTAGCACGAAATGGCTGAATAAAATGAACTTACTACAGTTAAATTGCATATTTCACAAAAATAAGGTTCAGGCTTTTTTCACTCCAACTCTTAACTCTATTCTTCGTCATATACGATAGTTTCTAATTAAGATTATGTTACATATCCAACTCTTCATCCTGTTGTTAGGAATAGTATAACTGCAATTAATTTTACAAGAAAGTAAAAAGAAAGTTAGGTTATAGAAATAGATCAAAGAGCGTTTTCATAAATATACATAACATAGAAACCAAATGCATGAGCAAAGAAATAGAATATTCTAGCACCAATAAGAGCAGCATCCATTTTCTTTTTCAAAGTAAAAAACTTTACTTTTAATTAATAAAACTTCAAATATTTTTAAAATTAAAGTTTAAAATAAGTAAATACTGATATTTTTAGCTTACATTTTAGCATCTTTTTGCAATTTACTAAAAGTTAATTTAAATAGAATATTTAAGTTTAGCTATTTCAAAGTAATTTAGAAAGTTTTAATAAATGAACCTTTTAAAATCTAAAATAAATAAGTTACTTCTTCTTAAAATATTTCTTCAGAATTAAATTTTTTCAATTTATTTCTATAAATCAAGATTTCTTAATCTTTTTTATTATTTACAACGATAAAAATAGATAAAGCTATAAAATTAGTGTTGCCTTATTTAAAATTTTAATATTCATTCAAAAAAATAGCAAAAATATTGAATTATCATTATGCTCTGTTCAAACAAGTTAATAAATCAAACTTATCCACTATCTTTATTTTAATATATTGGCTTTTTCTTTTACTAATTTAAAACTATTTTCTATTTTTAGAAAAAACTGAGATGGATATTATATGCTTAATAGAAAACATTTTAGATTACTATAGATGTAATTTATTTGAGTTGGATATGAAGGCTTTAATTAAAAAGTGTATATAGTAAATATAAAAATTCATAAATTAAAGAAATTTTTATTTAAGCTCTGCTTGAATGATGATCTATGATTGACTAATTTTAAATATTTATGCTTAATACTAACTAGAATTTTTACATTAAATATAGTTATATTAGTCATATTTAATTAAAATTAATGCAATCTGAGCTGTTCAATTTTAAACTTAGAATAAAAAACCTTGATCATATGAACTATAATATCAATTTTGTATAATACAATGTTTGATAAATTCATGTTATGCCTTCTTTTATTTTTGGAGTTTTAGTAATTATAAAAACAAATATTTTGGTCCTCAAAAACTAAATAATTAGATGTTAAAATTCTTAAAATAATCCTTCTAAACAAAAGGCATTTTTATTTTTTACCATTTTTTCTTAAATATAAAATAAGAAAAAGAGGGCTAAAAGAATTTAACAGGTATAGACATATAGCAGCTTAAAAACACTAAGAATTAATGATTATGGCAAAGTTTTTAACTAGATAGACTAAGAATTAATAATTTCCTCTAGTCATTAATATTTTATATTTAATTGCAATTCTAAACAGGAAAATCTAATTTGTTTTTAGGTAGAAAATTTAAGAAAATTAGAAAAAATAGAAAGCTTAGAACCTACTCTTTATTTTATTGAAAGTAAACCAAATTAATCAACCTAAATAAATAAAATAACATACTTTGAACTTGGTTATTGAAATAGATTTAAGACAAGCATATAATGATGTTAGAATTACATTTTATGGTTAATTTTAAAACATTATAAAGCATAAAAATAAAATAGTAATAAAAGTGTTAGAATTTTGAATTGAGTAATGATAAATCCCTAAGAATTATAAGAAAAAGCAGGAGAGATAAATAAAATATATAAGGAAAGAATAATAAAATATGGCAGATAATTAGTTTTCAGTTTTTATATTCAAATTTAACAATAGGAGCTTTATAATGATCCTAATTTTATCTATTTCATTACTTTATTTTAATATCAAAATATTTAAAAGATATTTTTTAGAAGAAACTAATAGTTAGTGAAGCAAAAGACAAGATTTAACTTTAAAACAAACAAAACAGGCTACATTTTAAATAGGATTGAGAAAGAGTTTTCATAAAATGCAATGCAAATTTTCAAGCATGATAAGAAAAGAATATAGTAAAGGATATAAAGATTAGTATTAAGTTTAAACTTTTGATAGAAATGATAAAGCAATATTTTTTAATTACTATTTTCTAATATCTTAATATTGATTATTCCTTTACTTTTAACTTCTATTGATGCTTATGCTTATGATTGCTGCTTCTAAAGACTTTAAAGCTACTATCTAGAGCTTATTGCTTATAATCCTAATGTTCATTTATTTTTATTAAATTTTACAGTAGAGTTAAAGTTTTTTCTTACAGAAAAAGGAAAATACGGATCCTTGGTATAGTTAAAAAGCAATATATTTTAGTAGGTAACTTTTACATTGAAAATACGGATCGTTTATTGATATAAATTTAACTTTAGAACATATTTTTTATAAATGGCAAGAACAAAGCAAACAGCTCGTAAGTCAACAGGTGGTAAGCAACCACGTAAACATTTGGCAACAAAAGCAGCACGTAAATCAGCAGCCCCACAATCATCAGCTACTGTGAAGAAAACACATCGTTATCGTCCTGGTACTGTAGCTCTACGTGAAATTCGTAAATTCTAAAAGTCAACTGAGCTTTTAATTAGAAAGCTACCTTTCTAACGTTTAGTTCGTGAAATTGCATAGGACTTTAAATCTGATTTACGTTTTTAGAGTTAAGCAATTTTGGCATTGTAAGAAGCAGCAGAAGCTTATCTAGTAGGATTATTTGAAGATACAAACTTATGCGCTATCCATGCTAAAAGAGTAACAATTATGCCCAAGGATATCTAGTTGGCAAGAAGAATCAGGGGAGAGAGAACTTGAGTGAAGATAACACTTTTAATCATTTTCTAGCGATTTTATTTATTTTTCTATTTAACTTTCTTCATCTAAATTCCTTCATTTTCTTCAATATTCAATCGAAATAACGTTTATCTACCTAAAATTTTAGACTAGTAATGAAATTATAAATTCACTCTATAATCTAATTCTCTAAGTTGATTTTCTTAAGCATTCTAAATACTATGATGAGTATTTTAAGTAAATAAGCCATTACACGCTACTAAATAGTTAGCCAGTTAGTTTAAGTAACTACAATCTATAAGCTGAACTATATAGTATTAAAGATGATATATCTTAAAAATTAAATTAGTAATACTAATATAAAAGCTATTGTTAAAGAAGTAAGTAAAAGAGTTTAATAGGATATAAAGGATATCAATATATTTCTTATTTTTAAATTAAAAGTTAAATTTAAAGATTCTTAATTAAGGTCACTCTATTTCCATTGCGTTGCTTTCTTCCTAAACCTACTACTAATTTTCGACTTTGTTTTCTTCCTACTACTTATTTTATTGCTCTTATGCTTATTCTTACTAGTCTAATTATTCTTAAATTTTCATATGCTCCATTTCATCTACTAATTCGTTCATTGGAATAAGAGTTTCTTCAGGATTTGGAGTACTAACAGTTAAATCTCTGAATAAGGTAACTTAAGCTCTCATTTCAGGATCTTCTTCAAGTTCTTAGAAGAATTCTTCTTTGTCTGCATCTTCTTTTTTATTTATTCTTTCTATTTCCATTCTTTATACCTTCCATACTCTTTTCTTTGGAGGATGAAGTTTTTTTACTAAAACAACATCAGGAAAGTATTAAATTTGTAAGTTCTAAAAATCATAACCCATAACTGTATCTCCTGGGTATAAAAAATTCAGGTTTGTAGGAATAACCATACTTGAAATACCAACTTCATCTTCTCTAGCAAGCTCTACATCTACTAATCCATCTCCTCTTTATTCAGTGTTTAAAACTAAAAAGGGAGTAAGTTGCTTTTTATTAGCATAGCTTCTAAAAGGATTTTTCCAATATCTTTCAGAAGGAAGTTCAATTGCCTTTAATGTTGCTATATCCAGCAAATGGATCTATTTGCTAATTTTCTAAACTTTAAAAACTGGTCCAGCGCCACCAGCTAAAGGAGTATCTAGAATAACCAAGTCATCTTTACAAAGAGGAATTATTTCAACACTAAAGGAAAACTTATAGTTATATGTAGAAGTATGAACATCATGAGAAATTAATTGCTTGCTTGTCTTAACTTAGATAGAATAAATCTAATGCAAAAAGTCCACAAATTTCTAAGCCTCTGTTCTAGTAGCAAAGTCAAAATCAATTCCATAATCTGCTTCTGTGATTTTAATGGTTTTTCTATGCGCTCTATGCTTTAATAGGACTTATTCTAAGAATAGTAGAGTACGCTTATGGTCTACTCTCTATCTTACTTAGACTTTTGCTTTCCAAATATGAGGAGTTTCATTTCTAGTACAATCTGGACATTATAAGCCATGAATAATAAATTCAATTACTACGCTTTACTATAAAGTAGTGTTAGTTAGAACATCTTTCTATATTGTAGCTTTAATTTTAAGCCTTTTACTATGAGGTTCAGTCCAAATGAAATTTGCATCAATTATTTTTACTTTATTTAAACCCTTTACTTTCTTTAATAGCAAGTGAAGAAGTTCAACCGATTCAGGCTTGCATGAAACCCAAGGAGGTTTTTAGTATCTTTAGCATTTTGAGCAGAATTATATAATGCAAGTAGTTTCAATGCCTTCTGCAATATTAATTTTTGATTTTAAGCAGTCTGTACACATATTCAACTCACTTGCAATCATTGGAACTCCACAAAGGCAGCACAAACTATAAAATAAAAGATTACATTGTTGCGGCTGTATGCTGAAATTAAACTTGCTCCATTTAATTTTATCAAATTTTAATATCTCTATATTTATGAGAGGATTTAAACCAAGCATCGCTATTATTTAAACCTTTCAATTCATTATATTTACTTAGGGATATTCTTAAATAATATTAAGTCACTTCAAAATCTAGATTCAAATCCCTATCTTATGATTCAAATAGTTTCCTTTAATCTCTATTTTGATTAATATTTTTATCTCTTTCTAGCTTAAATTTGAATCTCACAGTAGTAGTAAGCTAATAACATAATTTAGCTTATCTTAGTGATTTATATATCTTAGTAATTCTAATTTCTAAGTAGCAGCATTTGCTACTAAGAAACTAAAATTTCTTTTTGATTTTTTCTTCTTACTACAAATAAAGCAATAATAAGGATTTACAAGCAAGTAGCTAAGCTTAGATTAATATTAAATAAGCATAGATATAAAATAGTAAGATAACTATAATTTAGTTAAAATAACTAATACAAAGTATATCTAAGAAATATACTAAAGCTTGCTATAATATTTTACCTCTTGGTAATTTTAAATTGTCATATCATGTGAAAGGTTAAAATTACTGTCCTTATTTTATTTAGTTAGCTAGTACTATATAACTTATTATTACGTCTCCTTTATCTTAAAATGCTATTTATTATTTTACTATTTAACTAACTTAAAAATTAATTAAATTTATGACTATTAAATTAAAGTGCTAGTTGATAATTAGAACATAAGAAGTTTAAAGCTAATAAGATAAAAATTATAAGCAAGATAGTATTTTATGTTGATCGTTCAACTATAATATCACTGTTTCTAAGCTTATAGAAATAATGCATTTAGGTATAGAGATTATTGAAAAAGGAAAATATTAATTGGATTGAGTCATTAAGTTCCTTATAAGAATAGTTCTTAAGTATATTGGTTGATCTTGATAAATTGAAAGAAGTAATTACAATATTCAAATAAATAGAATGATTCTTATAACACATATGTGAAGAAATAAAATATGCATGAATAGCAATTAGGATGAATGAGGACTTATTTTAGGTTTAATTAGGTTGATTATCATCTTAAAGTATATTTAATTTAATTTTTCATTACAAAATCATTTAAAGCAATCTTCCCACGCTTTCTCAGCTCTTTCATTTACTTCCTTCCATATACCTTTCTAATTTACCTGAGCAATTCTGTCAAGTTATTCCTTTACTTTAGAAGCATCAAGATTATTTTTTCTTAAAGCTGTGTACAAGTTAATCAATGTAACTTCTTATAAATTTTCATCATTCTAAGCTTTCTGTAATAGACCAAGAGCTTCTTGGTTTCTACTTTCATCCATTAAATAACATATGCTTAGTGCATTTAGTAATATTGGAGTCTCACCAAACCTCTCTATCAGTTCAGTGAAAGTAGCCATAGCTTCTTCATATTCTCCTTTAATTAATTGCTAGCAGGCTACGGAAAACTAAGCAATAGGATCATCTTCAGTAGCAATTTTAGTAGATAATTATTGGGCAATTTCAAACATATTTGCTTTCAGAAGAACATTTAAAAGTAAAGCCTAAGCTTCTACTGAATCATAAGTCTATATTGTTAGGAACTTTATTGCTGTATTTACGTCTTCAGAGTTCTACAAAATTAAGGCCAGCATATTGTAAAATTAAGGCTAGTTTCTAGGCTATTTTTAAGAGAGTTCTTCTATACTTTACTAAACTACCTAAATATTATGAGGATTTTCTATTTGCTTTATAAGGTTTTTTAAAGCTGCAGCACTCAATTCATTGCTTTCAGAGAGTTTATGAGTAGTTTAATAAGCAGAATTGAAATCTTTCAAATGTGCATATGATAAGGCTATAAATGGAAGTTTACTTGGTCCTTAAACATGCTTATCTTCTTTTAAAGCAGCTACGTAGTTACCTAGATAATAATTAGTTCTTAAATTAAATAGAGAGTCTTCCATTTAATTTGATTGTACAAGTCAATCTATAAATACCTTATAAACTAAGAAATATGTAATCAGGCTGTCTAACTATTTCTTCCTTTTAAATAAGTCAACTAATTAGTTAATGAACTATACTTTAGCTAATTTTTGCTATAATATGCAAGGTAATCCTAATAGATTGTATTAAAAATGAACTTCTGAATCTATATATAAAGTAGACTGATGATAACGAAGATTAGTGGTATCATTAAAACTAGCTTACATAATTACTTACTTGAATCTAGCAAATTAAAAGATTTAGTGGTAGAAAGTATTGAAATAATAAGTATAAATGATTTAATAACTACAAGTAATTTAGCATTACTAAGTAGTAAATAGTTAAGATACCCTAATATGCTTATACTAAAGTTAAAGCATATAAGAAATAGTAATCAAATCTAAGGGCAGATTATCTATTAATGATTTATTTAAGATATAAGAATATAAGTCTTCTATCATTATCTTAGAATAATAATAGTTAAATATTGTAAAGCAGGGAAAATAATCAATAAACTATATAAAAGTAAATGAAAAATTTAGTTTTAGCTAGTAAGATTATTATGCTTTAAAAAATTTAAGTTGAATGGAGTTACTCTTTTAAATAAAGAATTTAAAGATATTTTTATTCGTTAAGTTTGCTTGCTAGCTATTATAAGCCATTTTGATGCACCTTAATTATTTAGGTTAGTGTACTTCCAATATAGATTTAAACTGTTATTAAATTTAGTTATGCAAAGATAAAAATAAAATTTGATACTTTAAGAAAATAAAGCAGAACAGTCTAAGTTTCTAAATGTATTAAATAACTCTTATTTACAATAACTTCATCAAAAACTTTCTTAGAAATTTAATTTCCTATTACACTACAAAAAGTAGGTTTTAGACTTCTGAGAGTTTTAAAACTCTGGAATTTATTTAAGTTCTTGTTAAGGGCTGAGACTAGAGGGAGGAGATTGCTATTATTAGGAAGACGAATCGGAATAATCCGCAGTAGAAACACTTATATTAAGAGTGTTTTTTCTTGAAAGTTTACAGTAAAGGGGATCCATTTCTTCATCTTAAATTGATAATTATACGTTTTACTCTTTAGGATTTGAATTCCTTTAAGGTACAAAGCTTTATAATTTAGCATTACTACTATTTGGTACTGGCCTTTTCTTATTTTTCTTCATTATGTTCAATATCTCTTCCATTGTTTCCTGATCATCTGAATTTTCGCTATTGTCTTCACTGTCACTGGAGAAGTAAGGAGTGAAGCTACTGAATTAGGTTCGAATAGGCTGAGGAGAAGCAATCTAGAACGTTAGGCCTTAGTTGCTGGCCCTTATGAAGTTTGTTTAACTTGCCATGAGTGAATTATTATAAAAAATAAGTTTAAACTATCTTAAATATGAAGAAAATAGTTTAACTACGAATAAATCTAACTGTAATAATCTAACTATTTAATTTTCATCTCATTGGAACTTTTAAATTTCCTCTTTAATTTACTTCATTTTTTCAACCAAATTTACTCTTAAGAAGATTACATAAAAGCAGATCTATAATTCTTACTTATTTTATACTTTTAAAGCTAAACTTAAAACATAGAAAATTAATGAATTAGTAATAAATGTTGGAGTAGCTAGTGTATGTTAATATAATTAGGTAATTAATAAATGGTCTAACATACTGAAAATTTAACTTTAGAAATAAGAGTAAATCTACTAATATTATAAGTCTAAATGTTTGCATCTTCATTGAATCTTTTCACACTAACTATATAAATAATAATCCTCTTGTATACTTAGTAAAGACTATTAAATCTATTTACTTAAATTAGATTAATATCTAGTTTGATATTGAGGTTAACCTAGTGTTTTATAAGTATTAGATTTTTTAAAACTGAAGAGTTAGTTATTTAGATAATAAGTAGTAATTAGAACAGCTTTATATCATTCTTTCAAACTTCTTCTATCAAATTTAACTTTTCTTATTTGATTATTCCTAATTTAACGTTTCTAAACTTAAAATAAGCACGAAAGATTCAAAAATATTTCTAATTTAAAGAATTATAAATAGTGTCTAAGTAGTTTTCATAACTTAAGAATCTAGTAGTTATGAAGTTAATAGAATTAAGAAAGGAACTATTTTATAAAGTGAGTACTAGATACCAACTAAAAGAATAAGCTAAGCTCAAGGTTTAGAAAATTATAATATGAAATAAGTTATTTGATTATACACTATTTATATAAGTTATTTTGTCTTTGGTTCTCATTCATTCATCAATACAGACTTGAAAATAAGTTAGCTATTATAAAATATCTAAATTACCGTGATATTAAAATAAGATGTCGATGTTAGGGGATAATTATAGGGAAGAAGATTTCTTTTATTTATTGATTAATATTTATTAATAGTAAAGCTTCAGCAAAACTGATAGATGCTATATTTATAAGGAAAGTGATAATTATTATTAATAAGGCAAATATATTCAAATATTTATTATCTTTTCAAGCTTTTATTTTTTATGCTTTCCTAAGAACTTACTCTAGAAGAACTTCAAGCGATTGAGAAAAAACTAATTAATAATTAATAAGAATTAATTTCATTTCTTGAACATAGAATCTTCCAATGTTATAATTTAAAATTTTGACTTATTAAATAGTAAGCAAGCAAATCTAATTATCATTCTAAGCATCTTAATATAAACAAAACTTGATAAACTAAATTTTAAAAACGTTACTATTTCCTTATCTTTAATTTAATAAAATAATTAAATTTAAACTTTAATTTTACAAGCAAGAGAAGAGCTAATTTTTAGATAAATAAGTATTTATTACATAGTAGTTTACAAAAATAAATTGATTTAGTAAAATTATTGAAAGGGGAACACAATAAATAGATTTTAAAGACCATTAATTAGATTTTCTTATGTAAACACTCTACAATAAAAGTTAGTATTCTATATAAAGATTCTTAATAATGCTTAGTTATCTAGAGTTTTGAAATCCTTTGAAATGTAAAGATAATTTGGATTATAAAGAGTTTTATGATTTGTATAATTCTAAAATTAAGATTTAAATTAAAATTGCATAGCTATTTATAAAATGTTTAGCTTACAACTAGCATACAAAAACATGTTAATCAAAGGAATCTAGTTTAATTTACCTTTCATTTTAGGTATCTCAACTATGACCAGATGGAAACTCAAAATGAAGAAGCATAGAAGAGAAAAAAGAAAAGACAAAATGCTAGCAGATCTCAGAAGTATGGGAAAGAAATGATTTTTTGGGTTAAAAATTTTAAGCTATAAATTTAAAAATAATTTTCGTTAGTCTAATTTATTAAATTTTAATAGTCTAAAAAAGAAGTCATCGAAAGCCAATTACTCAGTCAAATAAAATAACATTATCAAATTATAATATCAGTTATAAAATTAATGAAAAACTATTAACTCTTTAATAATAAAATATATGTAAAGCTAATTTTCTAAAATAATCATTATTTTTATAAAACATCGAATCAGTAATTTAGAGCTTTTAATTTCTTTAAATATGCAACTAGAATATTTAAGAAAAAGAAAATAAATAAAAATCATTTAAATTCGTTAACGAAAACATGATCACTGTATTTACACATATAAGTTTCAAACACTTCAGTTTCTTCTAATAGTAATTCTTCAAGAATTAAATCTAATGCTTAGTTGAATTTCTATTTTTATTTCCAGTTAGTATATTCATTCTTTATTTTTAAATACTGTATAAATTCTTCTCTTTTCTTATTTATTCTATTAACTTGTTTTTCCTTCAAAACAATTCTAAATTTGTATGGCATCTAGTAATGGCTAATCAATTGCTCTGGCTAAGATCAAGAATCATTTTACTTTAAAGATACATCTCAAAACATCTATGAACTTTCGAAAGCAATAGTTTTGCAAGCGTCTATTATCTAATATGTTTTCAATTTATTTTCTCTAATTTCCAACTAAGTTTCTATATCTTATAACTGATTAACAGTATCTAACAATAGTTCGTCAACTAATAAGACTATAATATAATCCATATTAATTATTATTTCATTACTGCTTTATTGAATCTTTCTTTTTAATTTTGTCCTTTCTGTTTCTTAAGCCTTTAGAAAGTCTTCATTTCTGCTTTATAGAATGTTTTATATAGAATCCAGTTTGTCTTTAATTTCATAAATTACTTCTTTAGGTTATTCGCCATGCCTGCTCGACCTCTATTAAATGCTTGTAAAATTTTAAGTTCCTTTAGAATTTCTCTTAAATTATTATTTTTGTACTTTTTATCTTGATGACGAATTAGAACGTTTGGACTAATCTGATTTTTTTGATGAAGTGGTTCTTTAGCTTGGGATCTACCTTTAGCTTTTTTCATTACTAGTTTTTTCTTTTTGTGCCATCGAAATTAATCAATCTCTTTATTTTACTGATTCTTATAATTATAAAACAGTATTTTTAAACTGTTTACTTTCTTCCTCACTCATTCCTTAAGGCATTTCTTTTTAAACTTTTTCAATTTCTTCAGTTTCTGGTTTATACATCTCATTTCTTTACTATTGAAATTAATTTTTTTGTCCTTTTAAAGATCTTAGTTATTCTAAGTTTTATTAAAACTCTCGCTACTACTTATCACTTTATTCTTTTTCTTCTTCAATTTATTTCTATAAAGTATCTATTATCTAACTATAGTGTGGCTTTATTCTATCATTTAAATCATGTAACTATTTTATATAGTTTTTATGTTTTTATTTCCTTAAAGCTGTTTAGTTTTTTTGTTGCATCGCTTTATTTGGGACTTTTAGCTTTGGTTTTTATTTATAGGGATTAATTTACTCGACAACTTCCTTGCGGCCAAATTTAAAAATCTCACATTTCTTCAATTATGGATCGAAAAACTATCCACATCTTTAATCAGAATTTCAATATTTTTCACTTTCATTCTCTTCTTAAGCTATTTAAACATTTTTCTTACTATTTTCTTATTTCTTCTTTTAAGATTTCCCTTAATCTCTTTTAGGAGTTTCTGCTTCTTAAGTTACCTATCTTTTGCTTTAATTGGTCTCAATTGCAGACATTGTAGGAATGGTGTTCTATTATACTTACTAAATTTAAGTCTGCTAATCTGGAAATTAAGTCCCCTGATATTTTTGATAAGCCTATTTACATTTAGCCTTTTAGGCTTCATTTAACTGATTCTAGATATAATCAGCTATTGCTAATTGACATATATGATTAGGCTATTACATTTGCCTTTAATATTAATATAATTAAATATTACTTTAAATAGCCTCATTATCAAACAATTCTCTTTTATATCTCATTTATTTCTTTTCCTTTTATATCTGTTCTTTTCAATTGCTTCACATTAAAAAAGCTACCATAAAATATAAGTGCATTATCAAAAGTTAAATAGTAGCTTTAGTATCTATGAAATAATCCATCTAATGGCTATGTAATTAATTAGTTGACTGCTTTATTTATCAAATCTATTTTATTAACTACTAACTAGCTAAAACTATAGAGATAATCATTTCTAAACCTTATAAGTCTATCTAATGCAATACTTTAATTTCCTATAACTACAAAATAACTATTAGCAGTTTATTAGAGATCTATTAAGCTAAGTTAGGTTTACTAGCTGATTAAAAGAGTATCTTCTTTACCTAGGAAGATTAAACTAAAATAGGTTAATATATTTTAATTAGTAAAGGAATCTATTATGATTTAGAAACTTAGCTATAATTAATAGAATCTTAAATTAAAACTAGTTTAGTAGTTTAATTATGTGATTTTCAAATACTTCTAGTAAAATAATTATTTCTATCTTAAAAAGAATTAAATTAATCCTTCTTGGTAAATAAGTAAATAAAGAAAAGTTTTATAGGCATACCTAAGTATTTTACTGTGCTTTTAGTCTATAGATTTATTAGAAGATATTGATTACAAGGAGATAGATACGGATAAGATTAACCTTTTTTAAAGTTGGAAATAGTTTTCCTAGATGTAAAATGATTTTAAGTGCTTATAAAGAATAAAATGGACTAATGATTCTTCTTTTGAATATGTATTCAAAAAATATTAACTAAGTAGAAAGTCATTATACTACTTGTCTACGTTTTAAGAGGCTTTTACCTTTTTCTTTTCTTAGTTTTGCTATTCTTTTTTGCAGGAATCTGTTATCTTCTAGAGTTCTTTTATAATCACTTCCTCCACTATCACATCCATCAGAATCATCATTGTTGCAGTTAATAATATCTTAAGTGACACTTTGGTAGTCTTCACTAATTAAGTCATTAACTAATTAGCGTCCTATATCTTTTTCTGAGTCTTAATCTAAAATTTGTTCCAATTTATCAATAGACATGTCGTCACTATCTAAGTCATTCGCGAGTTGCAGGGGTGGTAAAGTAATATCTTCCAAAGAATCTGTATCAAGTATAGAAGAAACAGGTGGATCTAGAGGAATATTAGAGATGTCAAAATCAGTGAAATTTTATATCTTAGTCCTATCTACTTTTCTTCTCTTAAGCTATAATTTATAAATATCCTAAGTAAGAGAATTTTCAGGACTTGCGTTGATTTATCATAAAACTAAAATAAAGATAATAGCAATCATATTAGCCTTCATAGTATGATTTATTTCTAATTCGCTCTTTTATTACTTAATAGTTTTTATAACTCTTATGTTCGTAAAAAGGCTCTTTTAAACATTTAATTATATCCTACCTTTAATAATTTAACTAGGAATAATAAGATTCATTTACTTGTATCTTTATATTATAAGACTTAAGATACTATCTTATCATTACCTAGGTATTCAAAATCCTCTGTACTCATTACAATATTTAAATGCGTTACATTATCAAATGAAAAGAGCAAATTATCATAAATTATTATAGTAAAGCAAGTTTATTAAATTTTAATAATAGTTTTCTATTCCCTCAAAAAAATTAAATAGGGGTTTATGTATGTATTAGTATGAAGCTTTTAATTTTAATGTTTATTTATCTAAAATTAGTTTTAAGTATTTTTGTATATTATTGCAACTTTAGCTTTTTAAATAAGGTTATTTTAACCATAGTTAATTTAATTTAATCCTTAACTAATATTGTCAGTTTTTTATTATCATTTAAGCTTATTTATTCCATCAGTATTCTCTATAATATATCTTTTGCTTTTAGTTAATTACTAATCAAGCAAAGTTTGCATTGTTCTTTTTAGTAAGGAAAATTTGGAAAGATAAGAATTGAAAACTATTATTTTAAGAATATAATGAGGCTAATATCATATGTATATTTAATTTCTGATTGATAGACTAATTAGCATAAACAGATCTTATTTATAATACCAGATTTCTTTGCTTCAAATGCTTCAGAATCCACAAAATCTAAGCATATTCATTTCACTTTCCTGATTGCTAGGACTATATTTTTTATCTTAAGTCTTTTACTTCCAAGATCTGTTATGATTAACTAATTTTACTTAGAAGTTTAATTATTTGTTAATATATTAACTACAAATAAGCAAATAAGCAAAAAATGGGAAATTAAGCACTTTATAGTGATAAACTTTAATTTAATGAGGATGATATCTTAATTGATTATAGCTAGCAAATGCTTTCAAATTATTTAGCTTTTATAATTACTTTAATGTAATAACCTCTAAATCATAATAGCATTTTATCTTTAAGGAGATACGATAGATAAAGACTAGCAGACTAGAAAGCCTATTTATTAACCTTTTATTGATAAACTAATTTTTAAAACAGATTAGGTTAGAAAGAATAACAAGTAAGTTTAGCAATAGAGAAAGATAAGATACTAGAAATGATTTAAAATTTTATTTATGTAATATGGAGAAATAAGTGTTATGGTATTTGAGTAGTAAGAATAATTAAAAGGAAGAAATTAGGTAAATGCTATAAAGCTATGAATATTAAAATTTAAATAATTATTAATGTTTAAGTATTTTTAGCCATTTCACTATATTATTTTTAAATCTGTCGAAACTTTAAATGGAGCTGTCGTATTTTTTTAGATCTACTCAATAGTAACACCTTCAAAAATATCAGTTAAAATCAACTCTTAATTTATGAACTAAAAAACGCCTAAATCAGTAATTATCATGTCAACACATTTACTTGCTGATTTGTAATAAGTCAATGCATTTACTAATTTTGGTTATCCTTTGGAATTAACATGGGACATTAAAACTATCTTTCTTCCTGTTGCATTAACTAAATCTAGGTTGTTTTAAAATCCATAGAGTTTTTCACCAGAAGAATTCCAATTTGCTAAATCTCCTTCAACAGATACTTACAACGCTCCTAAAATCAGTACATCTAAATGTCCTCCCCTCAGAATATCGAAAGCTTATGCCTATGTTATAATTGCGGCTCCTTTTGCTAGAGTAATTGGTTCAAAAGTAGCCCCAATAATATCAGGATCTTCTTAACTTTTCTCAGGAAAATGTCCAACTCCTAAAACTCCAGTAGTAGTAACAAATACAATATTTTTGTTTGAATATTCAGGTACTAAACTGGGAATACCTATTCCTAATGAAACTACCATGCCATCTTTTAATTCTTCAATAGCTCTTTTAGCTATTTTTATGCTTCTTTGTAAAAACTATTATTTTAGAAAATCACCCTTTGCAATAGCTTTGGTTTAAATTTACTTTGAGTAGTTTTCTCCTTATACCACTTCATCTACATATACTGCTTAAGTACCTATGTTTTCAGGCTCTAATTCTCCTGGTTTAACTATTTATTCTGCTTCACATATCGTTCATTCAGATGCAGTTGCTATTTCTGGATTGTTATTCATGGCAGTATGTCTATAAATACAGTTTCCAAGTGCGTCTACTTTTTGAGCTTTGATTAGAGCGAAATCCAAAAAGTAAGAATTCAATTATAAGTAAAGTTGATCACCAAATTTACGTGATTCTTTTGGAGTTGACAAAATTTCAGGCATTCCTTTATCATTATATTTGATAATTAATCCGCCGAAATGATAATAAGTTCCAACTCCAGCTTTTGTGAAGAATCCTGGAATACCAGCTCCTCCTCCTCTAAACTTGCTCAGCATTACTCCTTAAGGAATCAGTTCTAACTCTAATTTTCCTTTCTACCATAACTTTTCTACTTCTTCGTTGCAACTTACATCACTAGTAATAAGCCTCTTGACTTAACCATTTTTTATTAATTTGTCTATTCCATGTCCTTCAAATCCAGCGGTAACAGAGTAAATAGACAAATTTTTAGTTCCTTACTCAGCTAAAGCGTTTAAAAGGTTTTCAGGAACACCACAAGCTCCATATCCTCCAACTGATATATGAGCTCCATCCTTAATTTTACTGACAGCCTTCTTACTAGATTCTACTAATTTGTTAGCAAAGAATCTCTTAACGAATTTCAACATTATTATAAACTGCAAAGCAATATGAAGTTAAATATGTTGATACTATTAATAAAAATGCTTCTATTCTTTAATATCATTCTAATTATTTAAGATATTATATAAAGCAAAATGTAAAATAGCCTGTTAAATTACTTACTTCTCTTATTTAGGTCCTTATATCCTATTTATGTCCAATTTCTCAAGCTTTTTTTTAAGCACTTCTTAAATAATTCTAGAAATGGCTTTTATTTAAGGGATTGTAATACTAATACTAATATTAAGTTATGTTTAGTTTATTGCTCATTTTGACTGAATGATTCTTTACTATCTTGATTAAAAAGCTTTTTAAAGGAGATAGTTTATAAATAGAAAGACCCTGTCTTGTTTAAACAGTATATTAAACAATATCCTTAATTGATTATCCTCATTTCCAGCAATGGGAAAGCTACGAGTCATTAAACATATTTAGATAAAATTTGATTTAAGTGAATATGTAAATTTAGTATAATGAGCAATTAGCTATTTAGCACCACTAACTTAATTCCTAAGACTTATCACTTATTAACTTTACTAAAGTTACTCAATTAGCTATTTAATTAATAGTTTTAGAAATTAAGCTTATACCAAACCGTAAACTAACTAATAACTACTTCAATTGAAAGAGTCCTTATAACTTTATAGAAATGCCTTGAATGCTAAGCTACTACTACAAGTAAATAAATTGTAATACATAAGATTAAGATGGAATTTACTTTAGAGCAAGGGATTAATGATATACGCTATTATTAATAAATGCTATTTTGATGCTTATAGAAAATAGAAAAATTACAGAAATTTAAAGGAATAAAATAGCAAAAATTAAGTTAGATTGTATTATATTGAGCTGTAATGATACATATAAAGCAGTTGATTTGGTTTAGCTTTAAAGTTCTTAAAGATAGATTAAAGGTTATAACTATACAAAATTTTATTAAAAATAAGATTAGAATTTAGTATCTTTAATTGCTAAAAGAGAGTTTTTAGTTATAAAGAATAATTAGCTTCAGCTTTTATAATTATTTAGTATTATGAAATATTAAAGAGCTTTTAACTTATTTTATTAGGAACCTTTTCTGGTGAAAAGATGTTTTGTGCCTGTTATAAGAAAACGAATAGTATTATAAGTGAGACTCTAAATCTATCACTAGAACGTTTGCAAAAGAAAGCTTTATTAGGCTAAATAAAATTTATTAGATTCATCTATGAATTACCTCATTAGCTTGTTTAGGTAAAAATGTATTAACTTATAAAACGAATAAGAAAGGGAAAATATAAAAGAAAGCATAAGAAATATTAATATTTCTTTTAAACTTACTTATAAAACAAATCAAATAATCAGCTGCTAAGAATATAAAGACAAGCTAATAATTTAGAAAGTTTTAATAAGATAATTCATTTATAACTATCATAATTGACTTATTTATCTGAATATATTTAGCATTTTATTGAAAAATAAACAATAATAGAAATCTATTTTCTATGCTGAATCAAAAGGTTTAATAAGATGTCTTTTTATTAAAAGCCTATTTCATTAAATAAATGATTTAAAGTAGATGTCTAATTTTATAGGTAAATTAAACCTTTTGCTACTATTTTATGGCTAATTTCATTCTATTGCTAATAATTATTTTATTATATCAGCTAAAGCAGAGAGCTTAATTAAGCTAAATTATATAGCTAAAAGGAAGCTTTTGGAATAGTTGTGAATAGAGGATGAATAAGTACAAAATAATATTAGCTAAACTATCAGATTTAAATTAGTTGTAAGATGATAAAAAGCTTAATATATCTTTAGACTTCAAATTTTAAATAAGTTTTATCTTTCAAGATTTGGTATATGTAGGGTCTACCTATAGCCCTAAGACAGAGGTATCTTCCCAAGCTTGTATTGTGTGATCATGCTCTAGAGCTGCAAGTCCCTTTCTTAGTCTTCCATAAGCTACTGAATGTGATCCAGAATATCTATACCATTTTATGATAACAAATGAGAGAGTCACGCCCCATAAAAAGCCCATTCTGATTCCTCCAGGGTGTCTCATAAGTGGCTTAACTCTCACTAACTTCTGCTGACTAGCTTATTGGTATTTAATTTAGTTAAATTGCTCCTTATAAGTTCGAGCAAACATTTATAATGGAAGAATCTAATTAAATTAAAAATCAAATTTAATTGTGAAATGAAAAAACTCAACTAATTACAAAAACTAAAGCTAAAGCAATCTCTATATCATAACTTAGAAATATGCCTAACAATATAATTACTATGAGTATTCATTAAGCTTACCTTATATCACAGCTAGTTAGTAAAAGTATAACTAACAAATCCGAATTAGATTTTTGTTACATCTATAAAATATTAAATTAGCAAGCAAGAATTTAAGAACATCAATAATTATTAATAATTGTTATAAAAGCAGATTCTGCAAAATTCACACGGATCCTTTAAATATAAGGGGAGTTAGTGCTTGAGTAACTTAATCTATTAAAGATGAGATAAAGCTATCGATTGGTATACTTATTATAAATTTTAAACTAATTTAAACTAATAATTTAAAGGCATATCAAATGCCTGCTTGAATTCCGTAAGAGACGGCAGCATATTTTGCAATCCAATAGCTTCCTACTGCTATAAGTCGGCCATGTGCTGGTGCAATGTTTAAATTAAAGTGGTTTGATTTGTTAATTTACATCATTAGCTTCTTTTTAATGTCATGATTAGAACCTTTAAATGGATTTTATAGTTGGCTTAATTAATTGTATCTAATTTTTTTTCTAGCGACATTTAACATAATATCCTTGTAAGAAATGTCTTTATCAAACATAAATAATTTTCTAAGGATAATATAAACAGCTCCTAGACCTATAAAACTGAAGCATATTTTGAAGTATAAATTAGTAAAATCATCAAAAACCATAGCAGTAGTAGGAGAAGCTATTAACCCTCCCATTATATATATGCTTTCTTCTTTCTTACTCCATCATTCTTTCTGCACTGCTTTTAATGTATACTTTTATAATTCTAGTTCACGTAAGAAATCTTGATGGCTTTTACTAATAGTAGGAGAAATTAGAGTTAACTATTTATTGTGAAATCTAAATCCCAATTCAGTAATTTCTCAACTCTCTTCATCAACTTTCTTTCCATTTCTTTTCCCAAATAAGTTAATCAAATAAGATTCTGGCTATTTAGGGTTTTTTAAAATTCCTTTTGAAGTTAATCTAGCTTTTACAGTAACTTAACCTTATCTTAATTAGTAATCGTTGATAGTAAAAGATACTGAAATTAATTTATCTTCTGGCCTAAATTAACCTTTTAAGCCACCAATTAATTTTATAGGATTTCTCATTATTTCTCCAATATTTTCATCTTAATTTATTAACTTCATTGCTTCCTAAATTACAGGATGTCTCTTTCTTCAAGATCTTAAGGTGATAAAGTGTTAAATGCCCACAAAAAAAGAGCCTAATAAAATAGTGCCTGATATGATTCTATGCATTTTTTAGCTCGGTAATATTTTTAATATATACCTTCATTTACTAGCTAAAATGGATAATTAATGCAATTTTTTTGTCCATGGTAAACAAAAAAGATTTTGCAGCAAATCTCTGTTTTTTCTATCTCCTAAGAACAAATTTAGAATCTTTTTCGTTTGACTTCATGAGTGAATCTGATTTGAAAGGTTTATTATGTTTATAATTTTAGCCAATTCTTTTATTCTAGCACTTCAAGATTTTAGTTATAGAGAAAAAGAGCATAAAGGAGAAGCTTAAGATTAGAATTGAAGAAATTATTTGGTTAACTATTCTGAAAATATATTCACATATAGTTTTACTATTGAAGCCATCATCAAGATTATTGGAATGGGATTTCTTTTCGAAAAATATACTTATCTTAGAGATGGCTGGAATATTCTAGATTTCATTGTTGTCTTAAGTGGACTAGTTGGGCTTATGCCTCAAGTTCCTAAACTTACTGCACTAAGAACTTTAAGAGTTCTTAGACCTCTTAGAAGCATCTCCTCCGTTAAAGGCATGAGAATCTTAGTAACTAGTTTGCTTAACTCCTTACCCGCATTAGCAAATGTTGTTTTGTTTCTATTTTTTATATTTCTCTTGTTTGGAATAGGAGGATTATAATTCTTTGATGGAACTACATACTAAAGATGTAGATATACATCAGAACCATTGGAAAATGAAAAGTGAATAGCAGATCCAAATATAAAAAGACTATGTACACTTGGATCGGGTTTGTATAAATGTCCAGATAACTTGTGATGCGGAAGTCCATACCAATATGGATTAACGCATGAAAGCTACTTTAAAGACGAAGCTGATATTCCTGAACTAGATTTTGATATACCAAACTTCAATAACTTAGGATCAGCAATTTTGACTATATTCTAAATTATTACACTTGAAGGTTGAATTTACATAACGTACAGATATATGGATGTAGTTTCTCCTGTTCCTACAGCCTTATTTTTCTGCTTTCTAGTTATATGGGGAAGCTTCTTCCTTATAAACTTAACTCTAGCAGTTATTTGAGAAACTTTTAAATAAACTTCCAAAGATGAAGAAGAAAGTTAGAAAGGCTTCCCTAAACCTGCCATTAGCTAAAATGAATAGATAGATAAGCTTTAAGGCCTTAAATTAGCTAATTATAGCTAAAATGATTTTAAACTAATTTAATAGAAATTCCAATTGACTAACTTGAAGAGTTCTAGTTAAAATAGTTTTGTTGGCTATGCTAGACAAGATACCATTAATTAAGATAGCTTTAATTCGCCAAAAAAAACAGATAAAATCTACCCTATTAACTAGGAAAACATAGAAGAGTCTTAGTTTTCTAGAAATTTATCCTTAGTTTTGAATAAAATAAAAGCTAAATAAGAATTGAAGAAACCTGAAATTTAACTTTAAGAAACTCCTGTAAAAGTAAGAAAGATTAAAACAAAAAACTAAGGAAAAGCATATTAAGAAGTAATGTCATCTGAGAATTATCAAGATATTATTAAAAGTACTAATCATACTGCTAGAGAAACTTATACCAATTAAGACACCCAACGTGAAAATTAAAATTTTGGGCAATCGTAAAACGAAAGTTTTATTTAACAAATAGACGCTTCATCTGATGAATAACAAAACAGTAATTTTAAAAGAAAGAAATTTGAAGTAAATGCTGATTAAAAAAGCGATAATATGATTGAAAGTTCAGTTAGTTAGGTAAACTCTTTTTAATTAAATATGGCATTTGACTCATAATCATCTCTCTCTTAAGTGAGTATTGGCAAGAAGGAAGGCAAATCTACTAAAATTAAGACTGTAAAATTGGAAGGAGATAAAGTTTTACTGAGAGCTCAAAGTAACAAATTTTATAATTTTTTCTATAAATTGGTTCATTCAAATAAATTTATGCTTGTGATAACTTTTCTAATTTTAGCCAATACTACCCTTTTAGCTATGGAGCACTATCCAATGAATCAAGAGTGGGAAAATGTTCTTAATATTTCTAATTTGATTTGTACAATAATTTTTGCTGTTGAAATGATGTTTAAACTAATAGGTTTAGGCTTTAAAGGGTACACAAATGATAAATTTAATATATTTGAAGGATTTATTGTTCTAGTTTCCATAATTGAGGTTATTATACCTAGAGTAGGGGGTAATGTTTCCACTGGAGGTGCGATAAGCGCTTTTAGAACTTTTAGAATTTTTAGAATTTTTAAACTGGCAAGAAGTTGAACAAGCTTTAAAGATTTACTTTAAACAATAGGAAAAACGTTATAAGATATCAGAAATTTCAGTATACTACTTCTATTAATAATGTTTGTATACACTCTTACTGGAATGGAGTTTTTCGCATATAACTTGAAGTTTGATAAATATTCTTAGATAGACCTAAAGCATGGAGAAAGTCCAAGAATTAATTTTGATACTTTTTTAAATTCATTTGTTTCCATTTTTATCATACTAACTGGAGAATCGTGAAACTTAATTTTATATAATGCCATTCGTGCTACAAACTATATTATCTCATTGACCTTCTTTATATCATTGGTTTCCATTGGAAAATTCATTTTACTTAATTTGTTTCTAGCAATTTTGCTTGGAAACTTTTCAACTGATACTAATCAAACTTTAGATGAAGAAAAAATTAAGCAAAAAAAAAGAAGCTCAGTTCTTTATAAAACCAAGGACAAAGTAAAGCAAATAGCCAATTCTATGATAGACTACATATAAAAAAGGTTTTCCAGCAGAACTTTACCAACTATCTAAATAAAAGACATTCAGAAATTAGCAGTTCATAGTAATAATTTATGTGATAGTGCCAAAGGATCAAAAGATTTTGCTCTAGATCAAACTTTCATAGATAAGAATGATATTATTAGTATTAACACATCTGAAATTAACAGTCCAAAAAAATGGTAGAGTAACAACTCAGAAAGCAATAAAAAGAATATTTATAAACTAGAAGGAAGATCTCTCTTTTGTTTCAAAAGTGATAACTCAACAAGACGAATTCTCTAAGAAATAGCTAATAGCTAATACTTTGAAGGAGTTGTAATGTTCTGCATAATATCCTCTAGTATTTTACTTATTCTGGATAATCCTCTTAATGACCCTAATGGATAATTAAGTAAAGTTTTGTCTGTTTTGGATTTACTTATTACAGCAATATTTTTACTAGAATGTTATATAAAAGTAGTAACTTAAGGATTTCTTTTTAATGGAAAAAAGGCTTATATGAAAGATTGATGAAACGTAATAGATTTTTCAATAGTAGTAGTGTAAATGATAGATATTATACTGTCTTCTCTTGGCAGTAGCTAAAATTTTAGAAGCTTAAAAACTTTAAGAATTTTAAGGGTACTTAGGCCCTTAAGAGTTATAAGTAGAAATTAGGGATTAAAACTTGCGGTAGGTGCTCTGATATCAGCTCTTCCTAGCATTTTAAATGTCATGATTATAAGTTTACTTTTTTTCCTTCTATTTGGAATATTTGGAGTTAATTATTTCAAAGGATCTTTTTATTATTGCAACATGGAAGTAATTCCTCTTACTCTTTAAAGTAATATTAAGAAAAAATGAGATTGCATGAATAGTGGAGGCGACTGGATTAATAATGATTTTAATTTTGATAATGTGCTAAAGGCAATGATCACATTATTTGTTATGATTACAACGGAAGGATGAGTAAATATTATGTTCTCAAGTATTGATGCTGTAGGTATTGATGATTAGCCTATAAAAGATCATTAAATAATATGAAGCCTATTTTTTGTCTTCTTTATTATAGTTGGAAACTTCTTTATATTGAACTTATTTGTTGGTGTTGTCATAGATACTTATAATAAAGAAGAAAGAATTCTAGATGGCAAAGCTTTCATTACAGCTGAATAAGTAGAGTGGGTTAATATTAAAACGATGATTTTAAATTTTTCTCCAAAAAAATACGTTCCGAGATCTAAAAATTGACTTAGAGGATTAACATATGATCTATGTAAAAAGTAGGCATTTGATTATATTATCATGCTCTGCATAATATTTAACACTCTAGCTCTAGCACTCAGATGATATGGACAAAGTTCCTAAGTACATAACTATTTAGAATTAATTAATTTCATCTTCACTATGATCTTTACTTTTGAAGCTATTTTGAAGCTAATAGGATTCGGTAAATACTACTTTTACAATAAATGGAATATATTTGATTTCTTCATAGTATTAGGAGCCAATATTGGTATTTTAATGAGTTAAGTATCTAGTGTGAGTATAGGTGCCATTACTACATTAGTCAGAACTTTTAGGATTGGAAGAATTTTTAGACTTATAAAGAGTGCTAAATCCTTAAGAATGATTTTTAACACTTTTATTTTAACTTTACCAAATCTAGCTAACATAGGAGCTCTATTGATGATCTTCCTCTTTATTTACTCTATCCTAGGAATGTAGCTTTTTGCAAAAGTATAGCTTAATGGGGAATTAGATAAACATGCTAATTTTCAATCTTTCTTTTCTGCCTTTTTACTATTAATCAGATCTAGCACAGGAGAAGCTTGAAATTCTCTTATGCTTTCATGTACAATTGAAAATAGTGTGGATACAAGATGCATAATTGATCCAAGTTATAATCAAATTTAATAAAATAATGGAAATCCCAATGGATGCGGTTCAATATCTGGCTATGCTTATTTTATTAGCTTCATTATTATCGTTTCCTTTGTCTTCTTGAATTTGTTCATTGCAGTTATCTTAAAAGGATTTAGAGATGCCACAAATAAAGAATAGCTAGCTGTCAAAGAGTAAGATTTGGAAAATTTTAGAGCTATATGGTCTGAGTTTGATCCTTAGGCCACTGGATTTATACATAAAAATAAGTTATACGATTTATTAAACAAATTAGGGGATCCTCTTGGGTTTAAGAAAGGTATGCTTAAAAGTTAAAAAGATGACATGCTACTAAGACTAGATCTTCCTTTGCATAACTTTATAAATGTACATTTTTTCGAAGTTGTTTAAGCTATTGGAAAAAGAAAATTCGCAGATAAAAATAAATGAACTCGAAAAGATGAAAGAACCAATTTGCTATGAACTCAATTAGAGCATGACAAATATGGTGTATTTAGTAAAATCTAGAAAAAAGTGATGCTCAAATTTCCAATTCTTAAGAAAGATCTACCTATGTATACATCAGCACATGCTATAGCCATAGCTAAAATAGTTTAAAGATTTAGAAAGAGAGCAATGTAAAAATTAAAGTAGAAAAGACTATATTAATACAGAACTAAACGGATATAAGTTCCTCCACTAAAAACAAGTTTTAATCAATAAAGCCAGAAAAGAATATTTTTAGATTGTATTAATGAAGAACCAGAGTAATGCAGTGAAGCTTCTCCTGCTCCTTTCGAAATATCCAAAAAAGAATAAATTAAAAAAACTCCAAAGGATTAGAAAGATGTCTAATAGTAAGGATACGATTATAGCTGAACTAAGCAGTATAAAAAGTTTTAAGAAAATAATTTGTCAAATGCTACATCAACTGAATCTATTAAAAATGAAAATTTATAGTCTTAATTATTTAGCAGATAAACTACATAAGATGTTTCAACATAAGATAACTTTAGTTAACGAAAAGAAAGTGATAAGAATCCTTAAGTCACTAAAAGAAATGAATATAACATCAAGAAAAAAATAAAGAATGATGCTTTTGATAAAATATCTGGAAAACCAAGAAATCAAGCTTTGGAAAGAGTTAAAATTACAATAGTGGAAAGTTATGATGAAAAGATTTAATGATTTTAGTCTTATAGCATAATTTAGATATTATATCTATTTTAGTTCTCAAAATATCTAGTTATCATTAAATTTATTTGCTATTATTTACTCCTTTATAAGGTAGTCAAACTATATTAATATAAAAGTACGTAAAATAAATGGTTGATTTACCTTTATAATCACATTCTTCGTTTATCTAAAGAGATAATATAATAAAAATTTAGTATTCAAATAAATTTTATCTGCTTAAATAAGTTTAAAATCCTAAGCATTAAAAAAACGAAGCGAAAAATATAGTGAGTACTTAATAAAATTGATTACTTAACATTTTCATAGATATAAATAACAAACATTATTCAAATATCATAACTTCTAAATAGCTTAAGCTACATTGAATAATTATTGATCTAGTAAAGAAATGTTTCTAATATAACTTAAACTATACAAAGATGTAATAATTACCAGTTTAAAACTATATCATATCAAAATTAGAGATAAGAATGGGAACAATTATTTATTGTATTATTTCAAATTTCATACATTAAGTATATCATTATTTTGCATTATTAATTTTAGATTAAAGTTAATGCATAGTAATATTAGACTGTTCTCACATAAATAAACTGCTTCTTCTCATTATCTTTAATAAGAAAGAGAATAGAGCGGGAATTATGTATTATATTCAGTTTTATACTTTTAGTATCATTAAATTCTGGTTGAGTCTTATTCTACAAAATTAATATACTTGTTAATTTAGTATCTTTATAGCCTAATTTTTAGACTAAATGTAAAGCCAAAGTTCTATAATAATAAACTTTATAATATCATTAAATTAGCATTTATACTTTTCTGGAATGGATTAAATTTCAAGTTGCATCTAGATTTTTAATATAAATCCAGCTTTATTTAATTATACTTCTATTCCCAAAACCAGCTTAAATTTTTTATCTTGCACTCTTAAATTAAAATAAGGTTCTTTAGAATTATAGTTCTAATAATTATGAAAACTATATAAGGATTTTTAATTAAACTATACCTTAAGTTTAACTTTATAAATTACTAGCAAAAGCTTTTAAATTTCTTTCTGCTTATTTTATATGGCTTAGTTTTTGTATTTTCATAAATTAACTTGTTAAATATTTCTCTATGATAAATCAGTTTTTTCTGTTTTTAAGATTAAAATGAAGGTTAATATAATACTGACTAGAAATTATCAGCTAAGTTTGATGATTGACTAATTTAATAGATGATTGAAGTTCATATAAGAGTAGTGACTAAATATCTCTTAGACATACTTAATTAGATTTTATGCTCTTAAATATTATCTAAAATTCTATTTTTTAGGAGATATTATATATTAAAAGTCTATTATCTGACTATTAGATTGTTATAAACTTAAAATTATTAATCTACTTATTTGCTAAGATTGATAAGCAACGCCCTTATGTTAATGAGCTTTTTAAAATAATAGCCTATGCTATTATTCAACTAAGTATGAAATAAATTTCTTGTATCTGTTTTAAAAGGATACTATTATCTCCATAAAATAGCTAGGCATTAATTATGAAGAATATGAGTATATAGGAATATAATTAATAATAAATCTTAATTAATATAATCTGAAATAAAGGATTATAGATATAAACCATTAAATATTATTTGGATTTAGGTTTAATGGCTTTAGAGTAATAGTAGGCTAATTCTAAAATACTTATATAAATTATTGCTTTATGTATGTAAAATTGTTAAGTTAGAGATTATAAAGTGGTCTTTAAATATATGCTTTGGTATCTAAATCTTAAAGATATTATATATAAAATGAAAATAGTTTTACATTAGGAATTTAATTAAAGAAATAAAATTATGTTATCCTATATCAGCTTTTTATATGAAAATACTAGAAGTTAGTTAACTAATAAAAAGTGTAAATTAATAAAAAAGATATTTAATATACCCTCATTATACAATAGTTATTATAATATTATGCATCTAAACTTTAATCTCTTATATTTAAAATTAATTTAACCAACTTAAATTTCAAAATTATTTTTAAGTTATTAATGCAAAAAAATTTCTAAGATCGAAAAAAATCAGAGAGGCAGATAGTTTAAGACAAACTCTATCTTGGATTTTACCTTGCATTTCCTAAAAAATTTAATTTGAAATATTAAAGGATTTTAGTATGAAAATCTTTAAAAGCAGCTTCCAAGCTTCAAAATGTTAATAAAGTATTTATAGCTTATTTCAATACTTTTAATGCTATTAAGCTATATTCTTCTAAATTTTCACACATTTAAAAAATCTCTCTTGCTCAAATAAAAGTTTTCTTCAATCTTATGTATTTACTTATTTAATTTAAATTGACTTAAAAAAATGTAGTCTTTTATTATTTAAAAGTTATACTTATTTTATTATCTACAATCTAGTTTTATTGCTATATAATATAAGCTTTAAGTAATTAGGATAGATTCTATTATTATTAGTACTTTAATATAATTAGAGAGTATATATTTTAACTAATTACAATGAGATCTCTTAAGTTTGCTGATAATCTAATGTTGCTATTTTATTTGCATTTCATTTAGCTATTACTTATCTTAAATTTATAGCATGTTCTTCTATTTTTATTTTCATATAATTACTATAATTAACTTCAATTGCAAATGAGAAAGAGGAAGGATGATATAGTATTATATAGGATTTGAATACATATGAAGTGTGAAATAAAAGAGTTTAGATTTAATTAATTAATAAATATAACTTAATGAATAAAATCCCAAACAAGCTATTAGAAATAATAAGGAATTAGAACTTCAAAGGGATCTAGCAAATTAATGAACTTTTATATGAAAATACTTTCTATAAAATCCAAAACTTGTTATAATATCATCCTTAACTATGGGGAATTCCTAAGTCTCCTGAGAATAATAGTATAGGATTCAGAAATCCTGCAGAGCATTAGTTAAAATATAAGAATGTTTATTTAGAAACTGAAGATCATGAAAAGTTACACTGTTGGCTAGTTTTATAAGAAAGCTCTGATAAGAGAAAACAGAAGATAAGCGACTAAGTAGTTTCAAAGGATAATTAAATGAAGGATGAAGTTCCCACTATATTATACTTTCATGGCAATGCTAAAAATATGGGATTTCATATGAATTAAATTAAGCAATTTCATCAAATTGGATGCAATGTTTTCATCGTTTCTTATCGAGGCTTTGGCAACTCTACAGGAGATCCAAGTTATAGAGGATTTCAAATAGATTCAGAGACTTGTCTCAATTATCTCTTATAGTGCAATGAAATTAATAGCAAGCATATTATAGTATATGGCTTATCTCTTGGAGGAGCTGTTGGAATTGACTTAACTTATAGAAAATAGCATTAAATAAAGTCATTAATAGTTGAAAATACTTTTACATCAATAGCTGATATGTGCGATTATAGATTTCCCTTCCTAAGCAAAGTAAAAGATTTAATGATAAATAATGAATGAAATAGTATCAAGCTAATTGAAAGCATCTAAAATCCTACCTTATTCCTAGTAGGTGAGTAAGACATAAAAATTCCACCTAGCCACTCACACTAACTATACAAAAGAGCAATAAATTCTAAATATAAGAGTATTATTTCTAATAGAAAAGGTCATCATGGAAATACTTTTAATCAAATATATAATGAAAACAGAGAAGTATTAGTAGATTTCATATACAGAAGCAGTTAGATACTAAATTAATACTTATGTTTAATTATTTAACTTGACTAATACTAGAACATATAAAAATTAATTATAATTCCTAGCCTGCTTTATTAATAAAATTGCTAAGATTATAGATTTAATTATTAAATATATCTCTATTGTTCTATTGCTTTATACAGCTTACATATTGATATGCTATAGAATACACTTATCTAGTTAGTAATTAAATGCTTTTACTTTTACTAGATTAATTGTATGAAGATTGGATTCTTTCTATCACTAGCTGATTATTTATTGAGCTTTAAATTTGGTGATAATGTAACTATATGCTTAAAAGATGGATTTCTTAAATGATAAAAATAAGAATGTGCTAATAAGGGTGATTTAAAGAAATATGAGAGTATTCAAATAAAGATTAAAATTTTTTAGTTTATAAGGTCAAATCAAGCAAATGATCACCACATAAAAAATGTAGTACTTGAAGATTGTGCGGACTTGGAAGTAACCTTTGAAAACATAGAACCATTCATCGTCAATTTCTGGGAATGCAAAAATCCTATTTTCATACATGAAATCATGAATTCACCAATCAATCATTATTTTTTTATCCAAGAAATCTGAGTCATCAAATTTAAAAGCGATAGAATTTTCATGAATGGTGTCGTTTAACTATTCATTTCCTTTTTTAAAATGGCTAAAGAATAAATCTCTGTATTATAGGAAGTAGAAGTATCTTTCCATTGGTTAGAATTCAAAATCGTTAAAGCCAATTTTATTAATTGCCATATTAAGTAAAGTAGAAGTCTTAGCACAGGGGACTAATTCGCTACTTAAATTTGTAAGAAATGAAAGTGCATGCTCTATAAGCTTAGATTTTTTTTCATATCTGATAAAGGATAAATCTGGTAAGAAATTATATTTTACATTCTAGGATTCAAAACACTTTTACTCTTATTCATCAATCTTCTCTTAAGTTTAGTTCATAACTTAGTCTTACTTGTTCAAATATAGATTTTAAACTTCCTAAATATGTTAAGTGTCAAATTAAGTAGAAACGAAATTTGATTATTCTGATTAAAGGTTTTTCATGAGGAAGGTATTGATATCCAAATAGACGCCTCCATATTTAAAAAGTAAGGTAAGCTTCACTATTTCATTATAGAGAAGTTCGTAATTCTTTTTTTATTCCTTATTCAAATGTTTAGATTATTAACTTTTGTACCATTGTAAGGCAGGGGTGTCTTCAAACAAAAATTATGGTTCGTATCTTGCAAGAATAAAGTAAAAATCAGCATCCCAATACTGCTTAAAAGCTCCTGCTTACAATTCCTTTGAAATGAAAATGACTCTGGCATTTCTTCCGTAATGTTTCAAGACACTTTCATGGCTTGCAAAATATCTTCCAAATAATTTAGAATGCTTACTGTTATCAGGGAAGTAAACCCAAAAAGTATCGATATTTTCGGAAAAATCAATTTCCTTGAATTTAGTGACTTTGTAGTAGAAGTAAGGCTCTGTTTCGTTTCACGTTCTTTTATATGCATACTTTTAGTAAAATAAATTGTTTTCCTGAATTCTTCTAACTTCTTTCTATTAGTTCTCTCCTATGCTTCTATGAATTATTGCTTCATTATTATTATTCTACGTCTAAGATGGATCTGAATTTGAAGGCATTTAGTCATTAGACAGCTAGTTATTTTTAGCATAAGAGGGGAGATAGGTTGATGCAGTGCTTTACAAGGAAACTTAGTCCATTACTTGAGAGTAGTAAAGAATCATAAAGAACGAAATAATGGCTAGGAATATTTTTAGACTTATCTTAGAACGTCTTTCTAAATCGAATACCTTCACCATATTAGTATATATTTATATCCATGAAATTAAATTAAACTTTAAATACAAATATTCTTGGTTTTTTCTTATAAATCCTCTTTCTTTTTCTTTGTTACCTCCTTTCTTTTTTATCAAATCGACTCTACTGCTCATCTATATCCGTTATTTTATAAGTCTTACCCTCTTTTATTTAATTAAACTTCTTGTTTATAATGCTAAAATACCGCGGGAACTCTTCAAAAAATAAGTTAGTTTATTTTAAAATATATAAGTAAAATAAAGAGAGTCGCATTACATTAATATATTTAAAAAATTAAATGAATTATACAAAACTATCTTCTCTCAGAATATTAATATTTTATTTAAGAGTTCCAATAAAAGTCTATTTTCAAAGGTGTAATTAGACACACTTTAATTATTATATACTTTTATAACCTTCTTTCTTAAACATTTTCTAATGCTTCAGTTAATTAAATCTATATCCTATTTTACCATATATTTAAATCAGTTCCATTTTGTAATTATCATTACCAAACTCTTTTAGCTGGAAAAATATTTATCAAGCAACTTAATTTATTCTGTTTATACCTTCTTCATTTATAAGAATATGTTAAATTTGAAAGACCTAGATAAGACTTTACTTAATGAGGCTTTAAATAAGAAATTAACAAAATAGTAGAATGAGATGGTCAGATTGCTAGTTAAATAGTATAAAGCAACATCTAGCATACTTATTCTATTATTTAAAGCTATAAGAAAATTATACAGTTAATGCTTATCTAACTATTAATAGCTCTACTACAGCTAGAAGTATACTAAGCAAGTAAATAGAGACAATAAAAGCAAGAACTTATGTTAATTATTTGAATACAATTATGAGTATAAAAGTAATTAATACTAATTACTAGTAAATATAGAGATTATTTAGATATATACTAATAGTCCTTATAAATCACTATGTAATTACTTGTTAATACTAGATTTACATTTATTCAGTACGTTATGTTTCCTTTTAGTTTGAGGGATATATAACATTCTTTATGATAATAGAATTATGATTCTATTTATTAACTCTAAGCTAGACATATCATTACTTCTTTTCTGCTATATCTTTAAGTAGTTTAAATGAAATGATTATTCTAATATAAGAGATTTAGTATTTTAAGGATACTAGATTCATTAATAAAGCTATATCACAAAGCAAGCTGGTTATAGTATAATTAGGTTGCATTAAAATACTATAGCAATATAATAAAACTCTATAGAGTAGCTAATCTAATCAACATGATAATCACATAATAAAGGAGATAAATAGTTATATAAGGAAAGTACTTAAATAATGTAACTTCTTTTACAGATTGAGCAAGTATTATAAAGATTAGTAGAAGCAATCGAGTCTTAATAAGGCTATGATGTGAATTTTAATTGTTTTAATTGCAAATGGAATTAATAAATTCATTTAAATATGCAAAATTTCGAAATACTTTGTAAATTAGGAGACGGAGCTTATTCCCAGGTATATAAAGTTAAGAGAATAAAAGATGGAAAACTTTACGCTATGAAAAAAGTAAAAATAGGAGCTCTTAACGAAAAAGAGAAAGAGAATGCTCTTAATGAAGTTAGAATTTTGGCATCAATAAGGCATCCTAATATAATTTCATTTAAGGATACATTTCTTGATGGATAAATATTATGCATTGTTATGGAGTTTGCTGATGGAGGTGATTTATATGCAGTTATTTAAAAGCACTAGAAAGCTAGAACATTTCCATAAGAAGAAGAAATTTGAAATTGGGGAATTCAATTAATATTAGCTCTAAAGGCTCTGCATGATATGAAGATCTTACATAGAGATCTAAAATGCGCAAATGTTTTTATTAATAGAGATGGTGTTGTTAAATTAGGAGATTTAAACGTTTCCAAAGTAACCAAAAAATAATTAGCTTATACCTAAACAGGAACTCCTTATTATGCTAGTCCTGAAGTATGAAAAGACTAACCTTATGATGCTAAATCTGATATTTGGTCGCTTGGATGCGTTCTTTATGAATTAGCCAGCTTATAACCCCCTTTTCGTGCAAATGATATGAAAGGATTGTACCGAGCAGTATTAAAAGGCTAATATGAACCACTCTTAAATTATAGTTAGGACTTTAGAGACTTGATTAAGAGCATGCTGGTCGTAAATCCTACTTAAAGACCTTCTTGTGGTAATGATTATTATTATAGATAAATTGTTAACTTTTCCTTGTATTCAGAAACGAATGGGAAATCTTAAAGTTGTTCCTTTAATCAGCAAGATGAATTAGAACAATCAACTTCTAGGTACTATTAAAGTTCCAAGAAACTTAGGCTTGCTTGCTGAAAGACTTCCACAATCAAACTATGAAGATATACCAAAAGAAGTAACAACAGAATCAGGATTTTCAGATTCTAGCTAGGATTCTAGATATAAGCAGTAGTCAAAAGTTAGAAGCAAGCTTCATAATGACTTAATAGCTTAGAGCTACGATATCTTTGAAAATAATAAGATAATTTAATTAAAGCAATAAAACAAAGTAACTCCACAGTAAAAAGAGAAACTAGATATTTAACCTCAATCATCTCATTAGCAATAGTAACAATTAAAACCTTAGCTACTAGAAAACTAAGAGCTTAAATAGTTACAAACTCCTTAAAGAAACTTGATATAAAGAGATAATCCTAAAGAAAACTACCAAAGAGAAAATGTTAAAAACAACTTACTAGAATAAAAAAACAGATATGCACGTGATAATCCAACCAAACAAAATAACATTATTGAACATTAAATTAGACCTAACTCTAGAGAACCTGTAAATAAATAGGCTAGCATTGCTGAACAACAAATTCGTCCTAATTAAAGAATTGAATATTAAAATCGTCCTAATTCTCGAGAAGCTGCAAAAAAATAGAACAATTTGCCAGAGTAATAAATTAGACCGAATTCACGTGAGGTAGTGAAAAGATAAAATAACTTATCTGAAAAATAAAATCGTCCGAACTCTCGAGAGGGTGCTAAAAAATAAGCATTAGAATAACCAAACAGAGTTAATTCTCGTGAGACCGCTAAAAGATAAATTAATATTGTTGAGCAATAAAATCGCCCAATATCTCGTGATTTAGGAAGTAGATAATCTAATGGAATTGATCATCAGGCTCGTCCTAACTAACGGGAACCAGTAAATAGATAAGTTAATTTAATCGATCATTAAGTTCGTCCCAATTCACGAGAATCAGCAAATAAATAAGTTAATGGTATCGATCATTCAAGTTCGATCATCAAGTTCGTCCCAATTCACGAGAGTCAGCAAGTAGGTAAGTTAATGGTATCGATCATTAAGTTCGTCCCAATTCACGAGAATCAGCAAATAAATAAGTTAATGGTATCGATCATCAAGTTCGTCCCAATTCACGAGAGTCAGCAAGTAGGTAAGTTAATGGTATCGATCATTAAGTTCGTCCCAATTCACGAGAGTCAGCAAGTAGATAAAATAATATAATATAATCATATAACAAACCAAACTCACGTGAAAGTGCAAATAGACAGCAAATGAATAAATAATAAGTACAAAAGTAAATTCTATAAAACTAAAAGGTACCTACAAAACAAATTTAACTGAATTATATGCGTTAAAACAATAGGCCTCATTCAAGAGAACCTGAAATAATTCTTAAAGAAAAGTTAATTTAGGATCCTTTAATAGCCAAGTATCGGCCTTAGTCCTAGCAAAATTAGCATTTAGGAAATTAATAGCCAAATTAGCTCCAATAAGTGAATTTATTAGCTTATAATTAATAAGAGTAGAACAAGCCTAAACCAAGAGATAAAAATAATATTCTATGTCAGCCAGTGCTCCATAGACCTTAAAGAGATAGAAGTCATCTTGCAAACGCTGCAAAAGGAATTCTAAATAAATAAGCTCCTATATAAAATTAATAAAGCCCAAATTAAAATGCAAGATAAATTATGACATCAGGAAGAAAATCTCTTGAAAGCAAGAAAACACCGATAAACAATCCTGGAATTTCTCCTTAAAGAGTCATACTTTCTAAAGAAAAGAACATTTAAAATGCATACTACTAGAATTTAGCTTAAGGTAAATCACCGTTTATATAGAATAAGCATTAGCATGAAGTTAAATTAAATGAGGTTTAAACTGATATTTTGCTTAAATATGTGCATGCTAAAGCTGATTTACCTCCTTAGTAGATATTTTCTTAAAATATATAATCAATCAATAACATACATAGACTTAATAATATCTCTCCGAACTAACAACATAATCATCGCATCTAACCTGTAAAATTAATAAACTATGATTAGCCTAAAATAGTAGTTCATGATAAGCATTCATAAATTATGGTGCCTACTAAAGAAGTGAAATTATAGAATCAAATTTTGTAAGATTATAATTTTCTGTAAGATAATCTTAACAAACCATAATCATAACAATCCAAAAGAGGTTATTCAGTATAGGCTGGAAGACAAGTTTAGTGGGATTGATTGTAACTTTTGTAAATTTTAATTAAGTAGTTCATTTGATTTCTTATCCTATATTTCATATAAAATTTCTATTAGTGTTTATTCTACCTATTACTTAATCTAGAGATATAATCCTTTAAGAGCAAAACTAAATAATTCTATAAGCTTATTCTTTTATTAGTTTCATTTTTAATTAAATAGCATTTATTCTTCTAATTAATAAAATTTTAATTTATTTTGATGAAGTTGATAAATGACAGATAAGACAAAAATAAACTTTATATCCAAATAATTACATAAAAGAGAGCGAAGAATATAGCATTTTTCTTTCTTTAACTTGAACTAATAATATGAATTCTATTTATTATATCCTATAGTAGTCTCTTCTATTTTAAGGTATAATAAACTATTTTTCCATCTTTTAGTAATAGATTATTAAGAATTAAGACAATCCTTTATTTTAAATATCTGTTTAATATCTATCACACATTAGACAGATTAATATATAAAGCTATAATTATAGCAGACTGTTTTAATTAAACAATCATTATACGACTTATTCTGTTATTGCAATAGCTTAGTATTAGTTATCTTATGAGGTTTAAATAAACTTACTATTTGATAAGTTGAGTAGCATAATAAATGGAGCATTATAAAACTTAGCGTTGCATATATATGTAGGATAAATAGAAATATCTTTAAATTAGATATTAACTAATTAGTTATAAGTTTATACTTTCAATTTACTAAAATAGCTAACTTTTTAAGTATATACTCAATTGTTTTTCTTGGTATTTTAGATTTCATCTAAGAAAATTAGTTTGATAAGTAAATGTAGCGGTTAAAGAAATAGAAAGTCTCTAGATGTTTTATAATTTAAAAATATGGGATTTCCTTTATAATTTGTAATTAGTGAAATAGACACTAAGTATATATGCTTGTAGTGTAAGCAGTTAGTAGTAAATCCTGTTAAATGCTAAAGATGTAATTGCTTGGTATGTAAAGAATGCTAATAAAAAGATTGCTAGAAATGTAATTAAGAATTCATTATTACAGAACTAACTTGAACGTAGTAATAAGACTTATAAGGCATATTGGTTTAATGCCGAAACTTAATTTGCAATAAATTTTTCAAATTTTCCAAGTTGAAGTTTCATGTTGAGGAAGAATGCTTGTTTTAGCTGACTCCTTGTTAAAATTCATGATGCTAAAAATAAATACAAAAGAATGATCTATATCAGCACTATCAGAGCTGTAAAGTTGTTAGTCTTGAAAAATAAAAAAGTGCAACTGAGAGTAGCTTTCCTATAGTTTAACTTTCTAAATCAAGATAATTGGTAAAGCTGATAGCACTTCGTAAATATTTTGTTTAAAAAGAAGATAAAAAAACTTGAAAATGACTAAATAAAATAGGATTTCTTTTACTTAAGTATGAAGTGTTTCCCAACTTATGCTACTCATTTTCATTTAAGATAATGAAATATAATACCAGCCAGCTAGTGGATATTTTTATAACCAACTTTAAAATGAAGGAATTATAGATATAAACAAGCAGCTAGTTCAAATTCCACTCATTTAATCTTTAACTTCTAAATGGAAATTTTATAGTATCAGGTGGATCTCATTCCAAAAGATTTTCAGTTATCCAAAGTAAGAAAGCATAAGCCTAAGAATTTGAAATGCTTTATGAAAGAGGGAGACATAGAATGATATAAAACAGACTGATATAAAACTAAATTTATATAACAGGAGGATAGAAAATTAAAATTCAAAACTATTAGTATCTTGATGATTGTGAAATGTGAGATGATTAAAAGTAAAAGTTTTCACAGCTAAAAGGTATATATGAAGGAATAAATGACCATGGGATTTCTATGAATTTGTTTCAGATTCTTATATATGGAGGAGAAACATTTCGAAGTGGTCTGATCGATAAAGTATAGTAATATGATCTAATTTAAAATAGATGATTTTAAGATTTTTTTAAGCTTCCAGTTAGAACTTCTAAAATTTCAGTAGCGGAGATATAATCACAACAAGAAATAGTATGAGATCATAATTATTGCTTATGATAAACATTTATTTATGACTTTAAGTCCTTTTAAAGTCATGGTCAAAAATTTCCATTATACTCTGACTAAATATGAACACTACCTTTAGTATGCAATTAGCGTATCTATGTAGTTAGTTATTTTGAGACATTTTAAGATTATGGAATGTATTGCTATGAAACTTTAAATGGAAGTTGGAACATTGTAAAACAATTCATTTAAAAGGTCAATACTTTTAATAAATCAATACTCTATTAAATTGTAGCCAATAAACTATAACAATATAAGTTAAGAAAAATATAACTAATTTATCTGAAATACATCACAATAAATATTTCTATCAGAAACTTTACTAAGTATTAATCTTTACTCTTTATCTAAGAATTAAAGCTCTAATTAGAAGCACTATCATTAAAATATGGAGTAATTTCATTAGTTCTTATAATTGAAGTTTCTCCTTTAGGAGAAATAATTACATTAAGTTCTATTCTAACAGACAACTTATAAGGTTGATTTTTATAGCTTTCATATATAATCCCTGATTACTTAAGTTGCTAAAATATTTATTTAAATTACTTTGACTAAGAACTAATTATTCATACTATATCTCATATAGTTTCTTTTAATAATTACTAAGAAAATTAATTATATAAGATTTAATTGATATTTGAAATCTAGCAAAATTTATATTTTGGTTGGTATTTCTTATGTTTTTTGTGTTTCAATCCTAAATTTGATTTTAATTTGTTAAGTCTTCCAGATATTTAAGGGCTTTCGGCTAATAAACTTGCAAATTACTCTTCTATATAAACTACAACCTTTTCCAGTATCTATTACCTAAAGTATTAAGCTTAGTTTTTTTATTTTTCAACTTTTCATTTCATTGGGATTGCTTAATTGAGATTAACTTAGGAAATAGCTTATAAAATAACTGTAGCTATTTTTAATTTTAAGTTTAATGAGTTTGAATACTATGACTATTACTCTACTGTATTGATTAGTTTACATGAATATTAAGATAGTAATTATAACTATAAATGATTGGATAATTTCATTATTTTATATGGTTTAAAATCAAAGTTAAAATGAAACAACCAATCTATAATAATGTTCAACTTAAAAGCATGTTTAAAGCTTTTGCTTCGTCCCAATTATGAGTTGTCAATGCTTCTCGGGCTTATTCATCCGTGAATCCCATTTCAACCAGATTTGCTATTGATTTTTCTTCGTTTATCTCATTGATTTTTGCGTATGTTAATGTCCAATATTTGGCAGTTGATTTGAACTTCTCATATTCATTTTTATATTATGAAGCTACTTCAGCATCTTAAGGATCATCTGTATTAATAAATTACTAGGTTCGGGATTGCATAGTAGAGCTTGTAATGATAGAAGAGCAGTTCTGATTGTTAAAGCAGGACTCCATTCATTTTTAAGAATATCAAGACAAATAGCTCCTGTTTGACTACTTATGTTAGGATGCCAAATTTAAGTTATAAATTTCATTTCTGGAGGTTTGTAAGGATATTCAGGAGGAATCTTTATATTTATATAGAAAGTCCCACCTTCATATACTGTATCTTAAGGACCTTGAATAGTTCCTTTCCAATGTCGGATATCATTTCCAACCATTTGAGCTGATACTCCAAAGTCACCTAAAGTGAGTTTTTGGATTTCTTCGTATTCTTTAAGAATACGACGATTATCTTACATTTTTATAAAATGATTTTTAATGAGCAAAATGATTCTTTTATACCCAATAGAATCCTTTATACTACTTCTTTAATTACTTTAATACTCATTTAATAGATTTCTACAGACACCTTATTTCCATTCCTTTTGCTTCAAATTTAATTAATCTTTTCTATTATGACTTCTATAAGCATTTTCCTTCTAGTTTGTGACAATATTGTAACTAATATATTTAATGGTTTCTAAAGTAGATCAGAACAAAATACAGTTATAATAAGCAAATTTTATGTCCAACTCTGGTAAAGAATCATAGAAATCATAGAGTTACTTTAGCGCCAATAATAAGAAGCAAGCAGAGAGGATTAGTTCAGATTTGAATACAGAGAAGAGCAGCATTTTTTAGAGTTAGTAAAACTAGCAAATACCATCTGAAAATTCTTTAACGAAGCCTAGAAGTAATTCCAATTTTTCTGATTTGTCGGATATTCAAGATGAAGAGGCTGATATTCATATGCTAGAAGCTGAGGAGAAAATAAGCAAGAATATAAGCAAAGGAGAAATAGACTAATTGGAATTGCTTTGTATAAATTGCTAGGAGTATGTTAAGTTTGAAAACACTTATTACCACTCTTAAGTATGTAACATTTATAAAGACCCTCCTCCTTAATATGACTTCGAAGCTAAACTTTGAAAATTAATTTTTGCGTTGGATGAGATTTTAGAACGATAGTAAGATAAGGAAAAGTATGAGAATTTGGTATAATTGAAAGATAGAATCTAAGATGTAATTTCAGCTTGCAATTATTAATAAATCTATGACCATATGCAGATACTGCTTACTGACTTTGTTCCTAATCATTTGCAATCTTTGATTTATGCTAAAAGAGCTTAAACTCTCTGTAAAGATAGACTTCAGGAAATGCATGAAGAAGGTTAATCTGGATAGCTTAAAGATATTCTGATATAAATGGAGAAAGAAACAAAGAAGAAAAAAATGGAACTATAAATATTGATGAACGATCAGCTTAATAATTATATTCGAGCTAATAAAAACCCTATTGGATAGATTAAAAGTAACTGCGGTAGTGATAGTGAGTGTTTGTCGGAACTATCTGAAATGTCAGATGCTGGGTTTTTCTAATTCAATTCAGTCTAAAAAAAAACAGATTAAAGTTATGAAAAATCTAGCTATTCTACTAAACAATCTATATCTTCGCCAACTTCAGAAATAGTGTAATAAAATTAAATTCCAAGCGAACAACAAGAAAATTCCCAAGATAAAAACAAAATATCAGAACAAGAAGATAAGGAGCTTAGAAGATAATTTTACACAGCAGCTCTTTCTTTAAAGTTACAACTTCCTAAAAGTCATCCTTGCCACAATTTAGTAATTTCAGATTTATATGACAAAGCATAAGTAAGTGTTCATACAGAAGCAAAAAGTTACTCAAGCCCAATGGACAAATTTTTTGGAAAAAGAAATGTTTATTAGATGAAAAACAATTTCACATTAATTTATTAGAACCATTAATTATAAACTTCTTCCTTAACTTACTCTTTACTTGCTTAAGATCGAAAACCTTCTACTATTTTTTAAAACTTAACTAATTTCTAAATGCAAGCCTTTACTTATTATTCCTATTAAGTTTTCTCAGATAAATGTTTCTCATATATTTAGTTAAGGCAGTAACTTTGAATTATTTTCTAATTCATCTATTAAAAAATATAATGGAACTTAAAAATATGTATAATAAGTATTGAACTCCACTATTTTTTACTTAATAAACTAAATAATAATTCTAGATAAAAATAGTATTAAGCATCTACTAAGATTGTATAGAAACAAACCAAAAATAGTTTATTTTATGCTTATTAAAATTCTAATCAAGCTATACAATCTTTTGAATCCGTTAATTAGTTAAACTTAAGCTAATTTAGCGCATTATTTTAAACTAGCTATAGAAAGGACCGGAATACCATTCTAATTTCTTGCTTTTTATTCTAAAATACATTTAATTTTATTGCTTGGCTTTATATTTGTTGGAGGAAGCTAAATTTTTTATTTTTAAATGCATTTTTATTAAAAATTAATTAGCTTCACTAATTAAGTCAATATTAAAGCTAAATATACAAGATACCCTTTAAAAGAGGTATTATTAGCTTATTAAATCAAAAATCTAATTACTAACTTATTTTTTAGTTTTAAAATATCTTGCTAGTGACTTTACCTTAAGTTCAAAGCTTATTATATTTACATATTAAATTAGAGCTTTAATAAATTGAGAGTAATAAGTTGAAGTTATATAAAATAAGGTTTAATAAGAATACTTAATTGATTAATATAATTCTTAATGAGATATACTAATCTTCAGTTTTTTCCTTCAGCACATTGCTCACAGAAAGTTTCAAACTCCTTTCGGTCGTAATAAAACTTCCTAAATTTATAAAATTCTTCGCATTTCTCGCACTAAACTTGATCCTCAAACGCATTAATTCCATTCTATTTATTAGCTTCAAATACCTATTAAGCAGATATTTTCTATCCATTAAGCCATCGTTGGAATGTATGGGTTGAGCAGAAATATAAGTCACATTGCTTGCAATACCAATAATACTCCTTATTAGAAGATTAGCAAGTAACGCATTTAATTAGTTTTTAGTTTTCATTTTCTATAATTTTAATCTTCATAACATGCTTCTTTTCACAAATGTTTAAATCAGAATCCAAGTTATTAACTTTATAGCTCTTTTATTCCAATAGATCGTAGGTTTGCTAGTCTATTTATTTCAGAGTTCCAAAAGAATTAGTGGCGTTAAAAAATCCGCATGCTCCTAGACAAAATTTAAAGATTAATTTATTTTACTCAACTTCAAAAATTGAAATTGGCGTTTTGAAAAATCCGTATAGTTGTTTATTTTCTTTATCCCATTTAATTAAAGCATACTATTCTTGATTTAACTAGATAAAGTCATTAAAGACAATAAATGAAGAGGCAAATGGAATAACTTACTCTTGTTGCTGTTTTTTCTTAGAATTAGAAATTTATTCAACATCTACTATCTGAACATTCTTATACTTTTTAGTTTCTTAACCTGATAGAATTAACAAAAACCTTTCATCAATTGCTTTTATATATCCTATGAAGTCTGTAAGCTACACTTTGAAGGTGATTTATTACCCTTCGATTTGTTAGATAACAAGTTGATTTTCATCAAAGTAAATGAAATGATCGTTTGTTATTTCAAATTCATGTGAAAAATCTAAAATTTTGCTTTTGCTTATTACATAACGACTTTACTTTAAGGTTATCTAACTACTTTTTTATTTAAGTTGAGGTAAAGGAATTATATTCATTTGAATCCTCAATTTATTATCATGAACTTCCTAGTCATTTAAGCCAACAAGTTAGTTTCTCCAAGAATAGATAAAAAATCTTTTAAAAAAAGGAGTTTAATCTAGTAGAAGTTCATTAGATGAGGGTCACCATCTTAAAAGATATAGAGTGAATAAATCACTTAAGTTATTATATCAGAAGATATACATATTCTAATTCTTCTAAATTTTAAGGTTTATAGCATTATGGCATGCAAACTAGAACATCTTTTGGTTTTCTTAGTTTAGTTGGTAATGTAGTATATAATAGCTTTATATATCGTACTTGTAAATATCAAACTAGCTAACAATAATCAGCTCATCATCTATAAACTACATATAAGTCTAATCATTTGAATCAGTTCTTATTTCTAGGCCTAATTTATCATAAATTGTTCCATTTTTTCTCATTATTGTTATTTTTATCATAGCAGAATTTGCTTCTCTTTGCTACTTAATAAAAGCAAAAAATTCAAAATTATTGGAAAATGCAAAAACATATTATGACATTTTAAAAGCTGCATGTAATTAAGGAATTTAAACTTTAGAACTTAGCATAAGCCTTTCCAAGTTTAATACTTTTAATTGCTTTTCTTACTCTTAAGCTATTCATAGTTCGTCCTCTCCACAAATTTTATTATAAGATCCTGATAATTGAAACTTAATCTTTCCAGTTTGGGTATCAATCATTGACATAATATTCATATTCATCGTAATCATCCATCTAGAATTACCAATTACTGGTATTTGATAATCTAAATCCACTTAAAAAAATTGCCTATCGTTAATATCATAAATTCTTACAAAATACTCATGAAAAATGGCTATTTTTTTATCATCAACTACTTCCACAAAGTTTATATTTCCTTAATCGACAATTTCTTGATATCTAAGACTTAGTAATAGTTCTTCTTTCTACTACCCACCGCTAATCAATGCAAATCTTTAATCTCCACAAGTTCCATAGTATTTAACATATCCTTCTTCGTATTTATACAAATTAATCTGCTCTAAAGTTTCGTTAAGGTCTATATCAACATTTACAAATACCAACTAATTATTTCTAATTTCATGGCTTACTATTGTAACTCCTTATTATCCTTCAACTATGCAGCTATTAAAAAATTAGCTTTTCTGATTATGGATCTACTTGCTGTTCTATATTCATCATTGTTTTGCTAATAACTAGGGTTATATCAATACTACATACTAATTAAGCTAATACTAATGCTGCTTTTTAAAGTTTTATCCTGAAAATTGGATGATTAAATTAGTGTTTTCTTTTGTTTAGCAAAGAATCATTATTTATGCCTTTGCTTTGGTTAAAATTTTAGCTCCCATTATTCATTTCACATTTTCAAAAGACTTTTCCAAAGTTAGAGTTTCATTTAGCACTATAAACCCTTCTTAATTTATTTTCTTTTGTATCTTCTAAATTTTTACTGATTTCTGGTTATAACTACTAGAAACTAAAGTAAGTGTTTCTCTGTGTACCTTGAAATCTTCAATGAAATCTAGTCAGTTAATAGTATGAGAATCTTTTGCACTAAATGAACTTCCTTATAGATCTACTTCGCTTAAATCACATTCCTGCATGTATACATTGTAAATTTTGCAGTTTCTAATCTGGCTATTAGTAAACTGACATCTATAAAACACTCCATTACTTAAATTAGCACCTTCTATTCTTAAATTTTAAAAGTCCTCATATTTAAAAATATGCCCAACCTTTACTAATAATGTTAAGGCATTAGACGCTGCAATTTTCTAATTTTCATTGTTCTTCGAGCTTTTGACCACTTCTATAAGTTGAATTATCAATTGATCGTAATTTTTTCCTGCTTGCAGCTAAAGAAGTTCTACACAAAAATCAATAACAAGCAGGTTCTAGCAAATGATTATTTTATTAAAGTTTTCAAAATCAATTGAATACTTTCCTTCAAAAAATAGGCATCCTTCTGATTAGCTTTTTTCAAACTCAGGGTTAAAGAGATTCATACATTAAAAGAAATCAAAAATAGTTTTATGAATTCAACTTCTTATTTGGCTCTAATTATTTTAGCTTATGAAAGGAAAAGCTTTAGTTATCGCTTTCTTTTAGTAATCTCTATATTCTCTACTTTAAATAGTTCCTTCTAGTAGTTAAGTTTTAAAGGTTCCTTTGCAGCTCTTGCTATTAATCAACTACTTTAAGCAAAGTTCTTTACAAATAAAAAACACTTCTTAGATGTAAATTTTCCAAAACTTTAAGACAGTTTCTTTATTCTAGAACTAATTAAGATATTTTCTCTTTTCTTTAAGGATTTTTAAGAGAAAGGCATTTAATATAATAAAAGAGTTTCATTACTCTTTTTTTGCGTTAAACTGGAAATCTTGCTAATTATATCTTCTTAGAGTATTCTCTTACTAATTACTGCTTTTAGACTCTCCCTTTTAAGCTTGCTAGTTTTGAGTTTAAGATTCGAACATATTTTGATAAGAATTGATTTTAGATAAAATGTTAGCAACTTATTCCAGATTATATGGATTTCGAATAAGGTCTGATAGATTGCTAAAACCTTAGATAAATTTGTAGCATTCTCTTCCTGAACTAATTTTTATTTTAGAACTCAACTTTTAATTGCTTACTAGCAAAGTATCCAAGTACTATATTATTGCCTATTCGTCCAAAGGTTGAATATATACCACTTTAAGATAATGATTTACTTGCTTTCCTAGCATTTTTGGAAGAAAGTGCTTTTAGTAATTTGGTTTTTAGATTAAGGGGAAATACTTTGAAGTGGTAATTACTTTAGTTTAAGGATAAACTTGAAATAGATTTTCGACTATGTTTCTAGATTTTTACATTTCGTCATATCCATCTAGTATAAAAACTACTTCACTATCTTTAGCTTTCTTTATCTTTTCTTTAAACTAAATAAGTTACCCTTTCTCTAACTCAGCTAATATAGGATTACTTTCCTAAGAATCTCATAGTTTAATAAAGAAAGGAATTTTTTATCTTTCCTCTAGGAACTTATCGTAAATCTATAGAGCTAGAGTTGTCTTACCACTTCCAGATTCCCCAAATATTACCAAGTGTCTTGGCTAATTAGATTAAGTCTCTAAAGAAAAATTAATATCAGGCTCTAGAAATTCTTCAACAATCTCCAGTGCATCTTGTTGGTTTTATTAATCAAAAAGAAAGTCAGAGCATTTGATAGGAAGGATTAAGCTCTTTAAAGTTTTAGAAAGAAAGTCATCTTCTTTTTATTGCTTTTCCTAGTTTCTTTGTAAAATGCAAAGTTGTAAATAATCTTCTGTCTGTTGATCTAAACTTAGACACTCACACTGTCTTCACTCTCTTAGATATTTATTTTGGTTCTTAATTAGTTAGACTATTTCCTCTTCTTAGTTACTTTAGTTTAAGTATTCATCAAGCAGTTTTCTCATTTTTACATTATCTTTTGTTTAAATAAGGCCGAAAATAAACAGTTGCCTCATTTTTAGATAAGAAGTAAACAAGTTTTATTTAGAATAGTATGCTTAATCCATTACAAATGAAAGACCTTTAAGATGCTTGAAATCTCCATATACAATTATTTCTAAAAGATGTTCATCTTAATAAATTTGGGCTATTTTGAAAAGACATTCGATTGCATACTATCTCACTTCCCAAGCCTTATGCTTTTAGAATATATTTAAGATAAGTTCTACGATCTCTCTTGGTTAGCATTCTTTAAGCTCCTAATTTTTTTCAATCTCTAGTTTCTTAACTAATAAGTCAAGATCTAATGATAATTCAACAAAATCTGTTGATTAAAATTTCATATCAATATGCTTTCAAATATCTTTGAGTGTTTCATCAACTGTATTCTAGTTTTTAGAATAGGAAATATCATAAAATTCGTCGGCTTTTTTAGCAAAACTTTCCTTACGAATGAGCGTGCTTTGGGGAATTTTAATAATCCTGCTTAAAAGTTCTATTTCCATTCAAAGTCCAAAGTCGAATTTAATCTAGGAATCGGTGATAGTGGTTACAATATCCTAGATTCATTTTTAAAACTCTAATTGATGTTCAATTGTTATTACGTTTTTGTTTACCAGAAAGCTAAAAACTATAATTCTGGTTAATCTTGCTAAGTGCTTAAGTTCAGCTTAATAGTTTCTACTTATTTTACCATATAATGAATTTTCCAATGTTTAAAGGAGATTCAAAATAGTTAAATGAGGATCTTAAATTTTACCTGCTTTCTAATTTTGAATTTGAAGCCTCAAGTTTCTCATTTAAAACTTATAGCCTTTTTCAGAGGCCTAAAGTATCTTTTCAGCTATAATAAGCGAAACTTCTTTAACTTTTTGAATTTCTTGGACTTCTTTTTCAACTTCAGCTTCTGTAACTATGGTAAATGGAGTTAAGCTTGGTAAAATTTAAACTCCTAATTTAGAGTCTTTGATAGACGATCTACAGCAACCCATTTTATTAAATATTCTAAACTTATTTTATTTATAATTCTTTCCGTAACTGAAACACCAAAATGCTCACATTAATCGGCCAACAATCTGATTATTCTCATTTACTTCTAAGCTTATTACAACATTCTCTTTAACTTACTCAGTCAACTATTTCTTCTGCTATTGCTACTCTAACTAGTTAACATTAAAGTGAAGATTTTAGCAGAAGAAATATAAATAAAGGATTATATAATGAATAAAAAAATAAGATTAAGAATATGAATACAAACTAGATGTTGTAATAGGTTAATAAACTATTTATACTAATTATCTATTTTATTACTTAATTAGCTCCTTATACTACTTCCATGCACTATACTCTTATATATCTTTCCTTTCACCTTTATGTGATTTTCTCTTCTTACTATCTAGCATAACAGTTTAAGCACTTCTTAATACTTTACTCTTATTAACTTATTGATATCTAGATAATGTTATCTAAATAGATTAGTAGGAAGATTTTAATTTGCTTGTATTAGTTTGATGGATAACTAAACTAGCATCCTATTAAGACTTATAGAGTTACAAAGCTTTATTTAGTTATTAATTATAAATTTATTCCTTTAATAAGTAATAAGAACAGCCTTAAAGTACTCTATAGCTAAATAGTATCAAAGAAACATTTTTGTAAGCTAACTCTTAAGTTAATTTAAAGATAGCTATATAAGCTTTTTAGGTTCTTCAATATTACTATGATATTAAAAGAAAACCTATTTCAAACGAATTAAGAGAAAGAAGCTTAGGCTCTTAATAGCCAAATCCAAAGTAGTGTTTGGTAGCTTAGATGTTAGATATAAGAGGAACTATATATAAAAGCAGTAAAAGGAGTATAAGATAGATAATTTAAATGATAGGATTGAAAGTAGCAGAGTCTTATTAAGAAAAATGTAAAAAATCGATTTTTAATTTAAAATCATAGTTGTAGGAGATTCTGGTGTAGGCAAAACTTGCTTTCTCAACTAGTATACATAAGAACATTTTGCAGAATAAATGCCAACTATTGGAGTAGAGTTTGGCTCCAAAAAATTGGAATACAAGGATAAATAAATCAAGCTGCAAATATGAGACACTGCTGGACAAGAAAATTATAGAGCTATTACCAAGACATTTTACAGAAATGCTCAAGCTGTCATACTTATGTATGATGTTACTAATAGAGAAAGCTTTCAGCACTTAGAAAGCTGAATTTAGTAAATTATAATTCAGGGATATAGTAAAGCATTCATTGAAGGATATTTTTATAGTACTCATTGGTAACATGCTAGACTTAACTGAATAAAATGAAAGTTCTAGAGAGATAGCATACGATGAAGGAAACAAATTTGCTTAGGAAAAAGAATTCTGCGGATTTTGTGAAACTTCAGCCAAAACTGGAAAAAATGTAAAAGAATCAGTTAATATTCTTATAGAAGCCCTGATAAATAACTGAGAAAAAGCATCAAAAGAAACTCCTTAATAAAAGGTAAAATCTAATTTAGTTATTAAATCAACAAGAAGCTTAAAAAGAGTTCTTGAAGAATTATAACTTATAGAATCCTAAGAAATGCTGCCTTGCGTAATGAAACTCTTTATTTTATTATTTTGGTAAACTTATATAATGAAGTCTAACTTCCATTACTTTAATCACTCGCTAGTTTTACTTTTAAATCACATTTTTTCTTAAGTTTAGTAAAAGCTTAAGTTATAAGTCAGTTTAATTCATAGAAACTCAAATTAAAAATGAAATTTAAAGTAGCAGAATTAAGCAGCTTAAAGAGATTCACTCTTAGATATAGAATTATAATAGAAGAGGTATTATATAATACTCTTAACACTAAGATATTAACTTATAATGTTGAGTGCATATAATAAAGCAAAATAGCTAAGAAATAAATTGCAATATATAAGTAAGAAAAGCTGAAGTTAAAATAAGTTCAAAGGTACATGAAGTAGAATAACTAGATATATTACTTAATTTAAGATTAAGAAAGTATATTATAAGCATAAAAATTGTAAAATTAGAGTTGCTTTCTCAAAAATAAGTAAATAGGATAAAACTCTAGATTAAAATGCTGAAGTATTAAGTATAAAATAGATTTATTAATGCATATTAGAACTCTTAAGAAAATTTTATGAAAAACTAAACTTAACCTAATAATATGTACTCTCCTCTTTATGAAAGCTAACATATTAAATTACCATCTTAGTCTATTTCTTTGGATAAAGGAATACAGGAAGAACTTTAAGAATGCTTAAATATTTAGGTAGATTCAAACCCATTTGCTTTGGATAAGAATTCTAGATCTAATTTATTAGACTACTCATCAGAAGATGAATAAGCAAGGATGTAGATTTAAAAGCTAAGAAGTATATGTGAATAGGCAATTTGTCAAATCCAAAAATAATATCTAATACGAGAGGAGCAAAACTTACAAAAAATAATTAGCGAAGCAGAAAAGTAGCTTATTATTAATACTAGGCCTGATATACTTAACTTATCTACCTTAACAAAAAAATCTAAGATTAGTGATCATTTATATAGTCAAGGATTAGATTAAATGCTTAATTTATAAGAATCTATTTCTAAATTCTCTGAAATAAATATAGTTGCTGGTAAGCAGAAACTTAAGCCATCTTAATAGCAAAAAGATGAAAGTTAAATTAGAGAAGAAATATAAAAAGAATTTGAACAAGAAAGGTAAATTCTACTTAAAAGTATGAATGAGTAGATTTTAAATGAACGAAAAAAGATAGAAAATTAGATGGAGGATAAAATGAAAAAAAGAATAGAAGAAATAACAGTCACTATGTAATAAAAATACCCAGAAGGATCTAGATAAAGAGCTGAAATGTACTAACAAATATATAAAGAAGTATAATCTTAATTTTAAAGTGATTTTGAAAAATGAATAGAAGAGGAAAGATCGAGTAATGAAGAAGAAATGAATAGGAAAACCAGAGAAGTAGTTCAGAGAGTTAAAAGCATGAGTTAAGAAGCTATAAAAAATCATTTGATTTAACTTAACGAAGAATATAAATAAGAACTTAATAAGTAAAAAGACTTACTCAGAGAAGAATTTTAGTAATAACTTCAAACTGAAAACGAACTAAAATAGATTCAGATGATTCATTAAAAACTTAAAGGTAAAATTGAAAAAGAATTAAGAGATGAGTTAAAGCCACTAATAGAGCGTGAAATTAAAAATAGTTTAACAGTAAAAATAACTTAGTAAATAAATGAAGAAAATGAAAAAGTTTTGTATATGAAAAAGAAATAATTAGAAAACTAATACAAATAGAAAATCTCTAAACTAGAACAAAATTACGAAGAAAGATTAAGAATGGAATGTGATACTTAAATTACTGCTATAAAGGAATAACTAGAAAAGGAAACTAAAATACAATTTAAAAAATAATTAGAAATCCTTAAAATCAAACTTAACTAATAGCTGGAGTTTGAGTTACAGTCAAAGATACAAGAAGAAAAAATAAAAATCAATGAAGAAAAGAATGAGCTAGCAAGATTAAAAGCAGCAACAAATATTTAAATTAAAAAGATATATGATGCTAATAAAAATAAATCAGAATAACTAGAAAAGCAATAATAATTTTTAGAGACAAGATTAAGAGAGACAGATGTGTAACTTAGAAGTATATAATACAACTAAACCATTATGCAAAGCGAATCATTCAAGAAAAACAATTAAAAAAGCAATTAAAAATCTGAGAGTGATATTTAAATAAATACTTTATCTTAGTAAGATAATTTTAGATAAAGGAAAGGAACTTTTTAAAAGCAAAATATATAATAGAATTAAATAAAAAGTTCTCCTTTATAATAAGTAGTAAGCATAACCTCTTCAAGATCTATAAGTCCGACTATGGTTGAGAAAAGCCAAAATACTAAAGAAGATTCATAATAATTACAAGATAAAATAAAATATAGTGCTTCTAACATTTCATTAGACAAAAAATAATCGCATTCTATAATTTAGCAAAACCAGCAAAATCAAAGCTAAGATTAAGATTTACTTTCAAAATTAGTATAAGAAAGTGTAAGTGAAGTTAGAAAATAAGTACTAAAGAGTTTGCAAGATACACCAAAAAATGAAAATAAAGATAAAAGCTTTAAAGAAGCTAAGCAAGAAGAACCTAAAAAGAAAGAAAGTTAGTATTCGAAGCTTCTTCAAGGAAAATATAAGACAAGCTATTGAAAACCTTATTTTATTTAGCAATGCTTATTTCTCAAAATTTAATGCACTTTAACATTCTAAATATCTCATTTCTCTCTATTTTAGTTTACTAAGCTTTTTGGTAGTAAAGAAAATTTAGATATACTCATCCTCTTTATTAAGAAAAGGCAAATTAATATATTAAATCTAAATTAGTATGATAAAAGCATCTTTAAAAATTTTAACTTCCAGAAATAAAATAACTAAATTAACTTCATTATCATTTCTACTTAGAAAGAAAAATTAGTTAACATTGTTTAGACTAATACATAATTATCTATATAAATAGAAGAAAAACATATTCCTAAGTACAAATTTAAATGAGAATCATAGTAAAATTCATCTATTAATCATAAACTAGAGTACAGCTTATGAAAGCAGCTTAATGATTAGCTAGCAAGGCTGAAATAAAGTGTGAGTTTAATAAATTCTTTGGTATGAATATTAAGAATATTTTCTTATCTATTTTAATATAAATCACTTAAAGAATAAATGATGGATTATAGAAGAAGAGCTCCTTCAGAACCTTACTATCAAGATGAATTATACGAGTGACTTAGTAGATTTAATTTATAGAATTATTATCCTACTTTCTAGGAAAATTAAATCACTTTTATGGATTTGAAGTACTTATCTAAGTAAGATCTTATTGATATGGAAATACCTCTGGGACCTAGAAATAGAATATGAAACGAAATTGTTAAACTTGAGAATGCTAATAATTAGAATGAACAAATTGAGGAAAGAAGTTATAAATAATTTGAAGAGGATAAACATATTAGATACGAGCCTAGCAATAGTGAGCGTGAGGAAGTAAATAGTCCTTATGAAGAAGAAGAATAACCCAGAAGCACAAAATTAAAATCAGAGGTAAATGATTTTTTAAGTGAAGTATCTCAGATATCAACAAATAAAAGAATGAGCAATAAATAAGATGAATCTTTGCAAAATGTTGTAATGGAACTAATTAGAAGATAAGAAGATTTAATGAAAGCAATTAATGACAATCAGTAAATGATTATGTAGCTTCAAAATGTAAGCAGGTCGATTCAGCAAAGTCAAATTTCTGATTATTCGGATATGTCTCCTTTATTAAATGCTTCAAGAAGACCTAGAACATTAAGATATGCCTAACCAACAAGAAGTTCCGTAGCTAAACGAAACAAATCTAAAAAAAGACTAGATGTTAGTCCGCTTAGACTTTAGTGGAGAAACAAACTTATTCAATGAGTATAGAATAAAACATTTGCTTTAATATTACTATTGAAGATAACTTTCTTCATCTGTATATTCTAAATTAAGCTCCATTAGTCATTTTTCTTATAAAGAATATTAACTTTACCATTTACATTAATTAAACTGTAAGTTATTTAAATAAAAATCAGATAATGCAAAATAAATCTTTTTCCTCTTGATCATTTAATTTCCTTACAATATTAAAATGATTCCTATTATAGTTTCACTTTTTATCAAACATTAGAATAGGGAAAAGTGGGCGACCTAATTTTAAAATCTTAAATATTCTTCAACTGATAAAATTATATGATTACATAGATTGAATAATTGAAGCTGCTTAAAGAATAATAATGAATTAGTAATATGTTTAGCTTTAATTCTATCTATTCATTTTTATCTTATCATCGTATAAACTCATTAACTTCAATTTACGAACATATTCGAACAGTAACAATTATAAAAATAATATAGTTATTAAAGAATCTTATAGCTAACTATAATATCATACTATATTATTAGTTAGATATTAATCAATAAACATTAAAATAAATAAGATTAAGCAGAAATAATCAATATCTATGATAATTTGCTATTCTCTCTAAAACTTTATTTTATAGTTTAAATACTTTTAATCATTCTAATATTTTACATTTTAGAGATTCTTAACATTTTTTGAATGAATATTTACATTTTAAAAATAAACTTTAGCCGAGTAACTCTAAAACCTATACTTTCTTATTTATTTATGATTTTATAACTTTTCTACAGTTGATCTAATATTAAGCAATATAGCATTTCTAAAATATTTTAATTTTTAATAGATTCTTATATTATAAGACTATTTTATGCTTATAAAGCTTTAAATTTAATTTCTTAATAAATTTCCTTAAATTGTTATAATTAGTTAAAAATTCCTTAAAGTAAGATTTATTTTATTTTAGTTTATAAGAAGTAGCTTTGTACATTCATTATTATATATTATGAACAATATTTTTTTAACTATATAATTGCATATTAAACTATCTTTTAATAAAAAAGTTTCTAGTAGAGTATGAAATGATAAATAGGTTAAATAAGTTGTATTAGTTTGCTTTAATTGAAAAGAGTGAATAAGAATAATTAGATTTATAATTTCCTTAAATAAGAATCAGGGAATTTTCCTTAGTACAATTTTAGAAAACTTTAGCAAGCTTTCTGAATATCTAAATTAAAGCTTACATTTGAGGTAAACTTTAAAAATCTTTCTCCTTCATAAGATTTATTAAATAGTTCAGTTCTATTAGCTTACTTTCTGTTAATGACTACTCAAGATCAGAACGATTTTTATTTAACTAGGTGGATTCTCTTGGAACTTTAAGATGCTTAAACTAAAAATTTGCACTCATTTCATTTTAAGCTTTTAAATGCTTATTACTCTCCTTCATTTCTTTATCTTGGCTTCTTGGTGAGTTAAGGGAAGAAGCTACTCTATTAGTATTTCTTTACTTCATATCTATCTTAGATTTAAGCTACAAACCCTTTTATCTATCAATGCTGAATTCAGGCTTATTAAAAGCACTGAAAGATGATATTTTGGATTTTATTTGACTTGATTGTTCTGAATGCCTAGGACTAAGTAAAGAAGTTCTACTTGTTTAGCTATAAGTTTAATCTTATTTATTGGTCTAAAAGGTTTCTGAAAAGTGTTAGCAATTATCTTATTTGCTTCTAAAGCTAGTAGGAGAAAGCACACCTGGATTACTTAACAAAGAGTTCAAACGAAACTCTAGTTCTTTAAGTTCAGGTTTGAAATGTATTTAGTGACTTAATTTCATTTTCTTATATTTAAACTTTGTATTTCTATCACTCTTATTAAATACTAGCTAAATTAATCACATAAGTGCAGCTTAAAAGTAGAAACACCTTTTATGGAGTAAATAAATTGAAGATAGAAGTTTTAAATAAGATATCATAGTTATAATTATTATAAGAACCTTTAATTTATAAATACTAGCAACTAGTTATAATACAAATATGATAGAATAAAGTGTAAAACATATTCAAATCAAAACCTTAGTAATTATAGCTGGTTTAATTTTAAATCTATTTAAATAAATACTAACTATAAATAATCTTAGAAATTAAGTTTCAAGATTAAATATATTTTGCATACAGTTAGCATATTAATAAGATTAAAGATTGTAATCTAATTAAAATAGTAGACTTATCTTTCTATTAACTAATTAAACAAATTAGAAAATTTATAAAAATAAAATTCCAAAGAGATTAGTTTCTTATAAATGCTAGAAATGCAAAATTTAAATAAATAAAATTGATAAATCACACACAATTTAGACTTCAAGTAATCCAAGTGCAAAGTAATTTTATTCTAGGAACTGGAATTTTAAGGATTTTATAGAAGATAGATGAGAATATTAAAATAATGGACTATGGACGATAAATTTATTAATTCTAACAGAAACTTAAAATTAAAAAATAGCAAGCACTATTTAATTAACTTTCAAGATAAATGCAAATAAAACAAAAAATGTAAAGTTGATTATGGCTTATATAGGCAAAATTTAATTTTTAATTAATTTTAAATAATTCTAATTTATCTACCTTTCTTGATAATTTAGTTAAAGTAAAATACAAAGATACAAAATAAAATTGCTTTAGAATTAAAAATTACTAAGATTTGAATAATATTTAAGTATCTCTATCATATGAGAAGCTAAATTGATTAATTTGTAAATGATCGTATGGCCATATATCCTATAATATTATTTTTAGTTCTTAGAACTAAATTAGTAAATATATATTTAAACTGGATATATTAAAGAGATAGTTCTTAATCATATATTACACTATATTTAAAGTAAATTCAAACTCCTGGTTTTAAATATAAAGTTTTAGATATAAAATTTTGCTAATTCTTCTAGTTAAAATAATATAATTACTCTCAGTAGCAGGTAATAAATTTTGGTAATTATATCCATTAGACAGATGAAAGTATTAAAAGTAATTATATGAAAATAGTTGAAAAGAAAAATGAATAAGAGATATAGGAATAGAACTAGATTAGCATTACTTCTTGATTCAATTACTAGTAGAGAATGTTATATTGTTTTAAATAGCTTAATTATGATAAAAGTTAATATCATTATATAACATTTTTCATTATTTTTATATTTTAATTGAAATAAAATCAGAAATTGAGAATATCTTATTGATTAATAAGCATATAATATTAAGTTTTGTTTAGACTAAAAAGAATGGGAATTTTTGAAGATAGTGAAGATGAAAAAGAGTAGACTGAACTATTTTAGAGTATTTGATTATAAGGAGAGATTTGATAGTAGTGTTCTTTATAAATAAGAGAGGTTTATTTAAAAAAGTTAAATCATTTATATTTCTATAATAAATGGCTCTTACTCCTGAATAAGTTAAGAAATTTGAAGAGGCTATGGTCGCTTTTTATGAAAATGAAGACGAATCGAGATTGATGGATCTTTTCAAAATTTTCGACAGAGATGGAAATAATCGCATTGATGCAGGAGAGTTGAAAGCTGTTATGAGTTAAGTAACAAACACTAAAGTATCTGATGAAGAAGTGGAAGCTATGGTAAAGGAGGCTGATATTAATGGAGACGGTGTCATCGATCCATCTGAATTCGTTAGAATAATGAAGAAGCATAGATGAGTCAGAACTGAGAAATTTATCTTAATTTTCATTAACATACTAAATAATCTTAACTTCTTAGTTATCAGTTAGTATATTTTCAAAAAATCAGAGTTTTCTCTTTATCACTTCAACTAGCACAGTATTCACAATCTTTCTAAATAAAGACCTTAAGATTTAGCTTATTACTAACTTAAATTATCTCTATTTTAAACTACCCCGAATAATTACATTATAACACGTTACTTAGAGTTTTATATCTTCACATCCTTTAAAAATATTAAGCTCCAAAAATGTTCAAGTATATTCTACTTATATAAAGCTATAAAGAAAAATCTAAGAATAGCCTGTGGTAATATGTATAATTGTCTTATATAAATTGAAAAACCACTTTATCTTACTTACTATTAAGTTTTTAAACTTAGCGCTCAAAATTCTAGATTTTAAGCAAAGAGTTTTATATAAAGAACTCAACAAAAACTTTAGGATTTAAACGAAATCTTTGGAAGATATGAAAAGTATTTTTTATAAATTAAAAAAGTAAGTAAAAGAAAACATATCTTTGGTTGATGAATCTAGAAGATTTAAAAATTAAATTTTAAAGCAATTATATTTTGTTTTATTAATCAATAAGAAGATTTAATGCAAATAATATATAAAAGAGAATTGATTATTTAATAAGTATTAAGTGAATTCAAGGAACTTAAATTAAAATACAATGAAGTTAATTAATTTATTTTATTGCTATTGATTGCCCGCTTTAATAGTTAAGTTTAGTTAATTAGCCGTTAGCTACTCTTAGAAACTGGACTTTATAATTTTTACTTAAAATATTTAGGTTGTGGAGATAAACTGTGAAAATCGTTGTATTTGGATAAAGAGCTTTGGCTTAAATTTAATGTCTTAATGGTAATCTATTTTTTTAATTATTTTGGTGATTAAACTAAGAAATTTGAAAAAGCTCCTTTTTTAATTTTGATTTTCTGCTTATAAATGATACTATTATTTTAATTCTTTTGGTTTTAAAAGTTTTTAAAGCTTAAATCTGTATAATCATCAGTTGTTAAATACGAATTCTCAAAAACTTTTTTTCCATCAAGTTATTCTTATTATTTTTTTCAACTTTGACTAGACTAATTCAAAACTTGCATGCTTTAGTTTTGGTCCAATTTTTTAATTTATTTATGAGAATTAAACATATTTTTGCAAATTTCTATTTCTTTTTCCTTTTTTAACCTCGTTTTCATTTAAGTTTTTATAAGATTTTAATACAATTTGCTGTTTTTTGGGGATTTAGATTTAGACTTTTATTTTTAATTTAATTTTGTATTTTCGCTTCAAGCTTTACAAGATTTTCTAGAATTTTTATCTAGCTTCTTTTCAGGTGAAATAATTGCAAGAGCTCTAATACTTTTGCTTTAACTTATTTTCAATAAGTTTTATTTGCAGCAATTTAGTTACTCTATTTTCCATCCATTTTTTAGCTACTGAGATAGCCTTAAATTTTCATTTTACAATTTATATTGATGAGTCTGTTTTAACTCCTTCTTTATTTCTGACTATTAATTTTTTTATTTTCGCTTTTCTTAGAATTTAACCTATTATACTTTAACTTTTTTCTTTGGTTATACTTTTGGAGATAGTTAATTTGTACTTTATGTTTATTACTTAAGAGTAAATTATCCATTTTTCTTTAAATTATTAATTAATTATCCTTTATTTTCTTTATTTAAAATATCGTTGAATTATTTATTAAGCTATTCAGGTCCATTTAACTTTTTATTCCTAGAAAAGTATTTAAATATTTCTTTAGTTTTCTTTTACTATTAATTATCAAACTCTTCCGCCACTAATGGGGCTTGAAAATCATTAGCGATTTTAACTGTTTTTTTCTAGAGTTAATTAGAATTTTGTTTTTCTTGCTTTTTATTTTATTTTTTTATGTTTTATTAATTAATGCTTTATATACCTTAAGTTTTCTAAACATTTTTTGCTTTCATAGGTATATTATCACTTGCTGCTTCAGTTTCGAAACTTGTCTGGCATATTTAATTTACGAAAGGATTGGTTAAAGAGGTATTTATATAAACAGAGTTAATAAGTAAATCACTTTAAGAATCATTAGAGATTTAGCAATTTTATCTTATATTAATCTGATTCTTATTTTTTACTTATACTTAAGCATTTTCCCTACTGTAAAGGTTTTATTTTTTATTGATAATCTAGATATTATTAGGAGGTGAAGCAATAGGCTCTCTTAGAATAATTTCCTCCATGCTTGAATCGTCAAAAAATGTTTCTTAGCTCAAATTTTGTTTAAAAATACTAGATAAATTTGTATTATTTTCAGTTGTATCTATTATTTGTTTTTTCCTCCAATCTGTTCCACTCTATACATTACAAGCTTACCTCAATTGTCTTGCTGCTTCTTTACCTTTAAGCTTTATTTTAGTCTAACTGCTAATTGCGGTTTTAATTTTTGATTAGTGTTTTTTTGGATAAGTTTTGCTTAAGGCTGCGCTACTTTGATCTCTATTGTTCTAAATTCTTTCGAAGTTAGGAAATTTTAGTTTTGAGTAATTTGATTTAATTTTGATCTATCAAATGCTACTACTTGAGTTGCAATTAGTCTTCCATTTTTGTATTATTAAACATATTAATCAGTTTTTTTTTAGCAAAACCATAATCTTTAATGACTAGTAAGTCATAAGAAAGACATATTATGTGAAAGAATCTGTTGATTCCTTAGAAGCAGATTACACAGATATCCGCTAATATCGTTTTAGATCTTCCTAATCAGAGAGTTATACATAATGATGTAATTAGAACGAGACCAAATGAAACCAGACATATTAGGGATTGACTAGAAAAACTTTTAACTCTTTATTGTAAAGATAATAATTTTGCTTATAAGCAAGGACTAAACGAAGTCTTGGCTCCTTTTATTCTACTTTCTGAAATGTAAATAGAAGAAATTTACGCTTGCTTCACAGCTTTCGTCCAAAAATTTTTACCTTGCATTCATAGAGATTAGGTAAGATTTAATTTAGGAATTCATAGTCCTTCAGTGCTAATTTTAGCTTCTTAGAATTTTGTTGAAATATCACGAGCCAAAATTGTGCATTTTTCTAAATTAGTAGAAACTAACACCTGAAATATATGCTACTCCTTGGCTCTTAACTCTTTTAGCGTCTAAACTAGACTTAGAGCTCTTATATTGTTTTTGAGACTTGTATATGATAGAGGATGATCCTTACTTGATTATGTTTATTTTGATAGCTTCATTGATTAAATACAAAAATGTAAGCTATAAATATTTAGAATCTTGCCTAAACTGAGATATCTTAGCTACCATAAATTTTATCTGCTATCACTTTATAAGATCAATAAGATATCGTATCTTTGATCGATAGTGCCAAAAAGATAAAATAATAGACTCCCAAATCTTTTCTTTAGTCCTTCATTTAATGCTAATTCAACAAGGAAGAGCTACAAACTCACTTATAGCATCTAGAAAATTAATTTTGCATTGAGTTTTCTCCATAAGAACTGCTTGAAAACATCCACCCTGACATTTAATGTTCTCAATGTGAATAATTCAAGTCTAACAGTATAAATAAGTCCTAAAGCTATTGCGTTTGCCAAAACTTCAATATTTTGGTTTTAGACTGTAGAGACCCTATAAAGATAAAGCACTGCAGATTTCCTAATCTAAACGAATTACCAGAAAATTCTTTCAGTGATATGAATACTATGGCATAAATAGCAAACTATCATCTTTAAATACAAAGCAAAATTCATATTTGTCTCCTAAGCAACTGTATGACTTTGTTTTAAAACTCAGAGTTGTTAGATAATTCATAGGAAGGGTAATAAGAAAGTAAAGATTCAAGCTAATAAATGATAGAAAACTTGCTAATAGATTTTACTCAAAAAGGATTCCAATACATAAGTATTGTGAATGGTGGATTTCAAGCTTGCCATGATTTAGCTATGTCGCTTTAAATACAGATTTTAGATCATTAGGATAATTGCTACTTTTGTATCATCAAAAAGAAGTCTTCATAGAAAGCAAGCGTATTCTAATAAGGAATTAAGATGCTCAGTGGTCGGTTCACTTAATTGAAAGAAAGTTTGAAAAACAAAGGATCTGTTTAAAAGAAACCAAGACCAAACTCAATGAACGAGCAAAATTCAACTGTTTCAACTTCTTTGAATGAATGAGAAATCGTATAAAGATGATCTTAGTAGTAACTAAATGAATGAAAAAACAAATATGAGTGCTTGTATAATAATCAGCCATAAATTGCAGTAATAGGAAACGAATTTGTGCTTTTAGATGCAAAAAATATAGCTGGAGATTGCTATGCAATTACTCTAAACAAAATTTGGAAAGATCTTATTAAGATTACTAGCAAAAGAGAAAATGGTTTTGTATTAACTTTTTACTTTGGGAAAGTAGAAAAAGAGTAAACTATTAAGTTGAAAATGAAGGCAGAGGCTCAAGCAAAAGAGTGTGTGCAAAATGTTAAAATCGAGTATACAAACATCGTTAAGAAAAAATAAAACTCATGATATTTATAAATTTCGCTTTGTTTATTAAAATATGATAAGCTAGTAGTAAATTATATTTTTTACATAAGTAAATAAGCAAATTTACTACTCAATATATAAAAAACCTTCCAACTTCTTTATTTTTTATAAACATTTTCCTGCAACATTAATCTAATTGTTATCAAGTTACTTGTACACTCTCTTTACTTAACCAATTTTATCAGAATTACTCTTTTCAAGGGGTGATAGATCAATTATATTAAATACTTAATTGGATCTAGATTAAATTAAATTAATTTAGGTTTTAGATATATTAGTATACTAATATTTATTAACTAGTATTTATATTTTACCTTTATATTATATTATTTAATATACTTATTGAAGTTATGCTATTTTTGAATCGAAGACATTTATAAAATTTTCATATGTTTCCGCTTACAAAAAGTGTTAAAAACGAAAGTTAACTACTATCTTAAATTTTTATCTTTAATGCTATTTACATTTTAAATCCCCATTATAGATAACTCATATTATCCTTAATTGTCTTCAAAGTTTACTTATTATCTTTTAGTAGTAGAATTCGATAACTTAAAAGATCCTTGACATTACTGTCTTTATTAGATAAAAAGAGATACAACTTAAATTTACTAATATAGGTTTCTAGTTAAAGTACTTCTCTTTTCTCTATTTTTTATTTTTATTATATGAAATATCTAGAAAAATACTCTTCATAAGCTGAAACTAATTAATCCAGAATTTTAAAAGTCTAAAAATAATTGGAAAAGGGAGGAATTAGATAGCAATATCTATCTAATGTTAAAACTAGCTAAGGTATCTTGTTATTAGCATTATACTTGATATCTAAGTTTTTCTTTATTATGTCACTTTATTCATTAATCAATAGCATCAGCTTTTTCACTTCCCTTGAGGTTTAGCTTTTTATTACAAATTAGATGCCTTCTAAAAGTAATAATTTTAAAGCAATCTATAAGATAGAAGTATATGAGAAGATATTAAGCAAGTAAGTATTAAAGGGAGCAAAGCTTATATATTAATTTTATTTTCTAAATAAGGAGGATCAAGCTATTAAGGGATGAAGTATAATTAATTATTTTATTTATTATCTACTTTAAATCCCAATCTACTTATATAGTTCTAAGGCTTAAGAGTATATTTTCTCTAGTTTAATTAGTTTAATACCCATTTTTTTTATTTATCCACAAAACTTTTGTAAGATTTTAATTTTGCAAATATGTATATCCATTGGTAAATTTAAAGAAGTTTTAGAACTTATAGGGATTATTTTAATTTTTAAAAGAGAGGAAATAGTAAGAGCTTTGATATTAAGGTATAAATTAACAGGAAGGAAATCAGATATGAAAAGCGAGTTTAGAAAATAACAAATATCTAGTGATTTGAACTAGTAAATAAGGGAATAGTAGATGGAAGAATTTTAAAATCAATAAAAATGTTTGGTTATTAAAAAACTACTCATAATTTCTTCAAAGCACCTAAGCGAACCAAGTATGTAGTAGCCTCATAAATATTTCTTTTTTATTTAGTAATTAACTGTTTAATGCTGCCTTCTAAAAACTCATCAATCTCTATTTATTTATTTATACCTTCTTCTTCTTTTTGTTACTAATTTATACCAAGGCAACTATAGTAAGTATTGCGGTGTCTATTCATTTAAAGTTTATTAGTTTATAGATTCTTAAGACTTTCTTATATGGATTTGTTTTGATATTAAATTTAGGGAACTTAGTTGCTATGAATTGGTGCTTTTAATTCATCTTCTAGCCCTTAGATAGTACTGCCGAATGAATCCTTAGTTGATGAACAATTAGTGGATTACGAATCCAGGAACTGCTGTATTTAAATATCAAGCGACAAAGTTTCGGAATATATTTTGCTTATTCTTTTTTAGTAAAGCGAGTTTTCTTCAAGTTTCAAAATAGGCGGCTGTTTTTGGGCTATTTCTTTAAAAGTCTTATAAACACGGTTCTTCTTAAGCTGAATATTGCCCATTACTATTATTAACTTTAATTTTGACAAATTAAAATAGGTAAATAAATTAGAAATTAAATGATTTTACGCCTAATTTCAATACATTACAAATATAACTTCACAGCATAAACTTCCATCTTCTGTTCCTTTTCTTATAACCTGAGATACTCTTTTCATAATTACTCAATTTGCTTAAAATGTTTTTGCTTACTAAATATAAGAAGCCTTTAATGAAAATTAGAAATATAATAGTTGTAAATATTAAGATTAGATCTAATCGATGATGTCTATATAATAGTAAATGAGTTAATGATAGTGATATAGGTTAGTAGCATACTATTTATAAATAACTGAGGCAGTTTAATTAAAAATAAATTACTAAATTTAATTAAATGCTTTGAATTGGTGCTTACAAAGTCATAGCTTTTTAACAAATCTACTAATTTAATTTAATTTATTATATTTTAATTACGGCTCAACTTTAGTTTATATCATACTTTTAATTAAAGCAAGCTTGGTAATGTCATTTTCTTATGAAGAAGTTGATTTATTAAATAAAATAGCACTTATCTTATTATAAATCTAGATGCCTATTATATCTGATATACTTTTAAAAATTAAGTATAATAAGTTTATTTAGATTGATTTATATTTGTCCTTTTCCTTTCAGATTCTTAATGTTGTTAAAGCAAATCACTCTTTAAATATTAAATTAGAGTAGATAAATTTCTTACTCGATTTAGCTATACCAAAGATTTAGAAAAACTATGTATAAAATTAATTATTAGTGTAAGTTTTTATTTATAATCTGAAAAGCAAAGCATTACTGCTATAAAGTACTTTATAATTAATCTACATTTCTTAAGCTAAGGTATCTATAATTACAGTTAGTCTCTTTAACTTTAAATTAAACTAGGTTGTCTCAATCTTTGTAAGTATTTTTGCTAGCTTTTCTTTAAATATCATTGCTATATTCTACTATTTATTTTAGTTACAAGTCTTTAGTTATTATACAATTTTCATTTATAGATAAAAATACAATGAAATTAAAAACTCAAAGATGAATGGACATTTCTAATAAATGGAAAACAATTGTGCATAGAGGTTTTTCTTTTATTATTTAGATTTATTTAAAAGAATTTCTGTTTGAGTCTGAGTTTGTGGTAATGCTTACTTATCTATTATTTCATTCAATAGGTTTAGAGATTTCAATGTCTTTGATTTTGGATATGTTTTAATTAATATGGCTGTGTTTGCTCTTTTAATATGTGTTTTAACAATAAGCACTGAGTTGCATACTTCCTTTGGCCTTTCAACTGCGCGAGAAGCTAAACAGATATAGAAATATTTTCAGATTATTGTTTGCATATTTTACATAGTAGGCTTTATTTTGATGTTGTTTTATTATTCATTTGAATAGGTTGAAACTAAAACTATTGAACTAGTATTATAATACAAAAGCAGTTGCTCTTCCTTTTTTATCTAGCTTGGGATTTTATGTTTATTGTTTATTCAAACAACTCATGCTCTATTTAATTGATTTATTATTATGTAGTAACTTAGCTAACTAATATTATTTTCAAGTCTCTTTTCATTACAATTGTTTCTCTTACTCTCCTTTTACTTTAAACTATTTATTTAATACTCCTGTTACACTATTATCTTAGTTTTTATATCTACCAGAAAGCTATTTATCTAAGATTTTATTTAAAATGACAATATTTAAATCAATATATGGGAATTTAGTTTTCACCACTAAGCAATATTAATTCTACTCAACAATTTTAAATTTAGACAATTGAAGCTGCTTATAATAATGAAGATGCTATACTTTATCTTTAGAATCCTTATAGAATACATTTAAAGTATAATATTCCAATAGCGTTAGCTATTAATATATGTAATTTATTATCTCTAATACTATAAATCATAATAGCTTAGCTACTTCTTTATTTATATTGCTGACTTTATTAGCTCAATCCTTATTCCTACACTTATTACTTTTGCTTACATTTTTATTTTCTGTATATAGCATAAAGGTTAGGTCTTAATAGTATTTATGAACATCTAATAAGAAGCAATAGCTTTATTTATAGCATAATAGTTTAAAAATAGTAGTAGCACTATAGAAGAAATATATTACAATAAAATCTCTTAAGTAAGCAGAAATATGTTCCTAACTGATAATTAAATAACAAAAGAAAAAAGCAGATTTTATAAACTAAGTTGCCATTATTAATTTATGTAAAGCGTACTATTAAATTCCAATCTTTTGCTTCCTTTATTATTTCATCTTCATATGCTTCATTAAGTGATAGAATGAAACTTAAAATTTGATGTTATAATTAAAATGAAAATTGAAGGTATTTGAAGTTAAACTAAACGGATATAAATAATAGCTTTTGATATAGTTTATTTATATCTGCCAACTCTTGAGTTTTTGTTTAAATTAAATGTCGAAAGCTTTGCTTCTATAAGATAATAAGACTAAAAGCTAGAAGAATTAATGCCCTGCTTGTGGATATAAATTCTAAAGATGCTGCCAGAAATAATACATATGTAGTAAATGCTTCAATAGGATTTGCTCAGGTTGTATAGTTTAACTATAAAAAGATTACTATTGCAAGCAGTGTAATCAAGAACTTAATTAAACTACAAGTACATAACATAATAACGAGAACTAAGAAACAATTTTCTAGGATTTAATTAGCTATTTATCGATCACGAGCAAACAAAAGCTAGAATAAGCATCAGAGTTTTAATAGTTATATGAAGAGCAATTCTATAACCATATCAAAAACGATTAAGTTTTATCTAACTATATGAAGGAAATAATACTATAGAATGGAATATCTCTTAATTAAATTAAACAAAATCCTGCTGAAGCTTTTGGTGCTACTTTGTTTACGTTTTTAAATCCTCCTCCTTAAAAGATGATAAAATCTCTAATTGATAAGTCAATAAAACTTCTTTGAGAAGATTCATTTGACTATTATTAAATTTAGGATGTAATTGGCAAAGGTGGTTAAGGTACAATCTATCTAGTAAAAAGCAAAGCGAACGAGATGTTGTATGCAATGAAGAATATGTAAGCAAATTCAGAGAAATAGTAAGAAGATATGTATAATGAAATAATAGTTATGCTCTCTTGCTAACACATTAACATTCTTAAATCCTATTAAGCTTTTTGATGAGATGATCAGTACTGAGTCATTGAAGAGCTTATGCATACTGATTTGTCTAATATATTGTTCAAACTTTAGGAAAATGAAGAAATAATAATATATATTCTGAAGTAAATTATTGATGCTCTAGTATATATTCATGATTAGCATCGTATACATAGAGATTTAAAATCTGATAACATTCTAATTAATAAGAAAGGCATAGTTAAAATCGGAGACTTCGGATTTAGTGCTTAATTAACTAAAGAAACCTAAAAAAGAAGTTCAATTCTAGGTACAGCTTGCTGAATGGCTCCTGAGATTATAGCTGGTAAAAATTATGACTAAAAAGTAGATATTTGAAGCTTAGGAATCATTGTAATAGAAATGATGGAATTATAAGCTCCTTATTCAAAGCTGTCTACAACTTAAGTTTTATATTAAATTGCCACTAACGAACCTCCTAAGCTTTAAAGTGGGTCACCCGAATTAAAGTACTTTGTTGAATAATGTTGTTTAAAAGATCCTATAAAAAGACCAACAGCCAAAGAATTACTTGAATTTACTGTTTTAAATAAAGCATGCAATGAGCAGCAAGCTATTGAATTCTTCATATCTCAAGGAATATTTTAATTTATTAATTTTTGTAATTATTGAAATCCCAAAGAACTCATAATCCTAAATAATTTTAGTATTATAAATATAATTACTATCAGTTCATAAAAGTATAAAGCTTATTAAATCATTAAGCTACTAAATTAAAATTAAGCTATCATTATAAGAATCTATTTCTTTGGCTAAAGCAGGATATTAATTAATTCTAAAATTGTGTTTATATATTTTTCTAATTTAAAGCATGAATAATCTTTCTTTAGCTAGTATTTAATAAGAGTGATAGAAATACAAAGTTTAAATATAAGAAAATGAAATTAAGTCACTAAATACATTTCAAACCTGAACTTAAAGAACTAGAGTTTCGTTTGAACTCTTTGTTAAGTAATCCAGGTGTGCTTTCTCCTACTAGCTTTAGAAGCAAATAAGATAATTGCTAACACTTTTCAGAAACCTTTTAGACCAATAAATAAGATTAAACTTATAGCTAAACAAGTAGAACTTCTTTACTTAGTCCTAGGCATTCAGAACAATCAAGTCAAATAAAATCCAAAATATCATCTTTCAGTGCTTTTAATAAGCCTGAATTCAGCATTGATAGATAAAAGGGTTTGTAGCTTAAATCTAAGATAGATATGAAGTAAAGAAATACTAATAGAGTAGCTTCTTCCCTTAACTCACCAAGAAGCCAAGATAAAGAAATGAAGGAGAGTAATAAGCATTTAAAAGCTTAAAATGAAATGAGTGCAAATTTTTAGTTTAAGCATCTTAAAGTTCCAAGAGAATCCACCTAGTTAAATAAAAATCGTTCTGATCTTGAGTAGTCATTAACAGAAAGTAAGCTAATAGAACTGAACTATTTAATAAATCTTATGAAGGAGAAAGATTTTTAAAGTTTACCTCAAATGTAAGCTTTAATTTAGATATTCAGAAAGCTTGCTAAAGTTTTCTAAAATTGTACTAAGGAAAATTCCCTGATTCTTATTTAAGGAAATTATAAATCTAATTATTCTTATTCACTCTTTTCAATTAAAGCAAACTAATACAACTTATTTAACCTATTTATCATTTCATACTCTACTAGAAACTTAAGAATAAAATAAAAATGAATTTCATAAAATATTTATAGAGTAATTTTATAAACCAAATAAAAACTAGAATAGAAAAGCATTTAATGAAGTAACATAGATAATCTATATAAAAGAAATATTAATTTATAACTTTATAGTGATATAATTATTAATTATTATTCTATATCAATTATACTATTAAGAAATGTCTGCAAAACTAAAACTTATTTTTTATTTTTTTTTAATAATTAAAAATAAAAGGAATCTTTAGAAAGAAATTTAAATAAATTCTAGGTACTGTCAATTTTAGTAATTATCCAACTTATAATGCAACTTGCTTTAATAGCGCTTCATAAATAGATCATAAAGTATTTACCTTGGCAAATACTTAAAAAGGTGAAGGGAATTGATAAACTTCAGATGAAAGATTTGTATTAAGATTTTTTTAATATAAAAATGATAAAACCAAAATCAAAGGAAATTAACTATGCCAAACTAAATAATTTCTATAAAAATTTATGCTTTTATTAACTATTTAGTAAGTTCCTGGATCTAAGTAGTATTTTCTATAATTAAAAATAGAGCAAGTCTTAATTTATCAAATAAACAAAATTATATAAATTATTTGGTTGTGTTTAGAAGTAAATAATTCAAATTAGGTTAAATACCTATTTTTGATCCATTTTTTTAATTTAATGAGATAAAAAAATGTTTAGTAGACGAAGTTGGAATGCATTCGAATTGAATGTCCTGAGCAAATTTAACTAAATGTAAATGATTATCAAATAAATTTACATCTCCAAACTAAAAGAGTTTTTGATGTCTTTATCTGCAAGAATTGCTACCTTCAATTATAGACGTTAGCAAATTTTTTAATACTATATAAACATAATCTTGATCTCATAAATTTTAGCTTACTCTGGTTATAATATCATCTTTTACTTTTTCCTTCTAAACTTAATTATAAATAAAAGGAAAGTGTTTAAATAATCATAAATGTAAATCTTTTTATTTGTCTTTTAAATTAGAAGGAAAACTAAATATGCTGTAGATCTAAGTGTAAAAGAGTATTAGCTTTTAAACTCTAAACAAAAATAAAGATAAGCAACTAGATTAATTTTTAGTATAATGGACTCTATTTGAAATTATATTTATCTCATTTAGTTATTTAATTTAATAAGAGGATAATTTTAAAATAGCTAGACATTTAAATTTTTAATTGATATACCTTATTTTATAAATATAGAAATGATTATTAGAAATTTAAAACTACTATCAATCTAAGAAAACTTATTATGATAATAAGAATGGAATTAGGGATTTATTTCCTAGATGAATGCCTTAAATTGATTTCAAGTTTTAAGTACTCTAATAAAACTATGATGTTAATATTGTTTTTAAGTAGGTGCTTATGATTAAATGGGTAAAGATATTAAAATAACTGAAATTACTAACTTAAATTTAAATGATTAATGAGTACTCAGAAAATAAAAATATAAAAGCCTGAGTAATAGCAAATCTTTCTTTGAATCACATCTAATATTTATTTAATTTATTATAAATTGAACAGTATCATTTTCAATAAATCTTATTATTTGATTTATATCTAAATTGAATTCTCTTCTGATAAAATCAAAGAAAATAAAACTAATAAATATGAAGGGAAAAACTAAGAAAATTTCCTTATATTGATGATCTTAACCCAGTTTAAATTTTTAAAACCAGAATAAGAATAAATTACCTTTATACAGTATGAATTTTATATACTTTGCATTTCATTAAGATTTTAAATATGCCTATTGAACATTTATTGAGTCAAATAATATTAGCATTTAATTTAATTTTGCTTACTCAAAGTATTGAAACTTTTTTATCTTATCATTATTAATTTTGCTAGTTTTTCAAATGCAAAATAGAAATAATCATTCATGCTTATGATCAAGCTTTATCAAAATATGTAATAAAACTATTAATGAAATTATCTTTAGATATCCTTAAGTAAAAATTACTGTAATTGAACAAAAATTTAATTTAATTTAATTTAAGTTAACATTTGTAAATAAATATCCTTAATTTTAAAAACTATACTAAAACTTTAAATAGCAATGGAATTTTATAAGCAGGTTACATCTGTAATTATCACTTAAAATATTCTATTTTAATACCTTGCTTCATTAAGTTTATAAAAACAGATACTTTTAATAAATAGTTTATTTTGCTAATTTTTATTATTGCTTAAAATTAAATAAATCTATTCTATAATGGAGGTTAATTTAGGATAAGAGATATGAAGGTTCATAATTTAGATATCTAGATTTAATACATATTTTGTATAAAAATAGACTTAAATTAAAGAGAAAATAAATCAGAAGGATAAAGCTTTTTAGTTAGTTTTTAATAGATAAGATCTAAATGATTGCTTAAGTATAAAGGGAAGAAAGGATAAATTATTAGTTTGATCTAATATTTAAAAATTTTATTTAAATATGACTAAATGATCAAAGTATTGAGTTGGTTTTACTGCTGGTCTTATATTATCTTTCGGCCTTCAACTAATTTTCACTAATAAAGCTTAATGAGTCTTAGCTCTATTTACGATTTTATTTGTTAGTATCTGCTTTGTCACTCTGTATGCAATAGCTTATGAACTTAAATATCATTAACGAAGATAATAACTCCTAAGGATGCTAACTTTTTTAGAAATGGATAACTAGGATGTAGAATATTCATGAGAAGTGCAAAGAATTTAACTAAGTTTGCAGGAGATAATAGACTTTCAAGAGGAAAGCTTGAGGTAAATATAAAGAATCATTTAAGAGCAATCTTAGCTACTTACTCAAATTAATGACTTATCTCAAATAGATGAGGAAATATTTAGTCGCTAGAATACTATGGCTCATGGGTTTAATAAATTTTGTAGTCGCATAGGAAATAATTTTACTAGGAATATTAATTGATTATTTGATATGCAAACTACTTTACTCAAAATACTTTGCTTTTTTATTATTTGTTTCCACTTAAAACAGCAAATCAAATAGAATTCTAGTTTTAGATTCATGAAACATCTATAAACTAAGTTTAAAATTTTGACTTAATAGCATAGTCTTAAATTACCTAGCTTAAGGAAACTATATAACTAATTATATATCCAAATTATGCTAGTTCAATTTAATAATTATTGCTTAAAAGGCTTCTGACTACTTAGATATAGTTTTAGAAATTTTCATTAAGTAGATACTTTAAAAAAGTTGAAATGATAACATCTCAAAAAGTAATTTTCCTTTAATAATGTAAATAATAAGATAACCATACTATATATCAATTGAAATAGTTTTAATTATTACGATAAGAAGAATTATTAATAGTTTTAAATTATTAAACATCTAATTAAATAAATAGGCGAATAATAAACTATTATTGGTTGAAATTATTAAGATAACTAAATTAGAACTAAACCAATAAATCTATAAATCTCAGAAAAGTCAAACTCTTATAGCTTAATAAGCTTTTTAACTCTCTAGATAAAAATTATAAATTAAAAAGTATTTAAAATAAATAAACTTCTAAATATCAAATTTTAGAGACAATTTAAAAGCATAAAAATTAAAATATTGTAGAAAAGATTAAGATTAGTTGCTTTAATATTATGAAATAATAAAAGAAAAAAATAATTAAAGTATGTAAAATTAATATTATATAATTATCATTATAGCTTTAATAATTAAACTAGAATATTTCATATAACTAATTAAATCTTTTAAAATAAATAACCACTATCTCTATAATAAAACTAGCAATAGCGCCAAATTAAATCATATCTAATGAGTAAATACTTTAACATTTATCTATTAAATAAGAGTTAAATTAATTAAGCTACAACTTAAATTTAAAGCTTAGAAATTATAAAAATTATAGTATGTTATAAGATCTTATATCCACTAGTTTTTATTGACTGAATATTTTACTTGGTTTGAGTGATTTACAATATTTTTTATATAATTACAGCTTAATCTTAAAATTTTGAAATGTTTTTTATAATAACTATAAGTTTGCCTTCGTTTTTTTAACAGATCTTTTCTTTAATATTATGTAAGCAAAAAAAGGCTACTATTAAATTCTTAAATGCCTTCTACTAAAAAATTTAATTACCTTAAAGTGTGTAAAGAAAAATAAAGGAATTTCTTTTTGGAGATTTATAATATCAAAAAAGCGAATATATACCTAAAGGACTTTAATTAGTTTATTTAAATATAAATTATAAAAAAATTAGTTAGCATAGATCCTAGTGTTATTATTATTATTCTTTTTAATTCTCTTAATTAAATTTATGGAATAAGGCTAACTTTATTTTTATAGACAAATATTTGTTTTTAAAGGCTATGTATAGAGGTTATTGGAGATATTGATTGAATTAATAAATAAAAGAAATATGCAAATTTAAAAATTATTTAAAGCAGATCATTCATTGCTTAATTCTTGATTATTCACTTTTCTCTTCTTAAAGCTAAGAGGTTCGTTATTTTCCCTTGGATCTATTAAATTTTACATATTTTAGGTTTAGTTTTGCTTCTCTATTCGATTTAGAATTCTTTCTAACTCACTTATATTTTATTCTACCTACTTTATTTTATTTTCTTCTTATAAAGTTTTCATTTCAAGATCTTCAACATTAGTTGCTGGTGGCAATTTTTTGATTTAGATCTACTGATCTTCTTAATTTTCTTCTTATTCTTAGGTTTAATTAATTTTCTCCTTAACTATTCTATTGTTTTTTAATTTATATTTGACATTGCCTTATGTGCTACTTTGCTTAGCTTCTTCGATTGGTTATTTTTCCTTATTTTATTTTTTATCTTATAAGAACTATTTTTTATGGAAAACTTCTGAATAAAGTAAGTCATTTTTAGGATGAGGATCTTCATTCGCCCATTTTATTAAAAGCATTTCTTCATTATCTAGTGATCTATTTTGCATAGCTTCTTTTGCTATTTCAGCATAACATCTATGAACGTATTTTACAAATGCGATACATCTTGCTGGGACAAAAGTTATATCTTCAATTCTTCCCCATACAGAAAAGTGTCTTCACAACATTTCATTAACTACTTAGACTGCATTATCGTCTGGAGGTAATGTAATATCTGCTACATACAAAGTTCTAGTATCTTTGCCAAAGCAACCAATACCACCCATATCTTCACGAAAACTTGAATGTCTCGTACGTCCAAAGATATCTTTTATCTATTCTACTTTTTAAACCATCGAAAGACTTGGTAAGAAATGTAAAAATCTACAGTTAGCTCCTTCAGCACAACATCCCCTAATAAAATGAAGACAAATATAGGAGCAATCTCTATTATAGAGACTAGCCTTAGTATAGCCTGAATCTTTTTCAGGATCACATCTTGTAGCAGCTGGCGTTCTTTCTCTCACTGGACGATCGTTCAAATATTTATCATACCAGATATTATACTCTTCATCGCCTTCAATGTACTAAAATTCTTTGCCAATATATTTTTCTAATTACTTTTTAGCAGGTCTATCAAGATATTTCCTACCATCTTCCCAATTTTTACCTTTGCTTGCTTTTTAAAGATTTAATCCAATGGGTAAAGCTTCAGCATTTTCAGGAAGTTTTCAAGTAGTTTCCTTTGTTTCTGGATTATAATAATATTCCCTTTTGTAGTTTTCATCATAAAAGGTTTAATATATTTATTTCTAAGACTTTTCCTCTTCCATTATATTTTATAAAATTCAACAATTATCTAGTCTATCTTTTTTGTACTTTTAACAAATTCTAAAGTCTAATATCTAAAATCTTTTATTAAAGATTTAATAAATTAATAGAAATATAATTGTTATAAGAATATAGAGGCATAAATAACTTAATCTTTATTGATTATGATAGCAAGAATGTATATTATCTAAATTTATCTGTTTAATCCTTAAAACCTTTTATAAATCTCCTAATTAAATTTTAAATGTTTATTTCATTAATATATTTTATTTTAAAATTTTAAGAAAGTATCTTAATTATTTTAAATCAAGCTGGCTAATTTCAAATATTTGCTATATTTTAAAAATGTATAATTAATTTCTATTATATTTAATAGTGTGTCTTTATTACTTAGGCACTTAATTAATTTTATTATAAAATAACTAACTAATATATAAAATATTTTAATTTAGTTATTTAAACTTTTTTTTCATATAGCCTATCTTCATTATATGCTCTATCCAATAACAATACAATTATCATTTTATCTATTTAGATGATTGCTATGTTATTGTTATTTCCTTTAAAAAATGAGTATTATTATTTTATTTATCTAAATATAGAAAATAAAGATTATATTTATATTATAGTTTCTATTTGTTAAAGCTTATTTCAAAATATTACAGTTATATGTTCTTTATGAATGTATATTGATTCTAATTTCCTATTTCTATATCTACAACTAATATTAATTTTTAAAATTACCTTTCTTAGTGAAGTATGCTATTAAAGAAAGTGAGTAATTTACATAATTATTTAAATAATAATTAAAATAAAATATTATGCTTTAATTTCCTCACTTAAATGATTAAAATACTTAAATAAAAAGTTTAAATAAAATAGAAATTAAATGGTTTATATAGCTAGCTATGCGTTTGTTAAACTAAATACTGCTTATTTGTATAAAGAATCTAAGAAAATGAATAGCACTAATATCTTACTATGATATTGTATTTTAACATATTAATGCTACTATTCAAATAGATACTGATATTTAACACTTCCTAGTTTAAATTATTTAGACGTCTATTTAGTATTTAAAACTAATTTCTTAAGGAAAATAATTTTAGGTAATTGAAAGGAAAGTATTAAGTACAGTAGTAACTAATTGTTTATAGTTCAGGGCTAAAAATATAGGAGTTTTAAATAAAAATTTGAAGCTTTAATTAATAAGCTTTAATTCAATATTATATCACATTGCTTTTTAGCTTTAGAAGTTATTTAGTTTATTTAAAAATGAAGAGAGTTAGTTCATAATGAATAGCATCAAGTAGATCTCAGGCGTACATGCCACATTTTTAAGACTAATAAAATTGAAAGGATTTAGTCGAATAAAAAGTTAAGGAGCCAAAGATAAAAAAGTGCTAAAGTTTTAAGGATGTAGTGAAAATATCTAGAAGTTAAAGTAAAAAAACTATATAATAAAGCATTATTCAAGAATGTAAAATACCTTTTACTATTTTCAAATTATCAGACAAAGAAAGGGATGAACAAATAATAAAACTTGCTAAAAACGAAATGACTAAATCTCTAAGATAACTAGACTAGATGGAAAAAAACAGAAAATTCTAATAACTTTAGTTTGATAAATAACGAAAAGAAAAATAAAAGAAAGAGGACTTTAAATGATTGTAAATTGATACTAAATACGACGCTTTAAAGGAAAAAGTTAAGAAAAATCTCTTAAAAGTAGCAGATGAAACCTATAAAAGAATTGAGAAACGTGCTTAGTCGGCAAAAAGATTAAGATATAATAAATCATAAAAGGATTTAAACGAAAAAATCAATAAAAGCGATAAAAGCGAAAAAAGCGAATTAAGTATAGAAGAAAAAAAGAAAGAACTGGAATGAGATTAACCACTAGAGAAAATCTTTTAATAAGCAAGACTACAGGCTAAGAAAAGTTATTGCAAAACTCCATTTGCTAAGTATTCATAAATGGCTTTGGCTAGTGTTATATAAGATTAAAATTCTTCTATTTAGAAAAAAGAATAAACTACTAAAAGTATGAATTACTAATAAATACTTGAATAGCTAGCTTAAGATAGCAATTTAAATTCATTTATTCCTAAAAAGGATTTTTAGCAAAAAGTTGATAGTATGAGTAAAGTGGTGAAGGAAATTGAGTATAAAATTGCAACTGATATTATTGAAAACTACAAAAATACACAGAAAAAAGCTTTAACTTCAAGAAATCAATTTATTAACAATACAGCAAGAGAAAGTGACAAAAGAATAAAGTTGTTTGATAAGCAGAATGAAAATACGTACTTTAAAAAACAAAAAAACAAAAAAATTCAATAAAAAGCTAAATTTTACAAAAATTTGATAGGAGCTATTTAAAAAAAGAATTTTACTATGCCTTAAGAGACACCACTTGCCAAAAAGCAACCTTCAGCTAGAGCCAAAAAGTATGATAAATATTTTATCTAGACTTTAACAAAAGATTATTCAGGTGGTCCCAAATTTATCTAAAACGCTTATTTGAAAGATAAGACTTGGAAAATAAGTCAAAATGACGCGGCTAGAAAGATTTAAGCTTATTGAAAAATGTGGAAATAGAGGTAGAAATATTAAATATTAAAAGATAATTTTGATAGGCAAAAAAAGTTGAAAATTAATACCACTAAAGAAAATTTCTTAACTTTTTAAATTAAGACTTCAAATAAAATCTCTTAAATGTAAAATACTTTAGAAAACTTGAGTACCAAAGAAACTATGTCTTCATCTACGAAGAGACCATAAACAGCAAGGAGCAAATTCTAAAAAAGCAAAGAAAAAAGTTAAGATATATTTGACACTAACGAAGATTTATATAAACATGATACTAGTCTTACTCCGTAGTTTTAAACTTTTGATACGTCTACTTAACTTCTAAAGTGAACTCCTCGAGAAACATATGCTAAACTAAAAACGTCTAATTAGTTTATTGCACATGCTCGAAAAAATGAATTTGAATAAATGAAGAACTTTATACATAGAATTTCAGAAGCTGATTTAAATCTTAAAGACCAGCTTGGAAATACTGCAGCATATTATTCTTGCAAAAATGGAAATTTAATGATGGCAAACTGACTTTATAAGAAAGGATGCAAATTTGATTCATTAGTAAAAAACGAAAAAAAAAACACATGCGTTCATGCTGCATTCTAATCTGATAATCCATAACTAATTCACTGATTAATTTAAAATAAAGTAGACTATATGGTTATTAATGCTGATAAAAAGTGACCAATGGATTACGCAACTTCGCAAGTAAGACTTCTGTTTGCATTAGAAACTTTCAAACAGAAAAGAGATTTTTTAGAATTTGACCATTATGTTGTTAAAGAAAGTATTCCTACTAGAGCATAAATGCTTTAAAGATGAAAAAAAGAGAGTACTAAATCATTTAAGAAATAACTTGAAGATTTTAAACATTTAAAAGGCTGAAATATAAAAGACATACCTGAGGCTTAGAAAGAAGAAAAGCTTCCATACTTTATTACTGAAGATGAAGAACCGAAACTAGAAATAAACCCTCATGAAAAATTATATATATAGCAACATCATATTCCTGCTACTTTGAAAAGAAAGGGATTTAAAGATGTTTATAGAATGATGAGTAAAATAAAAGTTGATCCTTTGGAATTATTTTATATGAGCGAGCAGGAAATTATAAAATAGAAGATGCCTAACGTAGTCTAAAATGACGAAGAAGTTCTTTTCTAATTGCGACATAACCATAAGTTATATTAATAAGCCAAAGCGAGATAATAACTCAAAAATGTCATAAATTAGGTCTTGGTCGAATACTGAATAAAGCATTTATTAACTTAACCTGCTTAAATTCTATTAATTTTTTACAAATTTATTATTACTTTTTATTTCAATTTCTATCAAATGAGTATCTCAGATATGAGTCAACTGTTTTTAAATCTTACAATTTTAAATAATTCTAAAAATATTCAAATTTTAATTTAAGGAATTCTATTTCTTTCATTTTGACTCTTAGTTTCTTTTCTCAGTTTTTTATAAAAGCAATTCTGATTTTATCCTTTAGAAAAATTTGCATAGAACTAAAACTTTTAAATGTAAGTAATGTGAGTCTTATATAAGTAAATAGCAACTTAATTATAGTAGATATCATAGCACTATTCACATTTCATATAAAATACCTACTCTTAATTGAAAATCTGTTATACGAGATTCTATTAGTTTGTCTATAAAACTTTAAGAAGGATAAAAATCAAAAATACTGATATTAATACTAATATTAAGCAATAAAGATTTGATTGAATCGAGGATATCCTTATAAGTGATATATGACTTTATGCTTAATTTATTTAATATTATTTTAAATTATAGTGTAATCTTTTAGAATTAGGAACTGCTTTTTTTACTTAATGAAATAAATAATTATTAAAACTAAATTTATCTTCGACATTTGCTTTAATAGATATAGTGATAGTGAGATATCGTTTTGATTATGATAATATTGCAGATAATCTTTTATTATCATTTTTTCTATTTTGCTAGCATTAATTTTATATAATTCTCATGATATTTCTTCATCGATCTTAGTATATAGCATTTTATAATTTTAACTTGACTATTGTTTAAATAAAATCTTCTATAGTAGTAACTAATAATGGATAAACAGTTTAAAAACTAATTAAATATCAAGTCTAACAGTATATTTGATTGGATAATGCATGAATAATTAACTTTACATAACATATTCTTAAATTCTTATGATTGAGAAATTAAATTAAGCAGAAATGTTTATTAGTTACATAAAGCATAATAAATGAAACTAAGTCATTAACTAAAGTATTTTATGCTTAGAAATCAAAGTATATACATTTTTAATTCTTCTCTTTAAGGTATTCATTAGTTACTTAGTTACTATACTACTCAATTTCTATAATATAATTTTGATCTTTTGTCTAATAAATATGACTAATATATGTACTTGCTGATTTAAAAAATACTACTATTGTCAAAAGCGCTTGGAAAATTAAAAGCAAGACTATTTATAAGTTTATCGAATCTCAGTAAATCAAAAAGCAATAGATAAATTAAAAGCATTTAAAACTTAAAACTTATACTCTATATTGATCATAGCATCATGAAGAAGACTTAGAAAGAGAGAATGTTAATAGTGATAGAATATAAAGGTATTATGCATTAAAATAGTTTTAACTAATATAAAATATCTTAGTATGCTTTTATTACAGTGGGTGATATTAACTAATTATAAAATGAAATAAAAATTACCAAAACATAAAGAACTTAAAAGCTTCAAGTGCTAGCTTCCTAAAATAAAACCTGAATCAAACTTTACTTCAATACTTTTTCCTAAATCATAAAGGCAAGCATCTTACAACCTAATGAGTGAGAACTGCTAAAGCACTTAAACCTTCGAGGGATTTACAAATAGAAGTTTATAGAAAAATAGCTCTGATAAATATATACTTCCTAATCTATCACAGAAATAATCATAAAATGTATTACCAGCAGCTAAAACTTATGATTTGCAGATTTTAAATCAAAACTTTAAAAAAGATTTGACCAAAATTACCAGAGACTATGATAAAGATCTGAATTAAGCTATTCCTATAAACATAACATATAAACCTATATTTACAGCTAAAGATTCCTAGAGAAGTATAGCATCTTTCTTCATTTAATCTTAAAACAACAACATTTTTCAAAAAACTAGCGTCAACTTAAGCAACACATTGTTTTAAAGTGAAAAATATCTATACGAATACAGTTTTTAAGCTACCAACAGTACAGGAAGTAGGTAAATTGGAAGTCCATAGCCTACTAAATTAGAATTCGATTCAATTTCCCATAAAGTTACTTAAATTAAAAATGTAGAGCCACAAAAAAGGTTTCTAAAGAAAAATTCTAAATAAAAGAAAAAAGTTTAAGATTATGGTATTAGATAAAATATTACAAGGCAAGAAGAAAGGCTAAAGTATAACAAAGTACTTTTGAATCTAGAAAGAGTTTAGAAATGGATAAAAAAGACCCAGAATTCCATTTCTAACTTAAATAATTTGTAAATTTAATTATTTTTGCTTTTACATATGAAATTATTAAATTATTAGCCTTATTCTGGTTAATTAATTGCAATCGATAAGTAAAAGTCCAAGATATAATTCTACTAAGAAGGTAGTATAGAAATTAATATTTATATTTAATTATTTATTTATTTTTTAAGAGTTAAGCATTCAATTTAATACCTTTTTCTGTTATAATTTAAAAAACCTAGAAAAATGGAAAAAAAACAAAGCATAGAAAACTTAGCAAAGAAAATCTAGGATATAAGCCAGGCTAGAAGAAAAATGTATAATTAACTTGAATCCACATCATCGGATTAAAGCAAACTACAATAAGGAAACTTGGAAAATTCTTTAATAATATAGCAGGAAAATTAATTAGTATCTGTATAATATGAAAAATGAAGAAAACTCTCAGCAAGCATGATTAAGTAATTTACATTCTTTTAATTAAAATAAAATAAAATAATTGACGACACAACTTGAACAACTTTTCTTAAAACGAAATACTTACGGAAATATTTAATTCAAAATAAAATCTAAAAAGAAGGTTAGTTTTTATGTTAATCCTAAACTTACTAAGAAGATCCAATAATAATTGAAGAAACTAAAACTGTTATAGTGACTAATCAATCAAATGCTTAAATAGAATTTGAAAGAACTGAAATAGCAAGAAAATTGAAATAATTTAAAAATTTTATTCTCCGAAATAGAAAAAGAAATGAAGATAAAACGTTTCTGATATTGCAATTCTTCCCAACTACTAATGAAGCATTGCTCTAGCTATAAAAAATTTAAAAGACAAGAAGACTAAATAACTCGAAAAGAATTAGCAAGAGTTTTTGTAAATAGCAATAGGGTTGTCTAAGAAAGATTGGAACAATATAAACATTGGCCAGATTGAGAGAGTGGTAACTATCTACATTGAAAAATGGTTGAAAAATCAAATCCCAATAAAAAATTGCTAGTATGAATTGGTTGAAATCTAAGGAAATCAAACATTTATTAAAATTTTAGTTGATAATAAATAAAAACATAAATTTGATTATAAAGCACGTAGTATTTCGTTGATGTTCAGCTCTTTCCATACTTTAATACATGTCCATTTCTTTAAGTAATCTACAGGTAATAGAAAATCTTCTCTTATTTTTTGCATACTTTCTTCATTTTTCCTCTACATTATCTCTTGTTCTTCTGTCTTCTACTTAACTATGATTTATTAGATCTTTGTTACAATCTTCCTTTATTTTTTCTTACATATCTTCTTAATTTTAGTTCTAATCATTTTTTTCTTAATCAAATTTTTATAATCTAATAAAAATTATCCTTTGCCTGCTCTATATTATTTTCTATTTCATTTTTTCAGTAAATTTTTTTCAATATATCCTTTTTTTCTAGTATGTTTTTGATATAATCTTTTATTATCAAATCAGCTTTAGATTTTTTTTACTCTTTTTAGGTTCTAATGAATTTTAAAATTTGACCATACCTCATATTATATCAAATAGTTCCGTTCTTTATCTCTCTACTTCTATTGCTCTTAGATTTAATAATAACAATATTCTTTTCTGTTAATCCAAATTATCTTAAAAGTGTCTTATAAAACTTAAATTTGCTAGTAGAAAAAACTAGAAAACAGAAAAAATAAAATTGTTTCTCTCACTCGAAATAAGATAAAAAATATGCTGATCCGAAATGGGTTGAATTAAACAGAAAAAGAGCAAAAATTACTAAAAATTTAGCTTAGTTTCAATTAATTAATGGTAAGGATATTAATTTAAAAGAAAAATAATTGAAAAGATGGCGGGAGCTGAGAATGCACTTCGTGAAAACACTTTCTGGTTTTATGGCTAGGAACAAGTTCCTTTCCTGTCGCTGAGAAAGTCCCTGGTCAGAGTCATTTTCTGAAGGGAACACTGTCTTTGAGATTATCCGCTCTTGGTAGGGGCTTGAAGCCTGGCTGCTCATAGCGATGGAGCTCCCTAGCAGCTGTGCCAGGAGCACAACAGGATATCCTCGTTATTCCATAAAAAGAGAGCGTCTGGTCGTGCAATCGGAAAGGAGTTTCCGTTCCAAAAACTTTTTTAGTTGAAATTAATTAATTTAAAAGAAAAAAAGTTGAAAATTAAAATATAAACATCATAACAAAGACTCTATCGAATTATTATAATGAAGAGTAAATTTATGAAATTAGATAATTTCTAATAATCTAGAGGAATTAAAAGATAAATAAAAATAACTTAGAAAATTAAACTTTAAATCCAAAATATTATGAAATCAAAAGATTTTATAATCAATAAAAAAGAATTTGGTTAATTATTATATTAAACTAGCCTATAAATAATTATTAAAGTAATATTAAATTAAAAAATTTAAAAAATGGTGGAAGTCTTTAGATCTGGTTTTTACACCAACTCCTAGAAATAGGAGAGAAAACAGAAAACCAATTAACTTTCTCTCGCTTAACCTTAATATCCTGGAACCTAGTCCAACCAGGAAGTAGAGCAACATTTTAAGAAAGCCTAACACGTGGAAACCCCTACCTCGGAAGAGAAACCGAGAAAGCAGATGAAGTCTGCTCTCCATCAGGAGGTGTCGGAGTTTAATCCTTCTAGCCAGATGATCATGGAACAGCTCATCAAAGTGGTGCTGAACCTCCAGGAAGAGGTTAGGAAGCTTCGTAAAAAAAATGACAAACTATCATAATAGATCCAGCACGGATTGTAAGACACATTAGACCTCAGAATGTCTAACTAGGAAAGAGAGATCGATGCCCTATGGAAGTACTAACAAGAACAGTTCAGTTAGACAAATTCCCAAATTCAGTAGATCCAAGCCCTGAGCTAGCCGTTTGAAAAGATCTTGCAAAGTCAAAAGAGTCTCCAAAGCTAGCAGATTCTATCAGAATAGAATTTCAGTTTCGATAAGATGGAAATAAAAAAGAATTCCAAGCCGGATCAATAAAAAGGACTTAAGATAAGGAAACTATGTTACTACTGCAAAAGTAAATATCATTTGTGGAAGAACTGTGGATAATTCGGAAATGTAAAGGAAAGTTCATGGAAAAAACAAGTTATACAGTAGATAAAAAAAGGAAAAATAAAATATGATGTAGAGAGAATGGAAAAGTTTATAAATTGAAAACGGACCTTGAATTGGAAATATTGGGAAAAACGACAAACGAATGAAATGACAAAAGATGGAAGACAAGAAATACAAGACTCGCGAGTTCTAGAGCTCGTTAAAAACTAGGCTCAAACTTAAATACTTCTTTTAAGCGGTGACTATCTGGATCCGCTAAACAATTTACCTAATAATTTATATAGTAATATTAAATTAAAAAACCCTTCTTTTTAAGTTTTATATGGAATACAAATATAAAAGAAGAAGCTTCATCTTTATGTAGAAATGTTTAGATATAAAAAAGATTAAAAAATATGATGACTATTGTGATATTGCTAGCTCTATTTAATATGAGCATTAATTTAAAATTTAATTTATTAAAAATAATCAAAAATTACAATATGAAATTATAATAAAAAAGTTAAAATAAAAATAATAAATAGTAGATAGATAAAAAGTTAATTTAACCTATAAAATGAAAAGAATTGATAAAAATATTTAAAAAATAAGGTATAAATAAATTATTTATTTATAATTTATAATATAATAAAATGGATATCGGCCGCGTCAGACAAATTAGTAGGTAATCTGGTGCAGTGTATACTGCATTGCGAGTAATCTCGCACTAGATGAAGGGATAAGCTCCGTTGAGACATACCGTACTTACCCCGAGGGTTCTCTCTAGCAGTATGAAAGTTTGACTGACGGGCCTTCTAATTACCGACTTAATAACTATCTCTTATTTGGACCTTATTCAAGAAGACTGAAGCATTTGACTCAAGATTTAATAATAAATTTTAATAAGAAGATTCCCCATTTGGAGAAGTTGACATGACTCATCGGCCCTTAGAATTTTAACAAGAAACATGAGAACATTTTTCTTAATATTAAATATTAATATTGAAAGAGCTGCGTGCCAATGAGGTGCTACGCGCTCTATAATCATTTTTATTTATTTATAGATAATGCTCTAAATTTAATTACCTTTAAACATTATATAGTATATTGATTCTTATAACAAATTTTTCTACCTTGAAATGTTTTCAATCTTTTAATTTTAGTCCATAAAGGATTTTTTATTGTTATTTAATTTGAAATTCAAAATCAAAATGTCGAAGTAGTTCCATCATTACATTTACCTTATTTAATTTCCTGCTTTATCTAAATTTTGATGTATTTTATTTTAGTCTTATAAATAACAAAGTCTTTAATTTGTATTTAAAAAATAGATATAAATATTAGAAATTTTTATACAAGGATCAAAGATATTATTTATCTGCTCTACTATGAATATTTAAAAATCCCGAAAATAAGCCTTAATAAATAATTATTTTAAATAAATTCTAATTAAATTCAATCTATTTAAACTATAAGAATTCCTTGTTTCAAAAATATAAATAAAGACATGTAAGATTCCTACATTCTTTTTATAATTTGCTTGTCTAATTAAGGGTTTAGTATATAAGTTTAATTTATAAGCTATCAGAAGACTATAAAAAATTTTATGGGTCTTTTGAAAGATAAATATATTTAACTTAAATAATTATTCTTAAGAGAAGTATCAGAAACTCTTATAACCAAATATTCTAAAATTATTTAAGGTTCAATTCAAATTGCTTTTTTAATTTGACTGCAGTCTAAATTAGCCAGATTTAATATATTATCAACTAGATATTGATCTTAAATTCTAAATGTAATAATAAATTAAGTATTTTATAAATAGTGAGAACGAAACAAAATATATTTCTTAAATAAAGGAAAACACTAAATATTATCTTTTTAGCTTAGATAAAAGTAGAGAAAGTTTGAAATGGAAATATAATAATAATACAAACAATTAACTACTTTTAATTAAAAAATCACTATATAAGAAAAAATTATATTATACAAGCAAAACTTTTCTAATTGTTAACTAAAATTTCTATTATAAAAAAGAAATGTTTGCAAATTTATAAAATCTAGCACTTTTAGTTCGATTAATAACATTTAAGAATATAAAAGAAATAAAGATCTGAAATTAGAATTTACTAAAGTTATTTAAAAAAAACATTAAAAATAAATTTTTAAGCAAACTAGTAAAAGTTGATAGTGATAAATAATATAAAAAATATTTATTATTTATATATTTTTTAATTTAACTAAAAAATAAATTTTAAGCAATAGTTAGGTATATTATTAATTTTAGCTGCATTTGAAGAAAATTTAATATTTATTTTTTGCAATATTACGATTTCTTGAAAATAGCTTAATTAATAATTTATTTATTTCTTCAATTTGAGTCAAAGTAAGCTTAGCTTTAAAAATTTCTATATCTACTGTTTAAGATATTAATTAGAAACAATTTTTATAATTTCACTACTCATCTATTTAGATTTTAGTTCATCTGATTAAAAATAGATAACTTAATTCCTTAAAATTAATAAATATTTAATTATCTGACTAAATATTTTAAATAACTTTATCTATCATTTTTACATTTTTAGTTAATTAGAATAAAAATTTAAGATTTATCTAACTCAAAATTATGGTATTTTAATATTTAAAGATTATAAAGAGTATTATATTTTTTTTTCTAAGTATTTGTTATTTTAAAGGAGTTTATAACTAAATTAAAAGATTAGATGAGATTTAGTGGGAAATTTTCTATTTTATACTTATCCTAAATATCCTTTTATTACTTTTCTCAATTCTAGCTTCTTAGGTTTGGTAACCATATCTGTTTAATAAATTAAAATTAGAATTTTCATATAAACATTTTCTTTTGATGCTAGATTAATTATACTTAAATGATGTGAAAATATTAATTTTATTATATTAACTATGACCAACTAACTTTATTGTCAGTCCATTCAATCAAGTAATTTATTCTGCTATCATTTCTTAAACAAAGTTAATTCATGTAATTAGAAATAACTTAAAAGCTTGGTATATTAAGTCTATTTTCTTAATAATAATTAGCAATATTCCTTATTTATCATAGAAAATAAAGACATCGCTTATTTAAATTTAGACTTATTTTATTACTTATTGAGTTTAACGTAAAATGTATGGATAGGGATTTAGAGAATAATCGTTTGCTTGATTAAAATTTCTTTTTTCTGTTGGAAAATATTAAAAAGGAGTGCTTTAGTATCTTAATTACTAAATAATTACCAAGATGTTTCTTTTTATTTAGATTCATTTTAAGTTATAAATTTAACTAAGCTAACTATCTTTTTCTTATGCTATTTACTTCAATATATTTTTGTCTAATTAATTAAACTCTTATAATAGATATTTAAGGTGACTAGAATAGTAATATGACTTTAGATATAGAAATAAGATAAATTTGAAGTAAATAGGATTTATTAAAATAAGATAATTCGCTAAATTAAATTTAAAGCATTTGCTTTTTGCTTGAACTGCCAAGTTTGAAATCTACATTTCTTGAAGTTTGCAAATCATAATTATTGCTTCTTCCTGTGGAAAGGCTTCGAGTCGAAAAATTTTTTAGTGGAGAAAAACTGCTGAGAACTGATTAAAATTAGCCTTCAGAAAAATTATTTAGATCAAATGACTTCTAATTAAATTACTAAATAGCTCCTCTTGAATAAATTGATCTCATAAATGATGGTAATGGGTTTTCTTTTTCTATTTTTCTAGGGACTTAAGTTTTAAAATAAGGAACACTTTTTACTTTACTGGGCAATTTAAAGCTATAATACTCCTAACCATTTGCAGGCTGGACACCCTCCTTTTCTTATACTAAACCTTGTCTTTTTAATTGTTTCTAGAATTTTATTATTCCCTTAGCTAGTGGTTTCTATACACAAAAATAGTTGGTATCATAAGATTTTGCACATAAAGGCAAGACTTACTATTCATCACTTCTGGATGTATAAAATCCAAAATCTGGAATTTTAAGATGTTTTTAAAGTATCTTTGGAACTTTCTTAGTTTCGAATCTTTTTTCATTAACCTTTAAATCAATATTAATTGGCTTTCTTGGTAATTACTTAGCGAATTATAGAGTTTTGCTTTAAAGCCAAATACTAGGCGAATCTAAATAAAAATCCCCTCCTTTATCTAATTATTTAATAACCCTTCGAATAGAACATGAATTTTATTCAAGAAGGGCAGCTTTAATTCGTCTGAATTATGAATCTTACGGTTTAACGACCCCAACATTAGGATCATAGTTCCAACAGTGAGGAGTTCTGTCTTTCTATTTATTAGAGAAATAATATTATTCTCTAGATTGCGCTCTAAACATAAAACTCTCTTTTACTTCCATTTCTTTTTCCTACACTTACTAATTCTTTAACTCTACTTCTTTGAATTTTCTAAGCACATCTTCTTATATCTACTAAGCGTCTGGTCTTTTCTTATGAAAATTTCCCGCTGTTATAGGTCTCCCTGCTAAAACGTCTATTTTATTTTTCAGAATAACATGTCTACTAGTTGCAGTATGACCAGGTCTAGAAAAAATCTTAGAAGAAGTTCATTCCATTTAATATAAATGTCTTTATTATATTAGCTCATTAATAATTAAATTAATAAGGATAATAATCTTACTCTTATTTACTACCTTCTCTTCCACCCTTCTATCCTTTATGTATCATTATCAAGATTATCAATTCACCTTTACTTTACTATATCTACTTGCTATTCCCAGAAGTCTCTACATTTTTACTTTAGTCATTCATTTTATATTATACTAGCTTGATAGAGTTGATATGTGATTAGCTAATTTAATTATAAAGTTTAATAGTTTTAATAAATATTAGAAGAAAAGAATAGTAAATAAAGAAGAAAAGAAAGTGAAGAAATAGGAAAATTTTTGATTAATTAGTAAAAGGTAAAATTATAGCTTTTATGCTATAGTTACCTTCAACATTAATAAGCTTGCTAAGTATTATAACAATATATGAAAAAAGGATTTAATAGGTGACACATAATTTTTAGATCTGGATTGATTATTTAAAGATGAAAAAGATTAAAATGCAAACAAAATTAAGTCACCAATTAAAATAAAACTAATTAGATATTAAATTAAGCTCTTTTATAATTAATATTCTCATTTTATAAGGTTTAGTAAACTAAATAAGGTTAAGTTAGCTCTATTCATTAGTTGAAAAAGAAATTATTTATGATCTAATAAAGTAAACTATTTAACTTAGAATTTTTAGTATATTTTGGCTAAGTAATGGATACAATAATTGTTTCTCATTTAGTTTAATAACTGATTGACTAGTAATTATAATTCTAGACTAGCAATTACTTACTTATATAGTATATGGAAATTTATACAAAAAATAGCTCTAATAGTTATTAAAAGAATCTCTTTTATTCTTATAATCAAGTTTTTAGTTTATTTGATATATAGATGCATGATATTTTTCTGGCTTATAATTATTACGAAGATACTAGCAAGTTTGATATCCTTTTGACGAAAAATTTGACACTAGTCTTAATTTTATTACATAAGCAACATCAACAACATCAAAGGAAAGCTCATTTCTTATAATTTTTGCAAACAAATTTGCTTCTTAAGTTAAGTATTAAAATTTGTTAGTTTGATCTTAAATAAATCATAGTTAGGACTAAAATTTTTATAAAAGCAAACTAGAAATCCTTTAAAACCTTATATAAAGAAATAATAAATCAAAATAGTCTAATTTTTGCTAATTTGCACATTAAGCTAGATTTTTTAACTACTTTAATAAATCATTATTGCTTAGTGTTGCCTATTTAAATATGATTACTTGAAAGCTTCTTATTTCCTTTTTTATTTTTAGTTCAACTGCTTTCTCTTAATTAAGCAAGGAGAGCTACTTCATGTTCATTATGGTTAGCAGTTAAAATTTATGAGTCATAGAATTGTCAATTTATTTATTATACCCATAAAGCTTTAAATTAAATTAAGTTTTGATATAGCTTTATTATTAAAGTCCATATTAAAAGCTAAGGAGATAATTTTATTTACAGAAAGATGAATTGAACAAAGTAAGGAATAATCATATCATATTATTTTAAAGCTCTAGCATATTCTATAAGGTATAAAATGCTTAATTTATTAGATTAAAGCAATCTAAATAATAAGTACCAAAGAGAAAATATATTATAAAGAAACTCGTTTGTCTATATAATTAAAGTAACTATTATTCATAGTCTTTTATCGCTGCATATAGAAAACTATTTATAGAATAAGAACAGGATTTATATCACCTATATCATATAAAGGATTTGATATTCAGTGCGATAATATATTGAGTAAGTTTATAATTTGAATTGGTTTAAATGGATATTTGTAAAGACTTTATTTGTTTAATTATTATAAAAGCAAGATAATTTAATTTCGCTTTCATCAAAGTTTGTAGATACTCCACAAGTCTAAAAAACAATTTTCTCTTTAAATCATTCATAGAAATGAAAATGATTTATAAGTTTGCAATAGCTCAAAGGTATATGGAAACAAAATAAAACTGAACAATAAATGAACTACTTGAGTCTTAGCAAAATAGCTTTACTTTTCTTAAATATAAGCACGTAAAAACATAGTATTGGCATTATTAGTATCCTATTCCATACAAATAAATTAAAGAATGAAATACCTTTAATACAATTTTCCTAATTAAGTCTTGCTTCAATCTAACTAATCATAACAATTATATGAACATATAGCCAATCAAAAATCTCTTTACTTATTCATTTGCTCACTTTAATGATGTCTTTAAGCTATTTAACTAAATTAGTATTTTATATAATAAATGAGAAGTGAATCAATCTAGAATCTTTATTCTGTAATTCATTAAAGGAGTAAAGTAAGAAAGGTGATTACGTACGTATTGAAAAGACAAATATTAGCATGATAAATTATTAATTAATTAGATTTTTAAAGCTTGCACTAGTTATTTATTTACTGAATGCTCATATTTTTTATAAATATGTGCAAAGCCAAAACCATCAACTTAATGTGCGAAACGTGCTAGCAAAAAATAATTAGTAGCTGGGAATAAAATCAAGGAACTGATTAATCGATTATAGATAAATTGCCTTAGAAGAAGCAAGAAAAAAGGAAGTTGTTTGGAAAGGTAGTTTATTTAATGAAAAAAGCCTTATTCATCAAAGATAAAAATCATGGTTAAATGATTCAAGAGTAAATACCCGAAAAAGACTCTTTATTTAATTGCTAATGCAAATCTGATTGTTTGTTCCAAACTCAAAAGCTATAAATGGATTCATCTGGATTCATGCTTCCTGATCCTAAATTAAATTCCTTTAATCCATCTGACAGTTCTGATTTCATGATTCTGGACCAATAATTTTGTGGAGTTGCTGATGGAGTTTCTTAATGGAAGTAATTCTATATAAATCCTAGAGCTTTTAGTTAAGAGCTATTAACAAGAGTATATGAGAAAAGAATGTCAACTAGTAATTTTAAAATTAACTTTGAGGCAATGACAAAGAAAATACTTTCAGAAGCTTATTAATCAGTAAAATGTCCAGGAAGTAGCACCATCATTTACTATTTTATTGAAAATAGTGACTTATTTATTACCTGAATTGGAGATTCATAAGCTCTAATCCTTCGAAGAAACATGGAAAGTCTTAAATACGAAGCTTTTTTTTAGTCACAAATTGACTGCTATGGATTCAATAAACCTCGCCAACTTATTCATTGACCTGATTAAATTCTTCTTTCTAGGATATAATCTAAGGATTAAGAAGTAGGAAATAAGCTTTTAAGTTTAATATAAGCCTCAGCAAGAGGAAGAGAAACATAACCATAGGATGCTAATTGTAGTTAATTACAAATTTACGTCGACGATTTAGTAATTTGTGGTTCTGATGGATTTTGGGATAATATTTCGATTTAAAACATTTTATAAATAGTTAACAAACGTAGAGAAGTAATGGACCTAAATGAATTATCTGAGGAACTTTGCAGGAAAGCTTGGGATTTATCCTAAATCACGGATTACGAAAGTCCATTTTCAATAGAGGCAGAAAAGCATGGAATAAAATTTAAGGGAGGAAAAAAGGATGACTGCACAGTGATTGTGTCTAAAATTCACAGCTACTGAAGAAATTAAAAATAAATAAATAAATAGACTCTAAGATAATTTAGTATATATAATAATATTTTAAACATATTGTCTTACTTATTCTCTATTTATCTTTATTAGCTTATTAACTTCTTTTTATGAATCATATTCTATTTAACTTTAAACTATAACTAAAGTTTACTAAATATGGATAATGGGACTATTATATTTTAGATCTATTTTAATTTTTTAACTGCTATTTCAAAAGAAAAGTTAGATATCTTAAGCCAAAAAAAATGCATTTAGGAGATATGGCTTCAAGATATCTTTATCTATAATTGTTCTGCTTTACTTCTAAGAAATAGCATTCTTCTAGTAAAAAATATTTAAATTACTTGATAATCTTTTATATTTAGCTGTCCTTCAGCATGAATCACCACAGAGATAGCAACCTTTTACTAGGCCACGTAATTTAAAATAAATGCAATGAATATCAAATTTTCCTCTTTTTAAGAATCTGAAGTTCAATTTAACTTTTTAATTTTTTCTTCTATTGTGATTGAAGATTTTCCACGAATTTTAATTTAGTAGTAGTAAAATTGTTATTTTAGCAAAAAAGATTAATAATAAAAGCTTACTACTAGTAGTTTCTTATTCTATATTTATTGTATAAGTTAATAATTCAATTATCTGATTGGTAGTCAGAAGTACAAGATACTATACGAATCATGATAGTTACTTGAATTAAATCTCAATTTAATCTATTCTACTTATTCATCAAAATAAAATAAGTTAAAAAGTTGAATTAAATAGCATGTAACTATCTAAAATTAATTAAATCCTTTTTAAAAATTATTTGTATAGATACTTTATAACTATAGAGAAGAATACTATGTTGATATATCAAAGGGATATCTTATTAAGAACTTAAAATCTAAGTATTGTAATGGTATAGAAATTCTCAAAATTCCAACATTAGATAAATTATTTACTAGTATTAAATAAAAATATTTGCACTTAGTAAAATATTGAGGTCTAAGATTGAAGATCCTTTAAATGTAATAGGCTTAGAGAAATTTAGGTTTATTAATTGCTAATTTAAGATTAAATAAAAATGTAAGCTATAAGGGAGATTTACTAATAATGAGCTTTTTTAATCTTATTGTGTATTTTATATTAGAAAAATGTTTGAAGTTAGTAATTTTTTAAATGCTTGTGAAGCAAAGATAACTGTTTCTTATCTATACTTGCATCTGCTTGGTATTAATAGAAAAAATTTTAGATAGACTTCTTAAAATAAGCTGAATGATAACTGGTAATTGACTAAGTTCCAATGAAAATTATTAAATCTTTAACTATAAATTGATATATTTAAAATTTTGCTTTGTTACTCATAGCACTGATTTAACTCTAATTTTACCACTAATAGTTTGTCTAAATTATTATTTTAACTATTAAATAGTAGTCTAATATATGAGGAATTTTATATTCTTTGCATTATTTCTATTTTATAATGTTATATAAATCTCCTAAGCAAATTTGATAGAACTAGTTATTATATTAATGGCAAGTTAACTCAAATGTGCGTTAATCTTAACTTTATAGAATATCATTAATATTGTTTTTTTATTAAAAGCATTACATGAGTAACCTTATAAAAAGTCTTTATTAAAAAGTTTATTTCAAAGTATTTAAGTATATAAATGATGGTAGCAATAAAGTAATCTTCCATGCTATCTATTTTTTTATTGCCTTCTAATATTAAACAATTTTGCTAACATGCTCATCTCTTGTTACAGTATATAAAAATTTGTATATTTAAACTTAAAACTATCAAAGTTTATCTATTTAATTTATCTCCAAGAAATGGATTATAAAAGTTCTAACGATTGAATACGCTAAAATAACAAGAGTGCCATACAGATTAATGCATATAAATCTTAATTGATTACTCTTAAATCCTAACGAATTTTGCAAATAAATAAATGATATTAATTAGATTTAATTAGATTTAATTATCAGATAAATTGAATAATATTTTAAGCTAATTAACTTAGAAATAATAGGTGTCTCTTAGATTATAGAATTAAGATTTCAAGCTTTATTTAATTATTTTCTAGCATTTATATATTTCTTAATCCACTTTACCTATCTCAAATTAAGGATAATTAAGCTTCTTCATTTTTTGATTATTAGTTTTCAATAAGCTTCGTGATGCAAGAGTATGAAATCTCAAACCTAATTAAATGTTGCAAAAGTAGAAAGTTGATGCAAAGTATAAATTAATTAGGCTAATAATAACTAGCTGCTTTATTAGCTAGAAATCAACAATTAAAGTAACTAAAAATAAAAAGAGTATGATATAGTTGATGAGTTAAGGTAAGTATACATATGAGTAAATAAGATGCGTTTTATAATAAAAAAGTAATTAAATAATTTAATTAAAATGAAATAGACTGGAAAACTCAGTTTACTTTAGTCTTAGACTCTTAATTTAAATAGCAATGAACTTTAAAGAAATTTAGCGGAGTATTATAAGGATTAATGATAGAGGAGATTTGCTATAAATTCTGAATCTCAAAGTAAAGATATTTTTCAGATTAATCTAAAAATCGTATTGAATAAGCAGCAGAAAGAAAATTAGAATCCTTAAGAATTATAATAGTAAATAAAGAAAAAGTTTGAAAGAATTTAGAATAAGCTAAATATAATTAGAAGTCAACCTAATCTGGGATTTGATGATTCGTTCCTATTTGCATATAAACATTGCAAAACACTAACGGTAGTAAAAAGACAAGATAATAATAAATACGCATCTAAAATGCCAAATCTCATTTAACATGATAAAAATAAAATAATTCAGAGGTAAAATTAATAAGCAACTGATAATGATGCCTATAGTGCATCTGAATCAATATGCAGTAACACAGAGTAAGAGCTTTTAAATTTGTACTAAGAATCCTAGCATTTAAAAGATAAAATAGAGTATAAAAGATCTCTAGATAGATTTAATTAGATAAGAAATGAAATTTTCTAAAAGAATGCCAAAAAATTGTATCTTCCTAATAATAACAGAACGAAAAAGCTTAAGGAAAGTAAGAATTAATCTAACTAAAAATTATTTTAAATGTTTTGTGATCGTTAAGTTGAAAAGAACTAGCGTATGAGAAACTTAAGCAAGGTAAAATTAAAAAAAAAGGATTTAACATAAAGAAATAATTAAAAAGAAATAGTAAAATTGCCATAAGTATGTCAAACTAGATAAACTTTCTTTATTCCATAAAATTTAGAGGAATTAACTGAAATAAAGAAATATCCACCTATGAAATTTGGAAAAAATAATTTAGCCTCATTATCAAGCTATTTATGATTTTTCATTTTAATTAATTATATAAAATAATTTCAATAAATATCAAGCAATTATTTTTAATCTATAATAATAGTAATTCAAGTTTATTTAGCCTACCATCTTACTCTTGAAGTTTATCATCTTAAATTAAAATCTCAAACCAAAACTAGTTAATAAGAAGGTGTAATGAAGCATAAGTAGTCATCATTCTCACTCCAAATTAATGATATTTATATTTGATTTTCAATAAAATGGAAGTTCTATAGCTATATGATTATTTGTTTAGCTCATTTAAGTATAATCTTATTTAAATATTATTAATGAAAATCTTATAAAATAGTTGCCATATTTTATTGAAAAAGTTAAGCTTCCAAATTTGATCTGATTTATTTAGACATTTAATTTGATTTCTATTAAATAAAATTTTAAGAAAAAGGAAACAGCAAATTTTGTTTGTTTGATTTATTAAAATAATTTACTTTTCTAAGTATCTACCTTATTTCAAAAATACCATTAAAAATATCTATATCTACTAAAAGTTATCGAATTAAAAAGTAAATGCAAATATAATAATATTCATTTTATTTACCGAGTATGCTTTTATTTTTCCATCTTAATTCTGCTATGCTTTATTCTTTTTCTCTTATTACTTTTTTTAATTATTTTACAACTATAATTTGCTATTTTTTATTATTAAGATATAAACTATTTATTTTTGTTTTACTTGCAGTTACTTTTTAAAAGCTTACTTCAATTTAAGCAACTTCAGAATATGAAGACGTAAATAGGTGATATCTTTATAACTTTAATTTTTGAATTTATTCGATATTAAGTATTCAATTTTATTCCTTGATTTTATTATAAACACATGGCAAAATCTGTCAGTTTGAAGGGTATTTAAATTAGATTATTTTGTGACTAATTTCTTTAAATAGGTTTAATAATAATATTAAACTAGAAAAGTGAAAATTTTCTAAAGGGATCACTCCCATCTACTCTTTTTCTTTCCAGTTGATACAATTGGCTTCTTAATAACTATAGTTTTATTTTCACTTAGTTCCAAATTGCCTCCAGAAACAAACTCCTGACTCATAGCAAATCCTAAAATAAGTCAATACCATCTTTTCTTTACTCCATATCAAGATCTTCTACAGAAACTTTGTTTTTCTATTTGAATCCTAAGCCGGTAGCATCCATTTATTAAGCACTTTTCATTTCATCTAATATCTAAGAGGCTTATTGCTTGCCAGTCAAACTGAAAATATTAAAAATTACTCTAAATGTTTAAAAAGTCCATCTTTGTTTTACCAAGATATTCCTTTGAATTGATTGGTCTTGCTTTCCTTCAGCTTCTATGAATAGTTATGTCTTTTAATGATGTAAGATCCTTTGGAAATATCAAAGATTTACTTAGGCACTTTAAGATTATGATTTTTAAAATATACATACATTTCAGAAGCAAACAGCCTATCTGATTTAAGTAAGAGAGTTACTGACGAAGCTTTTTCATTTCTTGTTATTCGATAAAGATGAAGTTCAGGTCCATATGCAGGCTCATAGTTTATAATTTTAGAAACTTGGAACGGAAACTTAATATTTTTGATTGCTCCATCAGAAGCTACTATAACTTGAAAATTCTATTTTTGAAATCCTTATATTTTTTATATTTTACAGTCATCATTTTATTCCGTAACAAATAGTCCAGTCTTTAAATTCAGTTTTTCTATAATTACTTGCTATAATCGACTAGCTTGAGCAGAATTTCTTGTATAAACTATTACTATACCTTTGCTTGCATACCAAGGTAAATTTGATACCATTCATTACCATTTTTACTATAGAGTATCTAGCAAAATAAACTATTGCTTAAAGTTTGAAAAATCGATTATGTTTTAGGCATTTTCTGAAATTGTCACTAAATTTCGAATATTAAGGTTTCTAATAAACTCTTATATTTGATCTAAATTAGAAGCTTAAGAAGTCAAAATGAATTTAAATGAAACGCTTGGCATTTGCTATTAAAACTACTTCAGAATGAATTCTTTTCTCATTCCAATTATTCTGTCAACATCATCAACTATCAATAAAAGATCCGATCCAAAAATGCATTTATTTTTACTAATAAGGTAACTGAAACATTAAGGGTTTGTTAAAATTAATTTGGCATCACAGATTCTCTAAACTTCTTTTGCCTAAAAGCTTTTCTTATCAACACATTCATAGCTAATCTTGAAGTATTTATTTAACTTAGCAAGGTAAAATTTATTAACTTGGTTTATTATATCTCTAGTTGGTACAAAAATTAGCACTTTCAAGGAATTTCTTTTATCATTTATCAGTTTCAGCAATGATGAAACTATTATCACTAATAGCTTTCCTTCTCCTGTTTATGTACTTAAAAGAACGTTTTTATCTTGTAAAAACAAAGGAGTACAAATTTTCTACAAAGAGTTTGGTTGTGAATATCCAAGTTAAACTATTTTTTCTACTAGCTAGCTATCAAAAACATCTTCCCATTTATCTATCTATTGGAGATCCGTTATTCCTTCAACTTAATACCGAGGGGAGTTATGTACATTCTGAATATTCAACTATAAATTACCTCATAATCAGCTTCTTACTAGTTCTCAGAAGAATCAGCAGAGCTTTCACGCTTATTAAGTTGGCTAAGGTCTTATGATTAGCATTATTTTTCGATATCGTTAAAAAGTTGTTAAATTTCTTAGCTATATCTAAAGATTAAATAATTTACTCATTTAGAGGATTTTACTTAAAGGACATTTCCATTAATTATTTAGCAACGATAGTTTTACAGTAAAATTAATTAAATCTATTTAAGTGTTTTTAATTCAACTTAAAATGCTAATTGCTTCATCAGAATTTTTACTTTATATCATACCTTTAAAGCTAAAACTAATATTCAAAAACTACATCACTATCAGTTTAAATGATTAATCTAATATCTAGGCTTCTTTTATATCTCTTCTCGAATATTTTTAACTAGTTAAAGTACACTAAAAGATAATCTTTGGCTAAAATATGAAAGAAACTTGAATATTTCTTATTGAATGATTTTTAATATTATTTAAATCTAATGGAACATCATAAACTACATCTTTATAATTAATTCAATTTAAATTAGGTATTATAATCTTATTAATTTGATAGTCTCTTTATAAACCAAAATTCCTAATTTTAAAAGCTTTGAAGCTTTCTTTTAATTATTTATTCTAATTACTTCTACTTATTCTTATTCTTTATAGATAGTAAGCTTAAGTTATTGTCTTAGGCATAAGATTTAATGTATATAATTTGATTAAATAAGAATGTATAGTTATCATTATTTTAATTATTAAACTAGCAGAGATTATTTTAGTTATAATCCCTGTCTATTATTGACATTCATATACTATCTTCATCAATTATAAATATACTGAATTGTATTTCTTTATTAGGATAGCATTAAATACACCCTTTTTTTCTTGATTTATATATATTTTTAGTAAATTAGAATATAAAATAAAGGTATTAGAAGTGTAAATTAAAGTAAAATAAATAACAAAGTTACTAGTTTTTGAGTACTATTTAAATGTTTTAGGTAATAGAGAAATTAGGATTTACTAAAATGGAAATAGATTTATAAGATAATTATACCAAAATCTATTTTTTATGCTTTATTTGAGAAAATAGGCAAATATTTCGAAAAATTAGTAAATCCAAAAGCAAAATGAATTTACATTATAGATACAAAATTTACAATATTATAATACATATTTGACTGAAAATATCTATAAAAAAGCTAAAAAATTTTCCCCCATTGATTTAGATTTATTCTTGATTCATACAATTCAAAAAGTCAATTAATTAATGAGCTTAAGCAAAAAGTACTAATAATTATTTATTTGCCAAATAGAAAACAAATAAAGCATCAAATTTGTAAAATATACAATTTAGCAAAGCAAAGTAACTTTCTAAAGTTTAACTAATTTTATAGCTAGACTGTGGAATTTAAGAATAATAGTTATAGTAATTAACAATTGGTAAGATTATATAATCATTTTACTCAATCTTTGCTATTTCTTCAATTTATATTATTTAAAATTATCTTAATATACCATTTGCTTATTTATCTATTGTGAATTAGAGTAAATTAAGAAGCATCAAAAATTTGATTTCAGAGTATTAGCTAAGAACTAATAGCTATTTTATGAAAGTAATTAGTAATTTAGCATCTAAATAGATTTATACTTAGTAGGATATTGATATTTAAGCAGCTTAATCTCTCCTACTTTATTCTAATACTTACAAGCTATAGAGTATATAATAAGTCTAACCTAATTAATTTAGATTCTCAATTTTAATTTAAAGCTACTTTTGCTAATAGATTCTATAAATGAAGAATAGGGATTCTAATATTGTTTAATGACTCTGTAAAAGTATTAAATGCTTAGCATTAAGTTTTATAATAAAAGTATATCTTTTATATCTTATTTTATCCCTAATACAGTCTTTATTATTTTCTTTCTGAGTCTATTTTCTTTATTAATACCTATTCTTATAAAATAAGTAATCATACTTATGCTTTATACTATTTTAGACAGACTCTATTTTAAATGCTAGTGTTCTTTAAAATAAAGAAAACTAGTATAATTTAAGTGGTAGATATTTTTTAAACTAAGGGTAGCATACTGTTAGTAACCAATAAATATTAGGCGAACACATCTAAATAAAGAATAGAGGATAAACTTTGAGTTTATAAATATTAAAACTAATCTTTCAATTTGAATTAAAAAATAAAATATAGAATACAAACTTTACTTAGGAAGTCATTTGCATTTATCAACTATATAATTACAAATATTAACCTAAGACTAATATCTTTCTTATGTCTTTAACTAATATTAATCAAGATGGTTTAATTATTATTCTAAGCGCGTATTATAAATCACAGAAAAATATCTAATGAAAACCTTACTTTTTGACCTTGAATTTATCACTAAGCAATATGAAAAAGTTTCTTATTTTAAATATGTTTGAATATAATAAGATAGCTTATTGCTAAATATCTAAATCCTTATTTGTTTAATTATTCAATTTCTTTTAAAATATTTAAATTAAATTTACTATTTAATCCCTTATTGTTCTTTATCTAGCCTTAGCTTTTATAATTAATACTTTAGCACTTTTTCAATCTAAGTGCTATTAATAATCTCTATGATTTTCTAGAATTCTTAACTAGTTAAAGTGGTAGTACTTCTTAAACTATTGACTGTATGAATATTTTAAATCTGTATTTCGTTATTTAAACAAAAGAATGAGATTAAATTGATTGAATTTAATAAAAATGAGCAAAAGAAGGAGATAGAATTTAGAGATCCTAACCAAAACTTTTGAGATATGCTCAGCAAATCAAAAATAGAAAAAGCAGAAAAATAAAGAAGAGAAGAAGCATATTTTAATTCCTAACTTTCGATTAGAACAAAGGAAAATGAAATAGGAGTTTAATAAGAAACTTGCTTTATAATAAAGTGTCATCGAAATTAATGATTTAGAAGATCATTCTGAAGCTAAAAGACTAACCAAGAAGCAGAAAACTAATTAGGATATAGATTAAGTGTTGGGAAAGATAGTTTAAGAGGATAATCCTACTTTCTAGAAGCAGTAGACTGTTGAAAAAGAGAAAAATAATGATTCTTAGTTATATTTCGTTGAGAAAATCATTGATCGTTAGGAAAAAAATGGGTAATTAAAGTATCTGGTTAAATGAAAAGACTTTGATGAATCTGAAAGTACTTGAGAACCAGTGGAGTAGATTTATGAAGCAGGAAAAAAAGAAATAGAAGCATTTGAAAAATGAATTGAGTCAGAAGCCCAAAAGTAAAATTTATCATCGGAAAAGATTACCAAATTTAAAGAGCCATACAAGAAATACAAGGAAAAAGTAAAATAATCAGTAAGTAAAACTCAAAAAGAACTTGAAAAAGAGCAAAATTAGGTATAAAAAATTTAATTAGAAAAGTCTTAAAGTGTTGATGATTTGTCAAATTAAAAATAAAATCAAAATGAGGATGAGATAGTTTAACTACCTAATGATAAATAAGAAAAAGAAAAAGAAAAAGCAAAAGATAAAGAGAAAGAGAAAGATAAAGAGAAAGATAAAGAGAAAGAGAAAGATAATGTAAAATAAAATTAGGTAGAAGAAACCAATCTTCCATAGCAACAACAAGAAGAAAGAAAAGTAAAGGAATAAAATAAGAAAGAATAAAATAACAGTGTTAATAAAACTTCTTAGTAGGATGAAAGCTTTGAATATCCACAATAAGAGGTATTAATCGATTATTCAAATATTTACGATATTGATTGTCTTAAGCAACTAAAAATTAAGAAAATAACATAAATAAGATTAAATAAGGAAACTATGGAATTCAGTGCAGTTGTAATTTTTACTGAAAAGAAGAAGGAACTTGAATAAAAAGGCTTTACTTGCAATAAAAAAAATTAGTTCTTAATTCCAGTTCAAATTCTCGTAGAGACATTTCCAGAATTTATGTGCGAGTATTTTTTTAGTTTTATAGCAATTTCTAAAGTTAATTAATAAGCTTTTAATTAGATTTCTCATTTTTAAATTATTAAATCTCATCTAATCAATTTATTTCATAAAACTTCTATTAGAATAGATAAAAGCCATTTGATAAAAATAGTCTTCTTTCTTAAAAAATCAAAATAAGAAGCATTTAATATATCGAAGTCATAATGTAAACGAAGTTAATTTTTAATCTTAAAATTATCAAAATGAAATACTATTTGAAAGGTATAATTTAGGAGATGATACTCTAGCTTGACAAATTATTTATCGAGATTTAAACTCTTTAAAAAAAGATACTTTTCTGATTTCTAGTTAATTTAAATATTCCAAAGCCTTATAAAATACTTCTTTACTCAAAATTAATTATAATGAATCACCAATTCTATCTAAACTAGCTCTTAAATTTTAGGACTTTAAATAATAACTAAAGCATATAAACTTTAGTTCTAACTCTGTTTAGAAAAAGAAATGATCAGTTTCTAGTTTAATTAATTAAATCTCTAATTAAAATCAAGGCTAGAAAATTAATTACTGTAAATAGATTATTCTCTTCATAACTAATTGTACTTATAGTTTAATTATAATTCAATTAATCTAATAGAATGCTAATATAGTATGAAGTTACTAAGTTATATCTATATTTAAACTAGGTAGAAAGTTAAAAATATAGAGGTATTTTAGTTTGGTCCATTTTAAGAAAGCAATATGAATAGCTGACTTTCTTGAGCATGCTTTATATTTAAAATTTATAGACTCTACTAAGCAGAGAGTTATAATACCTCCTAAACTTAAAATTTTATCTATCTTTATTTTATCAGAATTTCGATAAGAATTTATCTTTAAATAACTAAATTTTATAGACAACAAATATGATTTAATATTAAGCATCTAAAGAAATAAATATGATTTAGCAAAAGTTTAAATCAAGCATTGCATTGCTTTATATCCTAAATCTTTTTTAATAAACATAGTTACAAATTTAACTACAGTACTATTGACATAAAGAAGTAAAGAAGCCAATTAATTAAAGACTAAATTTGAAAGTAAAATAAGTTCTCTATGAAAATTATTAAAATTGTCAAATGCTTTAAAATAATTAGTAGTTAAATACTTTATTTTTCTGAAAAAATTAAATAATAAATTAAATATTTTATGTTTGCTTTGATTTAAGTATCTTGCTTTGATTAAAAAAACTTTCCTTAGAAATTTTATTTTCGTTTTTTAGGTATTTTATTATTTTCTTTGAATTTATTATTTTTAGTTTTTGAATTATCGCTTTGCTGTTAACTAGTGAAAGTAATTTACTTATTATTTGTTTTAATTTAATCTATTTATGTTTTTATATTTTAATTAAGGTCAAGCATATATTCTTTGGTCTTTTTATCATAATCAAATTTCCGATATCACGCTAATTAATTTTAAAGATCCAATCAAATTCCCCAATTATTATATGTATTCATCTTAAATTCACCTTCGTAATAAATATTATTATAGAGAAGTCTACCAAAGCCAGATATAAATTTTATATTTACACCTTATTCAATCTATCCAATATACAAGTTATTTTAGTCTTAAACTTATTCACTTACCATCTTATTTATACTCCTTTTAGCTTTCATTGGCTACTATACTAATCTGATTAAATTTTACTATTGCTGATTTAGAAAATTAAGATTTGCAAGATCCAAATAACTGATTTCTTCTTCGTTTTCTACTTAAATAGTTCCAACTCCTTCCAAGCTTATTTAAATTAAGCTAGTAACCATCTAGCAATTTATAATTAAAGTTAAATTTTGCTAGCTTTAATTCTAAAAGCAATATGAAATCTACCAAAGAAGTAACATTATGGTATGTCTTTTAAATTTGATTATAAATAACTATTATTAATGGTATATTCAGTAAGATAAAGTAAAAGCATTAATATCCTTATATTTCATTTAAACTAAACTTTATTTAGTCTTTTATCTAATGCTTATATTTCAAATCCCTTAGTTGTCTTAGGAGTAAGATATTAGTTATATGCTTAAATAATGCATAAAACTAGAGTTTAAAGATGCTAATTCTATCTATTACGTGGAATATTTGTGTTAAAGTAGTTAATTGATCTATATAGTTTAGTATCTTACAGCTCTGTTTTAGTAGCATTTTATAATAAAAACACTTTATAGTTATAATTAGGTTATACATTTAAAAATTTCCTATAAACAATGAAATAATTGTAGTACTTATTAAGAAGAGATATATCCTTGTTTTATAAAGAGGAACATTCAAGGTAGAAATCTATGCTTATAGTCTAAATGGTTAGTCTAATATTCTATATCAAACAATCTTAAAGGATATTAAAATGATGCTTATACTAAATTATATTACCTCAGCTAAACTAAACTATTTTGCAAAATCTCTTTGCTGCTTTAGAAACACTTAAATATCTTATAGATATTAACTTAATTCTACAAGCTTTTTGAATATACAACTTGAATAAAACGAAAATGTATATAATGAATTAGATAAATAGTCTAGACTTAAGTTATTAAAGATAGACCTAGTTGAAATCGATAGACAATTGATCTTAGTATAACAATCTTTATCTTTTCGTTAAAATGAAGATAGAAATGATAATTCTATAGTATACTATTTAAATTTAATTAAATATTAAAACTAAGCAGAAATAAAAGGTTTATTCTATTCTAAAGGGAAAAATAACTAAAATAAGCTTTTGGTTTGTATTTTAAGTCTCATTCAAAGCATGCTTGATTAAAAAGAAACATCAATTAATAAATTATAACATGAAAGTGAAACTAAATACAGATTGTAATTGATACTTAGTAGTGTTCAATCTAAGTTTATGATTGAGATATATTTAATTATGTTTATATTCTTCAACCAATTTAAACTAATAGTAGTGGTTAACCTACTAAAATACAATCTTCACTAATTATAATGCAATATAGTTTAAATAAGAGGATTAAATTAAGATTATTTCATAAGAAAGTCAAAAAGTAAATCAGTTAAATAGCAAATTAAAATTCTTAATGTCTCTCCTTAAGAAGATAGTAACTCTTAAAATTAAAATCTAAATAATGGTTAATAAAGATACTTCTATTACTTACTTCGATCTTTTACTTTCTTTCTCCTTCCATAAAAAACTATCAGGGAGATTTGTTAGCAAATCTATATAAACTGCTACAAATTTAAATTCCTACAGAGATACTTAAATTTAGATAAAGCTACATAATTAATTACTTACTGAACCTTCTTTAAATTATATATAAAACAGCTGTTATTCATTCTAGCTAAAAATATGCTTTTATACCTTTTAATTATAAATTATTTAATTAATATACATTTGTCTTATAAAATTCAAATAGATTACAATATTTTAAATAGGAATTAATAGTATTGAGAAATCAAGCAACAGGTTGATATAGGAGTACTGGTTTAATTTAGTCTTACCTTAAGTTTAAATTAAAGATATAAAAACTATTATTTATATATTTAATGAATATATATGAAACTAGTAACACTTGATACAAATAGTTATAAATCAACTATAAAATATTCTATATAGAAACTTGCAGGTCAAATTACTAGATTATCAAGAAAATTAAGTAATTAAACAGAAGCTGAGCAATAACTAAAGCATTACATAGTTTTATATTTATTATAGTATAAGTAGTAGAAAGAAAATACATATCACACCCGAAATTATAGCAACTATTATTATAATGTATATTCACATTCCCTATTTATAGTTAAATGAACTCAGATTAAAAATTTATAGATTTCTAAAAACTTGATAAACATAAAAGTCCTTAGAATCTATTTTGATTACACTCAATAAAGGGGAATATTTAGAAAACTTTTCGTTAGATTTAAGCATAAAACTAACGAAAAGTAATTATATGATATCAATGTGATTATAAAACATTTTATTAAGAGAAATGATGAAATTAGCTCCATTTAAGAAAATAACTTCTAAGTTTAATTTATTGAAAAAAGATAATTTCCTGATTTTAAATTTAACTATTTGAATATTAATGCTATTAAATTAAAAAGTATTGCAAGGAAAAGATGAAAGGAAGTTAAAAATTTTTGTTGATTTTATTTATTTTAAGTATAAATGGAAAAATAAGTCTGAAATGAAGAATTTAACTTTCTTTAAACAATTAGAAGAAAAATTATTAAAATAGTTAAAAAACATATAATTGTTAAACTGTGAATGCATAGAACAATTTATGAATTTGAAATTTAATCATTTCAAAAATGATATGAAAGTAAATAATGGCAAATATATTTAAAACCTCAGCTTAGTTAAACAAACATCAAATAGAACTATCAAGGAATTTGCAACTTCATAAAATGTTTCTATATTCTTATATCTAAATAAATGATTTAATAGTATTTTTATGTTACTCTTTCACTAGCAAAATGACTAAAAGCAATTCTTCTAATAATATTATCCTTAATCCTCACTTATATAATTAAAGTACTTTAGTAAAAGAAATGCTTTATGTTTGCTTAGTTTTAATAGCATCAATTTAAAAGACTTAGACTATTTTAAATTTAATACTCATAATTATATTTTCAGTATGATCATTTTAAAATAATTTAAAAGTCAATTTTTAGGATTAGACTAAGTAACTAATTTAGATTCAAAGGAACAAAATTAATTAGTATCTAGAGCTAATCTAAGTCCTAATAATATAGCTTTGGACATATAATTGTCCTAATTGTTTATATCTTTAGCATCTTTTAATTAATATAGTAGTTATACTAAATTGGATAGAATGCTATTTACTTAAATAAAATATTAAATATTCCTCATTCTTTGCTCATAAAAATGCTGAAGAAGCATTTAAAATAGAAGATATTTTATTAATTAGATAATTTTATAAATCTGTAAGTTACTCTTGGATTAAATCATTGGTTAAGGTATTAAATAGCTATGATTTATTTCTTCTATATTAGGATACATAATAGATTTGAGCATTTCTAGTATTTGCTGGCCAGTTCTCAATACTTGACTATTTTATTTATAAATCATATTCAAAGTTAGCTCTATACCTAAAAAGCTTAATGAAGTAAATCTTTTTTGATATAAATATAAAGAAGCAAAAGATATCAAATATTAAATATGGTACCTTAAATAGTTCGCGTTTGCTAGTTATGTGACTAAAATAACACAGCTATTTATATTTGCATAGACTGCAACGGAGATTTATGCTAGAAATGCTATGAAATACATTATGGAGCTTTTACAAATCACATATTTAAAAAGCTTGAAGAACCTAGAGGATTATGCTTAAAGCACTTTTAAGAAATTGAGTTGTTCGATCCAACTTCAAATACGCCATTATGTATAAATTGCGAAAGAAAAGGAGAAGTATGGGATTGGAATACACTTATCTATTATTTCTAGTAATTAGTATCAAATTCTAAGCAAAAAGTATAAGTTCTAAGCTAAAAAATTAATGATATTGCTCGTAATCAAAGTCTATTAATTGAAGAGCAGAAACAAATGGAAGTACAAATTTAGATAAAGACTGAAGAGAAAATCAAACAGGTTAAAGAGGAGGAAAAAACTGCTTTAGAGAAAAATAAGAAGAACTATGAAGAAAAGATGTAGAAGTTGCAAAAAGAAGAAAATAGAATAAAGTAGAAGCAAAAAGATCTATAAAATGCTTAGATTCTAATGAGTGATAAACTTGTGGATATTACAGATAAATATATCACATTGAAAGAATTCTTCAAGGAGGAAGTAAGCGAGAATGAAGCATTTTTACCAATTGTCAATGATGTCCTTAAAGATTTTCAAGAACTTAGTTATGAAAAAAACTAGGAATTTCCTCCGTTAATTTCAGCAAAGAGTGAAAAAAGTGACAATTAAATTAAAGTACTGAAGAAAGTGCATTCATAAGCATCAAGTTAAGAATAATAAGAGCATACATTAACTTAGAAAACTGTATGGCCTAAATTCAATTTAGAAGAATATATGCAATCTTTAGCAGCTGAAGATTTTTATATGTATAGATTTAAAACTGCTCCATGTCCTTATACTAGTCATCATAATATAACTACTTGCATTTATGGACATGGAACTTTAATTAGAAGACCTCCTGATATTTTTAAATACTAACCAATCAAATGTGAACACATGACCAATGAAGGAGGAGAAGGTTGTCCACTTAATATTCACTGCCCATTCACTCATTGCAAACTTGAATATTTATTTCATCCCGATTTTTATAAATCAACTCAATGCAAAAATAAAGACCATGACAATAAAACCGACAAAAGCTGTGCATTTTACCATACACCAAAAGAATAGAGACATGGCGAAAACCCAATATTTTGTGATCCATTCTTAAAGAATACAATATCTAAGAGTTGATAGTTCCTTGCATTGATGAATATTTATCTTAATTATATATTTTATTTGAATAATAAATAGAAGATTAATCTTATCTATTATCATTATCTACTTTTTTCCTTTCAATCTACTAATTTCATTATATTCGTAAAGAATTCTTAATACCTCTTTAATTTTATTTTAAGGCTTATCACCTTAACTTCAACTACCTAAAATTCTCAATTGATATTGATTGATACATTTGAAGATTCTTTAAAATTTTTCTTAATAGTACAATATTTGTATAGTAGTATTATTAACAGAAGCATCATTTTTTTTTGGAGAGAAGAGACGTTAAAAAAGATTTGATTATGAGGTAAAATCTTGCAAAGTTAATAAGAAGATGGCTACTGAATTTTTCTAAGCTATTATGATAATTCTTTAGATGAAGCAAATTGAAATAACTCAGAAAATAAGAAGCAAGTCAACCCATCATGAGAATATATCTGATAATAGGGAATGAAGTAAAGCAGAATGGTATTTATAAACAAGCTAGTAATAATTGATTTATCTAAATTTTATTAAGATATTCCTCATTCTGAAAATAAAAATGCTTAAAATCATTTTACTATTAATTTTGGTTTGGTAAAATGAATCTATAACATCCAAGTGTTAAAATCAGAGATAAGGGGAGAAGTAGGATTTAGATAAATTTAATGTTAATATTTAAATTGACAAAAAAGCAATAAAGACCAAAGTCACTAATGAAACTACATTCAATGAGATAAAGAAGAAACTTTCATAGGCTTTAAATAAGAAACTTGAGGATTATTACTTTGAAAATGTGCAAACAAGCGATCATCATTGCTAGTTATAATATTTCTAAATTTAGCCCAATTAAAAGATGTATATGTGGTACGATGAAAAGGTTTCAGCCTTTATGAAACTAGAAGAAGCAGAAAAGTATCAAATTCCAAGTGATTGAAAAGTTTTTCTATCTTCTTTTTTCGTAAAACCTTATGATTTGAATTTGCTAGTCTAGTGGGGTGTAAGTAAAGACGATTTTTTCGATAGCATGCCTTCTCAAGTTAGGTAGTTAGATAGAGCAAATGATGTTTGAATGACAGTTATCTTCATAAACCAAAGCGATGAGCTCTTCAAAGATAGTCAGAATGACTGGCATTTCCAGAAGTAAAGCTATATGAACTGGCTCAAATTAAATGGTTACGACATTACAGACAAGAGTTTTGCAAGAAATGTGCTCACTTCAAGCATGAATTTTAAAGAAAAGGATTTGGCTAAATATAAAGAATATTTGTGATTTAAAAATGGTTTCTAGTAAGGAAGAGTTATCTTTAATATGGAAAGATGAAAAAACTTTTTTAAAAGCTAATTTTTCCATTAAACATAAGCTTGTGTAAAGCTTAGCTCTATATTTACTAGCTAAGAAGAAAACTAACGCTAATAAGCTTGCTAAAATATTAGATAAACTGCCAATTGAGGTAATACAATAGGAAATATTTGCTAATTGAACTGGTAAAATAGATATGAAATATTTAAAATACTAGAAGTAGAAATTCATTATAAAGAATCCTTCTTTGACTTGAGTTGCTAATCAAGAAATGATTCACGAATATGAATCTAAGTTAGTCGTAGGGTTATATACAGGCTAGTTGAAAAATGGAGTCAAATAAGGATGAGGAACCTTTGAAACAGATTTTTGGATTTATACAGGCTATTGAAGTAATGATAATTTCAGCGATTATGGAAAAATGGAAGATAAGGATGGAACATATTAAGAAGGTTTCTGATTTTAAAATTGCTTACTAGGGTTTACCCATGAAACTTATGAAGATGGAACTGAATATATTGGCTATCGTAATAAGGAAGGAAAGTGTGGAAGAGGAATTCTAAAAGGCAATCATTGGTTATATAAAGGATGCTTTCAAAATGACGATTATGAGGGATTTGGCGTTTATTTTAATAAATTTGGTCTGTTTTATAAAGGCTAGTGGTAAAATGGATAAATTTAAGGTTTTGGATTTTAGCATTTACTCAACGGAGAAAAGTATTACGGCGAATTCTATCAAGGATAATATCATGGTTAAGGCAAGCAAATATGGGAAAACAATGACACTTACTATGGAATATTTGAAAACGGAAAAATGCATGGTGATGGTGTAATGAACTTTAGTGACGGAACTGAAATCTAAGGAACGAGAATACATGGCAAACTGGACGGAGATATAATAAAGAAAACACCTAATGGGGAGATAGAATATCAAGTATGGTCAGCAGGATTTTAGATTTGATCTTATTTAGAGTTAACAATTTCAGTTTTAATTTTTTGTTGAATAAACTAAATTTTTACATCTATACATAATAATAATCAAGCATTATGGACCAATTAGTTTTACTGTTAACCATAAAATATAAATGAGTTCAAGTGTATTTTTCTTAAAAATATAATAATAAAGCTAAACTAAAATCTTTCTGTCTATTATCATTAGGATTTGGAAGGTAGAAATATATTTAGTATGTGTAATTATTTAAAAGGTTGCTAACCAACATTTTATATATTAACATTTGCTTCTAAAAAATAGAAAACTTGATTTTTCTGCAAGCTTCTAAGTATGAGATGTCTATTATTTAAGTATTCTAATTTATACTCAAATGAAAGACTCACAATTATGGAAGCTCTAACCCTCCATTAAACTACCCTATATGAAAAATGAGTTAAATTTTAAGTAAATGGATGATAAAGTAGAGTAAAGTAAAATTTAATAAGATGCAATTAATCTATTAAATTAGTATGATAGCCATATAGTTAAGATCAATATTAATTATATTAAATTATTTTATTTATTACTTTTTGTAAAAATACTGTCAATATGTTATTTATCCTTTCATCCACAAATTAAAATTTGAAAAAGTAAAAGAACAGACTTAAAAGATTATTCCGTGTTTGGTAAAAATTAGTTGATTAATCTGATCATCAGATTCATATGAAGTATTCAGTAATAATACAATAATACATTCAAAACTCAGTAGCTAAAATTAAATAGTAAAGCACATATTAGATCAAATGTTTCATTACAAATATAGTGATATAAGAATCAGCAAGTGATATGAGGTTAAATTTATTTCTGTAATCTTAATATGAATTAATTAAGCATAACTTCATCTAAATTGAGATAAGATTTTAGCTTTCCATCTTACTTAATAAAATATAAGGTTTATTTATTTAATTTGCATGATCATTGCATAAGATATTTAGAAATACTTCATTGCTTTATTTCTCCTTATTGAAAAGAAAGCGCATTTAAAAACAATAATCACTCAAATTAATTTTTGATATTTTTAATTGTATTAAAAGTCTTTTTTGGAGGTAATTTATCACTTATTAAGTAAGAACTAACAAGGAAAGCTCTAATTGCTTAAATATTTAAAATAAAAGTAATACAAGATTTATCACAATATAGCAAGTCTATGGGAGTATGTTTTCAGCTGGTCTTCTTGCACATGAATTGATTTAACCATCATCTATTACACATTCTTTTTAGAAAATTGTTTTTTATTGTATAGTTATTCAGAAAAATGCTATCAAAATGGATTTTTTTTCTACTCTGCTTTCAAAGTTTCTTTGCTTCTATTTCTGACGCTACTCGTTATCTTACTGTGGAAAATTTTATCTTTTTCGTATTAGTCAAAGTATTGATATATTCCTGTGTTTTTATCTTTAACTATTATGGGATTCTTCTACATGTTAGTAGCATATCCATTTCTTCCAGTAGCTGTTTTATACACATCTGCCCATTTAGTTCTTCTTATTTATTTCTTCATTTTCAAATCATTGCTACTTAGGCTATTTTCTTGCGTGGATTGTACAACACTACTTTATGTATCTATAATCGAATCTTAAGTATCTAGAAGTAGGTTCTTCAAATTAGGTAGTTTTTAGAGGGGAGACTTAGAAAATGGAATATATTTGCTATAAGTTGTAGAATGAGGAAAAGATAAGGGAATTTAGTGATCTCTAAACTTGACAGAAAGAGGAGGGTTTTGCAGGATTCAATACTAAATAGAAAAAACTTACTTCGCTTTATTTGAATTACTAATTTGATAGCTCCTCACTACTTTATTGAAAGAGGTTATCATTCTTCTATAGCTAAGTTTTGGAAAATATTGACTTTTTTTCCTTTTTATTTTTCAAAAGCAGAGCTCTATCAAAATAAGGACTTAAAGATCCTTATCTATCTTACTTTTAAGAATTATCATTTTTAGCAATATTCTGCTAAAAAGATTTACCTTTAGGAGTGTAAATCGGCGATAGAATATTAGACTAAGTCATGCTAGGGAGTAATACATTATTACCATTCAAATCTTAGGAACCCCTTGAAGGAGAAGTTCTTAATTTAGTAACTTACTGGGAATATTTAATCGATGAAAATATTTGATCTATTTCATTCTCCTACTACAAGTTCTTGGGAGTAGAATTATCAAGATTGACTTATACATTTTTGTAATCACTTGGAAACTTAAAGCTGTTTTAACCAAATTACTACAATGTTTCATTCTAGAGTTGAACTTGGTCTTGGCTGGTATTAATTTTAAAGTTCTAGATTTGGTAGTTTTAATTCTGAAATATCTGATACTTTTTCTAGTCAAACCCAAATATTCTTACTAGCTTCTTTTGCTTAGGCTTTGTTTTCTTATTCATTTATACCTGCATTTACATTTTTGGTTAGTTTTCCATATTATTTTACATGATTTTTGTCTAGTTTAAAGTTTAATCTAATGTTAGTATTCACTTACGTTTAATATTACAGAGTATTGGAGATTAATGATATAGTTATTAGTTTTTGCTTCTTAAGTATTTCAAAGTAAGGAAATATAAGATATTTATATACAATGAAGGAAATTAGATAGCTGTGCTAGAAGCGGATTTCAAAAAGCTAGCTTTATAGAAATTAAGTTAAAATCCTTCTTATTTAGCTAGCATGTGATAATAAAGTCTATAGCTTAAATAATACATTATAGTATTATTTAATCGAAATTCCAAAGACATGATTAAGGTAAATTAGATAAAGAAGCTATAAGAGAAATTATATTGTAGCTTAATAAGCTAAAGCAATATAGGAATGCTTTTCATGTATTTATCGGCTTCTTATTATTATAAAGTGAGAAAGTAAAGATAATTGAAAAAGATAGACTATTTATTATGTGAACCTTGCTTAATAACTTTAAAGAATTAAATAGTTTCTTATGGACACATAGGTAATAATAAAAGTCATATTAATGAAACTTTATGATATAAAGGATTATTTCTGAAAATAAAAATTACTTGATTAATACTAAGGATCACCATTTTATGTCTTAAGATAATTATAATGCTTTCTTTGTAGTATCTTATTAATAATTTAACTGTATGAATCATTTCATCTAAGTATAAACAAATTGTCTATTTTGATTATTAATAATCTATTAAAATCATAATTATTAAAAGATAAATCTAACTTATTGTATTAAGGTAGCCTTATGAGGCTGTGGATTCTAGATATAAATTATAAAGATACCTATTTCTGATTCATCTGAAATATTTGATAGCTTCTTATATTAATCTGCTCTTATATGGAGATTTGAACTAGCTAATTAGATTTAAAATATCTAGACAAATGCTTTAAAAATTAAGTGAGGATAATTAAAAGTTATAATTGAGAAAGCTAATAGAACATTGAATCCTGATGCTTATTGAAGAATTAAAAGGTTGAAAGCTAGTATATTGATTAGAGATAAATACTTAGATTTAATTATTACTTAAAAGCTATTATTATGTAAGCTAAACTATTATTCATATTTTTACTTTGTCTAGCCTTTGTATGGTCTGCTAAGTTAGTAGGTGTGGTTGAGTACTGCAGACATGGAGCTCGCGCTCCGAGATTTGATTATGATTAGGATCCTCACCATTGGGCCCCTAACCAGCCTTACGAGCTTACTTAAATGGGGTTGAGATAACATTATTTAATAGGATAGGAATTAAGAAGAAGGTATGTTGGATAGCATAATCTTTTACCCTTTTTCTACAATCCAAAAGCTTTGCAAGTAATTGTAACAGATACAAATAGAACTCTTATGAGTGCTCAGGCATAATTGAAAGGATTGTATCCTTTAGGAACAGGACCTATCCTAGAAAACGAAGTTTAATTTAATACTACACCTCCTTACACTGGTTACGATGTTTCAAGTTAGGTAAAATATATTGGTAAGAACGCATTACCTTATGGCGATTAACCTATTCCAATAATTCATCTCTAAAGTCACAACTATATAGTTGACACTGCTAACTGGAATTGTCCAAAGTAACTATACTATGAAAACTAATTCTTATAGACTGAAGAATCTAAATAATACATGTCCTGGTTCAATGAAAACTTAAGACAAAAACTATCCGATTTAACTTCTGTTCCTTAGGAGTAAGTTGATCACATATTTGCTTGGTTCTTTTATGATCTTTTGAAATGTAATAAATTCCATGGATATCCTAATTATCCTGGTGTTGACTAAACGCTAATTGATAACTTAATTGAAAATGACTATTGGATTTTCTATAAGTTCTTCTAACCCAACTAGTAATCCACCCAATTAAGAAATGGAGCCTTTTATAGCAAACTGTTAAACGTTTTAGATGCCAAAATCAGTAATCCAGAGAATGAACCGCATTTTACTCTCTTCTCAGGTCATGACGACGCCTTAGCAGCCTTACTTTAAGGATTTCTGCCACATCAAGATGGTTAAAAAGAAACATGGCAAGCTTAGCCTCCTTTTGCTAGCACTATTATTTTTGAGCTCTGGTAGAAGGATTAGTAGACATCATCCTAAAAGCCTGAATTTTTCATCAAAACAATGTACAATGATTAAGAGGTTTCTATTCAAGGATGCGAAATTGAATGTCCATACACCAAATTCAAAGAGCTTTTCAACGAACAAAGAATTGAAGATCCAGCTTCTAATTGCGAACTTACATGGCACGAATTGAATAAATTTGATCTAAAACATCTTGAAGCTTAGCTTAGAAGTATTGAACCAGGAAAAGTGATAAATGAACATGTGAAGAGTTATGTAAGAAGAATCAAGGCAATGAAGTAGGAAATAAAGGCTCAATGAAATTGAAAAGACTCATTTTGAATTAAAGATAATTATATATCTATCTAGTTATACTTATAACCTATTTTAATCCTCTTCTCATATCATTCCTCTCGTTTTATTAATTAAATAAGCATTTTTTATAATTTACTTATCAATAATTATGCTAATATGAAGTAAAAGACATCATACTATTCCAAAAATATCACCTAAAATGGATTTCAGCATTACATAAAAAATCCTTTTAGCAGGTTTTAGAATAAAGTAAAGCAAACTTCTACAAACTAATACTTCAAAAAGAGTATTCAAAGTATTTATCTTTAGTATATTGAGTTTGCTTTTACTAAAGCTTTAGCTTGAGATATTTGAATTGATAATATCTTTAGTCAGTTGTTAATATAATTCATACTTATAAATAGGATCTTTATATTAAAAGGAGTAAATAAATATATTAGTAATGATGAAAACTTCAATGAAATTTAATACTCTTTCATTCTATGATTTACTTAGTTAAGAGAGATTTTAAATGCTTGTAATAAATTATTAGTTTAAAATAACTCGACCAATTTTATAATTACAGCATATAACACTAAGCATTAAAACTAATAATTATTATCGTCGATATCTTCTTTTATGTCAATTTTTTAAGCCTTGCAGTTATGGATGCTTATATTACCTATTTATATTTTATTTCTTATTGCTTTGTGCTACTTTATTAGTACATGAAATTACCTTCTCAGATATAGATATTATTATTGTTATATAAATATAAAGAATTTCATTTTTTGCGAATTTAGTTAAGTTTTAGGGTAATAAATAAATAACTTCAATTATTTCAAGTCATATCGCTCTCTACTAAGTATTTTTGAGATTTTGGACTCGTTGCTTCCTTTTTCTTTTTTTTGGGCCAAATACCCATAATGATATTTTCGATGCTTAAGCATTCATTCTTTCTGATTCGCTTTACCACTTTTTCAAGTTTTTATAAGTTTCCACTTTGGATTTTTTCTGACTATTCTCTACAAGCATGTAAGCAAACTTCAATGCTTTGGATATTGTTTTATGTTAAGAGTCTCATATTTTTGATTATTTCAATATTATCTTATATATTCTAAGTCATTTCAATTATTCCAAGCTTATTACCATCAAAGTTTTCATCTGCTTACTTTTTAATTTTGTCCTTTATCAGGTTAGCAAAAGCTGCATAGAGACTTACTTTCAAACGAAATTAAGAATTAGTCAATCTGGTCGTTAATTAACTCTAATTGATGTTTAATTGCCAGGTACTTATGGAGAATCTCCTAAAATTCTATTACTATCACATAATAATCCTACTCTATTGTGCAGGAATAAAAGTCAAAATAAGGCTCTTCTCTTATTACCTTTAATCCAGCATTTTCTGGATTCCCTTCTCCGAATAAAGTCAATATGCATAACACCAAGTGCATTCCATCTTAAAAGGTGCTGTTTTTTTTATGATCAGACAAAGAGGATTTATTTAAGAAGGTATCAAAGATAATACCTTTATGCTTGATTTCATGATTAGCCTATAAAATAAGCATTTATATGTTTAAAAAGTGATCATTTATTTCCTTATCCTCTATCTAAGCAAATTCTCAATTCTCCTCCTCTTTTTTTTTTGAAAGGACTTTTCCCATTTAATTATGTTATATTAGTAAAGAAAATAAGTTAGCAAATGAAATAATTTAAATTATAAATGAAGAATGAATACATTTCGTGGAATTAGCAGAGTAATGAGTCTGAGGAATTGCTTGAAGAATAAGTGGAGAAATAGATTAATTAACTACATGATAAGATTAATAACTAAATCAAAGATCTATCTGAGGAAACTATTAAGCAGCATTCTCTACCTCTTGCAAGAATTAAGCGAATCGTTAAAGCGGATGAGGATGTTAAAATGGTGGCCGCTGAAACTCCAGCGGTTTTTGCAAAGGCTTGTGAAATGTTCATTGTGGAATTAAGTTTTCGATCATGATAGTTCACTTAGTAAGATAAGAGAAGGACTATTCAAAGATCTGATATAATAGCAGCGCTAAAAAAATCAGGGTAATATGACTTCCTTTTGGAGATTATTCCAGGAGAAGATGAAAAGTGATTTTCTAAGATAAAAAAGTAATTTCTGATCATTCTTAGTCAAGTAAAATATTAAATTTACAAATCTACTACTCAATATTCAAATTTTCATTTCTATCTCTTACTTCTAGAATCTAAAAACTGGATTAAGTTAGCAACTTTAAGGCAAAAAGCTAAGATAGTATAATTGCTAAGATTTATTTTCAATAAAGGTAAAATAAATCACATATACTAATTTAAATAATCCTATGATCTAGCTATACTAATTTAATTACTATTTAATACCAAAGCGAATGGCTAATGGTATTAAGAAGAACTACCATCAAATAATTAATAAGTTTTATGCTTAAGGTAAACTTTTATAAGCACCAAGCTTTTATAGATAAACATATCATTTGGAAGATTTAGACTTTATTAGCTTTTAAAAAGGAATAAAATTACATTTAATGAAAGATAACAAAATTGTAAAAATAAACATCACTGCTTTATCTATTTTAATTTAGAACCTCCCCAATTAATTAGCATACTAAGTCTAAAGTTCTTAATGTCTTATATTATTTATAGATGTAAGGAAGTAAGCTATAAGTAAAATAGCAATTATGTTAGTATAATTTACTTAACACTTTAGTTACTTAAACCCACTAAAATATTATATTTTTCTATTTAGGTTGTGAAAGATATTAGATCTCTAAGTAAAAGGCTAAGTATTATTAATGTAAAAGTTATATTTATAATCCCTAATTAATTATAATTTATAAATCCATACATTAAGCCTTCAATATATCCTAATTATAAATCCAGCTTTCATAAGCTAAATAGCTTTCTAAACAAAATAGCTTGTAATTCAAAAATTTATTAAATAGGATTTAGTGATTCTTATCAAGAAGATAAGCTATTATCTCACATCTACAATTAAGAGAATTATAGTAAATAATTAAACTATGAATTACGTATTTATATGAGAATATATTGCAATAGAATCATCGAAGCTTATTATTTTAAAAAGCTAAATAGAAGCTCTGGCTTTGCTATATTAAGTCATATATTATAAAATAACAGAAGATTAAATTCTCACAAATTGATGATAATAAGTTGCCCTTTGTCTTAGATGCATAGCATAATTTCAATAAATAATAGCTTCTAGTAAATACTTTAAATTAGTTGTTGCATTGAAAAGTGGTACTATTAATTAACTATCTATTACTAACTTAGCTTAGTCTTTTATAGATAATCAATAAGTAGTTAATTTAATGTTGGATGTTACTTTAATCAAGTTAATATAATAATTTTAAAAATAATTCATTTATTTTAAGCACAGAACTATTATTAATATACTAACTAGGTTATATTTTACTTAGCTCTTAGTTTAGTAATAAAGGCTAATAGGAGCATATCTTTCGAGATCATATGTTATTCTGGTTTATTACTTCTTACTTAGATTGTTTACTAATAATATTTAAATGAAAAGCTACTAGATAATTTAAATGGAAAATTAATAAAAATATGTATGTTTACAGATTATCATTCTTATTCTATATTAGTAGATTTTTCTGTATGATTTAAGTTTTAGAAGGACAGCTTCTTTTATAAGGTATTTTTATTAGTTTAGGCTTTTTTATTCTATTCATATAGCTGCTTTTATACAAAGCTTGCTATCTCATAATTTAATGGTATAATTTATTACTTCTTTACTTTCTATTAACGCTTCGTATCTCGTAAGGAATTTATATCACAAGCTATAATATCTTATAATGAGTGTTCTTTTGAACTCAAAGCATAAGACTTGGATGAATTAGTAGATTAGATCATCTAATATTGGAAGGGATTTTAAGTATCTATTTAATCACATAGAGGGCTTTGAAAAATGATCTAGTCTATCTAAAATTTATCAGGCTCGTTTGCTCTTTTGAAGTTTTAAACTTTAGTTTCTATTTCCTTGTTCTAATATACACTTTCACCATTCTCCATGAGATAGTTCTTTTAAGTTGGCTAAATTTCTTGGAATTCAATTTCTTAAGAACTGAAATATTCTACAATTTAGAAAGGAATTTAATCTAATGCCTGCTAAGTAAGTAGCTGCGCTTGATTTTACAGTGATTTTAAATCTACAAAGGTAAAGATATTCCTTGACTGTGCTTTATCAAGCTTTATTTAATTAATGGCACTTAGTGAGTTCAGATTCTTAAAGGTAGAACTTCCTACTCCTATTACTACTATTGATAACGGAAATTTGGATACTTCTGATAAGATTTCTTCGAACTCCTAGAAGTCTTAATTATCATCACTTACTAGCATTATTAAGACAAAGTAATTCTATTTCTTCTACTTCTTTACTATTTTAAGGCTTTTTTATATTACTTTACTTAAGAAAATAGGACCCTAGAACTTAATTTGCTGCAATGCTTTTCTGTAAGTTTCTAGAATGGCTTCCATGCCTTTCACTTTCTAGCCTCAAGTTTATAAGTTGAAACAATGATTAGTCTATTCCTCTCCTTCTATTTGAGCTCCAAATCCATACATTTCTACTTCCTAACTCTAATTGTAGCAGAGTAGAATCTCACTTAATGCATACAAAATTTACTCATAGTCATTGAAGTTTTCTTCATAGTCCTGATGAAGATTTTCTTACTAATGAATGTTTTTATCAGTGAAATCAATTGCTCAAATACACTAGATTTCGTTTCCATTTACTACGAAGTCATGAAAAGTGGTTTTAGATGCAGAACTCACTTTAACGTCGTAAATGAAATTAGCACTTCTTCATTTGTTCTTCAATACAATTCTTTTCTATTTCTTCAGCATTTCATCTACACTCATCACATCTGATTACAGCCTAACATGTTCCTATTCATTTCTCTAAGTTACTAACTCAAACCTAACTAAGCAACTGCTATCCATAAGTTAGAATAAGTTGCTATTCACAAAAGCATGAATAGTGTTATGGTTCAAATCACTTTAACCTACTACAATTTCTTACTTTCCTATTATTTTATTCAGCTTCAAGTAGTGTTTCTCCTCATCTGAACTGAACAGGCAGTTCGTTACTTTATCTTCAGTTTTGAACCCACATTTCTATAAACACTTCAAAGCAAGCAAAGGGTTCTAGAACCATTTCACTCACCTACCTAGAAACCCAAAACACTCAGAAAAGTATAAGTTATAAGATCCTATAAACACCTGCAAGTTACGATTGCTTTCTTAGAACTCTCTTTTTATCTTCGTTTCTAAAATCACTCAATCTCTCTTACCTTCTTACCTTAAACTTATTGCCACTTACTTCATCTGTTATCCTCCTACTATTTTGTTTAAAGTACACTAAGCTTACCCTACCAGACTATCTTTACCCTTGTAAACTTAGAATCTTAAATAAAGTTGCTGTCCTAACGAAAACTCCAAATACACTTTATCCATTATCTGCTCACCACTCTTTTAAAACTCAAATAGTCCTATTTTCTATCATCTAGACTTACACCTTGCTACGAATATTTAGACATAACAAGGACAGTTAACATCTTATAACTAAGGACTAACACTAACCTCTATTATTTCTTAGTACATCATTTCCTTTTAATCCTTTTATTTAATTATCTTACTTAATACATTTAGAAAGTAACTAATAATTTACTTTATTAATAAGCAATTAAGTTAACTTTTATTTAAGTGCTTTAGTCTAACTTTCATTCATTTACTTGTTAAAATAATTCCTTATTACCCACTTAGACATAGTGAATGTTAATATGATTAAGAAAATCTGACTTATATATATGGTATAAGCTTATAATATAGAAGTATAACTATCATATGATAGAATTATTATGATGATACTATAATTAATTAAAATTACTACATTTTATATAGCTAAAAGTAAAATAAGCTTATAATTTTAAATGAAGCTGTCTACTAAAGGATCGTTTTACTTGTATAGTTCAAAAGGCTAAAAAAAGTATAATACTAAGCTTAATTTAAATAAGTCCGTTTAATAGATTGAAACTAATTGTAAAAACATTAAATTTATTATCTAAAAGGTTGGAAAAGAGCTTATTGAGATTAAATGCAATTTTATGAAAGGTTAAGTACTAGAAATGATAAAACGTCATATAATAAAGGAAATTCTAATTATTAAACTTTCTATATTTCTAAAGCAGTGAAGTATAATTAGCTTATATCTAAACTTTTAATATTAATTAAATTGGAGTTTTAGTGTTAAAAGAATAAAATAAAAAGAAGATAGATTTTAAGGATGCTAATTTAGTTCATTATAAATTGAATAAGAGGATAAGGATTTAAATAGAAAATTTATATTCCGCTTAATTAGAAGATAAGCTCTTAGTTGCTTAGTATTTAACTTAGGGACCTATTTTTGAAATAAATGTGTTTAGAAAGTCCCATATTTGATAATATTAAGTTAGAATCTTAATCAAAAACAAGCTAGAGAACTTCTAAATTATAAAGTTTAACTTTTATAACTCTATAAATTATATGAAACCATCTAGTTTTGCTAATTTACAATACTTTATTGCAATGTAATATTATTTTTACTTTCCATATCTTTAAATAAATTTGCATTCTAAACTTAATATAAATTCATAATTAAAACTTTCCTTATATACTTCAATTTTGCCATTAAGAAAAAAGTGCATTTATTGGATTATATTTTAACTTAATAAGAACGCTACGAGAAACTAAGTTGAATTATATGTTTACTGAATTTATTTGCTCCTTTCATAAGTTTATGAATGAAATAAATTTAATATTAATAGTAAATTTATTTTTACAGAAATTTATTTAGATTAGAATTTTTGAATCAAATTTAATGATTTAGGTTGGATACTACTGACTTTAGTTTTCCTTTATTTAAGTTTATATTTAAAAGTATTTAAATAGCATTTTCTAAATGCATTCAATTTCTCCTGTTTCTAATTCTTTCTTAAACTCAAATGATTTTGTATCTTTTCCAGTTAAAGTATAAGTTCTGTATGCCCATTTTTAGTTTTTGTCTTTACATCTTCGAAGCTTTAATTTCCTTGTCAAATTAAGTTGTTTAATTTTATCAGAATGATGATCTAAATCCTTTTTACATTTCATCAAGAGTTCATCAACCTTTTCTCTCTCAGGCTATTCTAATGCTTTTTACACACATGAGTAATAATTTTTCTTAGATTCTGTAAATGTAAATTACATTTTAAATAATGCAATCGTCTGATTTTTTGAGCTCCTGCTTCAAAAGCTCTTAAAATATAGTTCTTTTTCATTTGGTTTCTTTATACAGCTCATACATTTTTATTTAAGAGATTAATTAATTTAAAGTTAATTAAGTCAGTCCTTTCATTATTAATTTCCCTTGCTATTCTCCTTATCTACTTTTTCTTCTTTTCCGTTTTATTAATTTTTATCTTCCTTTTTCTTTTGCTTCTTTGGCTTCTCATCTTTCTTTTCTTTTTTCTTCTCCTTCTTTTCTTTGAGTGGCTTTTCTTCTACTCCGTTTGTTGAGAGATCCTAGATTTCACTCTTGTTTTCTTTATCCTTGTTTAAGCTTTTCAGTCCCTGAATTTAGAATGAATTACCTTTCTTTTTTTGAGTGCTAGGTTGTTAATATCCTCCTGATGAACCCAGACTCTTCCCCTTTTACCAGTTAAGTCCTACTCAGTATTCTTTTCTTTCTTATGAGTTTTAGGTTGCTTGGAAGCAAATTTGATCATATCATACTATATTTGATTTCTCCTTAAAACAAATCTTATTTTTGGTCCTATTTCTTATATGGTTTTGCATAAGCTAGGATCATGCTGAATTTCATACTGAATCATTTGAATCTCTTCATGAGCAGTAAAAACAAGAGCTCTTGTAATTCCCAATATGTCAACAGCTTTGATAGGAGGTCCACCGAAAATGTCAACGAAAAGAGATTTTAGATTCTTATAAATAGGATCAGTTTCCCAAGGATCTCCTTGGAAGATGAGTAGAGGTCTGCTGTTGCGAGCAGCAGTTACTCCCTTATGGAGAGGCTCGTAATGCGTGACTCCAAGTTCATACATGTCAAGGATTTGACTGTTGAATAATCTGCCAAAAACTAAATTATTTGGTCGCTTTTTCATATGATGGCCAAGGATGAATATGCTACTGAGTTACTTAACGCATAATTCTTCAATGGCTTTGGCTTCTTCGAAGGGATAAAGATATCTTCTATGATTTAAGTATTTGAACTCAGCTAGTTATTTCTAAAGTAAATTCTTACCAGTTCTTTGAATATGCTGTTTAAAGTTTCATTTGTCTTGTTTCCTCTAACCAAAATCTTACTCTTGCTGCCTTCAACTAGAGTCCCCTCTTTGAACTCTTTAATTTTTAGTTTCTTTTATTTCTTACTTAGTGCCATCTACATTTCTAAATTCTAAGACTTTGAAGCTAAAAATATAAATATACATCAACGAAATACCTAATTTCATATACATAACGAACTAATTAAATAGCCATAAACTAGCCTCAAAGCCAGCTTCTACCTACTTTAAATCAACTTTTAGGAGATGCTTATTTAACAAACCAAAGAGAACAGAAGCACCTCAGTTTAAGGCATGATATAGTAATCTTTCACAGACTAATTCTTAGCTCTTATATACTAACTATTAGACTTAATTAAATAGCAATAGTCCTTATACTAGCAAATAGCCTAATCTATTAAACAGTTATTAATAGCTTCCTTATTTAATGGCTTCTATAGCATTGCTCTATATAGTTATTTCCCTTTATCTGCTTAGCTTTTATTAATCGCATTATTGAACTTAAGCTTCTTAATTTAACTACATCTTGCTATTAAATTGTCAATTAGGTAATTAAAGTATGGAAGGAATTTAGATAATGTGCAGAACTACTCTTTTGAGTAACAAACTAGTAAGGAAGCTTTAGTAAATAGCTAAATTAGGAAAGGACAAAGATATTAGACATCGATAGACTATATATGAGGTAGTATGGAAGTAGATAGGGAATAAATGAAGCAGTGTGATCTTAAAGGATTGGCTATATGGAAAGTATAGATAAAAGTAATAAGCAGTGCACTTAGTACTAATCAAAGCTAGACAGAAATTTGATTTCTATTTTCTATTTTTAATTTTCTAAAAATGAAGTTGAGACTTGATTTAAGCAAAGTTTAGGTTTCTCCTAGCAATTAAGAAGAATTGCAGCAAATTAGCAAAATTACAGACGACGAATGGACGTTCAGGTTAAAATTAAGCTCAGAAAGAGGTTTAACTTGAAATGAGCGATTAAACTCGCTATTACAAGGGCGAGTGGCAAATATCTTTGAATATTTCAGAAATTTAGAAAATTTTCTAGACAGATCTAAGAAATAAGAGGAAAGCATGCTAAGCTCTTATTACAACTAAGGAAATTTGAAAGCGAAAACTCCAGCTCCAACTCCTACTCCAAAAAAACTAAATTTACCTGCTAGTGCTAACCTAGTGAAGAATGCTATTACTCCAAAGTTTTAAATTAAGAGTGTTGCTTAATCTTAACGAATTACTAATATCAAAGCTGAGTAATAAAGAGTAACAGATATTAAAAAGCAATAGATACCTTAGAAGTAAAAGTAATAGAAGTTTGACTATTTATAATAAGCTCGCCCTTTTACTCCGTAATGCACTACAACAACTTTAACTAAAAAAACACAAAAAGCCCAGAGTGGTCATATTTCCTAGCTTTAAAACGGAATAAAGCGATCTGAGTTCTTACTAAATTAAATTTCAAAGCAGTGTCAAAATAGAATCTAAAGGAAGGAATCAGTTAAAGTTTCTTAGCAAGAAACAGTTAAAGAAAAACAAATAAGTCATTTATTACTAAGGAATTTAAGTCTATTGATGTACTAGAAAATAAAAAGCAGGTTTATTTACAATTTAATAGCAGTATTCAAGGTTGGTAAATAAACTTAAACTTCTTTCATTATTTCTTTGAAATAAGAATCATATTAATATTATATAACTAACATACATTTCTAAGCTCATTACTCCTTTTATCAATTTAGCTATTTAACTTATAAGTAGTGTTTGCCTTTCCTTTTAATGGTATAGTAAAAGTGTTGATAGCTTATTCTTAAGTTCTAAAGCTTACCTTTAGGATTGATACCATTGTCTAACTCTTAATGTTGCTAAGATTTATTCAAGCATTCCATTTCTAGATATTTTGCTCTAATCTCGTATGTATAATATAAATAAACAGCCTATCTTTCGGCATCCTTACTGTGAATTAATAGCAAGAGATATTTATAGCAAGAATAGTACAAGATAATAAAAGCAGCAGGTATAAATTTAAGTATTAGCTTACTTTAATAAATCAAGATTTAAATTCTTCTACCAAATTATTTTTTGGCTACAGTAAGAAATCACTGTTTGTTATTTCTTACATTGAGTTCTCATCCTAAGCTGGAGTTGTGTATGAATGATCCAGACTGCAGCATTATTTTGAAAATACTTTGTCCATGCAAGATTTTTTGGAGCTATCTTAGCTTACTTCTTTACTGTTAATTACACTTGCTGTATTAGATATTTGCCTTTCTTACTAGATATACTCTTTAACTTCCTCACATATGCTAGAATAGCTAGTTTCATCTAGAAACATACTAGGAGTATCTGAAGCTACGCTTTTTAAAGTTGAATATCTCAATCTCTAGTTAGACATTCTAATTTAAGCCTCTTTCACTGGCTTAAAACCTTTCCTTGCAAACCTTTCATGAGTTGTTATGTCATAAAATATATTGCTAGCATGAATGATCAGTAGGGATAAAACAGATAGGAAAATAACCAGGTTAATGATCAGATTTATTATTATGAAAATAAACTCCAAGCTTTTGTATCTAACCAGAGCAGCATTGTTATCTATTACCTCTGCAAATCCTACAATGAAAAGTTACTCAAGGAGGAAATGGAAAAGCTTCATATACAATTGAAAAACATAAACAGCAAAAATCCAATAAAAGGGCAATAGTTTTTCATGCCTACACAGTTGAAGATAAAAGGACAATGATGGTCAAATTTCCTAACACATCTATTGCATATATTACAATGTCTAGCTCTATGAGGTCTTCGAGTAATACATATAGGACATACAAATTCAGGGTTATACTTTTCAAGTAATTTTAATAAAGTAGTTCCTTTTGTTTTTTATATATATCCTGGGTCTTTTAATTGACATATCAAAAATAATATCATAGTTAGCAAGAATAGAAATCCTTCTATTGATAAATAAATTATCTTGCTTACTTAAGAGCCTTTAACAGGCAAAATAAATACTAAGTGTACTGCTAGTCTAAATAAAATAGTGAATCATACAAAAGAAAGCCCTTTTTTAGAGGTTTTAATTGGCTTAAGTGGGACTTTACAAGGGTTAAACTCTTCGAGACAATCATTACTTTCAATTAGAATTGTTTTGAAATCTTCATTATTATTGAAGTCTGCAATATCTCAAGCTGTTTTGTTTTAATTGTTTTTTATTTGCCTTTTAGCCCCTCTTAGGAGCAAAGCGCGCATAATTCTGATATTCTAAGCCATAGTGGCATAATGTAAAGGAGTATTTCCTTCATTGTCTTACAAATCAATGTTATCATAACGAGGGATTAAAATAAGACAGTTAGTTTCCTGTGCTTACCTAGCTGCTAAATGAAGCGCAGTTCTTCCTGACTTATCCTTACTTTTTAAGATGTCTTCGTCCTTATCATGAGTCTAAGTTAATTCTCTTCATTCAGCATCTAAAATGATACTTATTAAAATATAATGGCCATTCTATGAACTAAGATGCAGTGGCGTGTAGCCTAGAGCATCTTTTGTATAAATGCTAATTCCAACCTCTATAAACTTCTTCAGTAGCTATTTCCTATCATGCTCAGCAGCAATATGCACAGGACTTCTTTTATCTCTATAGCTTAATTAAGTCAAAGCATTTTAGAAAATAACCCTAGTTTTCTCCCAATCCTTTTAGCCTTTTTCAAACTAAATATAACGGCTTACATAAAAGTCATAAAGCTCCCTATAGAATTCAATTTAGACAGGATCAGAAGCAGGTGTATAAGCGATCTCATGTAACACTAAATCAAGAAAATACAGTTATATCCTTAAGAATCTAAGGCATTTATTGGATCTTAATCTTTAGACTGACTCAATAAGGTTTTAAACTCAAGGAGTCTTCCATATCTGATAGCTTTGCGTAATTTATCTTGTAGTTGTTATTCCATTTTTAAGAAAAAGGGTAAAATGGGATGCATTTGTACCAAATAGAAACTATTTTTTACCTAAGCTTTAACACAAACTTAGCAGCTATCCAATCATTATACTTCCTCTGATAATAACCTACGCTTTTAGGAATTTAATCTAATGAGAACTAATAGTACAATGTCCTCTGAATTCAAGTCTAAAAATACCTTTGAGCCTAATCACTCTGGCTCAAATTAAAGCAAATCGCCCTATTCTAATAGAGATTAATCTGCCTATAAAGAAAAGCTAAGATGCAAGAGTCAAATAAGAGCATCATGTGATAGTGACAATGAAGAAAATACAAAACTAGAGTTATCATTTAAGAGAAGGGACATAAGCTCTAGTATAAACAATCTTATTCTTAAGAAGAAACTAAAAATGCATAAAGCCTTGTTCTCTACTAAGAAAAAAGACTTAAATGATAAGTAAAGCTAACAGCAAACAAATCAAACTCATGAAAAAGAATTCAAATAGGAAGAAAAACCTAGAAATGGAGTCTTTAATAATTAAGCCTCAATAATTGAAGATAGTGCGTATTCCATTAAGCAGAACTAAGTCTAAATGAAAAAGATTGATTAGTTCAATTAAAAATAAACGCTAGTTAGAGCAGCGAGTTAGCCGAAGGTGAAATTTCAAGAATCGAGTTAAACTTAATAGGCATCATCTTATAACAAGAAATATAAATAAGGAACTAGTAAATTCCTTATAAAATCCAAGGAAAAACAGAAATCAAATCCTTTTATCAACTTTGTTTGATATTATAAGACTTTTAATAAATTGACAGTAAATATACCTTTAATAACTATCATTACGATTCAAAAATGTGAATATTATCTTCTTTGTATAAATAGAGTTAATTAAATACCTAGTTATTGTATTTTTATACCTTCAATTATCTAAAACTTTACTAAAGAGAATTAAACTAAAGTTTGTTACTTGCTTTTATAAGAATAATAAAGCATTACTGTATGATTCTAGATAACAGCTAATATAATAAAGCAAATGCTTTTTAGTTGCTAATTTGCTATAAAGATCTCAATCTTAATTAGTTTCATGATGTACCATTATTTAAAGCAATATTTTACAATTAATCAACTAAACTAGCATATTTATCTAGTCTATTTCTACTATTAAATCTAGTATCCTACTTTATGCTAGAAATCTAGCTATAAGCATTAAATATTTTAAATTCCTCAGTTTTCTTCCGTTTTAAATAAGATAATTAAACAAAGTTATAAGTAAGATAATTAAATAAAAGGATTAAAAGGAAATGATGTACTAAGAAATAATAGAGGTTAGTGTTAGTCCTTAGTTATAAGATGTTAACTGTCCTTGTTATGTCTAAATATTCGTAGCAAGGTGTAAGTCTAGATGATAGAAAATAGGATTATTTGAGTTTTAAAAGAGTGGTGAGCAGATAATGGATAAAGTGTATTTGGAGTTTTCGTTAGGACAGCAACTTTATTTAAGATTCTAAGTTTACAAGGGTAAAGATAGTCTGGTAGGGTAAGCTTAGTGTACTTTAAACAAAATAGTAGGAGGATAACAGATGAAGTAAGTGGCAATAAGTTTAAGGTAAGAAGGTAAGAGAGATTGAGTGATTTTAGAAACGAAGATAAAAAGAGAGTTCTAAGAAAGCAATCGTAACTTGCAGGTGTTTATAGGATCTTATAACTTATACTTTTCTGAGTGTTTTGGGTTTCTAGGTAGGTGAGTGAAATGGTTCTAGAACCCTTTGCTTGCTTTGAAGTGTTTATAGAAATGTGGGTTCAAAACTGAAGATAAAGTAACGAACTGCCTGTTCAGTTCAGATGAGGAGAAACACTACTTGAAGCTGAATAAAATAATAGGAAAGTAAGAAATTGTAGTAGGTTAAAGTGATTTGAACCATAACACTATTCATGCTTTTGTGAATAGCAACTTATTCTAACTTATGGATAGCAGTTGCTTAGTTAGGTTTGAGTTAGTAACTTAGAGAAATGAATAGGAACATGTTAGGCTGTAATCAGATGTGATGAGTGTAGATGAAATGCTGAAGAAATAGAAAAGAATTGTATTGAAGAACAAATGAAGAAGTGCTAATTTCATTTACGACGTTAAAGTGAGTTCTGCATCTAAAACCACTTTTCATGACTTCGTAGTAAATGGAAACGAAATCTAGTGCATTTGAGCAATTGATTTCACTGATAAAAACATTCATTAGTAAGAAAATCTTCATCAGGACTATGAAGAAAACTTCAATGACTATGAGTAAATTTTGTATGCATTAAGTGAGATTCTACTCTGCTACAATTAGAGTTAGGAAGTAGAAATGTATGGATTTGGAGCTCAAATAGAAGGAGAGGAATAGACTAATCATTGTTTCAACTTATAAACTTGAGGCTAGAAAGTGAAAGGCATGGAAGCCATTCTAGAAACTTACAGAAAAGCATTGCAGCAAGTTAAGTTCTAGGGTCCTATTTTCTTAAGTAAAGTAATATAAAAAAGCCTTAAAATAGTAAAGAAGTAGAAGAAATAGAATTACTTTGTCTTAATAATGCTAGTAAGTGATGATAATTAAGACTTCTAGGAGTTCGAAGAAATCTTATCAGAAGTATCCAAATTTCCGTTATCAATAGTAGTAATAGGAGTAGGAAGTTCTACCTTTAAGAATCTGAACTCACTAAGTGCCATTAATTAAATAAAGCTTGATAAAGCACAGTCAAGGAATATCTTTACCTTTGTAGATTTCAAATCACTGTAAAATCAAGCGCAGCTACTTACTTAGCAGGCATTAGATTAAATTCCTTTCTAAATTGTAGAATATTTCAGTTCTTAATAAATTGAATTCCAAGAAATTTAGCCAACTTAAAAGAACTATCTCATAGAGAATGGTGAAAGTGTATATTAGAACAAGGAAATAGAAACTAAAGTTTAAAACTTCAAAAGAGCAAACGAGCCTGATAAATTTTAGATAGACTAGATCATTTTTCAAAGCCCTCTTTGTGACTAAATAGATACTTAAAATCCCTTCCAATATTAGATGATCTAATCTACTAATTCATCCAAGTCTTATGCTTTGAGTTCAAGAGAACACTCATTATAAGATATTATAGCTTGTGATATAAATTCCTTACGAGATACGAAGCGTTAATAGAAAGTAAAGAAGTAATAAATTATACCATTAAATTATGAGATAGCAAGCTTTGTATAAAAGCAGCTATATGAATAGAATAAAAAAGCCTAAACTAATAAAAATACCTTATAAAAGAAACCAGATCCTTCAGGAAAATTTTCAAGTAGTAATGATTAATATAGAAAAAACACTAATGATATGTAAGCTAATATTTCATAATTCTTAATCTCTGTTTTTTTATTTTTTTAAAATTATTTCATATTAATCAAATTTACATTTTATGATTTAGTTGATATATGTAATAAAAGACTATAGTTTAATATATAATAAATAAATTTGAAAGTTTATCTCTAAATTTAGATATATAAAAGTATTTAAATATTACTTAATATAAAGTAAAATAGGATAAAATATTTCTTTGATTTAACTAAGTTTAAAGAAGCATAATACTAATTACTTTAGATAATAACTAGCTATTTATTCAGTAACTATTGTCTTTATATTTTTAGCATTTTGCTATTATTTATTTTAAAAGAGTTAAGTTAAGCATAATCATTAAATATTCATTGTCTTTTTAGTTAAGAGTTTTACTCATCTCGATGATTTAAAAACAATATATCTCTAGTCTCCAACGTTAGCTATATATAAAGAATTATCAAAGTAGTAAAAATAACTTTTGCTTTCAGACTCAATTTTATCTCTCATACATAACCATCATCCTCCTTGACAATTCATTTATTCCGCTACATATTTGCATATATCTGATCCATCTTAATAGTATTATAAAGCAAAGAGTATCTACTTCTCAGTATATTCTCTCAAAAACTAATTCTGATTACATGTTATTATTTCAATATTTTATCTAAATCCAACTTTCTTTGTCTCACTTTCGTTCAATTTCGTCACCATTTATAAATTAAAAAAAGTTCTGAATATAAATACAAATTATATTGCAAATATATCATAATGCATATTCCATAGAAATATTAAGTCTGTTTACTTTATAGTTTTATTATAACTCTACGCTTTCTTGTATTTTTCTATTTGGACTAGAATTTATCAGAATAATGCCAATAAAATCAGATTAAAAGACATTGCTATAATTAATATATTGGAGGTAGTTTAATACTTGTAATTGGACCTTATTTATATAATCATACTGAATTGATTAGTTATTTAATCTAAACTGATACTTATACTAGAATTGTTGCCTTATAATATTTTTAGCTTTTAACTATTCTAAATAAATAATAAGCTTTACTTTGTTTATAAAATCTTGTTAAAATTACATATTCTTGTTCCCAAGGTTAAAAAAGCACAATGTATCTTATTTAAAATTGATATTTAGTAATTTTATTTTAGAGTATTACATCATTCTACTATTATTTGTGCTTTATAGTTAAAGATAGTCCTTTGTTTAGAAGATTATTGATTAAAATAGAAAAATTATTATTTATTTAGTGTCTAATTGGAAAGGCTTATTCTATGAATGGGGCAATAATTTCTACATTCATTTCTATTTGTTTCTAGTTGATAGAACAGAGTTAACTTTATACATATTAGCAACTTACTTATGCCTTAATCTATCATACATTCTAATATAAAGTAAAAAGCCCTCTGATTTTATAAGATAGCTAGAAAATACTTAAAGCTGAATGTTTTAATCTTAGATACTTTTATACATTTTGTAATTCAAATTGATTTATGCCTTTTTATATAAGCTAGGATATCTTTCAGAGTTTTAGATATTCACAAAAGTAAAAGCACGTTTTAGTATTTGTAACACGTATTAATAATATCAATTTAATCGCTTAATGCCTTACTAAATAATGCTGAGATATTTCTTGGTTATATAGTTAGTGACTTAGATACTATCTTTTAGAATCAATCCTAGTACTAAGTTTTTTGAGGATGATGCAGGTAGATCTTTGATTTTGCATGGAGTTAACATTGTGGTTAAAAGCCCTCCTTATATTCCTATTACTAGCTACTTTGATCCCCATATGTCAGTGAGCAAAGAAGATCTAGTCAATATGTAAATGTGGGGATTCAACTTTGTGCGACTAGGTGTGATGTGGGAATCAGTAGAAACTTCTCCTGGTGTTTATAACTAAACCTATTTAAGTTTAGTAGACTAACTTATTAATTCTTTAGGTGAATCTGGAATATACGTATTCGTAGATGCTCATTAAGACCTCTTCGCCAATAAAATATGTGGCGAGGGTGCTCCTAATTTTTATGCATAGAACCTAAATGAAAACTGTAATGACTCTATAATGGGAAAGCTATTCCATTTACTTGGATAATGTAAGAGTATAAAAGAATATGGAATCAGATTTGATGAGAAGGGAAATCCTTTAATTGAAGACTGCTTAAAGCATAATTTCTAGTTCTATTACCTGTCACCAGAAGTCGCTAATGTGTTTGACAATTTTTTCAAGAATGTTGATGGATTATAAGATAAATTCCTCGCTTTCTGGGATGTAGTTTCAAAGAAATTCTCAAGCAATCCTTATGTTATAGGATATGATCTCTTCAATGAACCTTGGCCTGGAGATTTGTATAAAGAAGTGAAGAACTGGATTCCTGGCCATGTTGATGAGCTATACTTGTAGCCACTTTACTAGAAGGCCCATGATATTATAAGAAAGAATGATAACGACAAAATTATTTTCTTTGAGCCAGTATAATTCCCAGATACATTTGCCATGCTTGATGGCTTAATCTTCAAAACTGGATTCACAGATACTCCTGGAGGATCTTAGTATAAGTCTAAAGTGGTTTTAAATGATCATTCATATTGTTGCTAAATATCAGCTACTGCTTGTGAAAAAGGTGAACCTTCTATTGACATTGCAGATAAATGCAGAGACTTCCATCATAGAAAACTGAAATAGAGGAAATAGGATGCTTAAAAATATGGAACAAGCTTAATAATTAGTGAGTTTGGAGCATGCTTTAACACTGATTCATGCGTCGAAGAAATTTCTAGCTTAACAGATGCATGCGATGAAAACCTGGTATCTTGGAATTATTGGCAATTCAAAGACTTTGGAGATTTTACAACTTTCTCAGGAAAAACTGAAGAAGGTCTTTATCTTCCAGACGGAACATTATAGTTGAGCAAACTGAAAGCTTTGACTAGAACTTATGGAAGTGCATATTAAGGAGTTCCACTAGAAAGCAGATTCAATAGAACAAGCGGAGATTATTACACCAAATTTTTACTAGATCTCAGTATTTCTTAACCTACTGAAATCTACTTTAACAAAGAACTCTTTTATCCAAATGGTCTTAAAGTAGATATAAAATCGGATTTAGAATACGATTTAAAAGTAGGTGAAGATAACAGAGTTCGAGTGTTATTTACCGGATCTTAAGATATCAATGACGAGAAAGAAATTGAAATAAAGTTATCACATGAAAGCCCAGCAAATAAATGAACGATGTGAGTTTAGACTAAACATAATATTAACTTTATCATCTATTAAATATCTCTATCTTTTATAATAAAGTAAAATTCAAATTAAAAGCCTTCTTTTTTTAATACAAATCTAGAAAGTAAAATAAATAAACTTTGTATCTTTATTTTTTGATTGAATGATTGTAGCTTTTATTGCTAACTCTCTAAAACTTAAGCGAGAAAATTTTTTTCTTATTCATTTCATTGATTTAAGAACCAGATGATTGCTAACTTGAAGACTTGATGCTTTATATCCTTCTTTATTAACTTAATCTAACTTTACGTAAATCCAAATTAATGTTCGTAACCTTTTCTATATATATCTATTATAATTAGAAGTAAGTAAGAATAAATGTTTCAGTCTAAATAAAAATTAAATTTTTCAATTTGCTATTAGAGCAAATCTTCCTACCTAATGATATGGTATATTATCATTTATTTTTAGGATTTTAAAGATATAAGAATGGACAGAACTGAAAGTAAGAAAAATGATTGATTTAATAGTTTAAAAGGTACTTAAAAGCAAAAATTGGGATAATTATTTGGTGAATATTCTTCTGGAATATAATTACTTTAGTATTTCTCTTTAACCTATTAAAAAGGAAGGATTTATATATAAATAATCGTAAGTAAAGGAGAGTGGAAGCACAATTATAAAAGTTAGAATTAAAGAAATCTTTAAAAGTCTTTGCTCATTTCTGAAGGCTTTGCATCTTCTACTGTTTCGATATTCCAATATCGTTCAGAGTTTTAGCAAATTATTCCATAAATTTGACGCTTTTCTTAAAGCAGTGCTCAACGCACTCCTTCTCCCAGGGAGATACTTCTTTACTCGACATTGTCTTCACACATTCATCAAAGCAAAATCCTGTCATTTTATTAAACATTTTGATTTCTTCTAGCATAACCATCTTCGCTACTGCTTTCTCGTCCATTTTAACTTATTAATTTTTTAACTAAATCCCTTTTTATTTCCTTTTTAAATCACTAACTACACTATAGTACCAAACTTCTACCATACCTTATATTTATAAATATACTTTAACCCTAACATAATTGCAGAGAATAGCTAAATAAGTTCTATTTGTACCTTAATACTACTTATGTCTATATCTAGTGAACTAAATAGTCAAGTGATGCCTAATTGTAATAATCTACCTAAATGCGTTTTATATTTAGTAATTGCATTTTATAATCTCAACTTTATATCAATAAGAGAAAAAGCTAAATTTCTTATACCAATAGCTTTCTTTCATATGGAGGTGCTTGCTTATAATATAAATAATCCAAATCCTTTGCTTATTATAAGTTTTACAAAACCTTAGAATTTATATGCTAAGATAAAAAAATTGATAATACTAAACAGTAGAAAGCAGCAGAGAATAATTTCTAAGGTACACAAGAATATGAACTATCTACTAATTAATGCTTTCTATTTCTCTTACTACTACCAAGTTATATAAAGTATACTTTGACTACTCAATTAAGGTTTTTATATAAAGGAGTTAGAAGTATTGCTTCTTATACTAGCATGCTTTTATAATTTCCTCAGCTTAAGATTAAAGGATTGAAGGCATAATTAAAGAATAAAGCCTACTAAAATAATTTTGAATCTACCTTTAAATTAGAAATCAGTTGATTGTTAATAATGTGCTAACACGTATAGTTTATGGAATGCTAAATAAGTTGTAAGTTTATATACTAATAACTATCCTTTAAGATGACTAGCATAATAATGAAGAGCAAGAAAATTTGATTTTACTTATATTAAAACGATGAAGTAAGTATGGTTAAATTAGTACCTAAAATATTTAATATTTGATTTGCATGTTGGAAGATAAATATCTTCCAACAGTTTTAGTAGTCAAGTTAACTTTGAAGTTTATCTAAAAGACAAAAAGCCTCTAATGACTATATGAGTAAAGATTAAATTATGTGAATAAACTAAGAGAAGTAGCAATATTTAAATGGGAGCAATTAAATAAAACTCATAGTTAAATATCAGTCAGTCACTATATAACTACTCCTAGGTACTTTCAACTACTTCTGATACTGTACTTCCCCTCTTAAAAATAGCTAAAATAGATATGGATAATCCATTATAGATAGAAGAAATAATTTCATTAATGGATCAAAAGAGATAAGCTTAATATATCATAAAGCCTTTTCTTACAAATACCATAAATCTTACTTATCTATTATTTGATATCCATAGATATCAAATTTGCAAATTATCGAATTTAAAGGAAACTTAGTAAGAAAAAGATTTTACTTAAATAAATGAGACACTTTATTGATCTTCTCTATCTGGCTGTATTAAATTTATATACTATCATACAAAAATTTAAGCGTATTTGCTGTTAAAGAATTAAGCGTATTTGCTTCAGAGCTTAATATGATTAGCTAGATTTTCACCAGTTCTTATATTGATTAAGGAATTAAGCTTGGTATTAATTAAAATACCTTAAGTATCAATGGTGTGCTGATAATGATATAAAGACTTTTAATATACTTAGACATTAATTTGCATCTAGCTTTTAATCTATTGAGATGCTTGAATATTTTAAGTAATTTCTTAGATTTAATGCATAACAGCTAGTTGTTACTTTTAACTTGCTTGTATATATAAATCACAAACTTTTATTAAACCTGAAAAGGTTTAAAAATGCTACAGTCTTAAATTTAAAGAAAGCACTAGAAATCTAGTCTTCAATCTAGTTTCTTCAAATTAAAAGCTAAATTACGTTAAAGGATGTGTAGTGATTTATAGTCAAACAGTGGACAAAGTAGTACAGATACCAAATAAATAGTTCCAGAAGCTCTTGAGTAGCATAATAGTAATGAAAGTTAAGTTCAAGAAGAAATGCTTTCTAATGTAACTCCTTAAAAAAGTTCAGCTACTAGTCCTTCTATATTTAAAAACTTCCAGCTATAAGCACCTAGTTCATAAAAGTAAGTTACAAAGAGCGACATCAAAATCTCAGAAAACAGAGAACAGAGATACTAAGAATAGGAGTAAAGCAATAAATATCAAAGTAGAGCTTTAATCAATAATTAAAACTAGTAGATTACTTTTCAATCTACTTAAAACTAAGATAATAATTAAGTATATCAATCTGAGTTATCTATATCTCTTAGAAGTAGAATGAAACAGTAAAATGAGCCCAATAACGATTTTTATAAAAAGATATAGATTAATGATATGTTTGAAAACGAATTAAATGGGTAATAATCAGAATTAAATATTCCAACTACTCTAAGGTCTGATATAATGCAAGAATCCGAGCTAAATGCTTTTCAACTTCATAAATAGGATAAATTATAGAGTTAAAGACATCAGGATACACATATAAATGCTAATTTGCAGTCCAATGAAGACAAGAATGAGGAAACTTATCAAACTTATAATTAAAATGCATCAGAAGGAATTAGTAATCAACAAAAGGAGGAGTAAAAAGAGTTAGTTAGCTTTTTCGGGAAAAATAAGAATAAGCTTTAGTTTAATATTTCAGAGAATGAACTATAAGAAAAAATATACAGAACATATTAGAGATTTAAATAGTTTAAGAGGAAAGTAGATTTGACTAACGATCTGAAGAAATTGTAAAATAGAATAGTAAGCTATTTATATTTCAGAATGAGACTATTGAAGAGTATATTGAAGTATTCGAAGTTGAACTGTTTAATTTAACTCGCATTCATATAAAGGAACTTAATAGTAAAATGATTTCTATTGGCAATTTAGGTCTGATGCATCATTTATATGCCTTAAAGTATTCTGACTATGAACCGCTAAATGAGAATGATTAACAGTTGATAGATTAAAGCTTCTAAAAAGTGTTAGAGAAGTATCCCCTTGCTGTGAAGGAATATAGATTTATCCTTCAGTGTATTACCTTTATTTCATCTTTAATCATCAAATGAGATCTTTTTTTCATTGAGAACTATAAATATCGACTAAAGAGACAATCCTAAACTTTGAAGTTTTTGGATATGGCAGCAATAAATAGAGATCTTATATCTGCTGAAACACTTTGACTGAGTGTTGCCGTTTACTAACCTCCTCTGAGAAATATTGTAAGTGATAAAATACTCGCTTTCTCAAGGCGAACTTAATTGCATTTTTTAAAGCTATTAGGATATCTTCTCAGGCTAAATCATAATAGCACAGTTGATAGGATATACAATCTACAATCTATAGTAGCAGCAAAAAACTATAAACTATAGCAAGCAAAAGGTTGAATACCTGACAGAAGTGGTATTAAAGTTGAATATTAAACTCTAGAATTTAATGAGTTCTGATATTGCGAATGCCTTAGTGGTAGCATGAATGCAAGGAAGATTAAGCTTTCTTAGTACTTGAAACAATTTGAAAAAAGTTACAGATTATTTGAAAATTAAATGGTAGAAGATTTTTCAAAGCTAGAAATAGATCTAAGATGATTGCTATATTTCCTTTGTATAAAGTTAATTGATTAATATTCCTCCATATTCAACCTTCCAATCATATGTGAACTACCTATTTTCAAAATAAATCCTATAATAAAAAAATAAGGATAGCTTTACTAAGAACTATCAGAACTAATATGACATAAATAAACTTTTATTCCTATAGAATGCCACAAAATATTTCTAACCTCTACTTTTTCTATTTTAACTGTTAGTATACTAAAATCTTAAACATTCAAATATTTATTTCCTAGCTCAGCCTTAAAAATTTGACATAGCTAAAAGAACAAATAAAAGTAATTAATATAGAGCTGATAAATAGAGTCAGATATGGAAATGGTATTAATTAAATATACCAAGAAGGGTAGAATTTTTGGATTGGCTAATAGATAATTAAGTTGATTAAAAAGTAAAAACATTATATCAAAAGAGAAAGAGACATTTATCATTTTATCATGTACTTCACAAACTTCTGCCAATTGGTAGGTTTTGAAGGAACTTCTTAAACTGTATTAGGAGTTTATAGTAATTCAGGCGGACATTCTATAAAAGCTTAGCATCCAGGCTCTGGCAATGTTGATATTTTACAGTTATTTAGAAAGTCGATGAATGGGTAAATTAAATCTTCGTATGGATCAAATTGATTATGATCCATTTCTTTGGGAAGAACCAATTAACACAGGCCAGAACAAAGCTAATGCAATTCTTAACTGTGAGAATATGGAATTAAACTGTCCTTTTGACCATGAGTTAGAAATGTTGGAGCTATAATGCCAGGCATTAAATCTATATTTTAAAATCTATCTTTGACTAAATGCTAAGCTCAACTTCCAGCTACATTTTTAACTACGTCCTTTATAGTTGTATAAGCTGACATTAGAATAAGAGCTCCAAGTTTTCTATTATAAGATAAATGGCAAGCAGGTCCAGATCCTATCGATCTTCCAAAAACAAAAATATTTTTTGGTTTTCAGTTTAGGAAATTGACAAGAAAATCAAATACATCTTCAGCATCAAGAAGAACTTATTCAGCACTTGGTTTCCCTGTATAAACACCATAACCAGGATATTCAGGAGCAATAACATGAACATTTCACGAGCTCCTTAAAATATACAGTAACTCATACGCAACTCCAATATCCTCTGCATTTCCATGGAAGTAAATTAAAATTTTGGTACTGCCTTTGGAGTTGGGAAGATATAAGCAAGGAATGTATTAATTCTTGCTAGGTATTCACATTAATTCATTTTTTAACTCTGAAATAGTATAAGTAGAAGCCGGAGCTGGGAATATAATTGAATTAAGTTCCATTTTTAATAATTCACTAGACTATTATATTCTATTAATTTTTTCTTTATAATAAAACTTTCAATCTTTTAAGATATGATAACATAAGAAATTTAGACTCCTTCATATTAGTAGTTATTGGATAGTTTAGTTATTTGAATAAGTTTATATGATAATATTGCCTGCTAGTGGTCTAAAGTATGAAATAAAGCAAAAGACTTAAATTTAGAGTTTGAATCTTCTTGTTGATATGAGATGATTCTAAATACCTTATTTAATAGAGACTTTATTTTAAACTATTTAAATGAAGTGTGAATTGGAGTTCAAATTTAGTGATTGAAGTTATTTTATTTCAATTAAAAAACTAAATTTCTTAAAAATGGGAGTGTTGAAGAAAACATCTCGACTTTTAACTTAATACTAATATCCTTTTGAAAACCCTCCTTTTTACTTGACGCCTGACAAGCTTCAGTACGACAAGTGGAGATACAGACATTAATATTCAAGTAGATAAGTTCGTGAGGGATATTCTACCGGTAGAACTTGGATTGGAAGAAGACCTGTCTAGAAGTACAGTGATTTCTTTAAGGACAAGGGAAGAGAGCATACTGCTATTTTCTTGACCACTATCTTCGGAATACTTTGGTTCTAGAAAGGACTTCAAAATCATAAGCTCAATGAAGATAAGAAGTTTGCACATTAAATTTTCTAAGATAAGGAGTTTACTGATAGGTATAGCTATAAGTAGAGACAAGTAGAAATAAGCTATCCATATGGACCCAAGAACTTTTGAACAATTTATTAAAAGAAAATTCGTATTTATTCTACTCTATTACTCATATCAATGCTTGCCCATGCCCACTATAACTTATTCAACTATCTTCTATTTTGTTATGTATATTTAATGTCTCATATCTAAAGATTAGACTCTCTATTTTTATAAAATGCTAGCCTTATATTGTTTTCATTAGTCTACTCTTATATAAGCAATTTATTTCTTAACATATTAATTTCCAACTAAATTTATTAATCCATTCTTGAACTAACAAATCATAAGAAAATTTATGCTGATTTATTTAATAAATCTATACAATAACTACTAATTATGAATGTCTTTCTGAGAAACTTCTTTTAGTTAGAAGCTACCTAATAAAATATTTACTTAAAGCTTCTAAGAAAATTAAATAAAAATCCAAAAATAAATAATTTTCCTTTATGGTTTTTTATCTTTTTATACTGCTATAGTTCAGGTTAAAAGCTATTTATAAGTGATGACTCTAATTAGCTTTATAGTAATTTAGCAAAAGGTGCTGTTATATCATTCATTTTTCCATTCTTAATCTTTGAGTTGGATAATTTATATTCCATTAAAACGCTTTTCTCATATAATATCCCTTTATCCTTTTATAATCCTCATATTCCATTGCCTCAGCATTTATTTAAGATTTTATTAGATTAATTTTATTAAATTTTGCTAATAACCCTCAGTGAATAGATATCATAACTATATATAAAATAAATCTGGAAATAGATTTGTCAGATTAATTACCTGCAAATATTAACTTAATAGAATAATTCAAATCTATAACTTCTTTTTGCTTTTTAGACTTAGCTTTACTAGTCACTTTGTAATGATTACTATAGTTGCTAGACTTACAATAATATCAAGCTAGTTAATAATTAGACAGTAAACTAGACATTCAAAACTAAAGTTCTGAAGCTTTATTTACTAGTTATTGCTATCTAAATAGCTTCCTTCGTATCTTTCATTGAGTGATTCTATTTTGATGCTGATAGAAGGATTAAGATACTATTAATAAAAATTGCTAGAAAGGATTTATTTAAATAACAAATTGACCAACAAGAGAAATGTTTTCTTTGGTTAGGAATAAAAAGTTTCGCAGTTTTGGATACTTCTAAGCTAATTTCTAAAACCATAGAACTCGCTTTATTATTTCCCACTTTATGAGTTACTTTAGATATATTCGCAACAAAGGCTTCACTTTAGCATACTCATATAAGCTCTAAAAAGGACTTAAACTTCCTTTTCTTCCTTGTAAAGCGAAGACTTCTTATGATCCAAACTTATCAACGAATACACTGAGAATAAGGACACATCTATGAGGTTTTATTTCATACATGTCTATCACATTAAAAAGAGGATGACTTGCATCTGGTTGACGTAGCTCTTCCAGTTTTCAATTACTAAGTTACTTGGCAAAAAATTTAATAGCAGTATGATGAGAAAAATTTTTCAATGTCCAAACAAGCCCTTTTAAGTAGAAACTCTTAGTCATCTAAAGCTAACTTCAATCTTTTATCTTTATAGTCTCTGAGATTTTCTCAATAAAAGCCTCTTCAAAATTAGGAGTATAGCTGAGTAAATAGTCGAAGCATTTATTAGATGAAAATTAAGCAGACATTAATATCTTTGAAGGGTTAATACTACCATACACTTTCATATAGCTCATGAAAAACTACACATTATCAACAGCCAAAGCTACTGGAAAAGCTTAATTAAACTCATATTTGTATTTCATTCTATCACTAAACCTCAAGGATTCGAATACCTTTGCTACAATACTATTTTCTTTTTGCACAGCTACTTAATTTGCAATTACTTCTCTCCATTAAGGAGTTAATTCAAGTGTTCGCATCAAGAAGCCAGTGATTTCAGGTAGATCTTGCATAATTAGTTGCCTATATAGTTCTGCTAATGCATTGACGAATTTTTTATAGATAAGTATATAATGCTTATTGCCTCCAAGCTTCTTTATAAGTCCTTGTAGCATCTTCTATATCATATCATGACAGTGCTTTTTCTCCGCATGGAGATAGATATACTTAACTGCTTGACGTAAAGGATCCTCCAACTCCTAAGCATGACAGTTTTCCTTTATAAGTTCAAGAATGTAACTAAGAATGAATTAACCTTAGTTAATTTCTTCTGCTGACATTAAAAAAGCAGGATATGCTTTTCTAGTCTTATAAAGAAAAAAGCTAAAATAATAATCTCTATCAGCATACAAATTTTACGCTTAATATAATAAATTCTTCTCCTTACTTATCAAGACTTTAGTCATCATTTATAGGAGAGCATGGCTAGAGTAAATACTATGCAATATATGGCTAAACATACATATATAGGAATATGTAGGCTGATGTAGTATAGTGATAGAAGATGATAAGAATTGATAGTAATAAGAAAGAAGGTTCTAGAAGATATGAGGAGAGCCATTTTATACTCCTAATTTAATAAAATCTTTTAAAATTTTAAAATGGTTGAATAAGAGCAAAAACATAGATTTAAACCGTCTTTGAATTATTGCCGCTCTAGGGCTTCTAAAACTGATATGACTGAATCTCAACAGAAAAATTTTTCGTTTTACTTCTCAGTAACTCCAGAATAGGTTGAAAGAACCAAAAGGTTTGCAACCAAAAACGATGGAGTGATTCATTAAACTGAAGAAGGTATTTAGTTCGAATGTAAAAGAGGACACATCTGAGGATGTGTTGTAAGCAAAATGAGTTGGTGCAAAAAGTGCACTTAGCTTACTAAAAGAGAAAGGAAGCAAAAAATATTAAAAGAGGAAGAAGAATTTTGGTAAGCATAAATAGAAGAGTAGTAAGCACTTTTTTCACAAGCAAAAAGGAAGTATAGTGATCCTTTTCTCGTAAATAATATACCTCCTAAGAGGAAAAATTCTAATATTGACGAAGTAGATCATCAAGCTAGATTACAAGCTTTAGATTATGTGTCAGAAAATAAAGAAGTAAAATACGAGCATTCCTACTTTGTATACAAAATACTGGGAATGAGTCCCAGTAAAATTCGGATGCTTGCGACATAAAGTGTTGAATATCACAAACTTTGTTTAGAAGTTCACCCTGATAAAAATAAGCACCCTTTAGCAACTGAAGCTTTTCAAAAGATAACAAATGCCAAGAATTGGTCTTGTTGAAATATTTTATTTTACTTTGCTTTTCTCAATAATTAAATTTTTGCAAAGTTAATCCATATTTTTCCAGTGCTTCCATCAAAATCATTTCATGCTGCCTATATAAAAACTTACTCTGATAGTTTCACTATACGTTCAGATGCTTTTGCCCTCTCTATTCCAAATAGCTAATCCAATCTTGCTCTTTCCTTTGAATCTGTTACTGCTGCCAACTATTTTTCCCTTAGCTCTTCTTAATCCTACTCCTCTTCAAGCATTTACAATAATTCTTGATTTAACTACTTTCTAAGCTTGCTTATTTCTTACATTACATTGTTCTCACTTTTAACTTTACTTGATTGAGGACGAACTAATCTTGATTTCTTTGGGTAGGGAGAGAGAGTTTTTCTTTCAAGAGATTTTTACTATGAAAAATTTGAAGAAATACCTCCTGTAATGCTTCCTGCCTATAAGCTTCTCTACTTACTTTAAATAAACTCAAATTACTCTTGCATTTATCGCTTTTACGCGTCAACCTTTTTTCTAAGTTATCTACGATAATATAAAAGCTCTTGCTTTTATCTCATAATACTTTCTCCTCTTTACATATCATCCATAATTTTTTCAAACGCCTTTTATCTTTTATACTCATTAATCCTCTAGATTCTTTAAACAGTTTCAACTTTATCCAAACGCTTCATGTTACGGTATTATTTTTAAAGTGACGATTCTTGTAATTAAATCATCTTTGATTATTCCTACAACAACTCATGTTATGATCTTTTCTCTAAAATAGACTGAACTCTTCCTTGCTCTATCTCATGCATTCTTTATTTAATAAGTTATCTTCTTAATTCTCTTTACTAATCTTCGATTTTCTTTTTCTTCCTCATCTTTTCTGTGTATGATTCAAGAAATTTTTTTCTTTCTTCAGCTTCTTACATAGACTTGAGATACATACTTCTCCTCTAATCAAGAATCTAATCAGCTTGTTACTTTATCTGTTCTCTTTCTTGCTACTTCATTTACGACCAGGTTAATTTTTCTTATATTTGTTTTTGTCTCAAATAATCTTATTCTTACTATTTCAGTTAAGCAGCTTATTGTTTTTTATGGTAAATCTTTTATTTCAGCTTCATTTGTAACTCTAGATTAGCTCTTGCCTATTCAATTCTTTGCTATTTCTGTAACTGCCTTACTTGATTTATTTTTCTAAGTTATTTTTTCTATCACTCCATAAGTTTTTTCCTCTGCTATTCCTTCTATTCCATAAAATATCTCTGATATGTAAAACGCCTCTCTTGTTCAGCGAGAATTGCCTCCGTCTACTCCTAAAATCTTCTTTATCTCTCTTACTTCTTTTATTCTCGAAGTTTTGCCTCTTTTTTTCTTCGTCTTTCTTTTTATCTATCCTCTGCTAGTTTCTTTTACTAATTCAATCATTCTTCTTACAGTCTCTACTTATTTCTGAACTCCTCTTCTTTTTGTTATTATCTTTTCAACATTTCATACTATTCTTTTCTAAGTTATTCTTCCCTTTTTTACCTTTTAAGTTCTTACTGTCTTAGTCACTCTTTTTATTGTTAAATCAGCATTTTCTCTTCATTTTTTCTTCTTATATCTTCAATCATTTATTCTTATTCAGCTATCATCAAAATTTCTTTCTCCTGTCTCTTCTATATTTTCTCAATTTACCGCTTTTCTCTTTAAATCATTGCAGGATCTTGAGTGGATTTCGCTAATATTTGATTACTTCTAGATGGAAATCACTCTCCTGCTTATTCCTCTTTAATGATATTTCCCCTTTCCTCCAATGCAATTTTAAGTTTTTCTTATCTTCTTGCTTCGCATCGTTATAAATAAATCTAAATAACTTCGCGCGATTGATTTCCAATCTGAGCTTTAATATCTTCTTCTCTAGCTATTAAGAGCTCGCTTGGGTCAATTCCTTGTCTTTTACAAGCTTCAATTGATCTTGGAGTAGTAACATAAGGAGGTTTTCTCTTATAAGGATTGAAGTTTTCAAGAGAGATTTTCTTTTTATCCATCTTAGTGAAATTATTAATATCCACTTATTTCAAATATTTACTAACGATACTTTAATCCTCTTTTCTTCTTTTCGTACCAACCATTATCTCAAATACCTTTCATGTCTTCATATCTGATACTAATATTCAAGAGAGTAGCATTCTAAATGGATCTAGAACCATCTTCTGCTTCTAAAGGTGTTTGCTATTTTGTTTATATGGATTGAGTATGATATTTTTGTATGTGATTAGATAATATTTTTAACTCTTATGTTACGGGAATTGCAAATATCTAGTTAAATATATCTAAATTCAATATATTAACTCATCTACTTTTGTTTAATTTTGTGGCTTATAACTTTAAGTTTTCATTCTTTGCAAAAGCAGCTAATTTTATACTTTGAAACTATTGTTTGATCTAAGTCTGTTTCATCTAATTATTTTTACTAACTAGATCTCAAAGAATACTCCTTAAAGTGCTGAAGTAAATTAAGTATATTGATTCACAATGTTCAATAATCTTACCTAGAGTCACTAAATTGAATTATTTCTTAAATTTTAGTTACTGAACTAGCGAGTGTTGTATATTAGTGCTAAATACGATTTAAATACTATAGCCCAACCGTTTACTAGGAAGTTTGTCACTTATTTCATTTTAAACTTGGTATTAATTTCCCTGCTTTTATTTCAACTTAGGCCTTTAAAGTATATCTACTTAACTATAAATGCTCTATTATTTAACCTAAATACGATTAATTAATTCCTACTCTCTTTGAAACACAATTATATGCCATTTATATACTCAGTCCAACTTTTCTATTCTCTAAGGTGCTTATTATGACCACAAAAGGTAATTAGATACTAAATAAGTAGTACTAATTTTAGCTGTATATCTAAGAGCTATCAAGGTAGCAATTAATTTAGTTTTAAATATTTCCTCAAATATAGTTAAATTTAGAGCTTAATTCATAAGATATATAAATAGCCTGTTTTTAGTAAATTGTATATTTAGTAACTATTAGTATTAGATTTCTAATCAGTTATATTAGATCATTCAGCAAATTAAAATACACTTTATTTCTAATCTTTAACCCCTTTTTTAAGTTTAATGGCTATATTACTTTACTCTTCGAGATTGAAGATAAGAAGTTTTATGAGTGAGATACTGACTATATTAGTAGCTGTACTATTCTTATAGTTGTATCCAGATTATTAAATGAAGATAGAGATTTATCCTCTGAGCTCTTAATTATTTAAATAAGTACTTAAGATTAATTCTTTGAGTAGAGTAAAGCATATTTAATCATATATTAGCTATATATTAGCTATGTATTAGATATGTTATTAATGCTATGGTGCATCTATTTATTTAGCTTATTTAAGTGAATATTAGGTGAACAAAACATTTTATAAAAGCAAGAATTCTCCATCTAAAAGTAAGTTCTATTGGAACACTAAATACTTAAGTTTAAGTGATTACAATTCTAGGTTTTTAAGGATTATTTTAACTAATATTAGCCAAGTTATATGTATATTTTTCAACCTTTAGAAAAATATATCTAAGTTTCATTATTACTTAATAAGAATCACTTTAGTTTGGATTATAGAAGAGTGAATAAATTTTGAAAATCAATAATCTACATCGTTTATAATTTCGTTGTTACGATAAAATTTCTTTTGAGCGTTTTCTATTCCTTCTTCTAACATCATTCCGATTCCTTCGAGTTAATCTTCGTAAATTTATCCCTCATAAACCTTACCATTTGCAAATTTAAATCTACCTCAACCATGTCTTACTCCATTTTTTCATTATCCTTCATATTTACCACCATCACTATGAACATAAATTCCTTTGCCATCGAATATATTATTTCAAAACTCCCCTTCATATAACTCTTAATAATCAGCGAAAAAATTCTTTACCGAATCCTTATTTATCTCCTTTCACTCACTAACCTTCATATCAGTCTCCATTAGGAGATTCATATCTTCCTTAACCGTGAAACACATCCTATTTTCATTCTCCATTATATGTTTAGCCATTTTCACTTTTTCATATTCCTTTTCCCTATTTTAATCCATCAAAATACTCTCCTTCATATGTTCCATCTCCAGCCTAAAAATATAAACCCATTCCGTTGTATTATCCATCTTTTCATTCTCCTTCATACCAGTCTCCATTTTCTTATTAATATTTCCCAAAGCCATGCTAAGCTCCTTCAAACCAATCACCCTCATACTTAGAATTAGTGGAGTAGTAATAAGTCCCTTTTCCATTGAATTTTCCATTTACCCAATTTCCTTCATACTTACTACCATCAATATAATTCCAAGTTCCATATCCTTCCATTAAATCATTCTTAAACTATCCTATATAAACACTGCCATCATTGTACTTTAAAGTACCTTACCCACAAGCATAACCATTTAAGTATTCTCCTTCATAAGCATCTCCATTTTTTTACTTCAAAATTCCTTTTCCATGTCTATAATCATTCTTAAATTCTCCAATATAGACATCTCCAAGTTCGTCATGCTATTCTCCAAATCCATTCGCTAAACCTTCAACAAAAGAACCATAATATCAACTTCCAGTACTTAATTCCATTTTGCCTTAACCATGTTCATAGTCATTTACTCATTCCCCTTCATAAATATCCCCAGTATCATAAATCATTTTTCCTTTACCTTCTCTCTAATTATTCTTAAAATCTCCTATATAATATCCTCTAGTAGTTTCAGATTCTCCTTTACCATGAGGTAATCATTAAAGATCTTCACCTATCTTTCACTCTCCTTCATACCAATATCCTTCTTTATAAATATATCTTCCATGATGTGCTATTTAGTCAAAGGCAAATCACCCTTCGAAAACATCTCCTTGTCTTTCTCAATTTATATTTATCTGAATTACTCTCCCATGAAGCTAATTGTCTTCATTCCATTCTCCTATTTGAATGCTATTCTAAGTTACAATCAACTTTCTTTTTTCTACTTTTACTCCATCCTATAAAGGAAACTTCGTAAAATCGTATGGAGGCAGCCTATCTAAAATAGTCTTAACATCATTAGATATCTTTGACTATATTTCTTAGATATCTTCATCAAATATGAAATCTCTATCAGTGAAGTATTATTTTCCTATTTGGTCACTATCTGAATGATCGCATTCTTAATTAAAATCCATTTTGAAATATTATACTATAAGTATCTTTATAAGCATTCAATTTAAATCCTTTTATTTATTCATTATGTATCTAGCTATGTTATGTAGTAATGTCTAGTCTATATTCTTAATTTTTCTTTCTATTTAGTATAGAATATTTATAGACATACTTTGCTGTATCTTAGTGGTTTTGCTTAAGTTCTTATACTTATCTTACAGATTTTAACTCTGATTTCCTTATAAACTTTCTACCTTTTCAAGCTTAAATTGATTCTATTTCCTTATTCTTGCTTTTTCCTATTTAAACTTATACTTAAAGTTTCGAAATTAATTAGCTAAATACTTATATCTTAGATAAATTAATTTACTTGCATAACATTCAAAGCTTAAAAAATTACTTACTTATAGAAGTATAAAAGTAAGCAAAAGTAGCTAATGGAGAAACGCTAACCTGATAGAAATCATAGTCTTCAAATCTCTAAAGCTAGTATATAGTACAAAATTATAGAAAGCAGAAGATATCAAGAAAGACTAAGAAACTAGCAGGTTAAAGAATATCCTTAAGAAATTAGTTGCTAAGGATCTTAATTAAAACCTATGGAGATAATAATTTAATGTTCTTGCTACTAATCTAATAAGTATAAAACTGATGCTGAATTAATAGAAAAGGAGTATAGATATATTAATGACGATAAAGGAATAATTAGAATAAAAATAAGGAAATGCAATATTAAGGGATATAAATGAGATCTAATTAACTTTTTATGGCTTTAGTTCTTTTCATCGATAAAACAATTACTGAGTGATTAATAAATTGAACCTATGTTTGAGAATAAAACTTCATTAAAAAAAACCGGGCGGATAACTAGCTAAGGAAGAAAACAAAAGTTAATAGATCTAAAGTAAGTTATACTCTTAATTAGCACACTAAATTTTAGAAGTTAAGTGTCAAAAAGACATCTGTAAATGTATTAAATGAGATAATAAATATTAAGTAATATAATGCTTTAAACTTAAAATGCTTTGTTTTAATTATAAAATTAAGAATAAAATAGCTGAAATTTACTAACTAAGATGAATAAAAATTAACGAGAAGAAGATATTTTAAGTAACTGGAAGTAAAGCCAGCCTATTCGAACAAAGTACCTGTTTATTGGCGCAGGGGCTCCCACTCTTTGTGCTTTAATTTCATTTATCAGAAAAAAGAAACTAATGCTTCTTATTTAGAAAGGACTAACCATTCTAGAGCAAAATAAAGAAAAATCCAAACTTTGATCAGAAAGGCTTACTGATTATGGAGTATATACTAGCACACCCGCATCTGGATTTATTAAATTAATGCTAAAAAATCCTTAGCAAAGTTCAGAGATAAAATTATAGCCATATCACTTTCTCAAATGCTTTCGTAAACTATATGACTCAAAGCTTATTAAGTTTATCTAGCATTTAGGATAAAACTAAATGCCAATGTTTATTTTAGGACAATTCCTTCAATTAATAGGTAAGCTGACTGAAAATTACATAATCAGTACAAACGATAAACTTAGATAGAGCAATAAGGTAAAGCCTAACAATAGAATATTCTACTTCGGTAGGAAAGTGAAACAGATCATAGTTTGTGATGGAGAGGAAAATCTTATTTTAGTTGAGAATCAATGAAGCTAGCAAAATGAATCCTTTATAAGTTAGAAAATAGTAATCGCTACAGGTAGGATTTAAGAAAGGTCAAACTTCTATACATAAAAGGCGAATTTTTGCTAAGACTTTATTCTAACATCTGATGAGATATTCTAATAAGTAGGATTCTATCAAGCAGTTGAGTTACTGGGTAAATTTTATGATCCAAAAGTGACAATTTTTGGAAGTGGTGATTCCGCTTTTCAAGTAGCTATGCTTTTACTTTATGGAAATAAACATATTTGATATGACTTTCTAGAAAAATAATCTTGCAGACTATGCTCTTAAACCTTTATAAAATGCTAATGTATAGATAACTAAAGCTTATGGTAAACAGCTAAACTTCCTAACTTTAATAAGTATGGCATAACTATTTTGTCTGAAAAGGAAATTCAAATTTTTTAAGAGGATTAGAATGATTATCAGTTTCAGGCTTAGATCTAAAAAGAAATTAGTTCCAAGCCAGGCCTTAAAGGACTTGCTAAAAAATTGTTTATGAATATTGTAAAAGGAAATGAATAAAGAGTATTTGTAAAATAGGGATTCACAAAATAAATTGCTAAGTAAGCACTAAAATAGTCTAACTTGGTGATTCTTTGTTAAGAATATAAAACAAACATTTTTCCTATTCTAAATGCTAACAGCTTAGAGTACTAACTGAGGAGAGACGCCAAGAATAGAGTGGAAATAGATGAAAGTTTAAGGATCGTAGTCAAATAAAAAGGAATATCTACATTTAATAATATTTATGGAATAGGATAAGGATTTGGAGTGTCTTCTTACCTGAAGAAATTGGAATAATTCAGAGGGATTAAACTTAGTAATTTGTAAGCAATTCAAACTCTTGTGTCTGAAAGGCTTATCGACCAGTTGATGGAAGTTATTTAGAATAAAGCTGAATATCACTCTCCTAGACAGAAACGTTTTAATAAAATGAGCCTCAAAAGTAAATTAAAGCTCACAAAAGAATCTGAAATTTTTAGCCCTCTCTTTAGTTATAAAAGTATATCACCTGATAATCAATTATATAAGGGAAAAAACGAAGCTTTACCTATTTTAAGTTTGAAGTCGAATTAATTTTTATCGTAGGATTAAAGTTAAAAATTCCCCTGATTATGTAGTGATAAAAAAGCAGAATGGCCTTTTGATTAACATATCAAGCATATTTCATCACTTGCAAAGAAAAACCAAAAAACAACAAGGGAAAGAGTCTATGATTTTAATTAACGTGTGAAGACTTCAAGTTTGAATTAAAGTTTCAGATAAAGCACCGATTTCTTATAGAGTATCTTAAGATTGAATGAAGATAATCTACATTTAACAACTGAATAAAGACATATTAATTAATAATTCAACTTATAAGACTTATTTAAGTAGAATAGTTTATATGATAATAAAACTAAATTAAAACTCTATTTTGTAGTTAGCTGGTCTCGCTCTTCTTAATCCATTTGATGCAATTCATGCTTTTTAGAAGCTAGATATTTAGATAAAAATATAGCTATTTAGATCAGAAATTAACTTTCCTTGTAACATAAGTAGTTGAAAATGCTTGAGAGAATTATCTCAACTTCAATTTCACGATATTTGGTTACAAACAAACTTTTGCTGACCACGAATTACAAACTATTTAAAGGTAGTTTAATTTAATTTCTTTCCTATTCTTCAATTAACTTCTTTAAAATATAATCGTTAGTAAGGCCTTTTTCTCATTATTAGATCGCAAATTCAAACTTGGTTTTAATTTTTAAACCTGCAGAAAGCGTAATCTCTTTAGAATATTCCAATATTCCCAAGTAGAATATACTTTAAAGTATTTAGCACATATCTTCAGCATCTATTTTTTCAAAATTATCTTTAGAACTAGACTCTTACTATTAAAATCATTTGTACTACTCTCTTACTATCATTTTCTAAAAGCTCTTTGCTTCTGTTGAATGGTCAGAAATGTGTATATATCTACTTGGAGTTTTAGTAGTGACTATCTCACTATACTCCCCTTATTTTCATTTGGAAGGATATCTTAATTATCAGACAAGTTTTCTTATCATTCAAGTATGCTATCCTTATTATCATTTATGCTTCTATCAATGAAAGATTCTTAGCTTTGATTATCCTCTTCCTAAATTTGAATAATTATTTAATCTTAATCATTTTATATTTTGAAGTTTGGCTCGAATTGTTCAGAACTTTCCAGCATTAAGGTTGTTTATTCTTACTGAATTTCTTATAGTTTTCGTTTCTTATAACTCTTTCCTAGAAAATGTTGAATATCTTAAGTACTTGGGGAATTTGAGTTTAAACTAGCCTTATTGACGATCTTTTTCAAAGTAAGTCTACAATTGTTTCCTTAGGATGAGATTCCACTTGAATAGCTCTTTTGAAATTATTAATCTTGGAAATTTTCGACATTATAGATTAAATAATTACAATGTAAGATATTTTAACTTAAGCAGCTTACTATTTAATTATTAAATAAACTGTATCCATGCTAAGAGCTTACTACTATTTAGTTTAGAAACTACCCAACTAAGTAATAACTATGCATGGCTTTAAAAATAAGAAACCAATTTTATATATTTTACATTGAGTAGCATCTAGTAGCTTAAGTTTCGCCAAGCAATGATAATATGTAACGAGTTATTTTATCCTTTCATTATTATTAGAGCTAAACATTGTATTAATGAACATATTTCACTTTGAAATTTAATTTTTCATGCATGTTAATTCGCTTAATACTGCAAGCTGTATAAGATTTTAAATAATTATATATAAATTTATCTAGTTTCTATCTATTAAAGAATATGATGCTATTATATTAAGAAAATTTGAATGAAAAGGGACTTTAGTTTAATAGCTAAAAGATGACAGAAAATCATAATTATAATTGCAACATTCTAGCATGCTTTATATTTAAATATCTTAAAGATAAGTTAGATTAACTAACTTTTTGAATATAAGTTTTGAATGTTAAATTCGAATGCTATTTTTACATATTTCATTACCTTATTATTCCCCTTTTAATATACTACTATTTTACTACCCATTTTACTACTATTCTCTTTTTATAGTTTTAGATTTAACTAGTTTTCTTGATTGAAATCAATAAAATTAGCTATCATCGTAGGTATTAACTATCTTTACTGTTTGTGCATTCAACCATTTTCAAAACATCTACAAAAATATGCTTATCTTTTTTCCTGCTTCGGCTATTTCCAGGTTTATTACAGTTTCTCTTTTAAACTTATCTACCATCCTTTAAAGTTTTAATTATAGTAAATTTATATAGTTATATAGTAATAGCTATTTACTTTATTTAGATACTTATTTGAAATGCTACTTGATAGATCCTATTGCTCTATGATCAAAATTAATTTAGTTGAAATTATTTGTTCTTTTACATTTATTCTATTATCCTTATATTCTATTATGACATAGCTACTCTAATGCTTTTTGTATTCAATTTTTTTTCATTATACTATGTTAAAAAATAATCCAAAAATGAATAAATTTGGAAATGTATAATCAGTTTTGCTTTGAAGAAAAGGAATACTCTAGTGTCTTATTATGAAAGTTAGCATTTCTAAAGTAAATAATGAAGTGTGTAGAGATAGAAAGAGAGACTATATAGAATACAAGTAGATGAAGTTTATGAAGCTGTTAAACTTAATGTAATGAGAAATTAAATTGTTCAGAGTAAGTAAAGGAGTACTAAAGTAATGCCGTAGAAAAGATTCAAATATGCACTATCATAGTCATGCTCATCGTACTTTGCATTCCAATAATTTGGATAGTAAACCTACAAGGTGCAACTATCTGCATTTTGAATAGATGGGTAGTTCTTGAAGAGTTCTTCTTAAACTACTAAATTCCAGATATCATCTATGTCATCTTGTTTTTTGAAATTCTCCTCCCAACAATCAGTATCTCTTCTTTTCATGCTATGACATATTTATTAATCTTTTCTATAAACCTTTTTAAAAGCCTCTATATAATCTAAAGCAACTTTGGAACCTGAAGATGCAGAACAATAGGATTGATACTAGTTAGTAAATTTAGCGCATCTACATTCTCCTTTCCAAATTAAGTTTTCACTATTAGTCAAAGTACAATCTATATCTGCTCCACATTTTACTAAATCTGAGTTATAAGGAGTTGTACACATAGCTTCTTCAGTTGAAAACTATTCACATGTAAATGAACTACATATATAGTCTATCTTGGAGCTATCGCACGTTCCTTAATATTTCTAATTTTTCTAAAAGCTGAAATATTCTCTGCAAGTCTAGTTTCTACATACACCATAGTTTACACATTAGAAATCATTTTCGCATTAAGTTATTTCCGTTATATCGATTTATCTTGCACATTTATATTACTATTGGTAAAATATGCAAGCTAAACCAATATCACATGTTGGATCAGTTGGTCCTTCACAAACTTCTCCAAGAGATTTTCCTTTGCATTTCCCCTTATGACATGTTAAACCTGAGATACATTCCTCGGATTCTTCGCATTTAAATCCAGGATAAAGTGTATATTTTTCGTCCTCATCCTCTTCATTTTAGCATTTCGAAGATTATTTATTATTGACTTCTGGGCAGTAATCATCTTCAACTTCACATAGGTGAATATCATAGTGGTCAGAATTTGTATCGTAGGCTATACATTCCCTATTTGTCCATTAATGGGCTTTTCCAGTTTCAGATGTATTATAGCAAGAAAAGGAAGAACATTCTAAGCTCCAATCTTCTGGATAATGTGGAGTATTAGATGTGATATAATAGTCTTAATAGAGAACTTATAATGTGCAAGTGTCAGAAGTTTATATCTATAATAAAAATGGCTTACTCCTGGATAATCTTAATACTCTTGCTTAGTTAATTTGTAAGCATATATATTGTCAATGTTTGTCTTCTCGTGAAACTAATGAACCCAACAATCAGGATTTCTCCTTGCGTGAGTATGGCATTTTCCTTAATCTATTAGTACTTTTAAAGCTGCTTTTATATAGTTTAATGCCTGTTAAGATCCAGTAAATGCTGTACAGTAAGCTGTTCCATTATTACCGCAAGCACATGTAGTTTATTACGAAAATCCATCACTGTTATATACTAAGCAATCAGAATCATAGGCACATTCTCTGTTGTTATATGAAAAGGTATTTATGCATTTTGCATTTGAACCTTCTTCTACACAACTCATTGAAGAGCAAACTTCATCTGTAAACGGAGCTTAGCATTTTCCTATCCATTTAAAATCTTTAGGCTTGCTAAACATTTATTCGCAAATACCTCCTCTGCATACTGCACTGTTAACACATTACCAATCATTTTCACAAGTGGCTTAATCAACTGTGCTTATTTAACTTAAGCATTTATATACACTATCTTATTTTCTGCAAGCAAAACCAACATCACAAGTAAAATCTTCTGGTCCCTTACATTATTCATCCACATATTTACCCTTACATTATTAATCCACACACTTAACATCATCAATACATTAATCATCGCTTTTACAAGTCATTCCAGGGTAATTTTTTGTATTTGAGGTAATAGCAACACAACTTCCACTATTTCCTGCAATATTGCATTCATTCTGCTCTTAGCATTGATTATAAACCCATTTATCATCAGTATCGAAATACTTTGCACATTCTTATGCGCCAAGTTTATGTTGGTCATCTGAGCATGAATGGTAATGACATGTCAACTATGGAAAACTTTTAACTTAAATATTTTGCTATTTAACTTTCCAATAGCTTGGGAATGCCACTTACACTGTGCAGCTCTCAGCTAATGTCAAAGCAGGATAATATTTCCATTCGAAATATTTCTACCAGTAGCTAACTAATTAATCTAATTGAACTTATTGCATTGAATATTACCAACATAATATATCATACCTTGCCTAAGTATGACATTTTCCCTGATCTAAATCTTCAATTAATGAAAGAGATTAAATATATGATTCTGTTACTTAGTCACCTGTATGAAGTCCACAGTATGTGTTTGCATCTTTGAAATCGCATTTCAAAGGAGTATAATAAATATTTTAATTATCGTTTGTGCTTCTGCAATACCATTCGCTATCTGATCTTAGAGGTAAATCACTTTACTAGTCTACTAGACTTACATAGTCATCTACACATTAAGAATTATTTTCTGAAGGTTCACACGTGAAATGTGCACAAGCACTTTCTTATTTATCTTTGCAGACAGTATTTATTATAGTGGTATCTGGTTAAGAAAACTGTTTATAGCATTTTCCATTTCTACAAACAGCATTATTAACACACATACTATCATCATAACAAGGACGATTCTCACTTGACTCAGCTGTGATTTAACTCTAGCATGAATATACGTCCATTACTTCAGTTTCAATGCAAGCTAATCCTACATCACATTCACTAGTTTTAGTACAGCTTTCTCCTTCCTTTTTGCCAATACATTTAAAACTATGACATAGCCCAGTAACACAATCTTTATGTCCCCTGCAGAACATTCCTGGATAAGAAATTGTCTATTAATTATACTCAATTTATTTGCAATAATAGTCAGTACCAAAAACTTGCCCATCATTAATTGGACAGTAATAGCCTTCCTTGCAAGCTTAAATATTAACTAAGCCTGTTTAATTGTCAGAGGTAGCGCATTTGTCTTGCTCTAAAGTAGCACACTAAAAAGAGTTGCAACTTGGTGATTGATCTAGATATTATTTCGCTTCATATAACCCATAGTAGTTTTGCGTCACGAATAGTGTGCTGTCATCTATTTTGTCAGCATCAATTCCATAGTTCGCTGTTGGTAGGAATTCATATAGTAAGGAACCAGCATATGTTTTTAAAGTTATTGAGTCAAAGAATTATTAAAGGCAATTATATCTGAATCTACCTAATGTATTACATTTTCCGCTAGTGTCTTAAAGCTTAGGAATAATATAATTAACCCAAGTATCATGAAAATCAGTTGGTTATTTTTCTAATAATGTAACTTCGCAATATTATTAATCTTATGTGGAGACTGGACATCCGCAATTTGCATTGCCTCCTCCAACTAATGGGCAATTAGTTTGATCAGTACATTATGCTGGAGGATTATTTTAAGAATCAACAGGACTCTAGCATTTGTACTCTCCTTCAATTCCAGTATTTACACAATTCATAGAATTACAAGCCCATGAAAAATCCTTTATAACAAAAGTATTTTCAAAGCTTTTATGCTACTGACAAAGCTAAGTATTACCAACCGAGAAAAGCTTGACACATTTCGATCCATCACATGTAAGATGATTTTAGCATTGCCACATTTCTGTACATGCTTCACTTTCCTTAGCTTAAACAGCACAAGTTTTTAAATTACTATCACAGAAAAGTCCTGGATCACATTAAGAGTGATCAGTGCATGCCTCTCCAACTAAAGATCCTTTACAAATATTTTTTTCGCATTTGCTTGTAATGCACTACTCATTTGATTGGCATGCTTCACCAGGCCAGTATTAGCTTTAAACACAAGTACCTACATCATTATCAACTTTACATTGCTCATTTTCCTTGCATAATTTCGTGCTATAAACTACGCTCTGTCCCGATGTCTAGCTTTACAAGCAAATTCCTTCTTTTAATGTTTAGTCATTTTTCCAGATATCACATGAATAGACGCACAATGCCAACAGGCATAAAGCATAAAGATTCTTCACTAAAGACATTTTTAAATTATCAAAAAATATGAAATTCATTGGTAAAAGTATAAGACTTAACTCTCTAATATGACTATTACATTCTGTTCCTTTATATTCCTTGCCTTTTATACATTCAAGAAGTAAACTAGAAAATATATTTACCAAGACAGCTAAAATTTATTATTTAGACCATTACATAGAATTAAGTTAAATTACTCAAGTATACATACTGTATCTTAATAGTTTTCCAGCCTAAAGCCTTTCTTAATGTTATATGAAATAAATATATAAAATAATTAAACTTATATCTTTTAATGGCTAATCCATCGCTATTTATCCTTTAGTAACTTAAGTTTATTTCTGAATCATTTAAATTTAATTCTGGCTTATTTACTAAGTCAATAGTTTATAGTTACATCTTTTCATTTGATAATTAATTAGAATTATCATTAATGTCTAATCTTTAGACTGTCTTTTGATTTATTTGCTTCATAAACTTAACTGTGGATCAAGGGTAATTAAATCTATCTAATCTAGCAAAGTTATGGAAATTAAAGTTATCTTTACATAACTTTGTTTAGGCCTTCCACTCCACCTAGCTAATTTCCCTTCTAACTATATTCCCTAAAGCTATTTTACTCTAATAATGTTGCTTTATTATTAACTTAATAAGGAAGAAAAAAATTGAAGTTTTTTAATTACTCAGTTAGTAAAAGCATTAATTAGTTAATTTTAAATTTTAATTAAATTCAGACTAACTATATGCTAATAATGAGACTGACTATATTAACTAATACTCAGTTATTTAATAAGAGTAAATTTAGATAGAACAACTAATAAGGAGGGAATTATTACCTAGAATAATACATTTATTATGCTTCTTTTATACACCAAACAGATAAATTTTAAGTTATCATAACCAAGAAATTATTTACTCATTATGCGAAGATTTTATGCTTACTCTATTAACTGACTAAGATTATCGAAAAAGCATAATTAATACCATTAAGATGTCAAACTAAAGCTCTATATACCATATGTTAAGCAATTATCTTGGAGTTCTTCTTATATTTTTATTTAAAGCATAACAAATGAGTAGCTTATACTCATAACTAGCATTATAAGTTGATAAATCACAGAGAGTGTATATTGCATATATTCAAAAGCTCCTTAAAGTTTAGAAACAGACTATCCTTCAATTTGATACCTTTGGGTATATTTGAGGTATTCTTAAGATGATAGGATTAAATTAAAAATGAAATGATACTAAATAAGCTTGGGGAAAATTTTGTGATGTATATGTTTATTCCAACTAATAACCTTCATAGTTCTAGTTTATCAGATTGTAGATGAAAGTTATGACAATGAATTGATTGAAAGAAGTGACTGGGACTATTAATTATTCATATAGAAGCCTTAGAAGGAATATATATTTGATGATGAAAGGTATTTATCCAACCAAGAATTTATTAATCAGTATGCTATACACAATAGCATTAAGAATTAAAATAGGTTTAAGCTATTACATAGCAACTCCCCGAATAAGAGCATCTAATGCGTTCCAAATATTTGGGGAATGGAAGAAAAAATCTTATGAGGATCTGGTAACTTTACTGTTTGTAATAAGCCATTTCCTAGAATATCATGAGGCAGAAATAAGTAAACTATTGAAGTAAATTGCAAGAACGATACAGCTCTTACGTATCTAGGCGTATAACCAAGTAAAGAAGAATTGGGATAGTTAGAGTGAAAATGGAATTTAATAGAAGGAACAAATATATTTTCAATGAAAAACAAGGAATATGCGTTTGCAAAATGTTCAAAAGATAAAACCTGGGATACTATCTACCAACTGATAGAAAAGCCTACTGATAATTTGCGTCGAGGTTATAGAGAAATCGACTTTTTCATACTATCAGTTGATTGTATGTCAAGAATGTCGTTTTACCGTGATATGTAGCAAACAATTGATTTTATGAATAGTTTAAATTCTGAAGATTTTGCTGTGTATGATATGGTGTTCCATAATGCAATGGGAACAAACACTCTTAATAATATAAAGCCAATGTTTACTAAAGAAATTAATGATATTTGCGTTAGAATTGAAAGAGTGGAAACAGAATTATAAAGCGACAGCTTACTTCACTAGTTGTAAGATTAAGGATGAGCTACATTAGTAGGAACTGATTTTTGCAGACAGTCAAGTATAGCTAATGCCTTAGGTAATAAGCCTCCAGCTACGCATATTATTAATTCGTATTTTTGCTAGTCAATGGGAATTGGGGAATGGTAAATGGAAGATGACACAAAATGTCTTTCAGGTCTAAAAGCTCACGATCATTTGCTAAAGATGCTACTACAATTTTAGCAGATGTATGAAGGATATAGCAAGTTTGCATTTGTCCATACTAGTGTAATGCACGATCCACACAAATAGAATATAATATTCTTAGATCCAAGTGCAAAGGAATTCTTGCAAAAGTTCTTGAACAAAGATAGAAACTAAGTTTTTATACTAATGGCGGATCATGGAAGTAGAGCTGGAACAAATTGATTAAGAGGTGGCTTTAAATATGAGTAAAAATTGCCATCTTTGTTTATGATTCTTTCAACGAAACTACTGAAATAAATTCCTAATAGTTTGGATATATTAGCTCACAATCAGTATAGACTAAATAGTAAACTAGACATATATGGAACGATTTAACATATCATGCAGATGCCATTTCAAAGAGCTATATAACATTGAGCACCAGTAAAGGAATATGTTTCACTGTTAGGTTAAAAGATTCCAGATTCAATAAATTGTGACGATGCTAGTATTGATGTATGGAACTGTGTCTGCTATTAGTTTAAGGAGCTGGATAAGAATTTGGACTATATTTAAGAATGGGCTAAAATAATAACTACTTACTTTAACTAGGCTGTTAGTAGAAAGGATAAAAAGAACTTGCTTTGCTAGTAGTTAGAACTGTAGAACATCTAGTCCGTTTCGTATTTACATCAGAGTGAATTTAGCTCCGTCTATAAATTTCTATTTAACTACTAATAAAACGTTACAATAGAGCTAACCGCTAACTATATATAATCTTCAAGATTCCCTTGCTTGGTTAGGTATAGAAAAGGGAAAAATAGGAATTTGATATTGAAGGAATATTTCGATTTTGATGGAAATAAGTTAGAAGAGTAGTAAGTAAACAAAAGTATTGAATGGGTTCTACTACAACGATAAACTGAAAGGCTAGATATTTATGCTGGTCTATGTGAAGAGCTATGCAATGTAAATAAAGTAGAAGCAATTTCATGTAAATGCCACCCTTGGAATAAAATTCATGAAGATCGATGAAATCCATTCAGAATGCTATACACAATACATTAAGACTCTGCTTCTTAATCCTGCTAACAAGTATGCTACCAGAAAGGACTTGGCTGTGACGACTATAGCTTTTCTGCCTTTTAGAAATGCGAGCTTTTTTAATGTGGATAATGCAATTAAGTGAACAGCACCCATAATTTATGGACAATACTTCCAGCAATAGAAAAAGATTAATGTTATGTCTCACAGTATTAGCCATAGACTACATGTAGCAGTTACATAAAGAACAGCAAAATTAAGAGATTCTGTCCATGCAAATCTACAAGTAAAGTATAGTAAACATTTTAAAAATCTTATATCTAATTCATCAGAAAATAAGCTAATTAACCATAATTAGATTTATAGATTCATTCAAAATCTTCAAATTCTCAATTTCAGTTCAATTAAAAAACTTTATCATTTTAAGCCAAAAGTAATTAAAAGACTCTTAGGTTAAAATATAAACTTTAATACGATAATTAATATTTCTTAATACCAAACCATATTAAATACCAGATTAAGGAAGAGCTTAATGTTTGGAGAGTTTGAAACGTTAGCAAAACTATAATTTAAAATGATCGAGTAGAGGGAATATAATTATATCTCCATCTCTTCCCCACAAGTGTAATGAATCTAAGCCATTAATTTAAGAGAGGTATAAAAAGCCTATTATCTAACTACTAAAAGTAGCATTTTATTTTCTTATTTAAAATACTTAGCTTAAAAATAAGCAAGTTTAGCTAAATAAAAACATAAAATATTAGTAGTCTACTATCAAACATTAAGTTAGTGTATAATGTTCAAGTTATATAGTAAATAATTACTGTTATTTATTTGAGAATGACTAAAGATAAAGTACGTAAATTTGATATAAACCCTATAAAATAAAATTTAAATACGTGGATAGAAGTTAATTAATATAGTTCCAAGAAAATTCATTTTAAGGTACAAAAGAGATATAAATTTGAGTATGTATTCCATATTTTTAGTTATTAATAATATGGATAACAAAAGGAGGTAAAAAAGGGCGTAAATCTCAGCTTAAACTAAAGAGAGTATTAGATAACTTAGATGTGCAAACCAGTTTAAATAGGCAAGCTAGTCCCTCTTTAAGGTTTAGATGAAATAGGCTGAATAGATGTCTACAGCCCCTTTATAAAGCAAAGCCTTAATTAACTTCAAAGTACATTATTATACTTGGTCAGATGAAAAAATAATTCTTGTTGGCAATAAATCTTATCTTGGAAACTGAAATATTCAGCATGGGGTCAGATTGTAGTATAATGGCGAAGGATGGTGGTCTACGAAACTATTTTTGTGCAAACCAGAAATCTTTGAGTATAAATTTGTATGCCAGAGTCAAAACGGATCTAGATGGGAAGATGGTGATAATAGGATTTTTGACTAAGAAGTCTAGCCCAGCAAATTGTTAAAAGATACGAAGGTTTATGATTTATTTCAAAAGTGGAGTCATATTAATTAAGGAAAGTAGGATGATAATTTATCGCCCTTAAAGAAGAAAATTCTAGTTATTGACACAAGTTCTTTGAAGTCTAATGTCTCAACTTAATGTTCCGAACACCAACTTAGCTCAGCGAGTGCTTAGATGTCGGGTCAGAAAACCATACCCTTAGAATGGAATTTAGAAATTGTAAAGCGGAGTAGTTTGAAAGAAAAGTTCGAATAAGATAAGCTAGAATAATTTATGCATTACTCAAGATAGGATATTCTATATTTGGAGCTTGAGAGCCAGTTTTAATTCAAAAAGCAAAATTCTATAGAATAATGAGGTTAAGAGTCTATCACCAAAAATCATATTTACACGTTTTGTTTATATTCTTTAAATTTTAGAGGCTAAATCTATTTTCATCCTTCTCAGCAGTATTTATATTAAACTCTTTACCTGCTTCTAGTAATGTTGTAGATAAGTTAAGAAAGAAAATTCTTATAGGAGAGAGTATGAAGCTTACTATACTTCAAGCAGCAGGTTTATAAAAAATTAGCTTAACCAGCTTAGATTTTGAAATATTGAAAGTGTTCAAATCGAAAAGATTGAAGTAGGAGTTGAATATTTCAAACTTAAAATGGTAATAAAATCTACGGTGGCTTCAATCATATTACTTAGCTCATTTCTAGCCGTTCATTAGAATTAACACCACAATCTACTTCTTTTTCATTAAATTCCAACCATCTAAATACTCTTAAAAGACTATAAGTCTAATTAAATAATCCAACAGCCAGATTTCTTAATTTTCAATAATTTAGTTTATTAAGGTGATTAATATAAGGAAAGGAGTATTAAACTGATAATACCTATAATATAATGAAGGTTCTAGAAAGGGATAGTTAGAAGAATTATATAAATGGGTATAAATAATTTAACTATAAAACAGCATTTAGCGTTTATTTATTCTATTAGTCTGCTTATATTGAGTAGTATTGCTTTAGTAATCTTAGCTCTTTTATTAAGTACATAAAGGGATATCAATAGATCTATATAACTTTTAAGATAGTTAGCGGAGCTTGATATTAGAAGTATAAATATATCTTGGCAGAGCTAGGATTAGGTAGGGAGTGGTATTAAAAGAATCTATTAGAAATAAGATCTAATTAGAGATTAAATTGATTGATTTTCTTACTTTAATTTGAAAAAGGAAAAGAAGTTCCTTTAAATTAAGATTGGAGCATAAAAATTAATAATTTGATAAGTTTAAAGTATTTTAACTCTTTAAATTGAAAGAGATAAATGTTGATCTTGATATTTATAATAAGTTATAAATATTATTGTTCATTGAAAATATAGATAAGAGTTAAGGGAGAATTGATTATAAAAGTTATATTATAATTAATTTTTTCGTATTTTAGAACTTAATTACGTAATAATTTCTAATAGAAAAGTTATATGTAGTTTGATAATACGTAAGCTAGTGTACTCTAATACTATCTTCTTAATTTAATTATATATGCACTTATTTAGCTACCGAAAACATGAAGTAACTTATTAAGAGGTGATTTGCAAATTTGAATCTTCGGACTGATTTAAGAAACTAAAGTTTAGGTTTCTTCAATGATGTTTTAAAATATAAGGATATGAAGTTATGTTCTTACAATAGATTTATATTATTAAATAAATAAATCAACTATTAGCCTTCTAGAAGTCTAAAATTTCAACATCTCGGATATCAAAGTCCTTTAGGTTATACTGAACGTAAGATTGATCTTAGCTTTTCTAAAACTTAAGCACGATACATTCATCAATCTCATTCTTCATTTTATTCTACCTGAAAATTCTTTTATCCTCTGCTTTGTGCCACTCATTAGCTTTGCGTGTTTCTATAAGTTAAAGAGTTACAGTAAGGAACATCATCGATTAAATGTGAAATCCCTACCTTAAAAAGGATAAGAATATGCTCTATGCCTATGAAAATTGCCCATTTTGTTTCAGTTGAATAATCACTAAAAGTTTCACGAGTCCAAACTATCATGCCTATGTTTGTTATAATGGCTAAGAAAGAAAGCAACTCAAAAATTTCATTTCAAACGCCTATATAAAACATTACCTATATCACAAGCTCCTTTTGGAAATGGTCTTTGACTTAAATAAATCAACTTAAACGCATCAACTTTAATCTCTAAAAAGTTGAAAAAGCAAGCAAGAATTGGAGCAAGAGGGAAAGCAGCACAAAATAGCACTATATAGCCAAATTGAATGGCCATTTCTAGGTAATCTTCTAAAGGGGATGAATAAGGATCAAGGGCATATTCCTAGTCATACTGCTACAATGTCTAATGCTTCTGCTCGTTTTGTTTTCTTATTTTAAGCTTATAATGCAAATATGGAAGGCCTAGTTCAATCAGGTTTAAACTGAGGTTAGTAATAAAGATAATAGACATTTAGATGAAAAGGTCATAAAAGCAGTCATTTTCTACACAACCTTCAAAGTTTTTCTTCATAAAGGCTATATAGAAAAGAGAAACATAGGAATTCACAAACTGGAACATAAAAAGCTTAGTGGCAAGGGAATCTTAAAATTAAGTCTCAGTTTCGTGGTTTTCCCATTCAGTTAATTTCTACGCACATATTCTGTAAATAAAGTTAAGCACATTTATAGTCAAGGCATTCAAAAATGCACAAAAATAGGGACCCCAAGTGCTTCCTTATTCTTATAATGTATATCGGTAGATAAAAATAGCTATTACTGCTACTATAGCTAATATTACAAAAAGTAATAGCACAGAAAAGCTGATAGTAATATGCCAACTTCTCGTCTTTTCCGAAAATATTTTTTTCAGTTTTTATGAGATTGGATCATAAACTATATCGCCGTAAAATTCAGGTCTTTGCTACTCAGCTTCATCATATCCTACCATGCCCCATTTTAGGTTTAATTATGATTATTGTCTATTCCAATATTAGTTGAAAAAGGTAACCCAAATACATACAAGAACTGGAAATGTAACAGAGAGGACTCCAAGAGGATCATCAATTTCATCATAAGTTTTTCCAAAGCCTTTCTCGTGAATTATGCTCCAAACAACTATTATAAAGCCAACTATTCCAGGGATTAGAAGCCAATATGTGTAAAACTATAGCCAAGAAAAATACAAAGCAATTCTTTCCCCTAAATAACTTCTGATCTTGTTCAAATTCTACTTCTTTCCTAATCTAGCTTTGACCCAATTTTTTTTAAGTCACTATAATTAATCTTAGTCATGTAGAATGAATTCATCTACCAATATTCCTTGATTTTTTAGTTCAGCGAAATCAAAAAACTAGTTTAAAATATTTTTGGTTAACCTTATCCTGTCAATAGGTCTTAAGATAGAAGCATCTTATTAATCAATTACTACTTCTCCCATTATGTCATATCTATTCAAAAGTTAATCAATCTTGTTATCGGTATCCGTATCGAAGGTAATATAAGGAGGAACTTTTTACCATTTTTCAGTGAAAGTTTCTGCATTGAACTTCATCTAGAATTTATATTCATCAACATCTGCCTAGATTTTCAGATTATAATCTGATGCTTGGATGAAGCAGAATATATTCTAGTCGTCGCTCGATCTCAAAAGTTCAACCTTAAATTTCAAAGTATTTTGCAAGCACTCAATGACTTATGAAATAACATGAACTTTATACTCAAAATAGCACAATTAAGATGACTATTAACTTTTAGTCTATTTACTCACGAAATCCTCAAAATTCTATACAAATGGCTTTGTAATAGAAGCTTTGAGAAATTCCATATTGAACAGATGCAAGAATAGTTTTTAAGCCTCTTGGGACTCAATTTCCTAGTCAGTAGTGCTTTCTTAATTCTCCAAAAGATTTGGAAAGACGAGAACGTAATTGAAGGACTGCTACTTTTACATTATAAGTTAGTAGCCTTTAGTATCCGTTTTATACAATCTCTATATGGCTTTGAAGTGATTTTGTAACACTATAAAACGAATCTAATAATAAAAATAAACTAGCTTGAACAATTAAATTTAAATATATTTACACTTGCTAAGAAAGTATTCAAAATGTGAGAGTACTTTTAGATTTTGATAGTACTAGAGAGTCTTAAACACTTAATATACTGAATATGTTGAATAAAGCATAAAATTACAAGTTTAATTGTCACTTCTAAAGATAATCATTACAATGCTGTATTGCTTCTGTAATATATTCATCATTCTAGTTTTTTTCCTTTATATAGTCTAAAGCGAACTACATCATTTATTTGAAGTTTGGACTGTTTTTTTCTGGTATTATTTTTTTCTTACTTTGAACATAAATAGGAGAAGCAAAAGAATGTACTATTACTTATCAGGAGTAAATATAAGTCTCCAGTTCTTCGTTTATTATCTTGAGTTATGCTGCGTAGGATTAAATCACTTCCTACGTTTCCCTAAAGTCCTAAACTTTTTGTAGTAGCTATGATTGAAAAGCTTCTTTGATACGATTTTAAAACTCTTCATGCTCCTCAACTAATTCTTAATATTTTTAATCCTTATTGTTAAGTTAATTTTCAAGATCTTTGATTCTTTAACTCTAGTTTTTATTTATAGAGTTGCACTAATTGAGTGCTTAATCAAGTTTTTTTTACAGCTAGTCAATCTTTTAATCCTTAGTTTCTATTTATTATGTTATTTGCTCCTAAAAATTTTTGCTCTCTAAAGTTGAATTCTTTAGTTACTCTTAGAGTTATAAATTCATTTTCTCCATATTTTGAAATTCTTAAATTCTAGTATTTAGCTAATCTTACAGTAGCTAGTTTTGCTGCTATAATCCTTAAATTTATTCTCTAAGTTACTGCTCTCTTTCTTCGTTTTATTGATCTATTATTTATTTCTGATTTATCTGTTAACTCTCGGTTTCTTTTTGCTACTAAGAGACTGCACTCTCGTTTAGAGCGTTTTCTTTCTTTGATTCTTCTTAAAGTTTTTACTAAAGTACTAAAACTTCATCTTCTAGTTCTCTTACTCGATTTTAAAGAATTTATTTATTCTATTTAATCTCTAAGTTCTCCTCTTGAAAAGGTTCCAATTGACTTATGTTTTATTACTCAGATTCAGATGAAACTATTTCTATGCTTGGAAGTATAAGCTATTTGATTTCTTTAAAAGGATTAAGATCCACTTGGTAGACTTTTATGAGCTTGATACCTTCAACTCACTTATCTCTTATAGATTTATCAGGAGCTTCTATATCAAAGTTCCTTGCGTTCTGAGAAGTGAGTATAGTGAAGCATAGATCTTAATCGTTCTTCTTCATATCTGGAATTTTCTTAGGGTTCTTACAAGAAAAAGTATCATTCCCTTTGATTACTTCCATTATTTTCGTCAAATCAATCTATTATTTACTTGTAGGACCGTTTGCTTTTGGCTTCCTTCAATATATATTAGTTAAGTCACTTCAGAAATATCTTTAGTTAAGCTTTCCATTCTTATAAGATCACTTGGACAATAACGAGCCTTTTGTCAGGAATTTAGCAGCTCGATGCCAGGTATCAAGCCTACAGGTAGTTTTCAGCAGCTCAGCATATTTAGCTTGTAGATCAGAGTATTCTTGTGTAGCAATTTCCTATAATTAAGCAAATGCTTCTTTTGCATTCATTGTATTTACTAAGAAAAACTTAGATCATAAAGATAAAATTTACTATTTAACACTTTTGGGGGAATAAAATGGATAAATATACTTCATTAGTAACTACTAGTTAAGATACTTTTCTTTATCATTAAATGCTCTAGTACTTTATCAACGCTATCTGTTTTTATATGTATTGCCTTTGCTTCTTTGAGTTATCTTTACTGTATTTATCTTAATCGATTTTAATCTGGCTATCTGTTTATTAATTAAGAAAACTTACTAAAGCATCTGTATCAATCTTTTCTCTATTTAATTAGCTATTAAGACTTCTCTCTTTCTTATAGATATATTAGCTTATATTATACCATTTTAAAACTCTTATTTCATACTATAAGTGGATTGTCAAACTTTAGTCATTTATGACTTCAACTTATGCTAATTAACTATTTATTGTTATATAGAAAATCTATCTATTATCACTAAGACATTGTGGCCGAGTGGTCTAAGGTGCTAGCTTTAGGTGCTAGTCTTTCAGGGTGTGGGTTCGAATCCCGTTGCTATTCTTTTTAGACTAGAAATATAATAAAAATTAATTTAAAAGTATACAGATATACTTATAACTAAAAAGCCTTCAAATATTGTTAATAGCATATACTTAAGTTAATCCTATCAGTATTATTCCTATCTACAATATCCAGAATATATTACCCTTCATTATCCTTTAGTGAACGAAGGTGTTTTAACTTCTCTAGCTAGACTATAAAAAGGCATAATACTGATGAACTAAGTTATACCTTAATCTTATAACTAGTAAAAGACTAAAATCAATGGAACTAGAATTTTCACTTACTCTGCTTGTGTTTAGATATCCTTATTTCTTTTATAAATAGGCTTCGTATCTATTATCTTAAACTCTTAAATAGGGAAACTAGATAAAAGCATCAATAAACAAGCTGATGAGTATTTATATAAGCAGTATCACAAAAGAGTACTAAAAAGCAAAAGAAGGTACTCTCATTAAGTTGAGACTAGAAGGTTGAGCAGGCATATAAAATAAGGGCTTTACTTAGGAATATCGTATGCCTCATATCTTTTAAATTAAAATAAAGGATAAATTTTATCGTTAGAATGATGGAACGAGAACACGCAATATTTTTATTATCTTTGCTTAAAGGTTATAACTATACCTAAAACAGGTTCTTGATGGACAGAGAAAATATTCTTACTATTATTGGTCACCTTAAGTTTGGGTAAGTAAAATTCTTACAAAAGATTAAATAGATGATCTTGCAAGATAGCATGAATATGAAGAATAGCGAACTATCTGAAAAGTATGGAATCCCTATTGCGATCATATCTGATATTATATAGAAATCTGAACCCATCAGTATCACATAAAATGACCTGGATTAAAATAAATTCAGCTACTCTAACAATGAAAAGGGAAAGAAGCTAAAGTCTGCGTAGAATGGAGTGGTTTAATATATAAAAGTAGATTAAGAAAATGATTAAATAGTGTAATAAAGTAGTATATTTCATGTCCTAGATCTAGAGTAATAAAATGATTAAAATAATGAAACTGAGATTATAACAGAAATATAGTAGTAAAATGAAATTCCTACTGTTGCATCCAAAACTCCTTAGAATAATTAAGAAAGAGAAAATACTGGAGAATAATTTACAAATAATTAGACTCAGGTAGAATAGCAGACTAATGCAATAAAAAAATCTAAAAGAGGGAGAAAAAAAGCAACTAGTTTTATAAATAAAAACTTGTAGATAACAACAAAAGCTAACAAATTAAAGATATTCTATGAATACAATCAATAAGGAGATTTCAAATGCAAGCAATGTAATTAAATATTCACAGAGGATAATTTACCTGGATAAAAAATTAAGCAGCTTTTATATAATCATATTCACAGAACTCATGCAATGGATACAGCTTGTATTTAATGTAGAACAATACTCAAGAGTTAATTATTACTTCAGAAGCATATAAATTAGTTCCACAGAGAAAAAGAAATAAAAGGGGAGCTTGACTTACTGTAATAATATGATTTATATTAATTGACTTTCCTACTTGCTTAATCTACTTTAAAACTTTATTATTCTGTTGAAACCTTAAAATAAATTACACTTAGCTTTATTTTACAAGCTAGCACTAATATTCTCCAGTATTCATACAGAAAAAATTTATTTTAACAGTAAGTGATAAAAAATAAAACCTAATAACTAATAATCAATAGTATGGTAAATAAAATAAAGTAAGGTTGTATCAAAATCTGCTATAGATGCTTAATTTAATTTTGATATTCTTTTGATAATTCTTGTGGTAATATTTAACTGATAATTTGGATATTATTAGCAAATATTATATATAATACTTCCTTTTTCTACCAATAGGTTACTATTAGCCATATTTTACGTATCAAATTAAGTGTTAAAAGATAAATATTTAAAATGGAGTAAGATTAATAATTAAAAGTTAGTGGGAACTAAATTTTGGAAAATCTGATTATATCTCCAATTCTTTGGATGATTACTAGTTGAAATCAAAATTTTGAATAAAATGCATCTGAGGATTATATGTGTTTGATTGGGGCTTGAAGTACACGATATGGAGTATATATTCAATACTCATGGTGATCCCTGTTTGCAGAAATGAATCAGCAGAAAATCCCCATTATTTCCTTCAAGAGGCCGTTTAAAGAAAGCAGCACAGCGAGAGCTTAACTGTCCTCAAACATTAAAAGTTAATAGTAGAATGTAGTACAAATTTAAGAGTATAAAATAAGAAGAAGTTTTGATATTACGATTTTTAAGTTTATGTTCATTTTTTTCCAAGTTCAACAGCAAGACGTTTAGATTCTACTGATGCTTCTTCTATTCCTCCAACCATATAGAATGCAGCTTCTGGCATATCATCTCCTTAGCCTGCAAGAAGTCCTGCAAATCCATTGATAGTATCTTCTAAGTTAACAAATTTTCCGGCTTTTCCACTGAAAATTTCAGCTACAGTGAAAGGTTGAGATAAGAATCTCTGAATTTTTCTAGCTCTACCAACAACCAATTTATCTTCTTCACTTAGTTCATCCATACCCAAAATAGCAATAATATCTTGAAGTGATTTATAATCTTATAAAAGCTTTTAGACCCCTCTAGCAGTAGTGTAGTGCTTTTCACCTACGATTGCGGGATCTAGCATACGTGATGTCGAATCTAGTGGATCCACTGCAGGATAAATTCCTAATTCGGTTAACGCACGTGATAATACAGTTGTAGCATCTAAGTGAGCAAAAGTGGTTGCAGGTGCTGGATCTGTCAAGTCATCAGCAGGGACATAAACTGCCTAGACAGATGTAATGGAACCCTTTTTAGTGGTTGTAATTCTTTCTTACAAAGCTCCTAAATCAGTTGCTAATGTAGGTTGATATCCTACAGCACTAGGAATACGACCTAGTAAGGCCGAAACTTCTGAGCATGCTTAAGTAAATCTGAAAATGTTATCAATAAAGAGCAACACATCCTAACCTTCCTCATCGCGGAAATATTCTGCGACTGTGAGGCCAGTTAAAGCGACACGAGCTCTAGCGCCTGGTGGCTCATTCATTTATCCATATACAAGAGCTGCCTTTGATCCTTCCTTACCGATTTTTATGACACCAGATTCTATCATTTCCATGTATAAATCATTTCCTTCACGAGTTCTTTCTCCTACACCAGCAAAAACAGAGTAGCCACCATGAGCTTTTGCAACGTTGTTAATAAGCTCCATAATTAGTACAGTCTTTCCGACACCAGCACCCCCGAAAAGTCCGACTTTTCCTCCTTTAGCATAAGGAGCCAATAGATCAACAACTTTAATTCCAGTAACCAAAAGATCAGATCCACCTCCTTATTCCAAAAAGCTTGGTGCCTCCTTATGAATTGCACTTCTTCTTGTAGTGTTAATTGGGCCTCTCTCATCAATTGGTTCACCAATTACATTCATGATTCTTCCTAATGTTTCAGGTCCAACAGGAACTGTAATCGAATCACCTGAATCCTTAACTCTTTATCCTCTAACAAGACCATCAGTTCCATCCAAAGCAATACATCTAACATTAGAATCACCTAAATGTTGTGCTACTTCTAACACAAGTCTATGTTCATGATCAAGTACTTCCAATGCATTCAAAATAGGTGGTATGTTTTAGTCAAAATGTACATCTACTACTGCTCCGATTACTTATGATATATGTCCAATATTCTCACCAAATTTACGTGTGATTTATCTTAGACACAACATTTTTAATCTAAAAAAAAAATTTACTTAAATACTGTTTTTCACGAGAAGTAAACAGCGTTTTAAATCATATTCACCTAAATCAACTAAAGTACCAGATATCATTATTCTAGCTGTGTTTTGCCTTGACAAATAAACCCCAAAACTTGAAATGCTTCGTTGTATTTATCCAGATTAAAATTGCAAAACGACTTTGAGATTTAAATCTTCAGTTGAAAAGCCTACGCAACAAAATCAATTAGTAAGCTAATAAGTAAAACGATTATTATTAGGGGTATTAAAAACCTATAAAAATGTATGCTGAATCTTATTTTATAACTCTCTCTCTATTTTACACTTGCAAAAATTTTCCTTTTCATATAATTTTTTTGTCTTTTCTGCATAATAAAAATTGATTTTAATTATTTACTTTTTGATAAAAATCAATTTTATATCTTATTTTTCATACTATTACTAGATTTTTAATATAGATAATACTAATTCAATGTGGTTAGTGCATTTTAACTCAATATCTTTTAATAACTTATAGTCTATTTTTCAGATTTAAGCTATTATAAGCTTAAATCTTCTTCTATGGCCAGATTTAGACTATCCACTGCCATTATTTACCTTTCTTCTGCTATAGTTAGAAATGATTTTGATTAATGCTTTATGAGCATAATAGTTTAATTTAATTTAATCTTCTGACTAAATAGAAGTCTAAAAGTACTTTACTAATTTACTCCATCTAAGTAAAGACTAAGTTAGATTACTAGCTACTTTGACTTAAGTTTCTTCTTGTTTCTCTATAGTTCTAACTTTTTATACCTTTTAACTCTAAAGTATCATCATAAAGATCCTCTCATTACTCTATTTGCAGAAGTCTGTTGTGCTTTAATTTAAATTAGTTTCTGAGTTCCCTTTACATTAAATTTGGATTAAATATGCAGGAATAATTTTCTAGTTAGTATCTCTTTCTTTAAGTAGAAATCAACAATTATCAATCAGTTGATTCTACTATACAAGATGACAGACTATGACAATTCTTATTTTTACTTAATAGAAGCTAAGATTTTAGAAGAAACTATATACAAAGCATAAGACTTAGCCACATTTAAAAAGGGTAAGCTTATCATTTAAGAATGATAATCATATTTATAGTTTCAAAAATTTGATCTAATACTGCATAAATAATAAAAGCAATTGAGGGATCTACCAATTTCCTGTATCAGCCAAATTTAGTTTAACCTCAAAGTCTAAAAATTTACTTTATTTTTCTTACCTCTATGACATGAAAATAGCTTATAGTATGAAAACTACTTCTATAAAGTGATTTAGAAGCTGAAAGCATATTTAAATAGAACTAGTTTAAATCTTATTAGCTATATTAAATGCTTATACTCATTAACTCTTAGCTTTAACCAATTATTAGATCTTCTAGATTATACTTAGTTCGTATGCAAAGGTTGCTTTTATATTAGTAGACATAGTTAGATAATCATACTATTTTAAAATTAATTTAAATAAAGGAAAGTAAAATTATATTCCTAATAATCAGTCTCGCTATTATAGAAGTAAAACAGCAGTCATAATTACAATAGTATAGAAGCAATGGAAGAGTTACTAATAAAAGCTCTGGATCAAATAATAAAAGCGAGGCAATTGCTTTTTAAGCTAAATTTTAGTAAAAAAGTTTTATTAATTTAATCAAAACGGAAATGAAATATGCATATTAATAAAATAGTCTATTCAGCTTCAATATTAATAGATTAATAACTCACCATTTAAAATAATTCTCTTTAGTATCTAATATCTATCCTTCAAACTAAAAGGAAGGTATTAATTAATAACTGCAGAGTAAGGAGCTACTATATGTAAGAAAGGATTAGAAACAGTGTTTCTGAGATACTTAAAGGAACATTATATAAGTAAAAGGCTAGTAGTAAAATGACTTGTGGATATTGATATAGTGTTTTCCTATCTGGGAGAGATAAGATATATGATATGAAATTAGAGTTGAAATAAATTTTGTTTAAAATGGAAAATCAAAGCATTTGTGAAAAGTGTGATAATCTTACTTAAGAAATAGAGAAATTAAAAGATTAATTAAGACAAAAGAAGAAAAAGTATTAAACTGAACTGCAAGCTCATGAAGCTTTGTATTAAGATTTTAAGCTATAACTTGATAATTAGAATGAACTGAAGAAGGAAATTGAAAGTCTATAATTAAGACTGTCAAACTCTGAATAAAATGATTAAGAAAAAATTAGGCAGTTACAGAAGGAAAATGAGAGACTTAAGAAAATTAATGAAGATAGGTAAACTGAAATTAATAGTAGAGACTCAGCTTTAGATAAAGGCTAAATACTTATTAGAAAACTAAACGAAGAGTGTGAAACCGCAGCTAAGAAGCTAGAAAAATCTGAAAAATAAATAGGAAAATTAAAAAAAGAGATGAGGAAGAGTGAGAAACAGTTTACAGCACAAGTAAAGTAAATGGAAAGCTTTGATAACTTAAAAAGAACAGAGGAGAGACTAAGAGTGGAGAATTAGAAACTTAAAGAGGAATTATAAGAAAATTGTAGGGAAAATATAAAGGGTCCAAGGGAGTAACAGTAATAGATTGTATCGTTAATGGAAGAAAAAGCTTAATTAAATTAAGTTCTGAATGATCTCAGCTAAAAAATGATTGAAATTGAAAAAGAAAACTTAATGAAGGATGAAACTTTTGAGATTTAAAAATAGAAAAATCAGGAACTCCAGAAGGAACTAGAAAAAGCGTAAATAGATTTGTAAAAGTCTATTTAAGAACTTAAGCAAAGAGAAAAAGAAATGGATCTGGAAGTGCTGCATATAAAAAGATAAACAGAAAACGTTATGCGAAGCTTTACTACATAAGCAAGCATTTCTAATGAAGCTTCTTAAATTATCGTTAATAGTTAATCACCAATAAGAGGAAAGACTAAAACAAAACATAACGATAAGAAATCATCAGATTCAGTAATAGACGAAAGATCTCCATGCAACAATGATTTAAGACAAGAAAATATCGAATTAATTTTACAGGAAGTACTTAAAAGAGAAAGCTCAATGCTGAGAGATTTAGATATTTTATCTTAAGAAGAAGGAAGATTCTTATAAAGTAAATTAGACAAAATCTAAATATTACCTCTCAAAATGCGGCCTGAGCTAGAGAGATGGATAATGTATACAAATGAATTGGAATCTTAACTAGGATCATATGTCAGTCATATACAACAGCTATAGGAAGTAATTCAAGACTTCGCATAGTTAATGCAAGAGAAATAACAAGTCATTGAAGATCAAAGGCTCTCACATTAGGAATAATTTAACTAACTTAAATTGACTATAACAGAGTTGCGCAATGAAATAGAAGACAGAGAAAAGCTTATTACTAAGGATATTTTTCCAGAGTGCGAAAAAATAGCAAATATAAGTCTTTAGTCTGCTTAAAAGCAAATATACATATACTAGTAGTAGATAGCAAACCTTAGAGCTTAAGTTTCCTAATTTCAGTAAGAAAATGATTAATTACGGTAATCACTTAAATTTTGCAATGATGAAGCTAAAAATTAAAAATAAGAAGTGCTGAGAGTGAAAAATGATTTATGGCATATAGAACGAACTTTAGAAATCTAAAATGAAGAGTTGAATAAAAAGAAAGAAAACGATAATGTAACTTTTAAGCTTAATGACATTATCCAAGAGATAAACAGATTAAAATAAAAGTAAATAGAAGCTCAAACTTATCAATGCTAAGTGGAAGACTTGAATTAAGAGAAGTAAAAATGAGATGTAGAAAGAAGAGATTTAGTAGACCAACTTAAACTTGTCAAAAACATCACTGGAGTAGAAGGAAATAATTTTCAGTCTTAACTTGAAGCTGAAAATATTAAACTTAAAAGGAAAATAGAAGATCTTAGCAAAGAGATTAAAACGAAGGAATTAGAATTTCGTTCATCCTATTAAAAGGTAAATAAGGGGAAAGAAAAAGAAATAAAGTCATTAAAGGAAGTAGAGTAAGTAAAGTAAACTTATATTCATGAAATAGAAAGTCTGAAATAGCTTTTAGAAGACAAATAAGATGAAATAGATTAATTAATGAAAGTTAAAGATAAAATAGCTAGAGAATTGTAATCTTATAAAGAGAACTAAGAGCTAAATTTGCATAAAAAAGGCGAAGGTTAAGAAGATAATTATCTTAATGTTAATAGACTAAGATAAGAAAATATGATATTGGAAAAATAAAATCTTGAGCTTAGATAGAGTTTGGAAATATTTAGAAAAGATCAAAGAGATAGTTTAAAAAACGAATTTTTAAATTAGACTCCTGAAAATAATTAGACAACTGATATTAATTCTTTACATAAAGAACTACTATAAAGTCAAAATGAAATGATTACTCTGAAGAATCAGGTGCAAAAGCTTCAGATGGAAAAAAAATCCAAATAAGATGAAATTAGACATCTACAAGCAATAGTCGAAGCAGAAAAAGAGAAATATAAAGAATAATTAAGGATTGAATAGGAAAAAATTAAACTAATAGCACTAGAATTTCAAAAAAAGGATAAAGCTCTTAATAAAGAGTCAAAAGCATTGGAAAAGAATCTATAAGAAATAAAAAATAAGAAGCATGCAGATAAAAAGAGTTATAAGAAGAGGATAAGAGAATTTGAACAAATCTTTAGATTTTTGGAAGACAAAGTTAATCAAACACTTAATATTAAGCATATATTAGAGGAATAATAAGGAGTAAAGGATGAAGATGTAATATAATAGCTTGCTAATAAAAACTAATCACTAAAAGAGTGAATATAACTGATGTACAGCAAGCTAGAAACTATAAAACATAAATTTGCCTAATAGTTAATAAGGGAGAAATATACTTATTAGAAAATACTCTCATTATTCACTTAGAATAGTTCATAGGATATCTAAGTGGATAAATTGTAGTAATAGTTATAAACTGAAGATATGGAAGATTTATGTCAGGATTTGATTAAAATTTTATAAGAAAAACTTGAAATTCAGTAGACAAACTTTTAGACACAAATAAAGAAGAACGTACAAAACTTTATAGGCTTATAAGAGACATTATAGCTTGTAGTTAATAAAGTAGACATGCTCATCTTAAATGCTAGGTAAACTTAAAGACAACAAGTAGAGAAAGACATAGTTCTAAAAATGTTAACCGCAATTTAAAGTTTTATCTTAAACTACATGCAAGACTTTATAGCTCAAATCCAAAAATTCAAAAATGTAGATTTGTTACACGAAAATAATTCAATTTTTATGGAAAATTCTAGAAATCAGTCTTAAATAGAAGCAGATTAGTTCATGGAAACGATCGAAAATCTTCATAATGAAGTATTGTGACATAGTAAGCTGTTATTTTATTAATTTATTCTTATTACTATAATGTTGTGTAATCGAATGACTTTTCAAATTTATAAATCAGTTTTCCAACTTCTAGTCATTACTAAGAAAGCTTAAATTGTTCCTAGTTTTAATAAAGAATAGCCTTATCCTTATAAGGTTTATTACATAAGGCTATTTAAAGATAGCTCTTTGTATAATAAATAAAAAAAAAGAATTTTCCTTTCTTGTGATTCTTTTAAATACATCAATTCGAAAATTTTAATTATAAAACCTCAATTTTTGATGGAATAAATACTAAAAGAAATATACATTACGCTTTAAGTAAATGAAGGTAAAACTAAGGAGTGATTGGACTAATATTATTTTTATACTTTTTTACTTATTAAAAAGATTCATTAAGAGGGTCTAGTTAACGATAGACTTGTGAGAAATGGTTAATATTATTTAATAAGCTCTGTAGTTTGTTCTATTATCTTTATATATGGGAATAGTTAACCTAGAAGATTATATCAAAAATGTAGCATAGTTATTTGAAAGTAGACTCAATAAAATAATGTAATATCTTAGTAATTTAGAGGAATTTTTTAAATATGATTTTTAACTGAAAAAACTCGAAGTTAGATAATAACTTAATAGATGAGAATTATATTTTAATCCCTTTGAAAACGACAAATGGAAAATAAAGTGGACTATATCCTTCATACTACTATAATGATTCTCTAAATTTAAATTTAGCTTTTTAATAGTTAAACCTTCGCTCACATTTTTACTTATATTAGATATCGCCATAATAAAGATATCTTAGAGTGTTTAGATAAGATCTGTAGTGGTACTTTTTATCCTTTGGTTTATTAATTTTAAAATAAAAAGTAGAGTTATCAAGCTTGAACTCTCCTTTGTCACTACTAAGTGCATTCCACATCTCCTTCTTTAGCGCTCTATTTAGACAACTAAACCAACTGTTATTTTTGTTTTTCCTCGTTATCTAGAACTTTTCTAGGTTTTTTATACTGTAAACTATTAAAACTTACAGAGATGATAAGTGTATTATATTAATGATCCCATGATAAATTTTGAGGATCTAACGCTATTCCTTCTCTTGTTAAATCAGGAATATCGAAAACCTTGAAGTACTTTTTATTAGTAGTTCTAACCACTATCTTTTACTTTTCCATATCAACTTGGACATCATACGTATTCTTAGGATAGGGTAAGTTTCTAATTCTTCATTGGAATACTTTAGCGTTATCTTTCCTAATAAAAATAGGCCTTTATGAAAATAATTACGTTTGTTGCGCTTGGAATCATCAAATCATTCTCAGGATTAAACATCATAGGCTGTTCACCTATTTCATATTCCCATTTTCCCTATCCAATTTCTACAGACTTTTTGATTTTTCTTAGCAGCAACTCATGGGTAACTAGATCAAACTCTTCTGAAATTTCTGTTCCATCAGGATATGTAGAGTGAATTCTTCGTCTTCCACCAGTAATCATTGAATTCCTCACAGGCTGTCCTTTCTCCACCATTATTTACAAAAACTAAAAAGAACAAAATTTTGATTATTATTATAGTGTTCCAGTGATCTTCTAAATAGTTTCTAGAACCTTAAAACAATTTTCAATTTCTACACCTTTAAAGAGAGTTGCTATGTTAAACAATTAATCTTTAGAGTGATAACTCTTAGAAAGGTAAATTTCCCCCTCTTTACTATTTTTAATTAAGCTTTCCAAGTTACAGAATTAGCTCTTAATAATCAAGACCATTGTTAACTGAAAGATACTTCCCATCCAAATTCTGAATCACTGCCATATTGATATTAGATAGATATACTTCGAATTTTATAAGTAGCTGATATAAAGAAGCTGGTAAAATGCATATATACACTAGTAGATTATTTCTGTGATTACTTAAACTCCTTCAATCATTAATCTATTCCTTTAACTTCTATTTTATATGTTCTATGGAACATTTTGGTTAGGCTTGAATATTTTAGTTAAACGATACTTTATGATACTTAATTTTTGGTAATACCAGAATCATGCCATTAAACTGATTTAGATAAGCTGATATGAAAATTAAACATGATAAATCGAGATTTCAGATAGGTTTTTAACTAAAAAAACTAGATTTTTTTGTTATTTTAATAATTTTAAGTCAAAGAATGATAACATTATAATACTATGATAAGCATTCACTTTTAATTCAAAATTAAGGGGTAGTTTAGCATGATAGATCAAGTAATAGAAGATGAAAATGATGACTTAAAAGGAGTAAGTTGAAGTTACTCCATTGTTGTATTAATAGCGAAATAAATAGTATAACAAATAGATTGCATATTTTGTGTTTTTAAATCAAGGTAATTTCTTGTTTTCTCTCTCAGATGTCTAACTTTTAAGTTGTTTTGATCCACCTGAATTAAAATTTACCAGTTCCACCTTGATGTGATCCTGCACTCAACATGTGAGTTAGTATATCTTTCGTGTACTTTAATCGTTTGCTCATTTCTGGATTTGTACTTTCTAACGCTGAAGTGAGAGGATAAGTTTGTCTTTCACCTTTTTTATTCACATATGTGACTTATTTACTTTCACTTGATAAAATGATTTCAGTATGGTCTTAAAAGTTAACTTGTACTATTTTATTGGATAATCTGAACATGATTGCATGCTTAGTTCTCATTCATTTCTTTACATAGGTTAATTATCCATTACTAGATTAGCCTTCTTCTTTCAGTTAATTGGTCTCAGTCTGTAAGTATAAGTAGACTTACTTTATTTTCTCCTTCTAAATAGGATCGAAAATGCTAAAGTAAGGTAACTTTTTTCTGAAGTTCTTTAGGATAATCATTAAGAGTCTATGAACTTACAACATCTTGTCTATCGCTAGATCTACGTTCTATATAATCAAAGTTAATTCCATTGGGATCTACAATTATTTTGGTAGAGTCGTTGAAAAAGACTCCTGTAGCACCATTACTTAATAAATATCCAAGTCCATATTTACTTGAGTAATCAACCCATTTTTTTACCCATATCTCCTTCACACTATTCTATGCAGTTGAGCTGCTAGCAGCTTATTTAACAGTAGGCCTTGCTGATTTAATTTCTTAGTTTCTATTGGTTGTTGACTTCGGGTCATTTCTAGGAGTGATTTTATCATATTGCTCATTAATAGCACCTGAGGGTGTGTTAGGCTTATTTTGTTTTCTAGAAGACAATCGTTCAGTATTGTAAAGTTCTCCTTAGCTTCTTTTGGACTAGTTCTAAATTCCAGGCACAGTTTCTGCAAGTCTCTAAGAACCTTGCTTCTAGATTTGTTAGCTCTATGGCATGTATTATCTTAAAAAAGAAGATGGAGGAGGACAAGCTAAAGTACTTGAAGGCATAGCTTTTGGAATCATCCAACCTTAATGAAAAAATTCATGTTAAAGGATATCGTCTAGCGAGGGTCTTCGTGAAGGCTCTCCATTCAAAATTCTAGTAATAAGGCTTTTTGAAGCTTCTGAAACAGCTACGTGTTCAGGAAATGTGTATGCATTCATTCTTATCCTCCTATATGTAGTTTTTACATCTGAGGTTTCAAAAGGTGGTTTTCCTATTAAAAGAGTGTATATTATAACGCCTAAAGACCAAATATCAACCTCATAAGAATGTCCTGATTTTCCTTCAAGAATCTCAGGTGCAATATAGTTAGGAGTTCCGCAGATAGTTCTCTTTTTCTCTCCTTCAAATTCAAGCTTTGTAGCTAATCCAAAATCTCCTATTTTAATTTCCATTTTTTCGTTGAGGAATAAATTTCCTAGTTTAAGATCTCTGTGAATAACTCGATGCTAATGAAGATATTTCATTGCTGAGATGCACTATGAGATATAGCACTGAACTTCTATTTCAGTGAGTCTTTTTCTTCTTTTAAGCATTTCATTCATCGTTTGATTTGTACATAGCTCAAGGAGTATATATACATTCTCAGCATCTTCAAAGAAATGCTCAAAATCAACTATATGGTTGTTATGAAGTGATCTGTGAATCTTAATCTCAGACATTAATTTCTATTTAGCCCTTGACTTTGTCAAACTAGATTTAGCGATTATTTTGGCAGCTGAGATTTTGTTCGTTTCTATGTTAACAAATTCATAAACTCTGGCAAAGCCTCCTTTTCCAAGAAATCTTCCCTTCTGATATCTCTTCACTGAAATATCTCCATTAGCTTTAACAATTTTCTCTTCTACAATATTAGCTTATTCATATTCCTAAGAAGCGTGTCTTGCACTATTACGACTGGAAGTCATTTATAAACCAACTAATATTTAAGAAATTTTTTGATTAATTATCTATTTAAATACCAGCATGAATCACTGCTCATTCACTATCTCTTCATACTTCTTTATCACTACACCAGTCGTCACTATAATGATTATCTATATCCGCCTAAGTCACTATAGTTTTAAGTAGTTGAAGAGACAGAAGCAATGATGAGAAACATTAAGAGAAGAAGTGTTTGATGGAGTGAATTAATTGTTACATTTATTTAAAATTGAAATAAAAATAGGAAAAGTAATTAACTCTCTGTTAATCAAGCATCATTAAACATGCTCCTTTCTATTATACTCTTGTTAAGCCACTTTATTAATCCTTTATATCATATTCACTTGGCTTTGTGATATTAATCCTGCTACTATCTAGATAGAAAGAATACTGCCTTTTTAAATTTCCAAATATAGTTTCTTATCTAAGAATTTAGTTTCTAAGTTGCTATCAAAGGAGTAAAATTGAGGGATTTAATGATATTATAATCCTTAAAGTTTATTTCTGATTACTTATCTTTCGTACTTAAAAACTGTTTAAATGAATATGATTGTTAAATGGTTAGCTTTTTTGATATTTTCTATGCTAATTTGATTAAAAAGGTTATTTTTTATTGCTTAAATAAATAGAGAGTATGTTAGTTATTACCCTTAAGTTCCTTTTATAGAGTCAAATATTAGCTTTATAACCCATTAGACTTCCTTTTTTATTATCTTTTCTCTTTATAGGCATTGCTATTACCTGCCAACCTTAAATTGCTCTAAATAGTAATATTAGTTATGTTAGTAAAAAGTGGGAAATTATAATAAAAATAAATAATTAATGCCTATAATCCTTTTATTTTAGAAGCATAAGAAACATTATTCAAATATAAAAGATTTTGCTTCAATTATAAAGGCTATTAAGCCATTTATAGGCTTATAAGTTTCCTTTATATTAATTTAGTTTAAAATTATTAGAAATATAGTAAGCTATTAATATTACTGCTACTTTACTGCTTCCTTTATGTTATACTTATGCTCTTATTGAGTTTATCTTCAAGCTACTTCATTCTTTTATTAAATAATTGGAAGGTTATTCTCTTGATTTCTTGGAATAAACTTTAAGAGTTGAAAATGATAAATTACTCCTATGACAAATAAATCCTGATTTGCCTTTAGGAAACTGTATTAATATTTCGAGACTCTCAGTTACCCTCGTTATTTTATATTTCTAGGCTGATTTATATAAATGCAAGAAAGAAAAATCTGATCCACTAACTTCAAAGTAAGACTCGCTTATCTCCTATACTATTCACATATAACTGCCAGGCTTGCACTTATAATAGCTATAAATCAATTATTTAGCTTTTTTCAAATGCTATAATACTTTCAAAACGCCTTCTAATAACTAAGGCTCAACTTCTCTTATCAATTAAATTAACCTTTTACTACTACTTCACACATTCTTAACACATCTTAACTTTTTCAAGACTAACTGCAAAACAGAGAGATTAAAGGAAATTTGAACTAAGAAAAGCTACTAGAAAAACTTAAAATAGTAGTAAGAGAAGCAATTTCCTAGTTTTCTATAAGTAGCCTTAAATAGCATATTAAGCATTTAATTCAATCTACTTTATTAAGGAATGAACTGAAGCCTTAGTTTTATTTGCCTTATGCTATATGAATGATAAGAAAAAGCTTCTAGATTTATATATCAAAACCTTAGGAAATTTATGTCTTTTTTAGAGATTATTACTAGCACTCCAAGTATACTTATTAATTACTGCTCAAAAACATAATTAATAAGGATGGTAACAAATTGGTTAAAGAAATGTAGAAGTCAAAATATAGAAATCTTGTTTCGTATGCTAAGATTTTGAGAGTTTAGCTATATCATCGAAAATAAACGGAAGAATGTTAACTCTTAGTATGAGAGCTAAAGAATGTATTTAAAAGGTAAGACTCAAGAGAAAGTGAAGGATAGAAATAAATAACTCCTTTAACTCTTTTATTGTATTTCTAATCTTCAAAGCAAACTAAAGCTTCATATTTAGCATTTTGCATTTAGATTATAGAAAGTAAATTCCATAGAACAAAGAACTTAGTAGTAAGATTTAAAAAGCTTCTTTAATACTTAATTATATTATCAAAGATGAATTAAGAATATAGGCCTATCTATTATCGCTAGTATTATATAAAACCTAAATTTCTCTAGTAGAAAGAATTAAAAGTATCATGCAACTCAAGTCCTAAAGCTAGTTCTTAAGGAAAGACTAAGAGCTTTACATTAGGGATATTAGATTTGGGAAAGGTGAAATTATTAGGAGGTGGAAATTAAAATAATAAGCAGTAATAGACTTAAAGTGTGGTTGAGAAATAGCAGAATAAACAGATTCCAAGACTTACAACTCATAACTATCAGTTCTTTAGGAAAAACTAGAATAAAGTAATTAGTTATCACTTTTCTCAGCGTAAGTTTACATAATAAACTTTTAAAATTGAACCTTGTGATTAGACAGGATTTTTTATTCAACCATATGCTAGCACGAGCATCATTTCTGGTGGAATTTAGAATGGTAGAAGATGAACTATAATAGAAGGAGGCAGTACGATATATGAATACTAGATGCCGAGAAAACTGAGTTTTCATAGATTGATCAATAATGATCAGCATGTATTCTAGATAGGAGGCTGTAAGAATTTGTAGGCTATTAATCACTGTAGTGTGTACAATATTCGACAAAAAACATGAAAATAGATTAAAAAACTTCCTTGTGTCAACTCATAATCAGGAATTACACTAATCGACACCTAAATTTCAACATTTGGAGGTTATCCATATCGAAATCGCATCTTTGAATATAACATTGCATTGAATAGTTGAAGTGTAAATGAAATCAGACTTGCAGAACCATGCTGGAAGTTATCAGCAGCTGCTATATAAAATAAGAATGTGCTCCTATTTGACTGCTGCGATTTTCTTAAAAAAACAGTAATGTGAGACTAAAAGAAACTTATAGGCCATGGAAGTAAATTTCCTAGAAACTCTGGAGAAGTTTGATATTTGCCTAGAAGTATAAATGATATACTTTTTATGTTTGATCAAAGCGCAAGACTATTTTATTACGAACTATCAAGTGCAAAATGAATGATTATTAAAAACGTTTTAATAGACCCTAAAATCTAAAAGCAAAGCCCTACTTCTTAAGAACTAAACAAAGAGTAAGAAACAAGTGAAAACTAATAAGACAGCTAAGATCACGATATTTCTTATAATGAAGATGAACTAGAAGACTTAGATTACAACCTTGCAGATAGCCAAAACAATTTCTCGAATTTTTTAAATAAAAACTGATATCAGAAATTTTTAGTTTAGCTGCTTTATTTTAAAGACTACCATAAGCATTATATCTATTTCAATCTCCCTCAACTATTTCTTTTTAATCTGAAGTAAGTTAAGATGTTTAGTAAAACTTAGACATATTTGATAGAGATTAAAAATCATTAATCATATCTTATATTTAAATGAGCCAAGTACCATCAAACTCTTTCACATAAATAAATTAAATGCTATTTCATAAGATAAATTGATCTGTATCGATCAATTTATCCTTATCATATTCAACTATATATGATTCGTATTTCTAAGCACCAAGCAAATAATTTTTAGACATTAATTCTATATTTATAAGCTTGCTTAATATGCCATTGTATTATTTATAAATCAAAGACTAATTCGATAATTACTTTTGATTGTATAAGTATCAAGGAAAGCATTTTGGTCATTTAAATTAGTAAACATTCCCATATTCTATATACTTTCAAATGAGAAGAGTAGCTCTCTTTATAAGTAAGTACTATCTGCTTACTTTTAATATAGTTGCCTTATTTATTTATACATGCTATTATTAAAGTCTTATTAACATGATCTTATTAGATATCTTACGTAGCTACTAAGTTGAATGCTACTTAATTTAATAATAGTCTCAATATTAGAGCAAAATAGGCAATGAATAGCCAATTAAATATAATAACTAAAGCAGTTCCAGATTTAGCCTGAATAGAGTGATATTAGTATTAGTATAGCAAGCTACTGAAGGAGGTAAAATTAGTTTAAGGATGTAAATTAAAGTTATAATAGTTAAAGTAAAATGCTATTGGAAGATGAATATATGAAGAAACTATAGAAGCATTTTAAAATCACTTCTATAATCAGTGAAGCTTCTCATACTAATTTTATCAGCATGAAAAAGCCCCGAGCTTCTCAATTCTCTGTTTCTAAAGATGTTATTAGCTTGTGGGCGAATAGGTAGTTTCTGAAGACGTCTAATTATACAAATTTAAAGAATGGGAAGGTAAATGATGCGAAAGCGTAAATTAATACTAATATATTAAAGAATAAGAAAGGGAAGTGCATTTTAGAGAGTATCTAAACCATGAATAAGCAGGTAAGCTAGTAAAGCTTCAATAGAAAAGTAAGAGTTCTAACTTATGAAAAGCAGAAAGATAGTAAAAAAGCTAAAAAGAATAATAAATGTAAATCATCTACTATATCCCTAGTATCTTGGTTTTAGAGTCCTTTTCAATAATCTAATTCGCATCAAACTAAGTTTACCAACTTACATTTTTCAACTAACAACAGTCCTAATAAAACGAGATAAAATAGCATCAAAATACAAACTCCAAAGAAGATTAACTAATATAAAGATACTGATTATCACTCCAAAACACATGTAGGATAGAGTTTGTATACTCGAATTCCTTCTCTCACTTAATCTCAAAAAAATTCAATTTAGAGCTAGATAACTTAAGAGCAACCATCTCCAAGTGCAATTTAGCTTTCTACCTAAAAAGATCAGCAAGAAATATCCCTCATACCAAGTTAATTCTAGACAGTAAGTCCTTCTGTAAATTAAAGCTTTAAAAATGTACAAGCTAATTACTAATAAAGCTAACAGAAATCGTTTTACGATTAGAATTAATAAGGAAAAGAGTTTGATAAAATTAGGAAATAATGCAGCAGTAATTAGCAAAGAATGAGGAAGTTCAAAAAACAGAAAGTAAATGGACTAAAGAACGTAAACAAAATATTTACACAAATGTAGCGATAAATAGATACCTTTGATGAAGTGAATTAGATAGCCGAAGGGTATTTATTCAAGCAGAAGATAAAGAAAACGAAATAAGTAAGTTAATAATACAAGAAACTAATAAATGAAGGATATACTGGTTTTGATTATGATAGTTCTGAAGAAAAGGAACTTTCAATGCTAGAATACAACTTATAATTTTCCTTATTTTGTTTATTACTCACTCTTTTTGATAGAAGTCAGAATAAAAAGTTACATTATACAATTTTCAAATATTTAATTTCTTAAAAGACTAATTAATAACAAATTATACTATAATAGTGAAAGCCCTTTCATTTCCTTTTATTAATGGGACTAAATCTATAATTTTGGTTACTTTAATCCAGTTTTATTTTTAAATTTCAATAGAAAGTAACTATTAAGCTTACACTTTTTGAAAGTTAAGTCTAGTTTATTTAGCCTTATGAATAAACATTCTACTAAAGATTGCTTAACTTTAATAGTCAGAATACCCATTATTAATTAGGTTGAGCTATGAATTTGTGTATGAAAAACATACTATTCAATTTAATATTTTGTGCCATGCTTTACAGAAGCTAAATGTTTCAACTGCTAGCTTTCCCAGTTTCAAGTTTATTTAAAGAGCATACTTTACAGAATTATTTCTTACCAAAATTGTCTGACAGAAAGCTTCTTGTTATATGATAAAACTTAAAGAAGTTAAGGTAATTTAGGACTAAGAGTGAAATTGACAGAGGTAATTTAATTAGAAAATAGCAAGGAAATTTAATAGATTAGGTGCTATTTAAGAAGATAAGGAATATCTTATAGTTACTATTACAATCTCAATCAAAATAAATTGACCTCACTAACAAATTTTCCAAAGTTAGCCAATAGGATTTGCTAATAAAGCAAATTTTTCATTTAAAAACTAATAAATTTGAGTACTATAAATTAACATTAGGACATCAACTAGAAAAATACATTTAGATCCATTTCAACTATTTAGAAGTCATAATGATATGATCTTCTAATAATATATACGTCATTAGTGAAAAAATACTGAAGCTTTCTCACTTCTAAGAATTCTGTTTATTATACTTAACTATTAAAAGAGTAAAAATCAAAGTTACTTTAAACTGCCGAAGTTAGAAATTAAAGTGAAGACAATTAAAGTAAAACGGTTTGAAAATGAAACTGCAAAATAATGGTAATGATTGAGATATCATTTAGTTAAACTAGCATACACCTTTATTAATAGCATTCAAGAAGAGGTATGAAAGATAATTTATAGGAAGCAGAATTATAATAAGTCTATATTTAAAAATATTATTGCTTTGTTATACTTACTCAATTGAAAAGCTTCTTTTTATGACTTTATGATACTTTCATTACTCTAAAAACTATTATCTATCTTTTCCTGTATAGTATTGCATAAGCTAAGTAAATATGCCATCTTCTAACATCAACTTCTGATATATGACATAATTAACATAGAGTATTAATGAGAGCTATAGCCAAGTTAATATGATTACTATCACTTTCCTTATATAATCTAACGTAAGGAGAATGCACAAAATATATCTACCTAAATATATCCTTTTTGCCTGCTTTATAAGCCAGAGTTTACTTGTTTAGTATCTAGCTTGTAAATAGTATGGTTGATTACATATTTAAATAGAAACTTGCTAGTTGTATGTGTTAAAAGAAAATTGATTCATCTTTATATTACATACTAATATGGATACGGAAGAAACTAGTAGGAGAGAACTTAGACTTAAGTTCTGACTGGATTAGTAGAAGTTTCATAAGCAGCTGCTAAAAACGTTATAGCAAGATAGAGGATTCCAAAAAGTGACTCAGAAGCTATAGAAAGAGTTTAGGTTCAATCAAAACGAGGTCTAAAACTTCATGGAAAATGCAAATGATATTTACAAGCTTCCTGAAGAAAGGCAAATAAATTTCGAAAAGTAAGTTATAATGCAGAACTTTTACATGGGATGAGTTTTCTTTAGCCTTTGATATGTTTCTTATCTACTTGATATATACAGAAGAAAATCCTGATTAAGACCTAATAGAGTTCTATAACCAAGAAGTGGATAATTCACCTAGTCGAAACAATCAATAATAGAAGTAGAAATAATAGTAAAATGATTAAAAATCTAATTAACTCAAAAACTCAGACTATTAGATTCACGAAAGCTAAGTAGCTGATTAATCTGATTTTTAAGAAGAGGAAAGTTAGAAAAGTGATTTGGAACATGATGAAAAAGAATTGTAGAAGTCTCCATCATTATGGAAGCATTCGTCAAAAAAGTATATCAGCATTATAAATAGTAAAAATGACTCAGGCGAGGAATCTAACATTTTCTAGGATTCCTAACATGAAAACCAGATTTTTGAAGTTAAAGAACACTAATTACTGGAACACTAAAGGACGTAAGGAAAACAGCTTGCAGAGCCGCACTAAAAGTAAATCTAGCATTAACGAACATTAAATTAGAAACTAATGATAATTAAGGAAAAACAGCACATTATAGAGTCAATATTCTATAAGTATGACTCTTAGATGTAAGCTAAGGTTAGTCTCAATGATATACCAAAAATGCTGTAAGACCTAAATGCAAATTTTTAGTTTAGAGGCTGCTGGGATATTAAAGCATTTACTAAGAAACTAAAAAAGAAGCTAAAAGAAAGAAGGGTATTCGAAAAGAAGATTACTAAGTATTTAGAGAAGAAAGACACTACTATCAATATAGTTAAACCAATAACCTACTTCACTAAATCTAAAAAGTTTTTAAGCAGTTTTATTAAAGAACATTTGGATAACATCATTAGTAGCCAGTAAAACTTAAATGAATAGCCAAATAATTAGAATCAAGAAAATCCTGAAATTGAAACTCCAGATACTGAATGATCTAAGCAACCTATAATAAATCTCCAGTAGTTTAAAAAGATTTATAGTAAATATCTTCAAAATGACTAAGACTTAAACTTTAGTGATGATCAAGCGGAATTATAAAATGCTTAAACAGAACAATAACCAGAGAAGATATCTGAGGAAAAGAAGTTCCAAGTAAATTTGAAGAAGTTGTTTAAAAATGAAATCAAAAAGACTATTAAATCTTATTAGAGCTTATTAAGTAGCAATTCAAATCAAAACTTTTAAAATGGAATTTTTAAAGTTGTTTAGCAATTAAAGAGTGAACTTAAGGATTTTAATGAAGAGCAATTTGAGGAAAAGCAACTTAAATTAAATCAAATGAAAGGACTCAAGGAAATTTTTGATTTCTATGCCTGCTCTAAACTCTAAACCAAACAAAAAGGTACGTTCTAAGATTTTTCTGAGTAAAAGCATCTTTTAAGTCATGGTCAGTTCATTAAGTTTTGTTAGGACTTTGAAATTACAGGGAAAGGCGATTTATACAATGAGCAATAGAAGTAAGCAAAAAGAAGGTTATTAACACGCGAAGAAGTGATAAATGTTTTCAAAAAAAATTCCATATTTTAGAAAATTCTGTATTTTGATCTCTTTCTAAAGTCTTTATAAGATCTTGCTGATTTAGTTTATAAAGACCAGGCAGATGAATAAAAAACTGGCTATGAAAATAGTAAGCTACATAGCATCCTCACGCAATAACAGAAGTTTTCTAAACTTCTTTAAGAAATTCAGTGCCATGATGCTAACTAATTCCGTAAAAATTTGAAGGGATATAGACTTCCTTTCAATATAGATTCGAATTAAGAATCTCGTATACCTGATTATTGTCTAAGTAAGAAGTATAAGTTAAAGCCTTATAAAGAGAAATAACCTGAAATTGATGAATGGAAGTAGAAAAAACAGCAAATCAAGTAGCAGCAACTAAAAGATTAGGAAAAGGAAGAAATGAAAAGGAAGAAAAAGATCTATATGAAAGCGACCGGAAAGCTACTATTTGCAACCGCACTATAAGATGAAATTAATATGTAAACAACTAATGAGGAATGAAAGACTAAAAATAAGCAAAGCAAGATAAAAATACCAATGAATAAAATTCAACTCAAACCACTTACTACCATAGTCACTTTTAAAGGAATAAGCAAAATGAATTACGACAACTTCAAGGAAAAGAATGACAAACTAAACTTATAGTAGTTGATTTCATTTGATGAGGATGACGAGCTAGATAGATAATATCCTCTATAAGAAAGTAATAATTTTGAGCAGAAAAAGAAGACTATTCACTTCAAAGAAAGTCCTAGTCATAAATAAAAGAGTTAGAATTAGAGTAAATTTATAAAGGAAAGCAATATGAATCGCTCGTTTAAAAGTGAAACCCCAAAGAAAATATGAAAGAAATCATAAAATGATGGCTTTTAAAGCGAGAATAATAACAAAAAAGAAACACTCATAAGTACTAAGGAATCGTGAAAAAAACTCCAAGAAACTCCAAAACATAAAAATAAGAAAAATCAAGATTTTGAAAATACTCAAAGTTCATAATTTGGAGAGTTGAAATTTAAGAAGCCAAAGAATATCTTAACAAGTATATAGTCAATGGATCTACAAAAGCCTAAAAATTCTAATCAATTTTAGCAAAATGGAAACCTAACTGCAAGGAATGATTATACCATTAAGTTTAAAAAAGGTTAAGAAGAATTTTTCAAGAATTAAGGAAACGTCGAAATCACTAAAACGAAAGCCAATCAAAATTTTGCTACACCTAAGGCTGTTGGAAATAAGAAATTGCTTATTTAAAACAACGACTTCATTTCTAGTAAACAGCAAGATAAATTCTAAAATGCTTAGAGCACTAAAAATAAAAACTTTCATAGTGAGAATGATAAACGTTAATAAATTGTTAATTAAACTAAGAACAGAGCTGCTGAAATATAAAGCCTACAATAAAAATAATTTGCAAATCAAAATTTCTCCAAAGCTAAGGATTTCTAGTAGAAGAAGCTTTAAAAAATAAAGTGAAGAAATATTTTCGTTTAATTATATTTCATATAGTCTATATTAAACTATTTTAGTACAGTCTTTATATAACAATGTCAATATATTTATAAGGTGCATTATGAGTAGATTAAAGCTGAATATCATTTGTATAAATAAGATGTCTTTGCTATAAAAAATCTGTTAGAATAAAGAAAAGAGAGGCTATGACATAATTAAGTAACGTATATCATTCAAAAATATGGGAAATGATCACTCTTAGAATATCAAATAAAGTTTAACTTTTTGAAAATAGAGGGATTCTAATAGATGTTTATATTATCTAATTTAAAAGCCATATATATAAGATAAGGGGCTATTTAATTAATAACTATCAAATATTTTATTACATAATTTTCCATTTCAAAGAAAATACTTTACTATATACAGTGAGATATCTATATAACAATTTAGATACTTATCAGCATGCTAATTAAAACTATATGAATAAGATATATGAAATAGCAAATATTAGATTAAATTAATTATCATTAGAACCCCAATTAAATACAACTTCTCTATCTTCTGGACTATTTTATTGTAATGAAAATATTCTTAGATCTAGTTTTACCTTCTTTTTCCTATCTTAAATGGCTTTTTCATATTTAGCCTACTATTTTTCTAGTTGTTGAATGTTTTTTTGATATTCTTCAATGTAATTTTCTCAGTTTTCTAATTAGTTCGGGAGGAATTATAGCTTGAGTTCTATTTCAGGACATACTGATTATATCTTTTAGAGTATAATTTTACTTTCTATCTTCAAGCCATGCCATTTACTTGAGGGTTGTTCAGGAAGTTTAGAGATATCTAATTTCACACCTCCTATTTTCACATTCTAATTTAGATCTTTATTGTAAACAATAATTTCCATTCTCTTAAATTACTATCTTTCCCCAAAAAACTAAACAAAATGAAACCAGTTGGGAATTACGGCTTCTGAAAGCTTAGTTGTACTATTTTCTTCTAGAGGTTTGACTTTTATTACTACAAACGGTCGGGAATTGCAGCACGCACTAGTATTCGGAATACCATGAGCTTTCCTAATTTCAATATTAAGTAGACTCTGCTTTTAATACCAGGTAGGCTTTTTCTTTAGCTCCTTAACTTGCAATTCAGCTTGCTTTAAATGATGCTACACTTCTTATAATTTTTTTTATACCTGCTATAGATCTCTTTCTAACGGCTTTACGTTTTGAGTTGATTTAATCTCCTAAAATTGCTCATTTAGCTAAAATTTGAATATATTCAAGAACTACAGATCATTTGTCGGCAAATTACTCTTCATATGATTCTGAATCTACATTTGATCAGGATTTCTCCTTTTGCAACAAATAATTCCCATTGATTCAATTTTTAAACTTCAAATTGGCTATAATAAGTAAATTAAATTAGCTTTTAAGCTTAATTTATCAAATAAACCTTTAACTTACTCTACCCTTTTTACTTAAATCTATACTAGGCTAATGCTCCCCTTACTAAGTATTTCAATCCTTTCTTCCTTAAAGTTGTGAACTAAGCTATCAGCTATCAGCTATCAGCTATCTTCTACTTCTTATAAGCTAGAAATGTGTTATATGATACTTCTAGAAGATTTTAGCTTAATAAAATATGAAATCTTACAAATGTATAGCATTATTTCAGTCAGCAAAGTATAAAAATAAATCTATCTCTTCAATACTGATTTAGTATAATGACTCATATAATAAGCTTTATAGCTTGCTATATAGAAGTATATAGTATAAAATACTTAAGAGGGTTAGAAGATAGATTTTGGTGTGCATATTTAAATAAGCCTTATATAAGAAATCATAATCAAGCATTAAATAAAAACATATAGTATAAAAATAGGGCAAATAATTAAGGTTAAAGCTCATTCAGCTATTATAGTATCTTATTATGAAGTAAATAAGTAAAATAAGAGAATTATTAAATGCAGCTCTATAATATTAGATGGAGAGGTAGACAAACATCACCGGAATAATATAGAACGACAATGTATAACTCATAACAAAAAATAAGGTCAACAAACTTTCTCAAACTAAATTGGTAAAAAGCTCATAGAGCAAATGAAACTAATTAATAAGGATAATAGTAACAATTATTATTTACATCTTATTAGATATCAAAGCAGCTATAAAAAATTATCCTTTATATAAGAGATCAAAATATATTAAAAAATAAGATAGCTATATTTAAGATACAGATTATAAATAAACAATATTTCAGTCATTAGTCTATAAAATTAGGAAAATTTGTAATAATTATTAGACTAGCTAACCTTAAATAAGAGGAGGTTATTAATTATTAAAAGTTTCTTATAATGCATCAATAAGAATTAACAATGATTATTTGGAAAAATTATGATATTAGAACAATTTAAAGAAAATACTTTAAATAATGCTTCTTTTGCTAGACTTAAATAATGAGTTATTATGGACTTTCTCTTTAAGAAAAAGTTTTCTTTGGTAGCATTTCTAAATGATGAGATTGCAATCTCTAAGTTAAAATTATAAGTGTATGATTGTTATTGTTTTGCGATATAATGTATAACAATTAATAGTCTCTTGATTATTAAAATTATTATCTTTTACATTTATATTAAAAAATTTTATATCTAAGGTAGAAATTTTGCAATAAGTAAGCATATTGATACACTTAATTTGACGGATTTTTCTCAATAATGCTTAATTTATTTATTGTGACTAAAATTATTATGACTATTACTTTAAATCTCAAATAAGATGATTTTATTACTTTTCTGCCTTTTATTCAAAAATTTTTAGATTCAAAAAGGAATTTTGATTAATTTAATCTCTACTTATATTTGTTTTAATAAGGCATTATATCTTAATGATTATGCTTATACTCTACTTTCAAAATAGCTTAAAGAAACTAAAATACTTATTTAGAGTTTATTTTATTTGACTATTCTTAGTATTTTAGCTTAACCTCTCTATTCCTATATTATATATAGAAATTCTATCTAAGCTATCAAATGTTTTCAGTGCCTACCTTCATTTCTCTTCTTTCTCTTTACTTCTTTGCATTTCATAGGAGTTAGCTTTTAATTATATCCTATATGATTGATACTAAAATTCGAAGAGGAAAGAGTTAAATATCAAGATTATAACTCTCTTAAAGGGATAATCTATAGCAATTAATTTAAAGTCTTAATCCATATCTTATTAAGACTAATAAGAAGGCTAGTAAATTTTATAAGGTAAACAAGACTAAAAGTTGAAATAAAGACTGTAATACTTCACGTATCATTAAGCTATATAACAAGTACTATAATTAAAAAGACTTATGTATAAAACAGCTGTCTCTATAGTAATAATAATCACTGTTAATTATAGTTGGCTATGTGATGCTAATTATCTTTAAGTAATTATTAAACTGAAGTCCTTTCTTTAAGTTAGTAAATAAAGGAATGGCGAATTTAGAGGTATAAAGCAACTTGATAAAAAATTGATCGATTGGAGATATAAAAGTGAGTTGAAAATACGAAAGTGGATCTAAAGTGTGACTTATATGTATGAAATCAGACTAAATGATTAGATTAATAGAAGAAGCTTTAATTAGAAAAAAAGTGGTAAAATCAATATAAAGAGGATAAGCTTTTTAAAGTAACTAGCGACTTTAAAAGATTTTGAGATGTAAAATTTAAATTTTATAAGAGTAAGAAGCAACAGTGTATAGATATCTCTTATATTAACTAAATATACAGAATGTAGGTTGATTATTTAAAACTAAAAGCTAAATTATAAAGTAATATTCAAACTGAAGATTAAGTTATATTCATCTATTTGACTAAAGGAGGTTAATTTCTTTATATAGCAAACTTGCTATCTTTACTTAATATTTCTCTTTAAAATTACTTCAGTTGCTATCAACTTTAACCTTCAAATAAAAAGCATAAAGTAGAAGAGAAATTTGCTAAGAGCAAGTTTCATACATTATGTCAATAAAAGGACTTGATAATAAGGATTAATAGGTACTATGATATAAAGAGTCTAGGGCAATAATGATAGAATAGTGTAATACTTTGGTATATTAAAAGCTAAAATGATTTATAGAAATTGATATAAATGTAATTTGTTCTCATCTTAATTATTTACTAGGTTTTCCTTCTATAAGCTTAGAATGTGACTGCTTAAAATGAAACTTAACTCAACTAGCCTGAAAATGCAAATCAAACTGTTGACTAGTAGAATAAAACCGAGCAATAAGTAGATTAACCTTTGTAAACAAATAGTAGTCAATAGATTGAAAATGCTACTTAGGAGTCTTAATCAACAATCTAGTAGGATTATAATTTAAACTAGACAGGCCCTAGATGTGCTATCTGGTAGTGCTCTAGTTTTAACGAAGCTTGCATTATTTGAAATGAGAATGAAAATGTATAGGTTAGCAACTATCTTTTCAAGTCTGAAGATAGTTGCTTACTTCATAAGCTCAACCCTATAATTCTAGGTCCTCCTATACGAGTTGATCTAGCTATAAATGCCTCTGCTTAATATTAGAACTCTACTGAAGCATGGAAAGAAGCTCTATTCAACTCTTGCAATTATGAAAGTAAAGAGTAGTTTTAGAAGCATATGTAGTGTGATAGTTACTGTGAAGATAAGCAAGTTTAAGTAGTAAAGACAACCAACCTTCTTAAATAAAGCGTGTAAATGACAACCAATTAAACTTACAGAACTTGCAACTATTAAGCTGTCAAAGAAAAGACTGGACATTCACATAATAAAGAGAAAGCATGGAAGAAATGTACTAATCATTCAGAGTGTATATCTGGTATATGCTCATGTGTTCCTTCAGAAAATGGAGAATCAAAATGTACAACAAGTCCATTTGATTAAATATACGAAGATTATTGGAATCATATTTGCTAACCGATATCATAAGAAGATTATTTACTGAAAGCTTGTGAATTTAAGATGCAAGTTGAATGAGCTCATATGTTAGTAGCTTTGAATTCAGTAAAAGGTCAAACTTCACTCTCTTGCTTGCAGCACTTCAGTGATTTCGAAGCTCTAAGCACAATTTACACTGATAAAGCACTTCATTAAAAAGAAGCTTCATCTATGATATTTATCATTGTTATCATATCAATTTTGGTCATTGTGTGCATAGGTGCAGCAATTTGCACTAAAATAGATCAGAAAGACGTTAATAACGATTATTAGATAATGAAAGACTCAAAATGAAGATGATTTACAACATTTAAGCTTTTTAATCTTAATCACACTCAATATCTTTCCATATCCTTTTACTCTATTTACTCTTATCTATATCTTAATAGGAAACTGTATTATCCTTTTATTTCTCCTGCTTAGTGCATATCTAATCTTTAAAGGTGAAGCTTAGACTTACCATTTCTTAGTCTGAAGGATTAAAAAGAGCGGAAGAATAGGAGATAAAGGAGTATATATGTATAACATGCTAAGCTATTTCTACTCTACTAAGGTAAAATCATGCTTAATAGTAGTTAAGTAAAAGGCTAATAAACTTAAATCTTAATACTTGAAATAAACTCTACTCACTGCTAATAGCTTTAAATATACTATAATCTACCTTTATAAAGTCAGGGGAAATTATAGAATAAGGAAGTTTAGTAAAAGCGCAAACTGAGTATAATTATCTAGTAAAGCTCTTAATATTAAATAAGATAAGAATATAAAGGTGAAAGTTACTTAATCCTTTAAAAGCTAAATAACTAATTAAAAAATGAATGATTAAGGTTAGGAAATTCAGATTCCTTAGTATAAAAAGCTTAAGGAAATGTAGAAAAAGTATAATAGACAGAATTCGGAGATTATTTAATCGGATAAGCAAGATAGATCAGTTGCTAGTAAGAAATAAGAACTATAATATGATTTGGTGGGAAGTCAAAGTCCGAAATCTTCTAAATCTTATTCTAAGTATATTTCAGCCAACTAATCTCCTATATAAAAGAATAATGAAGGTAGGACATTAGATAGGCGAAGTTACAGTAGATAAGAGTAACTTTCTTCTCTAAATAAGAGCAACAATATAGATGACTCGCTTGAATAAATCTTACTAAGTGATAAAAAAAGATCTGGCTCAAAAAGCAATATTTCCTAACGTACTTTGAATGTAGAAACAAAACTGTAAGTGTCAAATTAAAAAATCGCTAAAATAGAACGAGAAATCTAAGAAAAGACTAAGCAATACAATTAATTATAATCATAGATTAAGAAGCAAAACGCTGACCATATTAGACTTATTAAAGAAAAAGATGCCAAACTATAAAGGAGCTAAGATACAATATATAAATTAAAGGGAGAAAATGAAAAGCTTCAAAATCAGCTTGCATTGCAACTTAAACACTAACTGATGCTTTCCTAATAATCTCATAAAGCTGAGGAAACAGACAAAGAACTATGTGACTTAAGGAAAAATAATAGGGTATTGTAGGAGGAAATTCTTTATTTAAGACAGTAAAATCAAGAGATCAGCAAGTAACTGATGGAAACACAAAATAGGTATTTTATGCTTTAGCAATCTAGCGCCGATTTTATGAAAAGAACAAAGGAAATAGTTAACAAAAACGAAGAATTGTAGTACATACTGGAGAATATATACAAAGAGTAAACTTAATTTATTCATTCTTGCATATTACTTGTATTTTCTTAGTTCATTTGATATTCAGCTTCTTCTTTTTAGCTACATGCAATAAATTAAGCAGTAAATAGGAAACGAGTAAAGTTCTTATAAGTTGGACCCAAATTAAAAAAGTATACAAATAGAATTAAAGTAAACTCTAAAGAATCTTAATTAAACTAATTTTCCACCTTTTAGTTACTCTTGTCTAATATCAATTAACTTGATATAGATAATACTTCAATAGTAAAGCTTTTTCTATCAAAACTAAAATACTCATTAAACTTAATAAGCTAACTTGAAATTTATTTTACTCACTTAGAATGAGCAGTATAATTTTAAGACTACCAGGGATAAATAAAGTTTTGCTTAGATAGATCTTTTCAATTTCTTCTTTGAAATTTTTAATTTGCTAGAACTTTGATAAATAGAGTTAAATCTCTAAGCTTGACAATAATTTTATTTACATCCTATAAAACTAAGATACTTGAGACTAACTTAGAGTCTTCTTCAAGTTTAGATATATTAACAGTGTGCTGCTATTCATAGTGCATCTGAGTTATTTCAAGTGTCTATGTTAGTCACTAGATGATAAATAAAGGCTAACTATAATTAAATTATTTACTGATATAGATTAAAGATTGCTTGTATTTGGTAATTATGAGAATTAAAAGAGGAAGGAAATTCAAAAAAATAATAAACTTTTACAAAGTTAATCTGGGCTTTCATGAGCCTTTTACTGTTATAATTGACGGAAATTTTATACTTTAATGCTTGAAGCAAAGCTTAGACATGTAGCAGTAGATCTAGAACATTCTGCAAACACATAAGATTAAATTCTTTGTGCCTAGATGCGTTCTTAACGAACTTCTTTCACTGCAGAACTAACTACCAACTCAGTATGCCGATTAAGCAATTTAATAAGCTAAATCTTTACCAAGATATAGATGTATCCATGCAGATTTAACAGCTTAAGAATGCATAAAAAGGTATGTGGGAGACAAAAATAAGAAAAAGGCATTCATTGCTACTTAGGATTAAGACCTTAGAGAATTCCTCGAAAACAGTACAGCTTGTGTTCCTGTAATACACATCTATAAAAATGTAATGACTATAAACTAACCTTCTGAATAATCCTAAAAGCATGCTATTAACAAGAAGTAAGAAGGTCCAGAAGATTGGGAAAAAAAGTTTATTAAGAAGCTAAAGCATGAAGTATGGCTAGAAGAAAAGGAAAAGTAATAGCAAGAAAAGTAGTAACTAAGATAAGACAAAGACTATAACAAATTGAGAATGCTATTTAAATAGAAAAAGAAAACTAAAGGACCTAATCCACTAGCTTTAAAGAAATCTCATAAGAAGAGAAAATTAGAAGAGAATAATAACTAACACTAATAAATAATTCAACTATCGCAATTCATTTAATTCTATTACTTTCGTTTCTTTATAAAATTACAATACAACTTTTCTAAGTTTTTACATAAGCAAACTTTTAAATATAACCAGAAATGAGATCATAATTTAATAAATTGAGCTATATATTTAAATTTTTTCTAGCTTGGGTTAATTTGAAGTGACTATAAACGAGTATTAGCCTAAGAAGCTAATAAATAAATAAATTAGATATTCAAATAATAACTATTCCATTCCAATTTATAGTTCCTTTATTATGTTCTTAGACAACTATTTTTGAAAGATTTACTTACTTTCATAGTATAATTATCACTCGTTTGATCAATTTTAGTAAAAGCGTATCACTCAGATTCTAAATTATATGATGTTTTTAGTTTGAAATAAGGCAATTTAATAAAAAGATGCTTGAATATTTTGTAATTAAAAATGTAAGTTTTATTCAAACGCATGTCTAGCAAAATAAATACTGTAAGCTGCTCCTTTAAGCTTTTATGACTTTTAAATATGAAAGCAAGAGATATTTCATCTTACTAAAATTACTATATTTAAGGAATTTAACTTTCAATAAGTAACTATTTTGATTTTAAAGCAATTAATTGATAATTAGCTTGCTACATATATTTGTAGCCTTTATAATACTAAGGAAGATATATACTATAATAAAGTCTTTAGTATCTTTGATACTAAGAGTTTTAATTGCATGCAATATAAAAATACTTAACCTTGATCATATAACTTTATTAACTTAATGACTGTATTTTAATAGCTTTATTACCCTATGTTGCTAGTATCTATTAAGTTTCTTACTCTCAGTAGTCATACGAAACCACTAAAGTCTTATCTCCTTCAATAAACTTAAACTTCGCTTAAGTGATTAAATGGTTATTTATAAGACTAGCACTACATAAATTAGCAAGTTTATTGTCTTTTAAGGTATTTATATGAACTTCTCTTTTAATTAAAGTTAGTTATTCATACTTTTTTTGTACTTAAACAGGCTCAGAAATTTCTTAAGAGTTTATACCTAAAAATATCGTATACCATTTTAACGAAATCTGTCAGTCAATATACTTGAATTTCATTTTTTTTGACATAAAACTTAGCTGTAAATAATCAGGATTATTGGATTAATTAGTCTAGAAATTTAATAAGCGAGTTTATTTAAAACTGATAGAGAGAGTTTTGAATAAGATTAGAAGAGAAATGAAGGTAACTATCAAGCATATAGTAGAGGAATAGAAAAATATACTATATAGCTTATTAGCTTAAGCATACTTACTGAAAGATTTAAATATACCATTTTATTAGGCTATTTTAATAAAAAATAAGATGAGTATAGAGTAGAAAATATGTCACCTCTTTGGTTAGATATCTCATGTTATGAAGCTTTATTTTTGCTAGGATAAGAAGTTAATTGCTTGAACTGTTGGGATTTCTTTTTTCAATCTGTTTTTTTATTGAGGTAACTTTGTTATATGATATGAAGAATGAAGAATGAAGAATGAAGAAATGAATTGATGCGTAATACTAAGAGATATACAGTTAGAAGGTAATAGAAGCAGAATTATTAATCTTAATTATATAAAAATGTTTATTTATACGATAAAAGTACTCAAAGAGGGATATTTCCATGCTTTCTATTGGGTTTTGATGGTTGCTTTTCTTGTAGCATTCTTAAGTCTAAGCAAATTCTCTCTCTTGTAAATCTGGGAGTTATTATCTCATCAATGAATCCTCTTTATGCAGCCTTCAATGGGTTTGCGAATGCTTCTTCGTATTTTTTAGTTTCAGCTTCAATATCCTTTCCTCTGAAGATAATTTCGCAAGCTCCTTTTGCTCCCATGACAGCAATTTCAGCGTTTGGCCATGCATAGTTGAAGTCAGCAGCTAAGTGTTTGGATGACATGACATCATAAGCACCTCCATATGCTTTTCTTGTAATTACAGTAATCTTGGGTACAGTAGCTTCTGAGAAAGCATATAGTAACTTAGCACCATGGATAATAATTCCACCATATTCCTGTTCCGTTCCTGGCATGAATCCTGGAACGTCTACAAATGAGATTAATGGAATTCCAAATGAATCGCAGAATCTAACAAATCTAGCTGCCTTTCTTGAAGTATTTATATCTAGAACACCAGCAAGAGAAAGAGGTTGATTTGCAACAATTCCAACTGGTCTTCCTTCCATTCTTCCAAATCCTACAACTATATTTTTTGCATATTCTGGTTGCATTTCATCGAAATCTCCTTCATCTACTATCATCTTTATGACAGTTCTCATGTCATATGGTCGGTTTGGATCTTCTGGAACAATATTATCAAGAACTGGAATTACACGGTTGTATGGATCTTTGGTTTATTTGATTGGAAGTGGCTTGCCATTAGCCAAAGGAAGGTAATTATACAATTTCCTCATTGCTACAATTGCTTCAATTTCATTAGAGAATGCATTATGTACTACTCCTGATTTTCTAGCATGGATTTTAGCACCTCCTAAATCTTCAGTTGTTACTTCTTCAAATGTAACTGATTTTACTACTTATGGGCCAGTGACAAACATATATGAAGTATCTTTTACCATATAAATCCAATCAGTTAAAGCAGGAGAATATACAGCTCCACCTGCACATGGTCCTAGAATAAGTGAAAGTTGAGGAATCACACCACTTGCTTATACATTCTTATGGAAAATATCACCATAGCCAGCCAATGATGCAACACCTTCTTAAATTCTTGCACCTCCTGAATCATTCATTCCAATTACAGGGACACCTAAAGTCATTGCTTTGTCCATTATTTTGCAGATTTTTTCTGCATGAGTTTCACTTAAGCTACCTCCAAAGGTAGTGAAGTCTTGAGAAAATAGGAAAACTGGTCTTCCATTAATATAGCCATGTCCCGTAACAACACCATCACCAGGGGATTTAGTTTTGGCCATTCCGAAATCAGAGCAACGATGCTCTACAAGTTGGTCATATTCCGTAAACGTGCCTTCGTCGACAAGAATTGAAATTCTTTCTCTAGCAGTTAATTTGTATTTCGCGTGCTAAGCAGCAATCCTCTTTGGATCAACACCGAGCACAGCTTATTTTCTAAGATTGTAAAGTCTATCCACGAATCCTTTCTATATAAAGCAAAAATATTAAAAGGAAAGTGATTAAAGAGAAACTTACGGAATCTAAGCAATACTTCTTTTGTTCGACTAAACTCTATTTTAAGGTTTAGCCTAGAGTTTTAGTGTGATTCTCTGCTAATTTCTTCCACATTTTAAATTATATATTCTGAAAAGCTACTGGAATATATATATATTTTGAGTATTTAAAATTGCCTTTCAGAAATTCAATGAAATCAATCTTTTATCCTATTTCTACTTTATTTAATGTCTTATCTTATTAAAATTAAACTGCTTCCTTTCAGTGGCTTATGAAGGAAATTGCCTCTCTGAAGATTAGGATTTATTTAGGAAGATTTTTGTGTAGAATTTTTTTAAAGTAAATTGCATTAAAGGTAGCAATAAAAGGAGAAGCTGGTTTGATAATTTAAAAGAAACCTAATCTAAGAAATGCTTCTTGATACTTGCTTTATGATATAATATTCTCTATAATGATAGTAAGTCAATTAAGCAATATTCTTAGAACAATACATAAGCATCAATTTATTTACTTCTTACTTTTTCCAGTTGAGTAATTACTTATTGGGGGAAAATGCTAAATCTATTTAGGGATGTTAAGTTAGTTATTTGAGTCTGCAGACAAATAGTTAACTAAAAAGGTAGAAGGTATGTATTAGCTATATAGGAGTAATGCATATGAAGTATATTTTTCTTTAAGATTGTCAGATCATCACTGACTACATTCTATCTTTTTAACTTATGAAGATTATCTGGATGTTTAATTCTGATCTTTGCTGCCATTAAAATGACTGATATATCCTCTAAATATCAAACTAAAAAATTGGATTAAATTTTAGCTAGAAAGATATAAATCATCAGCAAAGAAAAAAGTAGTGAAACTAAAATCTCTTAGATTAATAACCCAAAGAGTAGAAAGATTAAATAAATCTAAGAGAGTAAAAAAAGAAAGCATAATTGGGTAGAATATTTGACTATAATTATTATTTAAATATATCTAGCATACATAAAAACTGAACAACCTTATCAATTCCTTATATAATCATCAAGAATTTATCCTTCAATGTTAATTATACTAAGTTTAATCCTTTAAATCATACTATTATTGAATATAGAAATGAAAGCAAGCTTAATTTAAAAATTAAAGCTATTTTTGAAAGTAATAAGTAAATTGGCAGAACACAACTACATAAATAACAGCATTTAAATGCTTTCAACTGATTCAATTTTTAAAGCTTACAAGTTAAGCTTTTTTAATACTCTTTTAATTCACTTTGAAATTATTACTTTTACTTAAAATGTCATTGCTAGATTATTATCTTTAAGTAGGACAAAACTTCTTTAGTTTCAGTCTGCCTATTTTATAAAATCTTGATAATCATTTCCTTATTTATTTTGTTAGTTTTTATCACTAAGTATTTAGAATTGGAATGATTGTATTATAGCTTATTTTTTGATTATAAAAAGGTCAATTAAGATCACATTTTAATGCTTACATTTACTTCTTAAAATGTTAAGACGTGTAGATTATATATTTCTAAAAGAGGTTAAAAGAGTTTTTTAATATAGAAAGCTCTTCATTGCTTATAGCAATTTCCTTATATATTTGGATATGAATTGAGAAGAGAGATTGCTTGTTTAATGATTATTCAATTTCATTGTATAAAAACATTTAGCTCATACTCAAAGAAGGAAGTAGTTTCCTCTTTATGAATTGAATCTTTTTAAAAGAGATGTAGTGATTGTGATTCGCAATAAGTCGATTTCATTTAATGATTTTGACTTTAGAAGATTAAAATTAAGTCAATTTTATAGTTGAAACATTGCTGTGTTGATGCTGCTTAACTTTAAAGAAATGTTTAATTTATGTTTTAAGTTGCTTTTTGTACATCCTATTTATTTTCCGCACTACGCTCTTCTACCAATTCCTTTAAGCCTTCTTATTTGTTCCCTAGTAAGCCTAACTCCTCATGAATTACACTGATATCCTTTAAAATTCAAAAACAAATAGCACCGAAAAAAGCCGGAATAGCAGTACAGATCCATAAAACAATAGCAATAATTTAGTTACCAGCAATGGTTTCTTTCTCATCGTCAGTCTATTAGTCATATGTTTAAATATAAGAGAATATATTAAGCCTAGATTATGCCTTTTATATATCAGACTCAGATACTCCTCACACATATTACATTCTGCATTTATCGCATCTCCAACTACATAACGAAGTGTTAAGCAAATAATTTCACTTCTCTATATCACTGTAATTTTATAAACCATATGATGTGGATTTAAAGTTTTCACAGGTATAGTTTTCCTTAGCGTAACGCGTACAATTTTCCTACAATAATCTAAGACTTGAAGTTGGTCGCTATTAGAGTGTTAAATCATTAGTTCCATAGGTATAGGAGAAGTACAGAAGACATAGTAAGATAAGGAGGCTTGATTTCATATTATAATTGTGTAAAGTTAATTCAAAAAAAGTAATATTAAATATAAATTATAAGAGTCAAACTTTATATTGTTCGCTAACTGGCTGAGATCAATTATTCTGCAATCCTTGTGAGTTTTGAACGTTACTTGGTACGTTTGCATCTTAACCTTCTTTATTTTTTTCATCTTATTGCAATGGTTTTGGAAATTCGTAAAGATCCTTGCCGAAACAAAACATAATTAATGCAACATATGCAGGAAGTCCAGTAGCTACCCAAAAGGCTATTGCTATTATTGAATTTACTGCTATTTTTTCTTTGCCAATGTTTGAATCAGGGTCATAGACATTTAACCATGTGAAAATTGCTGTTCTAGTTTCAGCTTAGGCAATATCTTCATCATTATATAATAATTCAGCTTTCATTTTATAAAGAGCACAATCCCATCTGCATAAAGGACGTTCTGAAAAATACTTCCATTTGTCTATTATACTTTTACCCTTTACATAATAAGCTACTGGCTAAGCAGCTAAATCACAGTCCCAATGAGTATATTGTCCTTTTGGTTTCTATTTTGTGGATCTCACTTCTGTAGATGTTTCTTAATCTCTTCTGGCTGATCTTGATATGAAATCTGAGCTTTCTGTGAGCCAGATTAAGCAGATAACCATAATCCAAAACCTCATATCCATTTTTAAATTATTATTTAACAATTGAATATAAGTTAAATATAATACCTTTATATCTTTATTAACCAACTTTATTTAATTTAATTACTCTCCTTTAAATTTCTTTCATTGCACCGCTTATCCCTTTTCTTTATTAAGCTTAAGTTCTGCTATTTCAAACCATCTGACTCATGGAGCTTAATAAGCATCCTTATCTGCTTTTATCATTTTTTCTTTCGTCACAAAGCAATGGTAGAAGATTAAGTAGAATAAGCAATGTTTTTACATGCTAGAAAAGGAATAGATATTTATATCTGTAGGAAGGAAGGAAAATTAGCTGCTACTATATTAAGGAATTAATGGAAATCATATGCAATTCATACACTGGAACTTATTACTAACTTATATATGAAGGACACTCTTGACTTTAAACTGAGTTAAAATAGCTTAAAGATAATATTTAAAATAACTAGTAGAAATTTTAAAAGCTTCAAATTTTGAAATTAAAACGGCTACGAAAAATCTAAGTCAATTCAATTAAATACTTAAAAAAGAGAGACATATCCAGAAATTAAATCCAAGATAACATAAATCAGCTTTAGAAACTTACGCTCTTAATTTAGTTAAATAGAAAATTTCTATATGTATTATAGTTAGTGTTAGATCAAAAAAGTAATAGCATAAAGGTATCATAAAATAATTGATTAGACATATTCTAATCATTGCTGTATCTATAATAACTCATATTTAATCACTTTCTTCTATTAACATTGAGGTATTTAATCTATCTTCTTGTTATGAGACTATCATTTAACTTTAAATGTATTAGAAGAAATTTCTTATAATTCAAGGGTGAATAAGGTGTAGAATATGGTAGTGATATATACTGCTAAATTAGTATCTCTATATATGGTTTAAATTTGCTTAGTATAGCTTAAGTCAGTAGGAATATGTCTTTTTATTCTTATCCTTATTCAAAAAATTCCTATTTATACTTAAGAAATTGGAGGGAATATATTAAAAGTCTCTCTTATAATTTAAATATTATATTACTTCCAGTTGGAAAGTAATGGGGTAATATTAAATGAAAGATGATAAAGTGAAAAAACAACAGCAAGAATAGTTAGAAAAGCACTCTTATTACCTAAAAAGGGATTATTCCTTACTAGTTCGATCCGTTTGATATATTCTTTATAAAAAGCTTAATTTTATTCATGATGAGAGCCATAAGAACTTTAAATACTTTATTCCTTTACTCTTTCATGAAACTTTATAATCTTAAGCTTAAAATTAATTTTATTTTAACTATTTAAATAGTACTTCCATTTAAAAATCCTCTTCGAATTTTAAAAGTTAAGCTTAATATATCTTTAGATTCTTTGATTTATGATATGAAAAGTTAGGTTTTTCTACTATTGTTATATCTATAAGGGAGTATTGTTTCTTTGGTTTATATCAATGTAGCAATTATTTAGCTTAGGATGTTATTTGTGATTATAACTCTAAAGAGGTTTTAGTGGTTTGAAGCAGTAGCATGTCTTTTCTAAGTCCCTTTTTTAGTTTTTCATTCTTATGTTATCTCTTAAATTATAGTATTTAATCTAATCTCAAAGTTAGGAATGAAATACCTTGATTATTGGAAGCATATATCATCTATTATAAAGTTTTGTAAACTACCTAACTCATCAAAATAACTAGTATTGACATCTCAAAAAATCCAGATTTCTAACCTTAAAAAGCTTAATTAAGGTAAAGATAAATAATTTTAATCCAGCATAGAGTTAAGCCTTATGAGCATAGTAGCTCTATTTAAATATAGTCTAAATTAATTATAAGAAGATAGAATCTCTACAAATGATAAGCAAACTATTCCCTTTCAAATTAACTGTTATTCCATTCTTACTACTTTTATTGCTTTCTGCCTACATCTGATATTATCAAAACCACCTAGAATAAGCTTTAGACTTAACTAATTTTGAAAGGTGAGTTTAAATTTAAATCGAGGGTAATTTTACGCCTGCTTGGTATAAGAACTAGAATAAGAATCAAAGCCTTTAGTTGTAGAAAATGATAAATCATAAAGACTTCTTGATGTTAGAGAAGCTAATTAATAAGCAGTATAGATCCTATGATTTTAAAAGAGTAGCAGATTTGAATCACCCAAGTTAACTTTTGGAGCTGTATGATAATTTTACAAACTGTGTATAGTTAGAATCAGATCTTATATGGCAAACCTCTTAATTTCCTACCAATAGGTACCTAGTATTTTCAGTAGACAGAGATTATAAGCATCATGTTACATTTAATGGAATCATATCTAAGATTTGTGGATACTAGCCTGTTGTGTTTTTGTAAGGGAGAAAGGAAGAATGAAAGGATAGTCAGATATTTCTAAATTTCCTTAAAAGGCATGATATTAAATTTTATAACTATGATATAATAAGACCTTAGCACGTTAACTGGAATAACAGTAAAGCTTCGTGAGCTTAGAATCAAAGAATCTGAATTCCTCTATTTTTCCAACCTGATGACTATATAGTATAAAACGATGCTGATATAGTTACCTTTAATTGTGACTGATTCTACCTCCATAATATTAATCAAACTAAGTTTTTCCATTCCTGATTCAACGCTAGGAAGTTTCTGCCTTACAAGTTTAAGAATTATACTATTCACAATCGATAAGTTTACCACATAATGTCTTACTTTGCTAAAGACTATGTTTAGATAATTCTAAACTCAACAGATAAATTAAACTGAACTAACGAAAATAAAAAGAAGCTTGTTTAATAGCAGGTTGAAGATATCTTCAAAGGTAGTGATTGAGAAGGCTATGATGAACTTTATTTCTCCTCTTTTGTAGAAGAATGGATCAAATGGTAGCATAACAAGACTCTATTACATGCTGCTTATAAATTATATGGAATGAGGCCAACAGACTAACTTCTTTTTTCAGGAGTGACCAGAAAGAATGATTTTGGCAACAAACATTTCTATAAGAAAACAGCAGATATTTGCTCCTTTTATCTACGGAATAAAAACTGAAATTCACTAGCTAAATTCTTCAACAGGTGTGAGCTATTCCATCTAAAACTGAACTATACATGAAATGATTTACCATGAATTTTCACTAGCAAAATGGGCTGTAACTTTAGAAATGAATTGCTTTCATTAACTTAATACGCGGTTTAGAGCTAACTAAAGGGATTTGAAATATGATAAGATGTGTTAAGCTATCTTTAGGATGGAAATAGATAGAAACATAGTAAAGAGTTAAAAAGCTAGATTTAAGGTTAATAAATTGATTATTTTTCTATTAGTTATAGTAAATAAAAAACATCTAGGATACAAAACTAGTTAAGAGAAGGAAAATAAAAGCGAATTTAAATATTTATATCGCTTAAAAAATGATTAGAAGTAGTTCCTTCACTTTAAAAACAAATCTTTAGCATAAGCATAATATCTATAAGCTTTATACTATATAACCTTCTTTTATAATTTTTACTCAATATACAAAAATAACATAATCTAGCATAAAATCCAAGGAAAGAAGCATATATAAGGATCAAAAGTTGAGCAGAAGTAAATAAAGGAAATGTTTATATGAACTGATTTAATAAGAAAATATTATCCTTACTAAAAAAGGAAAATCTAGAATTAAAATGCAAGAAATGCAACAAGAGATTTTAAGACTTTAAAGAGAGTTTGCTGAATAATAATCAAGAATATCTAAGCTGTAAGTAGAAATTTACCCAGAGGGTAAATAATTCAAGTATTAGTTTCCAAAGTAGAATTACTTAGTTAAAGTACTATTTTTAAGGAAATTATGTAAGAATAATCTAACAAAGAGCATCTAAATGTACATTTCTAAGATTCCACTAATGGTGGTTAAATATGAAATAAGTCCTAATTTTTGCTATCATCATATCTATTAGACTATTTCGTCAGGATATCTTTTGGGTTATGATATTAAATTTTAAAAACTAGTTCAATTTAAAGATCCAAAATACTAAAAATAAAGGATCAATTACATAGAGAATGTTAATCTAAATTTCTTAATAAAATCAGGGGGAGATTCTGTAAGATTAGAGTTATATAAAGGGAAAGAAATATTGGAATACTAAGGTTTAATTAAAAGAACATAATGCAGAACTATTTCCAATAAAAAAGGGCTTATATATGTGATATGTGGAAATACTGATCAAAATGAAGTTTTTGAATAAAAAAGCTAATCTTTCAAGACTATAGAAAGATTACCCTAAAAATTGTCAACTTTTGGAATATGCTAAGCAGATTAAGTTATTTATGTGGTTGGAGGTTTCTCTTCTAAATAAATCTACTAGTATCATACCGTTTTTGATTAATGATAAACTTCATAGAGTTAATTGAATGAATGAAGTTCAACTAGTGCAGTCTTAATTCCAGAAATATGAGGAACTTTGATATGGAGATCAGGAGGAGACTTAAAAAATACTCTGTTATATGACATAAAGAAGGAAAGTATTATAGTTCACGGCTAAGGATGTAATGAGCCTTACCATGCAACAAATTCACCATATTATAAAAATCAAGTAGTTTATTTCTATATGCATGAAGATAAGTTAAGTACATATGACTTGAAAGATTGCTATTGGAGATACTATGAATAATAATTTTACACTTTAAATCTAAAAATCTTAATATAATTCATATTTCTAAAGAATCAACTTAACTTTCTACTAAAATTAAAGGGTAAAACATTAAAGCTTAGAGGACTATTTCCAAATGTGATAGTCTTAGCAACTTTATTATAATAAAATATTCATTTTTTGTCTAATGTGAATAGATATTAATGATTAACTATTCTTTATTAGAAGCTTAATTTCCTTTAAATATGAATACAGTAAGCAACTATTATATAAACTATAAGAATGAAATGCGTTAATAAATAGAGATTATAGAAATTAATGTCTTATCCTTTTATTTTATGAAGAAATAAGGTAAAATACTTCTTATGAAACTTATCTTTTTTGTATCAACAGGTCCATATAAATAGACAAGTTATAATTAGGTGATATAATATCCTAAATAATTACATCTTTTACTATAAATGAATAGTTTTAATGTTTATATATGGAGAATATTGAAGTAAAATAAGTAGATTATTAAGATAAATACCAAAATTATCATAAGTTATTACTTTATTATAGTCAAGCTAACTAATAAAATACAGCCACTTAGTAATTTGCTTTATTCCAGATCTACTTTTTGCTTTAGACTAATTACTACCCTCTCACCTTAATTAGCTATGCTTCATATAGAAGTTTATTTAGCACCTAAAAGCTAAATTTTTCATTTCATTAACCTAAATTTATAAAACTACTTTAGAAAGTAAAATCAGAACTTGAAGCTATTCTACCTTGAAGGACCAAATACAAAGATAACAAAATATCAGTTTAAATGAAGAACATTAAGTACAAAATATAAAATAGAGTTACTATTTATAAATAAGAAGAATATTCAAGGAGATAAGCATTAATAATGTATGTTGGACGATTATTCTTACTTAAGTAATATAAGTTTGATTAAATACTGAAATTCAAGTAATCAATAATAAATCGTTTTCAAATTAAATCAGGCGATTTCCAAGAACTTTTTGGACGAATCTTGATTTGTGTTGTACTAATTCAAAATACCTAAAAGATCATGGAAGTAAGCCGTATTAGCGTTACCAGCCCAGACGAAAGACATATGCCCGTAATCTGGTAGCTATTTAACGAATTTTAGAATTCCTGGATTGACTCTATCAATGTCTGCTCTAGCTCTTTCAACATCTATGGGATTAGAAACAAGATCTTTTCCTCCGTAGAACCAAGCTAAAGGAACTTTAATCTTAGATAGATCATACTCAGGTGGAGTATCTTAACCGTATATTTCCTTGTTTTTAGATGAACCGTAATCGAACTTTTGGAATTTATTAGACCTAACTGCTTAAGCCCATTAAACCATATCCATAGTACTTGTTCCTGCTGGCTCATGAGCTAAAATAACTGGAACTCGGTCCCAATCATTAATTGTAGGATCCCAATCAGCAAAAATTTTATCGACACCTTCACACAAAAGAGTTAAAATATTACAGAAACCAGCCATTGCTTTACTAAGCGTAGGATCTAAAGACAAGAATTCATATATATGAGCATCATAAATTAACTCACCAACATGTAACTCTGCAAGCAGTTTCATGAATGCAGTTTCAATGTGTCCTTCATATATTACTGGTGCTACACTTATGAAAACATTGATTTTATCTTAAACTCTTGGAGCTATTTCAGGATCTGAGAGAGCTGCAAACATTTAGGTTGTTCCCTAAGAATGACCAATATAAGAAATCTTTTATTAGCCTGTATTTTGAATAACATAATCGATGAAAGTAGGTACATCAAACTATGACATCTACATCCAAGCGAATGACCAAAACTCTTTATCCCACCAATTAGTTGGTAATGATTTATGAGTTTTTGAGTATTTATTTCCACGACTATTTCCTATCCAAACGTCATATCCTTACTAAGCTAACCATGTACCAATAGCATTTTCTTCAGTATTAAAAACCCAAGTATCTGAAGAATCTATCAATCCATGCTGCAAAAACACAACTGGTTTACTATTCGTAACTTTCTCTGACAAAGGTCCCGGAATTCTGAAAAGCAAAATAATATATCCATCAGCAGTTGTGACTGGATGCTACTCACAGCGAAGATTACGAGCTTCGACCATTTGGCAGAACGTTTTATCTTTATCAGAACTATCATCTGCAAATACAGTTGAAACGAGTAAGGCGAAGAAGATGAACACAAGTTGCCTAGCTTTCATATTTATAAAAATACTTTATTTTTCAGCTATTTATATTTTAATGTATTTTATTTATTGTATAAATCTTTTCTTTTCTATTTAAACTCAGTAATATATAATATGAATCGCCATAGATACTTATGTCTTAAAACTCTAACTTTATAATTTAAACTGCTCTGATAACTTGTCAATTTTGTGTCTTAAAACTGCATTCTTTCTTAGAATCTTATCCATCAATGGTTAGACTTACAAAGAAGCTATTTAAGCCTTAAGGCTTTTATTCCTTAATAGATAATATCAATGATTCTTGATATTCTTCAGACCATTTTATAAAAATTTAGCTTTATAATAAAGCATAATAATTAAACTTGCCTAGCTATTTAAATAAGAGACTATTTAAAACGTTAGTCCTTTTTATACTATATAATTGTAATTTTCTCACTCTAAATTAAATTGCTTAATCAACTATTTTACTTACTTCATACAACTCACCTACTAAATTATTAGTTTAACTGCTATTTAGAGCCTTAAGTATAGATTGACTTTCTAACAAGTAGCAAATGATATCAAAGAAAAGAATCTCAAGCAGCTGATTAGTGAGATGTAAGTATCAAAAGCTGATTATTGAAGATAGGAGGATAAATGATAATAAGAATGAAGTAAACTAAATGGAGTTATTTATATGCGTTAAGAACAGTAAGATAAGCTATTTATAGCTTAACTCATTTGATAAGAAATATGTTAGATTCACTAAATCCTTGGCTGAGCTATGTATCTACAACAACTCTGCTTTAGATTAAAGGGTAAAAATTTATATAGTCAAGATACTTGCTTCACAATAAATGCTTTTAGATCTTCCAATAATCTTAATAATTGCTTAAAGGGTAATTTATACTAACACATAACTGAATAAGAAAACCTCGAGTGTAGTGATGCCAGACTAAACTTAATATGGAATATAAAAAGACAATTTTCTTTAGATAGGCTACTTGAAGACTTATGTTTAAATCATATAATCTGGTTATAATTAAGAGGTTAGTTTAGAACCTAGATATGCTAAAGTATATCCAAAATAGCAAAGGCAGGAGAAATGGATCTACTTTTGCTCAACATAATAAATTCATCACTGCTGATAAATAAAGAGTATTTAATATCGAAACTCCAATTATACACTTTTAAGAATGAGCTAATATACTAAGGAATTACTCTTATGTGAGGTTTTAATTTAAGGCCTTTGCACTTATTTTAATTATATTTTTGGCAATTTAAAACTACTAAGTTTTAGCTAATTATAGGTAGAATAAGGATAAAATCTAGATTTTAAAATAAGCTACTAAACGAAATTTCAAATGGGTAATAACAAAAAATAAAGGAAATATACTAGAGTCATTAAATCTGCTCAATGAGAGATCGAGCTCTTTAGAGTAAAATATTATAAAATGAGCGACTTAAATATGATAAAAAAGAAAGGTTTTAATAAAATATTTCTTTATGAATTAAATATTTACTATTCTAATGGGGAATGCTACATTAAGAGCATGTATAAGTATTATTAAAAATGCTCAAAATTAAGATTAAAAGTATAAATAATTTATGAAGTAAGATGAATGTTCTCACTTAGAGGAGAATAATTGAATTATAGAGAGCTAAAATAATGTAAATTCTTAGTTTTCTTTCACTAATTAATAAAGATATAAGCTTAAATTTTTCTATTCCATATACTAAATTAAAGCTTTCTCAAGCTAGGAAAGAGATATAATTAACTCAAACAAATGATAACTAATATTATCAAATAGCTTCTAAGAACTTTCAACTTAAACATCTACTTTAAAATACTTTTTCTATTTATAGTTTAAGTTGAGATATTTGTAAGGAAATTATTAAATATACCTAATGATATTATTAGCAGAATATAATGAAGAAAAAAGGAAATTAACATAAAAATTTATTAAACCTAAGAAATTAGATAATTAGATAGCATACATTCAAGATTTATTAACTTAAGCTTATAAAATTCATTTTACGATACATCATTGAGCAAATAAATCATCAAAACGGAAAAAAATTTAAAATTAAGATAAAAAAGAAAATAAAAGACATGAAGCTAAGTTATGTAATAGTTAGTAAATATAGTATCTTAATTGCTTCTCTTCATCTAATAAAATCGTTTTTTCTAGACAATCCCATAAATAATTCTTTGCTAGGTAGAATCGTTCAGCGAAACTTAAACTACTGCTAGACTTCAATTTTCTTAAGATAATATTTACAATCTTAGTTATTCTTAAAAACTAATATAAACGAGCTTCTTAGAGGATTAGTTGCTTTGTAGTGTTTTGCAATTTTTTTTCTTCTGTCTCTTAATTTTTAAGTCAACTCCTCAAATCTGATTTGGTGATCACAAAAAGTTAAGCTTCATATAACAAAAGGAATAAAATAAAGCCTAAATAAAAGGAAGTGGGCTTATGTATAGATATGCTTGTTTATAAAATTTGATTTAATTTGGGTAAAATGGTAGAATTACCAGGAGAATCTATTCTAGCTTGTTTAAACGTCTTAAAGAGCATAATAAATTCAGCTCAGCTAGCGAAAAAAAACAGAGAATTATTTGAAATTCTAATTCAAAGATGCAAAGCAATAGAACCTGCTCTAAAGTAGCTGGAGAATACAAACATATCACCAGTTGCTATATCTAATTTATATAAGCATTTGAAAGAAGTTTAGAATGCAGTTGAGAAATTGCTTTCTAGGAATAGGTTAAGTGCAATGTGACATGCTAGTGAGGATGGAGAAACATTAAGAGAATTAGATGAAAACATGACAAAATGTGAACATGATTTGAATCTAGTTATTACTACAGATGTGCGATTAGTAATTGATCAGCAAGTCTAGATACTGCAAAGATAAGACGAATAAATTAACCAGCTTCTAAAGTAATTAAAAGAGAGTGCTTAAAATAATTAAGTAGATCGAAACTCTATAGTTTAGTAGTTAGCAGATGCAACAAAAAATGATCGAAATGAAGTTTTATAGTTTTACATCTAAAACTCCTAAGATATATTAAACTCTATTAAAAGTAGTCTTGATACCTAAATTCGAAGACTCGAGAGTTAAATCACAAATGGTTTTCTATCTGTTTCGTAAGACTTAGACAAATTCAGCTAGCTATGTACAAATTAAGAAGCAAAATAATTCGTAAAGATGTATTTTTATAACTGTTTCTGCATTCCGTGGTCTCATTTCTATAAAGCCTTTCAGTTTTCTCTTTTCAAGAAGTATAACTTGGTTCATTCTTTAGGGCTTGAAGAAGTTTTGAAGAGCATAATATGTGATAACGGAAATAACTTAATTGATGTCACAAGCGTAGATAGATTTTTCACTGAAATACTATCAATTGAAGAGAAAATGGAGTAAATAAAGAAAATGGCATAAGAGTAGCAGACCTAATTCCGAATGTATGGAAATACTCCTGAAGAAATCTGAAAGTAATTAGGATGTCACTATAACCTTGAGGTTAAAGTAATAGACGTGAATGATGAAGAAGATATACCAACTAGTTTTTGTAAAAATCAGACTTTTCTAATAACTCCTTTAGGTTTACCTGAAAGTAAACGATTTTGTCATGATGGAACAGTGATTTTTGGAAGAGCATCTCCTGATAACAAAGATAAAGCAGATATTTTTTTCAATGCTAAGGATTTTAGAGTTTCCAGATTTCACTGCTAAATAATAGCGAAGCCTTAGGGCTACTATTTAGTTGACTAAGGAAGTAGCTAAGGTACTTATTTAAAAATAACATAAGAAAAGCCACTATAAATAGCGAAGGACATGCTGATTGAAATTGGTGGGCTATATATATTCCATGTAATAGATTGTGTGAACTCATAGGGAGTTTAAGAGGATCTCACTAAATATTTACGTCTAGAAGTTTATAATCCTTATTAAGGATTTGAGGGTAGCTAAACAGCTACCGGTATGTTAACTTTAAAACTAGGGAACAAAGGAAAAAAATCAATAGAAAATGAAATTAATGAAATAGAAATGCAGCAAACGTTTAAGAAGAGGAAATCTCAAATCATTCCTAAGTTGGTTTTAAAACTAAAAGATGCTGAAGGATGAGGATAATAAATAGACTTAGAAGCTAATTAAGAGACAAAAGAGTTTCTAATTGGAAGAAGTGTGTAATAATACAGTCCTAGAAACATCTAATTAGAAGGTAACAAAATTAGCAGAAAGCACGCCAAGTAATTTTTTTATTTTTTAGAATTATCTATGACGAATAAGGAGGATGGATTCTCTAAGATTTAGCTTCCACCAATGGATGTTGGGTTATGATATCTGACTACGAACGATTATAGTCAAATTCTTCATCTAATCCAGTATTTATAGAAGATAAAATGATCTTCAAAGTTTTAGAAACTCAGTTTTTATGCACACACAAAAAACCTTGATATAACCTCTGTATTTTTAAATGAAATATACTAAATCGTTAAAAGTGTTAAATTACTTATAAATACCTTGAAAGTAATATTCAAAACTATCTCTTTAAATATCCAGAGAAAGATATTTCTTATTAGTATTATATAGAACTATTATTCTAATACAGTTTAGTAAATACTACTATTGACTTAATTTATAAAGAATCGATATGTATAGAATAAATATTGGTAATTAAAAGCTTAAATAGATATTTTATTTTCGCAAGAAAAGAGAAAAACTCAAATAGAAATAAGAAAACATCAAGTTTAGATAATTTCTCTAATAAAAAGTAAAAATAATCTGTTCCATGTCCTTAGATTTATCGCATATATTTCTTCGTATCTGAGAACTAGCTTATCAATCAACAAAATAAGAGTCTAAATTAGGTTTGCTAAGGAAATTGAATGCTTTTATTATACTCCATATATTTAAAACATTTCAATTTCATCTTTTTTATTCTGAATAAACTGGAAAAAAACTTATTAATAAATTCTTAATTTACTTGGTCATTAAACAAATTAATACTTTAAGCTTTTACAGAAATGACTTCAGTAACTAATAAATAATACGCAAAAATGATATAGTCTTAGAATAGTGTAAAGTACATTATATACTTAACACTAGGTATTATTTATCTCAGAGTTCCTCATAAATTTTATAATTTACGAGGTAAAAATAATTAAACAAAGCAGGATTTCTCAATCTATTTGTATGTAATTGCTTTAGATTAATCAGTTCTTAGAATCTATACTTCCATTAAACAGAAGCATTGCTTCATTATCTCACTTAAATTAATTTTAGACAATAACCTTTTAGAGTTGAAAATGTAAAATGTAATAATATTAGCTAGCAAATAATAAATATTCGCTAGTTAATTTTCTTCATCATATCAATTTTTTTCCAAACTTAGCTATAGGATCATTTTTCTTTTGCCTATATAATAAACTATTCTTTATAATAGTCTTCTATTTTTATTTATTAAGATATTACTAATTTATATGGTAAGAATTTAAATTAATCTTTATGATATTCATTCTCTATGACATTAGCCTTATTATAACTACCTCAATATTTTCTTTACTTAAGATTTAACATTTTGGAAGTTAGTACTTTTTCTTTTACTCTTTTTTTAGTTAAATAGATAACGCAATTTTATTAGATTTACTTGTAGATAAAACATAAACATATGTTAATTATTTTACTCTGCTTTGCTTAAGGTAGAAAAATTCAGATTTAGTCTTTTTAAAATGATATTTAGGCGATTAATCTGTTAGATTTTCGTAAAAAATTATGAATTTTAAAGTTATTTGTTGATGTTCTTTCTCTCTCCTTTTAAAAGATAACTTGATATTTCTTCCCATATTTCCTATCCTTCTACTTTACTTTATAAAAATACTATTTCAAGACTAGCAGCTCATCTCTAAAATTGCGTCTCAATTTTCTTGTAACATAGCATAATTTAATATTGTATTGTCGTTTTTACTTGATTTATCACATATTAGAGCTTGTAGAAATCTTTTCTTATCAGAAATATTCGTTGTCGAATTCATCTGGCTTTTCCGGATCTTAGATCCTTTTAAATTTCTTCTTTCTTCCTCTTGCTAATGCTTGAAAGCTAAATCCTAATTGTCATATTTCGAATCATCTCAATTCATCTTAAATCTTTGGAGATTCCAAGCAAGGTTAAAATCTTTTTTCTAATAAACCTCCATTTTGTGTGCAATAAATCTTAAATAGATTCCAAATTATCTTTTTGCTCTTGATATTTCCCTTTAATCTATTGCTTTTGAATAATCTATTTTCCATCTCTTAAGAAAACATCTGCTAGTTTAATTGTTACTTAGGATTCTGCTCATTTATCAGTTTCCTAATTTTTAGCATAAGAGATTTGGTTATTTATCTAAGGTCTTAAACTTCTTTTGTTAGCTTCTAATTATCAATTGTAACAAATAGAAATTGTTAGGAAGATCTGGATAATTATTAGATTTTGCTGGAGTAGTCTGTTATTTCTTCGATGCCATTTTTTAATATATATCTAAATATTCATGGTAAATCTAATCATTTATTTGGAGTATCTAGATGAAAAAGTAAACAATTATTGTAAAATCTGGCCATTTTATTTTATTTTTTATTACTTAGATATTAACTACAAATATCAGTTCTCTTTTTATAAAAATGCTTACAACCTCAATTTTGTTTCCTTTAAATCCCTCAAAATATTAATTAATCAGAAATTTCCATCTCGTAAGCTTTATACATATCGTGCAATAAGGTCTTATTATACCTTATCATTTTCACTGAAAAATAAAATTAGTCTCAACCCCATCAATCTCTATTATAGAATGTCTCTTCCATTTGCTACTTAATGTAGGTTTTCTTTTCTTTATTTATTCAATTAGATTTTTGGTTCGAATTAAGTAATAAATGATAGAAATCTTTTGCTTTATAGTACTTTAAAGCAAAGAACTATCTATAGAGTATTGCTTAATTTCTGTAGGTGCAGTCTATATATTTACTAAAGTTAAAATACCAGATTATAAGAACCGTTATTAAAGCATGCTAGCAATACGCTTTAAATATTAAAATTAAACTTTAGCAGTCATTGACAATTCAGGTATATACTGCTATAATAAGATAAGCTTTAATGATATTGTAGAGCTAAACATTCGGTAGAGATGTTAATTGAAATTAGGAAAAAGCTAAATTCTGAAAATTGAATAATTTATATAAAATATGAGGTTTGAGAATAAATACAAGGAGATAAGCTAAAAGTAGAATGCTCTAAATAGATTAATCATAAGAGTATAATAAATAACTCTTTATTTATATCTAACTCATCTCTACTTATAAGATATCATATGCTAAAAGATTTAATTTGAGGAAAATATTATAGAACACCACTTTTGAGCTAAATGAAACTATAAATTTATATAAAAACTTTAGTATAGAAAAATATGAGTTTTATTGAAAAAATCCATATTCAGAAACATCGAAGTCTAAATTTATAGAAGCAAATTATTTTTATAAGGAAGAATTAAACTAAGAAAATAACTAAATTCAAAGTAAAAGAGTCCAAAATAAAGAAGGAAAATATTATAAAAAAACACTAGACCAATCTAAACTTATTTTATAAAATAACAAAGAGGCTTAACTATTAAGTTTTATCAGCAACTTAATTATTTCCCCTTTTTTATTTTTCACTCCTAATATTCATCTACTAATATATCGATTCCTTATATATTATTTACATTAAAAAATTAACTAAAAGAGGCAAATATATCCATATTAAATCTAATCTCTAAATAATAATTTTTTATATTGCATCTTGTGTATTTCCATTTATATTCACATATGATTAATTTTTCTTAATTATATTAAAGTAGTAGCATAGTCAGTTAAATAAAATCCTAGAGGTTAGTTAAAAGTGAAAATTACCTTAAACTTCAAACTATCTCTTATTAATCTGTTAGTTTTCATAACTAATAAGATTTATGTTCTTTATGGATATTAACCTTGTTTTTGCAGAATGATAGCTTACTATCATTTTTATTAATAAATAAGAACATGAGTTCCAAGGTATTTAATTAGCTTTTGCTTTACATTAAAATTCATTTAAATTACTTTTTAAAATGTCTAGATTATCGAATTCACCAGAAGTGGGATTTAGGCAGTTGCAGGTTTCTAAGTTTGGTAAAGTTACAATGAAAATGATAAATATCAGAAAATCTCGGTTACTAAAACATTCATTACTGTTATATGAAAATCCTTTGCGTCTAGTTTCAATGTTAAATTTCATAATTATATGCAAAATCTTATTCTAATGTATCTTTTAGTTTCTAAAGTAGGTTTTCTAATAAATACGTAATGGATTCATAAATACATATTGTTGAACTTTCTCTATCAATTTATTTTATTTCTGATAAAATTCAATATTTCATAGTCTATCTTATTGCTTATACTTTTACTTTTACTCAAGCTTTATTCTAAGCAAGCTTATGAGATAAATCTATTATTTTAGATTATATATTCAATCTTTACTTAACTAACTCCTAAGTTCCAAATTTTGCAGCTATAAATGCTTTCATTTAATTTTTCCTTTAGATAATGAACTTGAACTTTTAAATTTATCAAATGTTAGTTGTACATCAAATATGGTTTATCTTAAAATAGCTTATAAGTATTATATCTATTCTAGTGTTTCACATGAATAGCTTTTACTTTAAATTTGAACTAAAATAGTTTCATTTTGATGATTTGACTCTTGAGATAAGTGAATTTTTCAAATTATATTGGCTATATAAGAAGAGCATAGTTTAACTCTCTTAATATTTCTTCTCTAATCAGATGCTGAATTTTCATTTCCCTTTACTCTATTAAGATTAAAGGGTCATAACTGTATATTCTAAGGTTAAAATGATTTCTTCCATTGGCTTTCTTATATCTTCAAAATTCTATTCTAACTCATATTCTTTTCCTCTGATCTTTTGGGTTAAATAAATCTCTTTCAATCTAAAAAGACAAAACATTCCGTTATGTTTAATCAAAATTTCTTAGATCAAACTATTGCAGTGAATTAAGTCCCCTAATATAGCATTTCTATGTAATCCTTGAAATTAGCTAATAAGACAGGTTTATAGGAATTTAAGTACATAAATGAAAATTAAAAAATTAAGAGAATACTTTTGAATAATAATAACTATCATTTCTCTCCTTTTTATTTGCTTCCTAATCATTAATTTTCATCCTTATTAAGAGCTTCAAATTTTAGCTATTTACCCATATCTTGCGCAAAATTTTACTTAAATTTCAATAGGAGCTGAGCTACATGCTGCTTACTATAAGAACTAAGATAAAAGCTTAGCTTAGAAGATGCAAAAGGCTTTTAGTCATACAAATTATTGGAGGTTAGCTAAATAAATTCATAAGCAGTATAAGTCTTATAATTACAATGGTCTATCAAATTTGACTAAACCAAGTTAGATTTTAGAATTATATGACAATTTCACGAATTGTGTTTAGTTAGACTCTGACTTGATATGATAGAATGTCACCTCACATCCTACTAATAGATATATGACGCTTTCTATTAATACTGATTTCAAGCACTTAGCTCCATTCTGTGGTATTGCTGCTAAAATATGTGGTTATAATCCTGTTCTTTTCCTTTAAGGAAAGGAAGAAGAATGAAAAGATTCCTAACTGTTTATTAGTTTTTGGAAGAAACATAAATTCAGATCAAGCTTTTACGATATAATAAGACCTAAAGAGATAAACTGAAATAGAACTAAAGCAGCTTGAGCTCAGAATTAAAGAATATGAATTCCTTTATTCTTTTAGCCCGATGACTTCATCATATAAAATGACATTGATATAATAACTTTTGACTGTGAATGGTTGTACCAGCACGATACAAATAAATCAAAATTCTTTCACTTATGGTTTAATGGACGTAAATTCTATACCTACTACTTCAAAAATCAGACTATTAGAAACAGATAGTTGTTTTACTTACTATCTTATTTTTCTAAAGACTTCGTTTAAATTATTTTAAACTCTACTGAAAAATTCGCCTGGACAGATGAGGAAAAAAAACGATTTATCTAGAAATATACTGAAGGGATTTTCTAAACATAGGACTGATATGGCTATGATGAACTCTTTTTTTCGTCTTTTGTGGAAGAATGGCTAAAGTATCAGCTTAATTAGACATGATTGAATGAAACTTACAAGTCTTATGGAATGTAACCTACTAATTAACTCCTTTTTCATGGAATAATGCGAAAATCAGATTGAAGTATGAAGCATTATTATAAAAAAAGGGTTGATTAATGTACTTAATACCTTCATAATATTAATTGAAACTCTATGGCTAAGTTTTTCCATAACTGCTAGCTTTATCATCTTAAATGACATTATTTCTGGTAAGATATGCCTTGAATTTTTACTAGCAGAATGGGATGCAATTATAGAAACTAATTACTAGATCTATCTAAATATGCAGTGTAGAGTAAAATAAAGGGACTAGAATTATGGGAAGATATTCTTAACTATTTATAGCAAGGTAGAGCGATCTTAAATAAAGTTAATTGAGTTTTAAATTCTAAAACTAATTATTTTAAGCTTTATCTTTATAATTATCTAATCAGTTCTATGAGCTACTAGTTATCTCACTTTCTAGTGTGTTACATTAAAGGCTAAATTAAGTAAATAAAGTCTGTGTTATATAAAGGAATTGACAAATCCTTTATTTTTAGTAAGATACATCTAAGATATAATAGCTAAATATTATTCCTCTATTATAACTTGTATTTAGCTCTTATTGAAATTACTTTATTATATATATTTTTCTATCCTTAATAAACCCTCTAATTATATTCAAATATATATAAGGGATTTCTTTCTAGGAAGGAAACCCATATAGCTTTTTTAATTATTCAAATTAAAAATTACTCTTACTAATAGACTGTCTATCTAATGCTCCTTTTAATATATAATACTAATCTTTGTTATTCCAGAATAACAAAATATAAGCTTCAATAATAGAAAGTAACAAAAGCATGGCTATCTGCTAAAAATATGCCAGTACTCAAATGAGCAGTAGTACTATGATTATATTTAATAAGAGCATACAAAAGCTTATAGATGATGGATAAACTTTCAATCATTAATATAAACAAACCAAACGCCTTAAAAAATTGACTCAAATAAATATCTTAACTGAAGTCTCTACCTTTTTTAATCTAAGTCCTTAAAATCTATTTATAAGCTTTAAAGCTAAGTTAAAGATTAGAATTAAGAGTAAATATCTACACACATTAAATACACTAATTGCCATTGCTATTTCAATTTCCTTTATATTCTATTTTTTATATCTACAACTTCTAATTTCTGAACTTTGAGAATCATTTTTAATCAAAAGCAGAAACTATTAGTTAGGTTTAGGCCTTTCTAAAAGAAGTTGAGATTTTATAAGAAGAAAATAAGATTTAATAGGGAGAAGATTAAGAAATAGAAGAGTATAGCTAAAAGCTGTAATATTTAGAAGAAAAGATTGAATAAGTTAAAATGGATCTTGAAAAGTATCATCAAATGTAGAATATTTGAACGAAGAACTATAAAATCTTGCTCAGTAATCCTAAGAAAAATATTATTGAGATGATAAGCAAGAAGATTCTCCTCTATAAGCATATTATAAAAACCAAAACCAAGATATAATTAAATAGCTATAATAGAGAATAAACCAGAATACCTTTGTCACATTAGCAAAATCTATTCATAGATAATACAGATATTATAATTACAATGGATTAGGTAACTTAACTTTACCTAGTTAGCTTTTAGAGTTATATGATAACTTTACTGAATGTGTTTAATTAGATTCAGATAAGATTTGATAAAACTCTACTAATCTTCCTCCTAATAGATATATGACTCTTTCAGCCACTCCTGATTATGGTTAATTTATTATGTTTAATGGAATAATAGCTAAAATGTGTGGATATTAGCCTATTCTCTTCAAATAAGGAAAAAAGGAGCAATGAAAAGACAGCTAAGTTTTAATGAAAAATTGAAAGAAACATAAGTTCTAAACAAGAGATTTTGATATTTAAAAACCCAAAGAAATTAGCTTAAGCAGAAATGATATAGCTTGATCTCAAAATATAAGAGTTTGGATTCCTTTGTTTTTATAGCCAAATGATTTCATAATTTAAAATGATGTTGATGTGATAACATTTAACTGTGAGTGATTTTATCTACATAATATTTTTGATTCTAAGTTCTTCCACGTTTGATTTAATGGAAGGAAGTTTGTATCTTACTTTGCGAACTTCTGTATCTTTTTATGCTAAACGTCATGTTTAATTAGTAGAAGCTAGCAAGCATTATGATTAAAATAATTAAATATAATTGCTAATCTTAGTGAGATAACTGTAAATGTTTAAATATAATTAATCAATATTTTTTATTTCAGATGTTCCTCAGAATCCTTTTATATTTAGAATATTCCCAATTGGGCAGATTAGTAAAATCCCTATAAAACATATTTATCATTCAAACATTATTTACCATTTAAGATTAGCTATTTTACAGACTCAGCATCTTAATATAGCTTGTAATTTTACTATATTTAGTTTTTCTTTCCTCAAATTATCTAAATTCTGAAGTATTATGACAATTAAAAATTAGTACTTACATCATTAGAAGTATTTTAACTTGTTAAACTAATAAATAATCCATACATATTAACCATCAATTTATAGCTTTATTTACAAAATTATATCTAAGCAAGTTTGTGCTTGTATATAATCATACTTTTCTATTCTCCTTATAATATGTAAAGAGGATCAAGTGAAATAGATAGAATATCACAATCAGTTAAATGAATTAATGCAAAAATTGAGAAAGCTATTAATGAAGCCATATTTAATACCCAGGATTGAAAGCATTGAGAATATTACTTTTCATCTTTAGGAAGTTAAATGCTGCTATTCAATATATTACTTTGATTGCTCATAAAAAGCTAAAGTAACTTAGATGTTCAAAACTACTAAATAAGTATGCATTATCATATGCTTTTGGTATCATTCATTCCTGATTTCTGATCAAGCTATTTTATAATAATCCTTATAAAGTATAAATTTCGTCCATTAGATTAACTAAGTAAATATATCTAAATAATTATGTAAATTTAATCCTTTTTTATGAGTTTATAGATAATTAAATGAAAGTAAATTGTATGAAAAAAGATTTAGGATAAATAGAAAGGATATTATAGGACTTTATAAAGAAGGACAAAAAGTAAGTTTAGAATAAAATAGCAGGTAAAAGATATAAAATAGAAGGATGCTTAGATTGCTTATGGATGATTTGAAAGTAATTTCAAAGTATCTCTTTAAATATGCAGAGAAAGATATATTTTATAGTATTAAAGTTTAGATACTGATTTAATAAAAAATTAAATATATTGCTTCAAGTTCTTAGATTTACTGCATACATTTATTTGTATCTGAGAGCAAAAATCATCAATCATTAAAACTGAAATTTAACTCTGCTTTGCTAAGGAAATTAATTTTTTATTATCCTTTATATATTTAAAAAATGTCTTTTCCACTTTTTATTTTTACATACTTGAAGACTTATAATAATAATAATAGATAATGATAGTAGATTTGCATGATTCCTCCTTTAATAAGATTATCATATGGTTTAATAATAGTAATATACTTAAAGCTAATAAATTTGTACATTCCTTGAAATTTCAACGAGTTCCTGCTTTCATTTTCTTAGCGAATGCATATTTAACGACATTTTTATAAATAGCAGGTTACCAATTGTAACCGTACAAACGGTCTTGCGAATAATTTTATTTGTAAATCCCAGTTTGCATTATCTATAGTTTTTATTTCCATTCTCTTCTGCTCTTATTCGTCTATTTTCTTTTATTATAAGTAATTTCTTAATAAATATTTTTTGATTTGCAATATCAGCAGAGTTTACCTTCTTCTTTTTAATTCTTTCTTTTTTAAGATAGGTTATTTACTATTTTTTCTAATCTTTAAATGAAGTTATTACAAAACTTTGCTTTTTCTGGATTTTATTCTGCTCTCTATTGTATAGGCTTTTTTCTATTTCAATTTTTGTGTTATACTTTAAACTTTATTTCGAATACATTCAGAGTTGTTCTTTCATTATCAATTGCTTTAAATTATTTGTCTTCTAATATCATTAATTTAATGCTCTACTCCTCTATACTATTGCTTTTTCTCCATTTTTCTCTTTAGGTTTCTAATTTAATTCTTTGAGAAGTAAAGAAATTAATCCATTTTTTAGGATCATAATCTCTTAAACTAAGTATAATTATATTATTGTTTATAAAAGCTTCCTTGCAACTTCTGAAATTGCTGATATTCTTCTTATTCTTTTTACTAGCTCCATCTTTATCTTGCTCTTTTATAATTATACATTATATAATTCCTTTTGTAATTTTCCTCATTATCATATTAATTGTTTCTGTTATTAAATCATGTAATAACAATCCTTGATGCAGCTTTCTCTTATAAATTTTACCTTCTCGCGTGAATTATATTTGACTCGTTTTTCTCCAATGTTTTTATCTTCTATTCTTTACTTAAGTTTGAACTATTAAAATTTACTTGCCAGGTATCCTTTATTCTTGCAGAATTAAAATCTTAATATATTTCTCTGTTTATAGGTGTAATCAGATTTTCGACCTTCTCACTATCCTTTGGGTCTCCATTGCTTGTTTTTCTAGATTATTAATTAAGTATATAAAGTAAATTAGAGAAATCTCTCTTCTATTTGTTTAAGCCGAAGGTTTACCTCTTAAGCTAGCTGATTTCCTTTTGTAATTAATTATTTCCTTGCTGAATCTTCAATGCATTTTAGAAAAATATCCTCATTTTTCCTTTTATTCAAAAACTTAAGATTTTGTCTGACTCTCCAAGAAAGTTTTTACATCTTCTTATAGTAGTTAATTTTTCTACCATCAAAGGAAACTAGTACCTTAAATTGTATGGAAAAAAGCTCGTTACTTATAAATAATGATCAAAAATGATATAGTTTTAGAATAGTGTAAAATACATTTATATGCTTAACATTAAAGTATGATTTATCTCAGAGTTCTTCAAATAAATTATTATAATTAACGAGGTAAAAATAATTAACGAAGCAGAATTTCTCTAATTTATATGCCTACAATTACTTTAATTTAATCAGTTCTTAAAATCTATATCTCTGATTAAATTAAAGCATCATTTCATTATCTCACTAAAATTTAATTTTAAACATCAACCTACTAGAGCTACTCTTATTTATGAAATATAATTAAAATTAGCTTCAAAATATTGAATGATTGCTATTGATATTCCTTAGATAAGCAGATTATTTCAAGCTTAAATTTAAGCATTATTAAGTAATATCCTTTTTACTTTTTGCTAGCATATCTTTAGAATTTAGCTTTACTTTGATCTATTTATAAAATATTCTTTATAATGGTTTTCTATTTCTAATCTATTAAGATACACTAACTTATATGGAAAGAAATTTAGTTAAGCTTATAATGTCATTCTTTCTCTATAGCATGGAAATAATATAGCCATCTAATTATTTTCTTTTCTTTAAGCTATAAAGTTTAGAAGTTTTGATGCTTACTTTTCTCTTTTGAGTTAGTTAGCTAACTTAATTTTATTAAAATGGCATATAATTAAAATTCAAAAACTTGCTAGCTTTTTCATTATATGGCTTTGATTAAGGTAAGTATTCTGAATTATTAGTTTTAGACTGATACCTAAATGCTTGATGCATTAGATATGCAAAAAGAATTATAATTATAAAGTTAATTGTTGATGTTCTTTCTCTCTCCTTGTAATAGATATTTTAAAATGTTTTCCCATATCTCAAATCCTTCTAACTTACTTTATACAAAATACTATGCCAAAACGAGTAGCTCATCTCTAAAATTGCAGCCTAATTTGCTTGTAAATATTCATGGTAAATCTTGTCACTTATTTGGAGTAACCAGATGAAAAAGTAGACAATTATCGTAAAATCTGGCCATTGAATTTCAGTTTTTATTACTTAGATATTAACTGCAAATATCTGTTCTCTTTTTATAAAAATGCTTGCCTCCTCAATCATTTTTTCTTTAAATTCCTCAAAATATGAATTAATCAGAAGCTTCCATTCCGTAAGCTGTATATGCTTCATGTAATAAAGTCTTATTTTGCTGTATATTTTCTCATTCTTATACGAAGGATGAAAAATAAAGTTCATCTCAGCCCCATCAATCGCTACCATAGAATATCTCTTTCATTTGCTACTGGACAAATGTCTTCTTTTCTCTTTTTGTTCAGTTGAATTTTTCAGAAGAGTTTATTATTAAATGAACGAAGTCTTTTGCTAAATATTGCATTAAAGCAAAGAACTATCTATAGCGTATTGTTGAATTTTAGTAAGGATAAGGTGTATCTCCTCTTCCATTATATCATAGATGAAAAATTTTAGCTTCTTGTAACTTATATTCATACATTCATTCACAATTAAAAGTTATCAAATCAATATCATTTTAAAGTAATAAATCATCTGGTTTAAAGAAAAGAGGAATTCAAGTTCTTTAATTTTGAGATCAAGCAATATTACTTTTGTTTCAGTTTATTTCCTCCGGTTTAATTATGTCATAAGTTTATACTTCAAATCTTTGCCTCTTCCAAAACTTCATTAGCAATTAAGAATCCTTTCAGTCCTCTTCTTTTCCTTATGCAAAAAATATAGGCTTATATCCGCATAACTTTGAAGTTATTCCATTTAATAAAACAAAGTTTTAGTAGTTGGAAGTAGCAGAAAGTGTTATATATCTATTAGGAGGAAGAGTAGTAGAGTTTTATCAAATCTTATCTGAATCTAATTAAACACATTCAGTAAAGTTATCATATAACTCTAAAAGCTAACTAGGTAAAGTTAAGTTACCTAATCCATTGTAATTATAATATCTGTATTATCTATGAATAGATTTTGCTAATGTGACAAAGGTATTCTGGTTTATTCTCTATTATAGCTATTTAATTATATCTTGGTTTTGGTTTTTATAATAGGCCTTTGAATAAAATTCTTCTATCTTACTTTCTTCTTCACTCTCTTCTTAATCTAAATCTTTGTTAATTTCTTATGTTTCAATATTCTCTTCTTCTAATTCTATCTAATACTCTTTATATTCTTAACTGTCATTTATTTTATCCTCTTTTATTTCTTCTTGAGCTTCTATAAGTGAAGCATTCTATAGTTCTACTAATTCTAACTTTTCTAAATCTAATTATTCTTTTTCATAATTTCCGTCTTCTTATTCTCTTTGATCTAAAAAACTTTAGAAATTTTCAGATTATTTTAAATCTTTTTAAAAGGGTTTTGAATAAGTGGCAATGTAGACATATAAGAAATAGAAGATAAATAGAGTAGAGGTTATTACAGCTACTTAAGTAAATACATTGGTATTTATCTTCATTTTAATTTTTCTGTTTATATTTAAAAATCTAAATATTACAAAACATATATATTTTCTAATATATGGATAGAATATCTAAATTAGTAGTAAAGGTAGCACACTTAAAAACTTGCTAAGATGTTCTTTGGTAGTATTAATATGATTATGCATTTTTATTCCTTTGTTTTAGTTGAATAATTAACTTCATTAAGATTCTTCTTTTGGCTTCTTTTTGGCTTTAAGTTTAGTCATTATTATTATTTTATCGTTCTAATGGTTCTCTGATTTTTATTCTTAATTCTTTACTTATGGCTTCAAAATGTAGGAAGGATTTAGACTTAATTTTTCTGAAGGAGGAAAGAAAAATAAAGGAACAATTTATAGTAATGATGTAAAAAAGAAGTGACTAAATCTGAAAAAAAGTATTTCAAATAACTTCAAAAATGACTTCACTATAGATAATATAAACCATTTGATATACATCTTATTCAAAATATGATGCTTCTAAATAATCCATTTACATTTATTAAGTATATTAGATTAAAAGCTTGAAATAAGCATGCTTAACTTACTTTAGAATCAACCAATCATCACTCATTCTTTTCATTCTAGCTAATACACTCAATTATAACATCTACAAACCTTTGCAAAGCTTAAAGATAATCTTTCATAGGGTTAAAGAAAATTACTGCTAAGACTCCAAATTATTATTGGCTCTTTCTTCTCTGAGTAGTAAAGCTTATTATATAGCTTTTCTTTTAATATCTTAGGACTGTGAAAGCTGATTTCAATATCTTTAGTTTATTTCTATATTACTAACTCCTTTCATTTGGTTTGCTTATTGGAATAACTTAAAAAGCAATTTATAGTAGTTATTGGCAATTTAGTAGTTAACTTGACTTAATCAATTGAATTTAGTGATATCAATGAATAATTATTTACGAAGGGATGGAAATTGAAATGAGGAAAGAGGTTTAATTTGCAAAATTCAAGAGTCTGTATAAAATGTGAAAATTGAAAGGAAAGAATGATTTACGCAATTCAACAAGGAGAAGGATATCCTAAATGAACAATCGCAAAAGTATAAATTAATAACTCTTTTTTATGCTTACTTTCTAAACACTTCTGCTTAAAAGATAATAAGTACTTAAAGATTATCATTTAAGATAAAAGGAGAACAGATAGTGGACACTCCCTTTAAGAGTTATATGGAACTGAAGAGGAGCATATAAAGCATGCTTAGTAAATAGAAAATAAATGTAAAATATTAAAGAGCAAAATCTTATTATTTATAGAAACATCAAAGTACAAACTTATAATAGGCAAGCTATTTGCATAAGGAATAACTGTACTAAGAAAATAATTTAATTCAAAGATTTAAGAGTCCAGAATCAATAAAAATTTCGATAGTTATACTTAAATTTCACTGAATCTTATGCATAAGAGAAGAAAAAACTTAATTATGAAATTAGCCTACTATAATTTAGCTTCTCTAACTTTAATTTATCAAATGATCTACTGAAATTTGAATTTACAACATCGTATTTATACTTAGATATGATTTATAACATCAAATGCATCCTTACCAAATTTGATCTCTTAGATAGTAAGATGTTCTATATTAATATTGGAATTTCACTTTATATTATACTTAATTTTTCTAAATACTATGGAAAATACAAGGAGAATCAGTCAAATGAAATAATCTGAGGTTTATTAAAAGTTAAAAGCACAATGATATCATCATACTCATTTCTTATTACTCTGATAGTTTTATAACTAGCTATATTTACTAACTTTATAGATAATTTAGCCTTGTCTATGCAGAGGGTAATTTATAAATATGATCTTGTAGCTAAGAACATATAATTCTAGTTTTTTAAATTAGCCTTTGCTTCACACTAATTTAGATTAATTAATTTCAAGAGGTAAAAGTTTTCAAGTTTAGTAATTTTTAATGAAAATGATAAATGTCTAAAGAAGTAAATAAATAATATTAACTTAGCTTTTATATAGTGTTAAAACTGATAAGGAGTCTAAAGTAGGATACTTAAAACTTATTCTTAGGTTTAAATTACTCCTTTATATGTCTATCATCTATATCTGGATTCAATTTTTTTGTAACTAGATCTAAATTCATTTTAGATTGTTCTTTTTTAGTTTCAGAGATAGGTTTTCTATTAAATAAAAGCTGAAAGATAAATAGCTTCATATTTTATAATTTTTCTCTTTTTTACTTAATTTATTGAGAATAATCAATACTCTTAGTTTATCTTATTTAATAATCTCTTTATTTAAAACTTTTACTCGAAGTTTACGTTGAATCCTCTTTAAGTTTACTTTATATCTTTATCTTAATTTTACTTTCTTCTAAGTTCTAGTAAGGCAGATAAATGATATTTTAGATGAGGTTATACTTAACAAATTAAAGTTCTCAAGAATCTCAAGCGAGAGTATGACTATCAATTCATTTTATCTTAAATTACCTGTTATGATTATTAATTACCCAAGTATTTCATGAGTTAAGTCTTTCACTTTATAATGACTACTTGCTCAATTCGATATTTTTCCTCTTGAGAAGTGGAGAATTTCGTTATTACAATTATTATGAAAGAAGATCGTGGTTCAACTTATTAAATCTAATTTCTGTAATCAGACATAGAATTATTATTTCTCTTTTCATCTATCAATATTTAAAAACCAAAACTGTCTGCTTCAAGCTTTAAGGTATCTCATTATAGGAAATCTTCTAACCTAAAGGTTAAATACTATAACTCACAATTTTTTTTTTTTTTTAGAAAATAAACCTCTTTCATTCTTAATAAGAGGAACCCAGCTACATACGTATCTCTATTTTTAACCCAAAAAATCATAGAGAAACTTATTAATCAAATGTTGCATTTCTTTTTACCCTTTTCAGTTAAATAGTAAGACAAATATAGGATTCTTAATATACAAATTAAAATATAGAGTGATTTCCCTTTATTAGTCATAGCTATCATTTCTCTCTTTATTATTTGCTTTCTAATCGATAAATTTCACCCTTATCAAGAACTTTGAAGTTAGGTTATTTAACAATAAAATAACCACAATTTTACTTAGATTTCCATGGGATAAAATTTAATACTTTTTATTGGTAGAACTAGGATATATGCAAGATTTAGAGATTGGAAAAGAACTTAGTTATACTAATTATATGAAGATAGCTAATCAATTCATAAGCAGTTTAAGTCTAATAGTTATAATGTTCTAGCAAATTAGACTTAGTCAAAGTTAAATTTTGAGTTATATGGCAATTTCACGAAAGATATCATGTTAGACTCTGTTTGATATGATTAAATATTATTTCTCATCCTACTAATAGTTATATGACAAGTTATATTAATACTTATTTCAAGCATTTAAACCATTCTATTATATTAATGATAAAATTGTGGTTTTAAATGAAGAAGGGAAAGGCTCTAAGCTATTTTTGATTTTTGGAAGAAATATAAATATTAATCAAGATTTAAAAGACAGCAAGATCTAAAGAGAGAAGCTGAATTGGAGCTAAAGCAGCTTATACTCAGAATTAAAGAATATGACTTTCTTTATTCCTAAAGCTAGATGACTGCATCATAAAAATGATATTGCTATAGTAGCTTCAACTATGAATGATAATACCAGTATGATCTAACTAAATATAAATTCCTTCACTTATGACTTAATGGACATAAATTCTATTCATTATGAATACTATTTCAAAAATCAAGCTATTGAAATGGATAATTGTTTATCTAATAAATTACCTTTCCAAAGTTGCAATTAAATTAATTATAACCCTACTGAGAAATTCACCTACAAAGATTAGGAAAAAGCGATTTACCTCGAAATATAAATTATGAAGAATGCTGCTTTTCCTGTTTAGTGGAAGAACGACTGAAGTATCAATATAGATAAACATGATTGAATGAAACTTACATATCTTATAGAATATAACTTACTAATATTTCCCTTTTTAAGGAATACTAAAATTCAGATTGAAGCATGAATAACCATTATAAAACGAATTGTCTAATGTACTTAATGCTTATATAATATTACTGAAATTCTAAGGATAAATTTTATCCTAACTGCTTAGCTTTATCATCGTAAATGACTACCTCTAGTGAGATACGCCATATATTTTTACAACCCTATATACTTATATATAGCAAAAGATAACTTTTAGTCACTAACTTTAAATAATGATACTCTCATATATATAAACTGATATAGTATTAACCTTTCATATTTAAATTATAAAGTATGTTAAGAACTATTTAATATCATATTTGACACTCTTTAACTTAAAGTACCGAGATTCTACTTTTTCTAGTTCTTTTTTAAATTCCTTAAAGCTAGTTTATATATTCTATTCTTTTACAGCAGAGCATAAACTTGGCATTTTATCTTATCAGTTACGGAGGAAATTATCTGACATTTAAGCCATTTCTTATCTAGGTATTACGCCTAGAATTTCTTATTATATTACACCAGAATAAAATTATTTCTACTAAGCAAAGAGTAATTTCAAATCTTCTAATTCTCCTTTATTAGCAAGCCATAATTTTTTGCTACTCAAGGTATAATAAAACAAAAGTACTAATTATAGAAAAGTAACTAAAGCATTATTTTCAGCTTTACTTATATCAGGCAGAAAAAAAAGAAAAGAACTAATATAGTAAGTTAGAAGGTTTTATATAAAGATGCTAGAATTAATGCTTATATAGTAATCTCTTAGTCTTTATTATAATCTAATCTTGGTTCTTACTAAATCTGACTGAAGCGAAATCTCTAAATTTAAACATTAGACTTCTTTAAATAAATCTTTAACTTTAAATTTTAAGCTTTTTTAAAAATTTCAAGACTGAAACTTCTATGAAAATATAAACTCACTAATTTACTGCTATAGCCATTGTAATCCTAACTTCTTTTTTGGTTTATTTTGTATATATCTATCAATAGTCTCTTTTAAACGTTGAGCATGATTTTAGATCAAAATCATAAGCTTTAAGTTAGGTTTAGATGCTTCTAGAAGATCTAGATGATTAGGAAGAAATAGAGATTTTATAAGATTAGGGAAAATAAAATAAGATTTAATAGAAAGAAGATTAAGATCTAGCAGAATAAAACCTTTAGCAATAGCAACTAGAAGAGAAGAACATATAACAAAAATAGAACTTTAGTCAATAAATATAAGAGTTGGAAGAACTGCAAGAAGATATTCAAAATCTTGCTCAGTAATCCTAAGAAAAATATTATTGAGATGATAAGCAAGAAGATTCTCCTCTATAAGCATATTATAAAAACCAAAACCAAGATATAATTAAATAGCTATAATAGAGAATAAACCAGAATACCTTTGTCACATTAGCAAAATCTATTCATAGATAATACAGATATTATAATTACAATGGATTAGGTAACTTAACTTTACCTAGTTAGCTTTTAGAGTTATATGATAACTTTACTGAATGTGTTTAATTAGATTCAGATAAGATTTGATAAAACTCTACTACTCTTCCTCCTAATAGATATATGACTCTTTCAGCCACTCCTGATTATGGTTAATTTATTATGTTTAATGGAATAATAGCTAAAATGTGTGGATATTAGCCTATTCTCTTCAAATAAGGAAAAAAGGAGCAATGAAAAGACAGTTAAGTTTTAATGAGAAATTGAAAGAAACATAAGTTCTAAACAAGAGATTTTGATATTTAAAAACCCCAAGAAATTAACTTAAGCAGAAGCGATGTAGCTTGATCTCAAAATATAAGAGTTTGGATTCCTTTGTTTTTATAGCCAAATGATTTCATAATTTAAAATGATGTTGATGTGATAACATTTAACTGTGAGTGATTTTATCTACATAATATTTTTGATTCTAAGTTCTTCCACGTTTGATTTAATGGAAGGAAGTTTGTATCTTACTAATATAAAGACCATTTTATTACAAACCGCTAGTATTACTGATTCTTATCGTATCTATCAAAAGACTTTGCATAAATTATTTTAAACGCTAGTGATAAGTATAATTGAACAGATGAAGACAAGATAAGTTTAATTAAGTCATAACTAATTGAAGTATTCAAAGGAGATGATTGAAATGGTTGAGATGAGCTCTATTTTTCTTCATTTGTAGATGAGTGAGTAAAGTGACAGTACAACGAAACTTGATTAAATCAAACTTATAAATCTTACGGATTAGAACCAGAAAACCAATTATTTTTTAAAGGAGTTACCAGAAAATCAGATTGAGGAAGCAAGCATTTCTACAAGAAAAGAGACGACTTATGTAGTTCCTATTTTAAATGGAAATCATGAAATTCTATGGCAAGATTTTACGATAACTGCGAACTTTTTCACCTTAGAACTCCTACTTTATGACAAGATTTACCTTGAATTTTCACAAATAAGATGGGATGCAATTTTAGAAACGAGTTGCTTGCTTTATCATAGTACTCAGTTTAAAGTAAAGTTGAAGGATATAAAGTATGGGAGGATATATTAAGGTATTTAACATAGAAGCAGCAAGGAAAAAATAGTTCACTTCTTGGCTAAAATTAAAACTTCATTAATTTTATTTTTTAAACAGTATTAAGATATTTTTGCAACCAATAACCTTTCAATTTGCTTCTAACTGTATATTTTTCCTATTTCAGAAACTAAATCAGAGAGTAATTTAAAGAATAGTCATAATTATTATGAGAGAAATAAAAACATTAAAGTATTAGTCATGTAAATTTAGCTTTACTTATCATTTTTGTATATTGACTTTATTCTCTTTCTACTTTAATAAATTGCTCTTTGTATTTAATAATTTAGCATAAAAAACCAAGATTGATTGTATTTTTCTGCTATTTTGTAGATGATAAAGATCAAATTTAATTTAGAGAAGGAAGTAAATTATTAAAGTAAAAATAGGTAAATAACTGTGAAAATGAAAGTGTATCGATAATTATGCTCTGAGAGTAATTATCAAACTACTTTTTCTCAAACGGCTGAAATCATATATAGTTTTAATCATTTGAAAATCCAACTAGACTCTGTTTCTGAAATCTTCTTGCTTAAATTCCTGTCTAAAATCTAAGCAAGCTTACTAGCATATTAGTTAGTATAAGTAAAATTGCAATAAAGAAGTAAAAGTCTAATGCTAAAATAAAGATACAAAAGTAAATATTCTCATGCTGAAACACTAGAATGTTTATCATAATACAATCTTAACATAATAATACCTTTTAATAAGTCTTTAAACTGCTAATCAACTACTTAATTAGCTCAATATTCGAAATCTTACTTCGATACATACTTATTTTATAGTGCAAGGATTTATTGCTAATTTTAAGAGACATCTTATTCTCAATTATTATTCTAAGCCATTCTAAGTGTATTTAAAAACTAAACTGCTTGTAATAGCAAAAGTCTAGAATTGCTTATATAACTTGCTGAGTTATTATAATTAGACTATCTTCAATATCTATTCATTTATAGTAAGCTATACCTTTTTATCTAATTCACTATAGCTTAGCTTACTATCAAATCTAGTATTTGCTTGAGTATTTCTATTTAAGTAGCTTAAATATATATTTAGATACAATGGACTAAAAGAGTATGTTGACTAAGCAATACCAAATAACTAGATTACTTTATCTAAGAAAGATACTTAGAAGCAAAGGTTAATGTAACAAGCTAGCATAGACATATATAAGAATGGGACTTAGTTTCTAAAAGTATGAGATATTTGCTAATCTAAGCTACAATAACTATATCTTATATTTCATCTCAGGCTTAAAAATAGTAAGATACAATGTTATATCGTAATAAATAACCAGAATCTGTATTAATGATGACTCTCTACATTATGCTGGAATTATCTTCATTCGTAATAAATTTTGATTAGTTGGAGGATAAATTTAAGTTGTAGATTAGATTGATGGTGAATAATATGAATTTTGAAGTTGTGATAAAGTACGGATTGTCGATTTATAGGGAAACGCTTAATATTTATAAAACTTGGAGGTTTAGTTACAATAACCTTCGCTTGTTCTTTTTAAAGAATACCTGTTTTCAATTGGAGGTAGATTCCGATTATAAAATATCTAGGATGAAAACCAAGATTTCTGACGTTAATGCGTATTTTCTATAAATGTTAAAGATCCAAACTTAAGAAAATAAGTATAATCTACTCCTTTTGCATGTCAGTATCACTGTGCATTAGTATAAAGTGATTCAATATTTGTAATAGCTTTAAAGTTTCCTGAGTAAAATATATAGGATGAAATTATGATTCTATAGTATAACTAAGATCAGTGAATGAAAAGAATGATTTCACTTCCTCTTTATTTTATGCCTGGAGTAGTTTGCGAGAGTCCTAAAATAATTCTTGGATGTGGTTGGCATAAAAAGAGACATGGTTTCATTCTAAACTAATAAGCATTTACTACAATCAATTTTATCAATGATTAGTGAGAAGAATATTTTATTTCCTCAAGTGATTTTATGCCAAAATACTCTCACTTTTACATATTTCCTAGCAATATAGTAAAAGTAGGAAATTATATATATACAGTAACCTAGGAGTAAGATTAGCTAGAACTAGAGCAAATAAAAGGTTTTAAAATAATAGAAATTTCACTTGAAGATACTAATAAAGTAAGATGTCTATACAAAGAAAAATGAAAGCATATTAATCCTAAAATCAGATAAACTGTTTGATTCATTCTCTATCTTATTATATTTCAATTTATGAACTGAACTTTACAACTCTTCTAATAAAAATATAGTTAAATTGTGCTTCAAATTTAAATTCATAGATTTCCTTTTTTCTTCTATAAATATTCCTGAATTAATTTACCTAAAAATTTATGGATAATCAGAGCATTTATTAAGATATAGTAAGCTGAAAACAAAGTTTTTTCAATAGAATTCCTTTGAAAAAAAACTAAATTTATTAAGATTTTCTTTTGATATTCTTCTTTTTAAATATTTTGTAAATATAAGCTAAGTATACTTTTCACAGATAAGGTAGAGATCTATTTTACAATATTAATAAATTAATTTTCAAACACTTAAATAGCATCATTCTATTATTACCAATAAGCTGCTTGCAAGCTTTTACTAATATATTAATTAAAAAAAGAGAGATTTTATTAATGATGATTATATGCATTTAAAGCTTGTTAATAGAATGGTGCATTTTTCTTTTCTTTAAGCTAGAGATTATTTTATAAATGGTAATAAATAAAGATGATAGTCAGATTATTAGTTCTTAGCCTTTAACTGTCTATTTAGATTCTAAGCATATTATTGTTCAGTTCTTATTTCCAAAATTAACTTTCAAATCAAAGCATAATCAAAAGATATTTTTAGTTGCTTTCTTTCTTAATAACATTATTTAAATACTTTTCAATGAAATGCTTTGTAAAATCGATAACCATCTTGCCTAATAGAATACCAGAGTAGAATAAATATTAGATCAAATCTAGAAAATAGAGAGATGAGAGTTAGGTCTATTATCATAATAATCTCTCTATAAGTTCCTTTACTTAATAATTAACTAAATGAAGGAAGTATATTAATTATAATTTAAACCATATTTTACCTTCATTGAGCTTATATATAAATACTACCCATCAAGCTAAAAAATGTAATATCTCTTAAATAATTCAAATTAAGAATTATTATAAAGCAGCTCTAGAGTATTTTATTCACTAAAAAAGAAAAAAAATTATGAAAGCGTTAATTATGCTCAATTATATTTACCAATTTTATTTTAATAGTAACAGAATAAATATTAGGAATAATATAACCCTTTTTAGTTTTAAAACACCTCTCAAAGTTATTTTTCTTAAATATAGTCAAAAGGTGGAATGGTGGAATCTTAGGATAGTGATGGTCTCTCATCTTTATTAGATAATTTATAAAAGTTTAAATCAGCAAGCAATATTTTAAACATTCAAAAGCTAAAAGATATATTACCAATAGTAGGTTTATTTCTATTTTTCTTCTTCAGATAAATTAAAATCTAAGTATTTTAAGCTTATTAAATCTCTTTTTTATCTAATTATTTAGTTATATACTAGATTCTAAACAATTGTTCCTAGATATTAACATAATTTCTGCTATATGCTGTTTTTATTATTTTCTTTTTGCTATTTCGAAATCATAACACTAGAAATATTATCATCTTTAAGTATATATAAGCTTTTTAGAGTCTAATTTTATAAGCTTAGCCAAATCAATAACTTAGAAGAAAACTGAGGATTTTATTCCTTTCTCTGAACAATATATTTAACTCAATATTTAATCAACTTCAACTTCAGACTTCTAAGGTGATACGATTTTAATTAGAGATATACATCTTTTAATAGAAATAGCTATTAAAAGATTGATAAGTGAATAAAAGCCCTTCGACAATTTATATCTATAGAATTACTTTAGATTATTAAGTTGATTTTACTTATATCATTTCTCCTTTCTATCAAAATTAGAAAAGAAAGTGAATATTTCTACACTTTGGATTCAGAATAATTTCAAACTTAGATTTTTAGTTATACTCGAAGCTTTATTTATTAAAGCTTGATAGTAATGTCTATATTCTACATTCATATGATTACACTATAACTATAAAATAAACTATTTACATTAGTTAGAATCATTGTTATCTATTCATTTTATTCAAGCTTTCACTTACTTTGCTTCAATTTAATTATTATAAAAGCTTAGCACTAGAACAAATGACTAAGTTTAGTTATCTCTTTTGACTTCATTATCTATAAACAAAATAAGTTGAAAGATAAATTCCTTTTAATTTCTAGTATTACTCCCTTAGCCTTAGATATTTACTTTATACTGTAAGTAATAAATCTCTTAATACACTCTAATACTTTTATAATTAACTTTACTTCATTTATTATAGCTTTTTTATTCAGTTTTTAGTTATTTCATAATTAAAGATAACATACCTACTTAAAATTGGATAAACTAGTACAATAATTCCTTAGATTTATACTTGCAGACATTTCAAATGATATATTCTGCTTAACTTTATACTAATTTTTAAAGCATATTTTAAGACTAAAAATTGAGCTTAGTTTGTTTTTTATCTTTTCTACTCTCAAGTAACTTAAATTTGATTACTTTAATGTAATAAAAAGCTGTTTTAAGAGTAAACATTTACATACTTTCTTATAGTTTATTTATTAATTACTCAATCAATTTTTAGTTTCTAATTCACTCCCAAAAAATAGCAAATCCTTATACCACTCGTAGTTCCCTATATATACTCTATTTCTTTTACTAAGATTATGCATATTTACTCCTTTTTTCATTTTATACTTATGCTTAATTTCACCTAAAAAAAGTAATATAAATACACATGAATCTTTAGATATTTAACCTATATTAGAGTAATACAAACCATTCTTTTTTACTGAAATTAATAAAAACCTAGCACCTTTTACACTAATATTTCATAAATATTGCTAGACAGGAAAAGTTTTATAAGATAGATATATTTTAATAGTAGTAAAGATTGATTGAAGAATAGCTAAACTGATTGTATAAACAAAATTTAACATAAAAGTGCTAATGATACCATACTAATGCTGTCAGTGGCAAACGCGAGATATTACTACTGTTACATCATCAGGTTTGCCGCCCATGAAATATTTTCCTCCCTTTTTATATTCGTTTGCGAAAGGACTATCGTATTCTGTATTTTAGGAAGCTTCCCATGCATTTCTACTTAGAATTATGGATAATTCTTAGAGGTCGCATTCTTTATGCTCATTTAAGAGGAAAATGATATCTTGATCGTATACGTTATCGAAAAACCCGTCAGTACCACATATTATAATATCATCTTTTTTGACTTTTATCGTTTCTTATACCAAATCTTTCGGTTTTGTTGGTCTTCCTTTTTAAGCAGATTTAATTAAATCTCTAAGTTCTCCATAAAGCTTATTTTTTCCTTAGTTTTTGAGATTATCTAAGTAAGCATTCTCTGGGAACTTTATGAGTTATTTAGGCTAATTAAATCCATAAACATCTGGCTCAGTTTTATATACCAATTAATAAGTGTTCAAATAAGGTCTTAAAATGATTAGCTAAGAGTCGCCTATCCAATTTACAAAGAGTAAGTCTTCTATTATGAAATAGAATATGATCGTACTACTACCTGCGTATTCTATCTATTTAAATCCTCTTTCTAATGATTTTAATGCGTAAGCTCTACTTGCTTCAATTATCTAGTTCCCAGACTCAAAATCAAAGTCAGCAATGTAATTCTAGATGAAATTGCAAGTATTAACGAGTAGTTACTTTGTAAAATATTTAGGATCTATCTAATATCTTTTCCATTGACTGACACCATCTGCAACGCCACATACGAAATCACTTAAGAACATAAAATCAGAACTATATTCAGGTGAGAAGATCTTATAGTTAGGATGTGGAAGCATATTACCCACTGTTTACAACTTAAAAGTCTGATATTCATTTACCTTATTTTGAGACTATGATAACTATTAAAACTAAGTGAAATGCTAATAAATACTCAGCTTATCCTCATCATTTTAAATTTCCAGTTTTTAATCTAGCTTTACGCTTCTATTCCTAAGCATAGGTTTAATTGAGTTTTTCTTACTAGGTCCATTTGCTTTTTCATTCGTATCCAAATCATCATTTTTAATCCTGCTTCTTCTCTCTTAAATAGTTTTAACCTCTTACAAACCTTTTTCGCTTTTAATCATACTAGCTTATAAGCTTCTTATTTTCATTTTAATAATTTACATTTAAAGCTATTTAAAGGCAAAGGTACGTAAAATATTACGAGTTACTGTATTTCTTTACATCAAAACGAGTAAATTTCATTTCTAGAATAATTAAGTATATCTATTCTATTTTAATCAACTCTGCATATTCTTTTCTATTATTCCACGTTTTTTCATCCTAGGAAAGATGTGAAGCATTTTAATTGAGAATATGCTGACTTAGAAAAAGAGTGGATAATTAGATTTAAAAGGAATTATTGAAATAAGAAATGCTAAAGGGAGATAAGTCTTTTAGATTTATTATAGGTAGAGAATAATAAGGCAAGAAGTAACTTATATTAGAACCTTATTTATATTAATATCAATAGAAGTATGTTACTTTTTTGGCGCCTCATCTTAAAAATTTACAGAATAGTCATAATTTCTTTAGTAAATAGGAATAATGATTTTCATATAAATATCAGATTTTATTATCTAAAATAAAAATAGTTTAAACTAAAATTAGCTGAGCAATTATAAGTATAGCAGTTGTAATATTTAAGCTCATTGTTACTAAATAGATAATAGAAGATTTAGTATTGTGTAGATTATACTCTATTTATTGAATTCTTAATAGTCTTGAGTATAACTATTATCAAGCAAGTTATGCTTATATGCTTATTATTAAGATGGTATTCTTTGATTATCCTCTTTCTTATTTTTCAAGCTTTAGAATATTATTCTCATTTAATATGCCATATTCGTTTAATGTCTAGAAGGTATTTTGAACATTCCTTTACTAGATTAATTTTCCTTAGTTCCAGTCTTTATAACGAATAAATCCTGGCTTTCTAAAGATAAATCATAAAATTAAACAAGTAGCATATACTTCTAAATTTAAAGCCTAAAATAAAGTTGCAAAAGTGATTAACTATTTGTAGCATATCTGGTTCATACTAGAATCTATAATTTAGACTGAGAGATAAGTAAAAGGAATATAAGTTAAAGCACATTATTAGTATATATAGAGTAAATTTACTGTGACTTAATTTATAGAAATTTGTTAATTAAGTAAGCAATAAACTTGAGCATCAAAGTCTAAGTTTATGTATGTTGAATCTATATATTTTAACTTGGGGGAAATTGAAATTATAAAGGTTTTAGTAATTATAAGTAATAAATTATAGGACTCTTATCGCTCTCCGCTTCATTAGGAAAGGCTTAGATGTAATTAAAGAGATCCTGCGTTTAACTTTCTTTAACTCAAATGGATAACTTTATTATGGCTTAGTTTGATATTTTTAATCCTTAGTGTATTACTTTTGGAATAAAATTTGACTAATAAAGCTAGAATCTTAATTTTTATCTTGAGCATATAGTATATATAGTAGCAACTTACTTAGCATTTATTTTTATGAAGGATATGGTTAGACTTTAGTGATAGTGATTTAATATACATATCGAATTTAATTAATAAAGTTCATTTCTATCAATATAATTTCTATTTAGACACTAGAGCTGCTGAAATACGGTCAAACTTGTTTTACTCGTAAGTGTTGGTTACTAAAATAAAAAAATTACAGATGCGAATGTCGAAGTCTTTCTTCTTATTATTATCGAATTTTATATTTCCTTTTATCTTTGTGGAAAATGAAATATCTTGATAATCTGCTGGTCCAGGTGTTATGTTTTTAAAAATGAAGTTGGATCTTGCTGATTTTGACATTATATTTTAGCCTCCTTTTATTTTCGGAGTCTTGGGTTTATAAGAGCCCAATCCAGGTGCTTTTCCTTTATTAGATCTGATGCAATTAGGGATATATTACTTTTCTGAATACTGCTTGCTTATAACCCTAGCACATTTTTTTATTTTGTCTTCTTTTATGTCATATGTTAGAGGACTTGGATCATCAGCTCTACGAGAGTAACTTTCAAATAGGCCATCCTTTCATTGGGGACTTTTTAAAAACTTCCCATTATTACTTTTCAATTTTATTTAAGGTGGATAATAAATAGGACCTGGAGAATGAGGAACAGAACCGGAATAAAACTTTTCTAAATTTCTTTCTGATCCAAATTTTCATTTCGGAGAGCTTTTTTCTTTCAATACATACTTAGGGTGATATATTCCAACCCCAGGTGAATGATATCCATACATCTCATTTGCATGCTTACTACTAATAAAAAGTTTTGGCTACTTTCGTCCTTTATCTATCGAAAAGCTAGGGCTATTACTATAACAACTAAGTGACTATTTATGTCCAATTTTAACATCGATTTCATATTTTCCAGGTCCAATATTTTCGATAGGATACCCTAACGATCATGCAGATCTTTCTTTGTTTATATAAGACGATCCTTAGATTGAGGTATAGTTTTATAATGTATTTCGATGTGATTTATTTTAGGAGAGATAAGAGTTTGTAACAGTGGTATTTTGAGAATATTTCCTTTACTTTTTCTTATTAAGATTTGCATTTTAATATGTCAACGACAAAATATCTTCTGAACTTGTGTTTTCCTTTATTTAGGGTAATAACTCCTTATATTCATCTTTACTCTTCTAATTTTCGCTCAGCTCTTCTTAAACTTCCTTCTTTTGCTCATCTTCATTACTCTCCAAATAAGCATGCAAAACAGGTGAGTTCAATCTCTTAGACTCCTCAGTAATTTTATCCTTAGGTTTTCTATTTCCACCACTTTTTTCAGTACCTTGAATCTCCTTTTAATCCATAATAATGAAATTAAAAATATAGAAATAAACATCACATAAGGATTTTAGAAACGACTAAAATAGATCCACAGACCATTAATTTATATCAAGTCTAATTCACATAATTACAACACTTCAATATGCACTAGAAATGGATTATTATTCCTATTTCTACCCTATTATATTATGAATCTTAATTAGCCAGCTTTATTAAAAACATTTGTAGGGGTATTATTTATAACGAGCTTCCTTCTAATTTTGTAATCGTTTGGCTCTTATTAAAATTAAATCTATAAGGGATAATTTATGTACATTGATAGTTTTATAATAATAACTATTTCTGCAGTTTTATATAGTTGTATTTAGATTAGTTTCTAAGAATAAAGAATATATTAGATTTTACAGTCTAGTTAGTCTAAATGCCACTATATCTTTATTTAAACGAAATTACTTTTGTTTACCTTTTATTTTAGTTTATTAAGTAACAGAGTAAATCCTCATAGTTTTAATACTCCTATCATGAGATATATTGTATAAAATCCTAGAAAATAAAGATGATAAAGGAGTAAATATATATGACTTATTAACTGTATTAGTAGATAAGCAGCTTAAAATTAATAATAAGAGGAACTAAATTTACTACCCTCAGATGTATGTCTTAAAATCATTGAGAATCAAATCTTTTGTAGCATAAAACGAAAAATGTTCATACTATCTCTAAAAGATAGCTAGGAAGCAAAAAAATAAGATAGATTGGTTAATACGTAATTTTGGTTATATTTAGGTATTATACTATCAACTTCTATATTATAATGATTTTACAAATTAAAATATGGAAGTTAGGAGAAAGAGTATTTAAATATCCAAAATAGATGATACATCTATAAGGGTTGTATAATCAGTTTATTATTAAATATTAGAGACTTAAACAGTTTTTGCTCTTACTTAAAATATTAATTTCATATATTAATTGCAAATTTGACTTAAGGGGAATATGCATTACCTTGAAATTAATTAGTTAGAATCTTTTTCTATTATTAGATAGCTTTTATAAGTTGCTCTGGATGTACCTTTAGAAGTTTATTTGATACTTAAGATCTAAAAATAAAAATTTGCAATGCTAGTCTTAGAAAAAATCTTGATGCTAACTTTAATTCTTGAAAGGTTTATAAGAGAAAATACCAGATCTATATATAGTAATGTTAGTATGTAGAGAAAATGGGATATATATCAACAAAATTTCGTATTCCTAAAATTTAGATTTTTATCTAATTTTTAATTGAAAACAGATCAATAATAAAATAGTATAAAAGCGAGCATACAACTAAACATAGTGATGAAGATTTATATAAGACTTTAATATATGAAACTTAGTTTAAAATTACCATTTCATTTAGTTTCTTTAAGCATCAGCTGTAAATAACTTATAGAACTGAATTTCTAGATATTTTAGTTAAGCACCAGAAAAATTAGTAAATATTGGCCTATCTTTAAGTATAGAATTTGAATATTAAGTCTAAAATAAATATTAAAGCAGTTGTTCAGCGTTAATAGCATTAAGCATTCAAATAATTATTATAATCATAGTTATTTCCATAAGTTTGCCTTGTTTAGTTTTAAGGGAATTTTTTATGGTTTATAATTAAATAGCTTACTGTAATAAAAATACAAGTATAGACAACTTCTATTTTCTAGCTTATATATAAATAAGAGGATATCTATTTAAAAACCTTAAGCATCTTAACTTTTTCTACTAATGACTAATATCAGTAATTGAATTTGCTGCAATAGATGAGGTTAAAGCTGAGTTATTCCATATAAAAATATTATTTTGGAAAGTTATAAAAATTCATTAAGTACACTAGTAAAGGGTTTCAGTGTAATGCTTTACTTAGCCTGCTGATATCCTTAATTTTATGGTATGTAGTAGACACTATTCAAAGCATTATATAGATATATTGATAGAAGAGCTTACTAATGCTGATACCTTGCATATACATATTTTTAAGTAAGGCTATATAGCTTATTGACAACATTTGAGTTAATTATTACCTTTATTTATATTAAATGAAATAAGAAGAGTAGGATTACGGTCAACTGATCGAAATTCTTGAGGAGCATAGATAGAAATGTGTGTAAGAAGACAAATTTCTAGAAGCTGAATAAGCGAAATTGAAAATCGAGGAGTTATATGATTAAGAGTAAAAAAGAGCTAAAGAGTAGTTATAGAACAAGCAGATGGAAATTAGGCTTCAGATTGAAGATGAACACTTAAACGAGTTTAATAAATTTAATGATGAATGGGATAAAAAGATGATGAACTATTAAGAAGAGGCTGAGAATTTAGAGTAGCAGATGCTAGTTAAGCACTAGTAGAAGCTTTAAGATTTCGAATAGAATCTAAAGGCTCCTCCCTCTGAATTTAAGCCTTCTTCAGAATATTTAAATCTCCGAAGAACTTAAGAAGTTTTAGTAAAGCGAAAAGAGTACGCGGAAGCTCATAAGGTACAAGTGAAAGCATAGACTGTACTAGAAAGGGATTAAAAAAATTTTGAAAAAAGGAAGTCAAATAAAATAAATGCCCAATAGTAGCAGATTTTAACTGCTAACGAAAACGAACTTAAAAGTCTAAGAAAGAAAATTCAATCTGGACTTAACTAACTGAAGAAATAAAGAGCTACCGAGTTAGAAAAGTAAGTTCTTATATAGAATCCTTCAACATTACTAAAATGTCAAAAAGCAACTCATTTAGAATTAGCAGAACGAATTAAATAAAATAGAGAAGGAAGTGAAGCTTGCTAAAAATTCATCTAGATATATGTTATCAACTCACTCTATCTAGTAAACTCCTCGTACAAAAGCTTAGTTCAAGTAAGAAACTTAGGAAGAAGAGTATTAGTAAGAAGAAGTAAATCAAAATGAAGAAGAATAGCCTCAATTAGATGAGCCAATGGAATGAAAAATTTTAATTTAAACGTTTATTTCAGTTAAAGAATTCCTAAAATACGCTCTCGATTTTTCCATTGATATAGTCGTTTTCTACTACATTCACTAGGAAATAAGTGTTAGCTATATTTTCTAGTAAAGTTCTTGATTCACTTTCATTTTCATATATCACTGCCCATTCTGATAGTCAAATGTTGAATGCCTCATCTTTCCAAACTTAGAAGCTCTCAGAGCTCACAATTGTCGGTTGAATTATTTCCATATCTCTGAATACTCCCCAAGATACCGCGTTTACTGAATTAGATTTAACGTTTCCGATAGTTTCGCCGTTTTTGTTAATAGCGTTAAAAGTAATACTTGGATATTTTAGGAAATGATTTTTAAGAGATAACATCAGTTGTGGATTGCAGAAAAATTCTACGTATGCTTTCTAATAAATAAATCCATGTTCTCCCCATCCATAAACAGGATCGTCTGAAGAAACTCCGTTAACTTAAGGTTGACTATTAATTGTCAGAAGTCCGTGCTAATTTAAGAAAATCAAGAAATCAATGATCTAAGAAGTTTCTTTGTATAGTGAACGTTCAGTCCATGGTAAGCGCTAAACTTCTCCTTTCAAGAATCTTATAAATACCTATTTTATGTCTTCTTCATTTTTTGGATTTTCTCCCCATTCTTGCAATCTTTCAGATAAATTTGCTGGTGGACGATTCATAGAAACATATTATTTTACATCAAACGCAGGAGATCTAAAATCTCCCCATCTACCGTTAGGAAGATCTTCCCAAACTGAAGTTTGATCAATATAGGATTTTGGTCTATTAGACCAGAAAATAGGACGAACTTCTAATTAACCCCTAAGTGCAGATTATCTCCAAGGAAGTAGCTTTTTTCCTGTTTTTAGAGCCACATTGTTCTGATTTTTATCTATCAAGATATTTAAAATCTGAGACACGGATTTTTCCAAATTTAGAGTATAAAAATGTAATCCTCTAACTCCGAACTCCAATAATTCAGTACACATTTTTGTGCAAACCTACACTCCAAAATCTTTGACTAGCTTATCATTGTTTTTAATTAAGTTTAATTAATCTGTTATATCCTATGGTATTTTAGTTTTGCAAAAGTTAGTCATTCTTAAGAAGCCATCATAGTTTTAGATGGGCATTATACCAGGAATAATAGGACAGGTAATTCCAATTTTTCTACATTCGTTGTAGAAGTTTATAAATTCGTTTATGTCGTAAAAAAGTTGTGTGATGATAAAGTCTGCTCCTGCATCTACTTTTTGCTTAAGATGTTCCAAATCTTTTTATTTACTCTCTGCTTCTAGATGTCCTTCAGGATATCCAGCAACGGAAATGCAAAAGTAATTTCCATGCTTCTAACGAATGTACTTTACCAAATCAATTGCATAAGCAAAACCTGTTTCACATTATTTCCATTCTGACTGACCAGCTGGTGGATCTCCTCTTAGAGCCAGAATGTTCATAATTCCAAATTCTTTGCATTTTTCTAGCGCGTTGTCAATCTAAGTTTATGACATATTTGTGCATGTTAGATGCATTTAAACATCCACTCCAGAGTATTTTTATATCCAGGCTGCTATTTCAAGAGTAGCTTCTGCCGTGGTCCCTCCAGCACCCCAAGTAATATCTACGAAAGTAGGATAATAAGAATCTACCAAGCGTTCAATTCTATCGTATAAATTTCGTTTTCCTTGTTCGGTTTTTGGAGGAAAAAACTCAAAAGAGAAGAACGTTTATTCTGACTCTTGAATCTTTTCGATAATTTTCATTTTATAATTTTAAATCAAAATAACTCTTACACCTTCATTTAAAGTAACTTAATGTATTATTCATTCTAATTCCCCACTTTCATAATATACATCTTATCAATTGCTCTCATTATCTATGCCTTTTGTATTTACATTATAATATTCTTCTTTCTATTTAAGTTGAAGATAATAATAATTTATAGCTTTGCTTAAATTATTTCTTTTAGTGTGTATCTATTAAATCAAATCGCATCATTACTAGATCCAAATTTACAAATTTTTACTTAAGCCCTTTAATCATTTTATCTATAGCTATCTAGTTACGATATTAAAGATGATGAGTTAATATATTAAATGTTGGATATAAGAGAAACACTAGCTTTAGACTTTTAATTTCCTTCTTTTTAGCCTTTTCTTATCTTTGATTGGTTTATTACATTTTCAAATCTGATCTCTAGGATTTCGTTTCTATATTTAGTATTATTTTATTCATTATCCTAAATAAAAAATAGTGAGATAAATAACCATAACTAGAATTACTAGGATATAGTTTGGATCTTCTTTTAAGACACTTTAATAAAGGTAAGTTTTATAAGTTCTATTATACTTAGCTAAATTAGAATCTCATTATACATATCACTGACTATTATACCTTATCTCTGATAAGATGTTTAAATACATTTAAGCAAGAAAAATACCTGTCTATTAAAAATTCCTAGTCTTTGCTAGTTACTTATTTCTTTATTTTTTTGTAGCCTTTTTATGCTAATTAATTGGTATTAAATAATTAAGAATTCCATAAAAAGAAAAAAGGAAATTTGGTAGATATTTAAATCTTAAAGTTAAAGATCTATCAAAGCTCTATATTTTATTAGTATCTAAATAGCTGAAAAATAACTTAAGCTAATATAATTAAAATTTAAGCTTAGAATCTAAACAAAGTAGCTTTGACTACTTAATTTTATAGTCAGAAATATAAAAAATAATCTGCAAGTTCAGAAATACAAATCTCTAACTAATGAGAACAGGAGAAATAGCTTCATAATAAAGATATTCTTAATAGGTATATCAAATAAGTAGGATATATTTTAAGAGTGTAGATAATAAATGAATATTTACAAATTTTTAATTGTATTTTTAATTGAAAAGACTCTCAGTGAAATCATAGAGGATTGTGAGTATCATAATAACCAGATAGGCGATTTTAACCTAACATCGGAGAGTCACTTCAAGAATGTTACTAGAAATAAACTTTGAATTTTGGGTGTTTCTGATAGAACCTGTGAACTCTGCTGTCACTTTGAAAGTGCGTATAAAGATTTAAAGGTTCTGCTTAAAAATAAGACTGAATATGCAAAAGTACCATTTGTTAGAGTGGATCTAAACACTTCATCTTGAATAAAGGCTCATTTACCAAAATTCACCGAAATTCCTATGCTATTTATATTTTACAATTAGAAGGAATATGCTTTCATAGGTAAGCAAACTGGATAAAACATGCTTTCCTTTTTAAATCGGATAATCTAGCCTATTAATAAAATGACTGAAGTTGAAAACTTTCAAGACTTCTCTGAATACACTGTTTCTCACTTTTTCGCTAAGATTTTTGCCTGTTTTGATTCTAAGAAAAGTGATGATTATAAAGAATGGGAGAGAGCAGCTCGTTCATTGCTAGTACATAGTAATTTAATGTTTAACGAAATTGTTGACGCTAAAATATGCGCTAAACTAGTTAAGCAAGGAGAAATCGAATATTCGAATAGTATAACTATTATGCGAGCAGATGTAAGTCATAGGAGATTTATTAAGTAAGATGATTTAGATATTGCTTTAAAGGAGTGAATAGTTAGAAACTCCTTTAAGTAAATGGATGAGCTTTCTTTTCAGAACTTTTATATCCTAAACGAAGATTAACTTGACTCTCTTGTAATATATGTCAATCCTCGAGACCAAGGATTTTATGACTTTAAAAATTCTCTAAAATATGTAAGATTTAATTTAGGTTGCTGCCAGGTATGAAGACTAAATTCATTGGTTTTTTGCAGATGCTACTCTATAAAATCAGGTTTTGCCACCTCGTTCTTTAGGTCTGATTTCCTCTAAGTAATACTTATAATATAGAGTCCCACTTGCAGCTTTTTACTTAAAAAGTAGACAAATTCTCACATTTTGCGAGTCAAAAATAATAGACGAGCATAATTTAGCGAAGTTCGTTAGTAGTTATGTTAATAAGAAAATTTTTCCTTTCTGGCCCTGACAAGATTTATAGCATCCTTTGACAAAATAAATAGAAGAGGCTTACAACGGGTGCACTAAACTTAACTACAAAGATTTTGCATATAAAGCGTTCGAGCATTAAACAAGAGTACTAGTCTATTTTTATTCCGATATTGATTAGAGTGCTTTATGATATGCTAATGTTATTCAGTAGCTTTTTGTCAAAGTTCAAGAAATGAACGATAAAATAGACAGCTTTAATAAAAAGACTACTAATGTTTGGGAAGCTAAACAAAATGTACGCATTTACGTTTATGAAATAGCCTTTTAATATTACCCTGAAAACATATAAGTAAGATTATTATTCAGCTTTCGAGATTACCTAGTCTTCTTATGTTCTAAAAGCAAAAACGTGATTCTATGATTCAATTTGAAGGCGATTTATCAAAAATTACAGATATAATCGAATGGATATCAATTCATGCTCAATTCTCAGAAAAAATGACTCCATCAAATGAAGAAATATATACCAAAGAAGAGCTTAAAGAAAAGCTCGCAAAATCTGATCTCTGACTTACATTAATTTTTCAAATATCTACTCTACTTGATATATTTACTACATTATAAGTAAAACAACTATTTTATTCCCTAAAAAAGAAGTACGATTGACTAAAATGCCTTCTTTCTTTAAAGGCATTAAATAGTTTTTCTTATTTTAGATATTAAAACCATTATTAAATCTATTAGTAATGCATACCTATATTATGCCTTATCTTTTTAAGTAGTTTTAAGGACTTAAGCTGATACAATTTCTTTAGATAGATTTTTGCTAATTAATCTTATCATAATAGTATATTAAATCTAAGTTCTTATCGAAATTTACCTGTATAAGTAATAAAGTTAGTTGTATAGATTCATAAGATAAGTAATTAGTTAGTGGTAACTAAAGTATAAGAATATATAAGGTAATCATATAATCTCTCCCACAAAGGTATTGAATAGTGGAGAAATGACAAACTTTAGCTTATTTCTATGACTAGTCTAGTATCCAGTCTAATTTTGGTTTATGTTTTTTTAGGTTTGATGAGTTTATACTTCATACTCTTATATATAATAGTAAGTTTGATATATATAATTAAATAAATATTCTCTGAAGGTGTAAGAACGCAAAGAGGGATAGAAACTATGCTATATTAATTTAAGAAATGAGAGAATTATTTAATAAATGCTAAATTAATGATTAAGTTCTCATACTCTCTTAGCTGGTTTTCCGAATCCAACTTTTGGTGGATTGCTTCCGTTAATCTTTCCATCTCCTACAATCCAGTGAGTATATACTGTTCTCAAGAATACATCGCCCATGATAAAACTGCTCTTTAACTAATCTGGCATACTCATTGACATAAATCCGTTCATGCATTCTGTTTATCCTAGAGCGGTGACTTTAAGAACGTAATCTTTAGCAGTTAATGTATAGCTTACTCCTCCAATGATGAATGTTATATCTGGATGTTTGTCTTAATCTGAGCAATCTGATGCAACTTTTCCAATTTTGTTTATAATTGGATCTAAAATGCTTGAATCAGCAGCAATTAGTGATGTACCAGTGTCAATTATTCCGTAAATAGTTCCACTTGTGAGGTCTGTTCCACCAATGGTAATTTTATCCATTTTAATTCTCCAATAAGCTGGTTCAGTGAGTAAATGATAGTTTTCAATAGAACCATAAGATTCGTCAATTCCTCCAAGAATTAAAACTGAGTCTTCTGAATTGTGAGTGAAGTATGTGGAGAAACTAGCGTCTTTTATTAGTCCCTATTGAACCATATTTCCAAAAACAGTTTCCATTCCTCCTGCTGAAATTGCTTTGAATGCTAATCCCAAAATACCATCGAACTTAGCAGTGGCGAAGTTCCAAGGTTCTTTTGTGGTTTCAGCGAAAATCTAATCTTTGACTTCTAATCCTGCAACTGTTACGTGATCTTAGCTAAGATATCCAGAAACAGATCCTGATCCATAAGTTACATTCCATTGAGCTCCATTCTTTACATAAGTAGTTGAGTCTGAATGCTTATATGTTTTGTGAGTCCAGCAAGGAGTTGACCAGCAATCATGACTTGGTACCCATAAGTTGCTTGAGCCTGTATCAAATATAACCTTGAAATCCTAATGAGGAGTTCCAACAGAGATAGATCCATAATACTAAGCATCAGCAAAGTTATTAATGATAACTTTCTCTCCATCAGTGTACTTCTACTACAAATGAGCAGCAGATTATCTATTTCTCATTGATCTAATCATCTCCAATTTTTCAGCATCAGTCTCATAAATCTACTTCAAAGGAACATGAATAATACTCAGAGCTGCACAAAATAGAGCAAGCACTATAACTAACTTCATATTATAAAAAATCAAAAATGGAGAGCTTAAAAACGGCAAATATGAAGTAATTATAATTACCAAGTAATTAAATAATATTAAACTGAATCTAGTAAAAAGGTTAAATATAAATACACCTTATTATATTATAATTTCACATCTTAACTTACCTACACCTAACTACTCAAGCCATGTCTATATTAAATTAGAAATTGTAACATGCTTGTAGTTTGGAGATTGTAGGGTATACTAAACAGTTCTCATAATAAGAGTGGATTAACTAAACTAGAGTAAGCAAAAAAGGTAAAAAGATTTAGATTTTGAGAGAGAGAAAATCTAAGATTTGGAAATTAGAAAAGAGAAATATAAATAGAATAAGTAGCATAAATAAAGAAAAAAGCTAAGAAAATGAGGAATGAAAGGATAATTTTCAAGTAGGAATCGTTAAATTAAAATAATAAAATTTTATTTTTAATTTAATTCAATAAAATATGGGAAATTGCAACTTTAAAACAGATAGCTATGATCCTACCGTAGGTAAATTTTAATACAGAGATAAGTAAAAGTCAGTTTAACTTTTAATATGTTATTGGTAAAGGAGGATTTGGAAAAGTATGGAAAGTAGAGAGAAAAAAGGGACATGTTATATTTGCTATGAAAGAAATGAGTAAAGCTAGAGTTATTGCTAAGCGATCTGTTAATTCTGTAATGAATGAAAGAAAATTGCTGGCTATGCTCAGACATCCTTTTCTTGTCAATATGCATTTTGCTTTCTAAGATCGAGAAAATATTTATCTTGTTATGGATCTTTTAACTGGCGGAGATTTAAGATTTCATCTTGGACGCTAGCGTCGATTTAGTGAAGAGTAAACAAGTAAGCCTTAATATAGAATTTTTTGTCGCTTGTATAATTACAGGACTTGAATATTTGCACACTAACGGAATTTTACATCGAGATATTAAGCCTGAAAATCTTGTTCTTGATACTAGAGGATACCTTCGAATAACTGATCTCGGTATTGCAAGAGTATGAAATCCTGAAAATGCCTAGGATACTTCAGGAACTCCAGGATACATGGCACCCGAAGTAATGTGTAGATAAAATCATGGTGTAGCTGCAGATTATTTTGCAGTAGGAGTAATAGGTTATGAATTTATGACTGGAAGGGTAATTTTTAAATTTAGAGACCTTATTAAGGTAAAAGTAGAAAAGAAATAAGAGATTAAATTCTAGCTCGATAAGTACAGCTTAAACGACATGAGATACCAGAAGGATGGTCTTTGGAAGCAGCTGATTTCATAAATAAAGTAATTTCTTCATTCAGTTAATTTAGAGAAAGCCGGTTAATAGATTAGGACTAAACGGTCCATAAGAAGTCAAATCACATATTTGAATTAAAAATTACCCTTGGCAAAAGCTCCTGGAAAAAACAATAGAGCCGTTATTTGTACCGAATTAAAAAGAAGATAATTTTGACTTTAGATAAGTTTAATAAGATCCTTGGAAGGATTAGAACGAAGAACTACTAAAGCAAAATACTCTTCTACTCAGAAGAAATTCTGTCTAAGCACTTTTTAATGGATATCATTATGATGTGAATAATTCATAATCTTCTTAAAACCAAGTGACGACGGCAAATTTGTCGAAAAGCGCCACTAATCAGCAACCACAAAATTCAGGATCAGAGATTCAAATGTAGAATTCAATGCCCTAGACACCTCTAGAAGCTTGATAATTAGTTTGTATTAATTATTTACACTTAATTATATTTAATTCACTAGAAGACTCAAGGAGATTATTAAATCAGAGTTTATCTAATAAATTTTTAACATCAACCACATCTAAGCAAATAAGAAAATTTAGCAGTTAAAATTTCAGTTTGAGAATAATTACTTATTCTATACTTTCTTACTTTTCTTTATTATTAGTTAAATCAATAAAACTATAAGCGAAATGAGAGTTTCCAATTACTATTAAATCCATTTTATATTCCTTATTGAGGTTTTTTATTATATTAATACGTTCATCTTAGTTAAGCTTTGTATAATAGCCTTGCTACTATATTTATTTAACTAGAATCTTAGACAATTTAAATTAAAGTAACTATACTATTGTAATTATACCCTTTAAATTAGCAGAACCATATTTTCATAAGCACAATAATATAAACTTAATAAGTTGGAGTTACTTCATTTATATCAATATAATGATTATACAAACTTAAACCTTATTATATTAGACTGTAGCAAATTAGGAACTTATTTTGAATTTAATAGAATAATGCTTTTTTGGGAAAGCTATTTCACGTTTACAGTTAAAGTTTTATACTTAATAATCTAACTATTGATATTTACTTATTTTAGTTATGTTTAGTATCTGTAAATGTAAGGCTATTAAAGATAGATTAAAAAACCAATTAAAGTAAGGAAGTACTTTTGTAGTTATGAATATGATTCTATTTTGATCGCGTACTTAGTTAATTACTTAAAAGATAATATCCTTATTTAATAAGTTTGATCTATTAACCCTTAAATAAGTTTATTTTACTATTATTCTTGAAGTTAGCCATCTATTTAGTAGATAAATAGATTTAATATCTCTTTATTTAGTAATACAAGTAATCTTTACTTTAGTAAGTTTAGAGAGTTATATAGAAAATTTTGATTGGAAGGATTAACCAGTTTACTTACAACTGTTCTGCTTTTCAATTTCACTATATCAATTTTTATAATTAAGTAGCTTTTTATTTTATTCCATCTTAAACCGATTCTCATTTATCGTTACCACGATAACTTTTCAAAGCTTGAATATAGTGGATAAATCATGCAGCATTTCTTATTTGATGATATCCAATTAACTTAAATTATTTCCTAGCTATTAAATTATAAAAAATCTAGCGATCAATCTTTCTAACTACTTTTACTAATCCATCCTTCTTATTTACTCTTATAAGAACACTCTTTGCTTAAAACTTAAATAGCTTCTATTTTTAATTATTATCGTTGCTTTAATATTAAACTCTTTCTTTCTATAGTCATAAAATATTATACTATTATGTAAAAAGAATAAGAAGAGATTCTAAGTCAGCTATTACTATTCTTCACTAGAAACTTAAAGCATAATTATTAAGAAATTTGAGGTTCTTCTTTAATTTAAATACTCGCTCACTAGAACAGACTTCATTAGCATAAACTTAAATATATATTTATTGATAATCTTTTTGATTATCTTTTAGCAAAAAGGTACAAAAACTAATGAAGCTAGGAGTATACTAAATGGTTATTTCAGTATACTAGTGAATATGCAAAGGAATATAAGTATTATATATAAATTAACAAAATGTGTTGCTTTTTAATTAATATAAAGGTATTTTTAAGTTCATTCTTCACTATATCTTCCCAACTCATTTTTTTTCAGAATCTTCCATTTGATTTAAAAACTTAAAGAAGCTCTACTCTTGCTAGCTATTTTAATTTTCTAAATATACTATTTCTTGATTATTGCTCTACTATATGTTAGGTAAATTATTCAATCAATCCAAATTTTCGAAATTTTCACTTCATTTAAGTTGATTTTTATCTTGAAATTAATTTACCTAAAAATACATATAATTATCTTCTAGCGGTATATTGTAAGCTTCTATAAACTGAAGTATAACATTGACTAAATTATTAGAGAACATATTTTAATATTCTATAGGGTAAGCTGAGTAATTTTTAATAAAATCTAAGCTTTCTTTATTAGTAATTCTAAACTTAATTGGTTTCTATACTTTTAAACTTGAGTTTACTCTATTAAAGTTATTGTCATTTTTAATAAAAGTTACCATTATTTGCTCAAATCCTAAACCCTTCTCTAAATAAAGTTTCACTATTTAAGCATTTTATCTTAAAGCTTAATCTATCTACTATTTTAGTAGTTTTTTCAAGATTTGCAAGTCTTTTATCAGTTTCTGCTGATTCTAGATTTATAAATCGACCTATTAAGACTGTTAAGGAATGAAAGAGGTATGAGATAAAGTTTAAGAGTCAATATTAAATTGCTTTTACTAAAGTCTAGGTACTTAAGATGGATTTTTGATTTTTTTCTTTTCTTAATTAGATGCAAAGTCATTAATTTTAAATCTGATTATATCTCTTTTTTATTATGAAAGATTTGGCTTATTTAAACAACAAGAATCATGCTTTATACTACAAATTTTTATTTCTATTTATTAGATTACTTAATTAATAATTTTATTTTTCTCGAATTCATTCTTTATTTATGGGTAGTATCATATCGCTAGATATTTAATAATTATTTTTTTAACTGTATCAACATATTTCTTTAAAACTCCTACACTTTCATCCTAATGCAAATTTTCATCAAAAATTAGATCTTAACTATCTGAGAAATATCTTTCATATTCATAAATAGATGATACGGATATATTTTAATCTTTACATATTAACTTTCTTTTTTCTAAGCTTTAAGTTTCTTAAAGAAATTGATTATTAAATTCATTTAGTATTTCTCTTGCTTATTTTACGGTCCTTTTTTCAGATTTTTTGCTACTGCTTTAATCTGTCTTTGGTCTTTTTTTATCTTATTGTGGTTTCTCTTTTCCCTTCTCTCACTTACTCTTTTTATGTTATTTCTTTTCTTCCTAAAATTTTTCATTTTATTCCACTTCTTAAAACGTTTCTTATAAAGTTCTTCCATGCTTTTTTCCAGTTAACGTACTTTCTTAATCTATATCAGATGAATCATCTTCTATTATATTCTTGTGCTTAACTTCTATTTTTATTAGATCTTATAAGGCTGTACCTTCTTCAAGTCCTTTACTTCAAAACTAAAAAGGTATCTAATCATTCGAATTTTAATGATAAATCGATTCTACTTAATTACCCGATTCATCTAGAAAAGAAACAACGTAATCCTACAAATAGAGATCTTCAGGTAATCGCTTTTTAGACACATAAGTTTCAACTAAATTTGTTACTTTGAGAGGTTAGCTTATATCAGTCTAAATATCAATCTATTGATTTACACTCAAGGAATCTTCAGAAATATAGATAACTAACTTCATTAAAATTATATAAAATAAAGCAAAGCTTATGAATTTAAATTTGATAGATTGTTGTTTAATATAAAGAATTCTGCTATCTAAGCAGATGCACATAAAGTAATATTTCTTCTGAAATAAAATTATTTTATTTAAAGGAGAAATTTGCAAGAAATGGTTGATCATATATGCTAATAGAATAATTTAAACTAGACTATATCAGTTTAAATGACAATTAATTATGATTAATTACTTAGTCAAACCTTTTATATTAAAGATAATGAAATAAAAATTTAAAATTGCTTGACTGTTTTGTTTAGTTGTTTAAAAAGTAGATACAATGTATATAAAGAAAACCTATAAGCTAAGCCTGCTTAAAGAATCTATTTCAATTTAATGCTTTATAAAGACATAGATAGTCTTTATTTTATATTTACTTATAAAAGATTTAAAATAGATCTTGGTGATTAATATTTAAAGATGAGAAGCATTGGATTATTTATATATCTTAATAAATTATTATTAGTATTATTAAACTTAAATAGATACATATGAGTACCTTAAACTACTAGATGCTTATTGCTTGATTAATATAATTTACTTCCTTACTTTATACAAATCATATCTTGGAATTATCAACTATTTGATTGGGAAATCTTACAAATAATTCTACTCGGAAAAATAAAACCTAGTTACTTGTTTATCCTTCTTCTTGATTTAGAGTTATCTGTTTAGCCTCTTAAGAAATCTATATTACTATTGATCTTAGTACTAGTAATCTCTTTCAGTAGGCAAATAAACTTAATGTCTCTCTATTTAGTACTTTTAGATAGAAAGAGTATTCAAACAATATTGTTAGTTTACTTTTGATCTAATTTTTTATTTCTACTACATCTCACTTTATAAATAAAGATTTATGATATTATAGCAATAAAAAGATTCTCAGTGGCTTTAATAAATCTAACCTCAATGCTAAACTTATAAAAAATTACTTACCATTTTATTTTCCATTTAGCTTCTTTTTGATTAAAAGAAAACTACTATAATACCTTGATTATCTTAAATTAAATAAGGGATAAATTTCATAAAAGTATAAGAGTCTACATTTTTAATTATAATCGTCCCTTTAATATTCAATCTTTTTCCTTATAATCTTAAATATTTAAAAGCATATTATTTAATACTATTATAAGTATGCTAAAAAGAGCATAATATATGCTAAGTAAATTATTACTATTCTTCGCTATAGATTTATACCATCAATTTCATGATATTTGATAACTAATTTACTTTAATTACTCACTACTAAATCATATTTCTACTTTATAGAATTAATAAATACTTAAAGACATTCCTTATGAGTAGCTATAGTAATTATATGGAAACTAAATTTATTGTAACAAGCAGTATACATATATATTATTTATGATTTGTTCATCTTTAAACAAAATGGTATAACTTGAATAATAAAACAATTGATTTATTATTTATATTTTATCTAAATATTTTTAAGTTTATTAATATGTTTCATTTGGCCAATTTTCTTGGAATTCTAAATTTTCTTCCTAAACCTCTGTTAAGTTCTATTCATTATCCTGCTAATTATTTCAACAATTTTCTACTGGTTAATCTAGAAAATTATCCTGTTATGTTTAAGTTTAATCACTCGTCTCTTTATTTTATTCCTTCTCTTCATTTTGTTAAACTTGATTTGGATCTTAAAATTAATTTTCCTAAAAATTCATTAAATTTTCTTATAGCAGTATCTTTTATGCTTACAAACACAGAATTAAATTTTCGGTTAAAATTTAGATTTGATTATTATAATTTTCTAAGGTAAGATTTGGCATCTAATCTATAAAATCAATAATTTCTTAGTTCGAGATTTTAAATTTTATTTGTTACTATTCTTACAAGTTTTAAACTACTTATTCAATCTTGTTTTTATAATAAAATAAAGTTTCTATTATTTGTTCAAATCATTAACCCATCTATAAAAATTTTTCATTGATAAAGGATATTATCTTAAAGCAAAATCTATCAGCTCATTTTTTTCAGAAATGCTTTTCATGTTTTAAGACTAATTTAATCAAATTTAAAATTACAAGTCAGCCTACTAAAATATTTAAGGGGTTTTAAAATTATGAGAAGAGGTTTAAAAAACTTTATTATCTTGACTTTACTGTCCTTCAGAGTTTAAAATTATATTGATACTTACCTTCATTTATTTAGCTATTTATTTTATTTATTTCAGATTAAAATTCTTTCATTTTAATTAAGAAATGGTTCAATAACGCAACAGTTACTATGTTTTCTACTAATATTTTCTTTTAATTATTAGATAAAAAGATCAATAGACTCGTTTCTTTCTTTTTCATTTATTTATTCTAATCACGACTAAGAATTTTTTAAAGTTCTAGTAATAATCTTTATATTTTCTACAATATATTTCTTGAGAAATCTAATATTTTCATTCTAATGCAAATTTTCATCAAAAATTAGATCTTTACCTTCTATAAAGAATCTATAATAATCGTAAAATGATGATATTGAAATGTCTACATCTTTTCTTATAGATTCATAAATATTTTACAATTTTTACTTATAAATTGCATTTTTTTGAATTTCTATTTATTAGCGTTGAATTAATTTAATATTTCTCTTGCTTATTTTACGGTCCTTTTTTCAGATTTTTTGCTACTGCTTTAATCTGTCTTTGGTCTTTTTTTATCTTATTGTGGTTTCTCTTTTCCCTTCTCTCACTTACTCTTTTTATGTTATTTCTTTTCTTCCTAAAATTTTTCATTTTATTCCACTTCTTAAAACGTTTCTTATAAAGTTCTTCCATGCTTTTTTCCAGTTAACGTACTTTCTTAATCTATATCAGATGAATCATCTTCTATTATATTCTTGTGCTTAACTTCTATTTTTATTAGATCTTATAAGGCTGTACCTTCTTCAAGTCCTTTACTTCAAAACTAAAAAGGTATCTAATCATTCGAATTTTAATGATAAATCGATTCTACTTAATTACCCGATTCATCTAGAAAAGAAACAACGTAATCCTACAAATAGAGATCTTCAGGTAATCGCTTTTTAGACACATAAGTTTCAACTAAATTTGTTATTTTGAGAGGTTAGTTTATATCAGTCTAAATATCAATCTATTGATTTACACTCAAGGAATCTTCAGAAATATAGATAACTAACTTCATTAAAATTATAAAAAATAAAGAGAAATAAATTTAAATTAAGTTTCATTAAAAAGATGTAAACTGTCTAAATAGAAAACTTAAATTAAGAAAAACTTTAAAAAATAATAGAATTTTAAAAGAAAGTATCATCAACAATTAAAAACTATTTTATTATTAATACAAAACTATAAGCAAACAGATAATTTAAATTTTATTCATAATTAAATGAAAACCATAAATAATTATACTAGTTAATTAAAATACTAATAAATAGGAAAAATTTAAAATTATAGAGTCAAAATATTTGATATTAAATAAATAATTTATGTTTTAAATTAATCTTCCTATTAACAAAATATGCTTTTAAAAACTAATTATTAAAGTAGATATATGCATGAAATATTATAAGATTTTTTTAATATTTAAAGCTTAATAATTAAAATAAATTATAAAATCTTAAAAGAAAGAATAAAATGAAATATAATGAGATAAACACATTCATATAAGAAACTAACAATATAAATGTTTATGATCACTTAAAAGCATAATTTTTTATATTAATAAACCAAAAATAAAAAAAAAATTATTATTATAAAAAAACAAAAATCTTATCTGATTTTAAATTTAAAAAAAAATTTAAAACTTGTTTTTTAATTTGAAATATTCAAATATTTAATAAAAAAAAGCCTTTTGAAACAAAGTATACACAAAAATTAAAAAATTGATAACAAAGAAAAATTAAAATTGAAAGAAAAAAATCTAAAAAAGAAGAAAACATAAAAAAAGAGATCATGGAAAAAAATAAATAAAATATAAACAATGTAAAAAAATTATTAAAATAAATAAAACAAAATTAAAAAAGTAATAAAAGCCAAAAAGATGGTGGAAGCTGAAATAGACCTTCTGAATTTTACTTTCTGGCTTAAGGCTAGAAAAAAGTTCCTTTCTTGTCGAATAGGATGTCACAGGTAAATTCAACTTTACATGGAAACGCATACCTTTTGTTTATCCACTCCTGGTAAAGGCTTGAGGCCAGGACGCGATAGAGATTAAGATCCATGGCAGCTAATTTAAAAAAAAAAAAACTTTTCGCAATACAATGAAGGGAGTGTTGAGTCGTTAAACTGCAAAAAATTGCAGTCCAAAATACTTTAAGTTCAAAATTAAAAAAAAAAAAAAATCTAATCTCTTTCTTTAAATAAATCTGAAATATTAAAAAAATAAAATTAAAGTTAAAAGACGTCCAGCAATAAAAAAAAAAAATGTAAGTAAATTAAAAAAAAATAGAAAGAAATAAAATAGTGAAGTTGATCATAATTACAATATAATACTTACAATTCTTATAAAAGTGGGAATTTAAGGAAACATACTTAAGATTATTATAATGGAATAACTTTTAAGATAATCACTTTCATTAGCCTTTGCAGAAGCTATAATGAGTAAAGTAGGGTTTGTGGAAGCTCCTAAAACTTCTATCAACTAAAAGTTGAGTAAAATAAATCCAGATGGAGGTACTGCCATGAGAGATTCCGTAATAAGAGGATAAGTTTTACTTCTACGTCTAAATGAGGCACTTATGAATTTTAATGCTTAAAATAATTGGAATTTCGTTCATATAGTGTTAACTGATGGATAAGATAATTCTTCCAAGGCTACTTTAGAATAGGTATGCTAGTTGTAATTAAAAATAGGGATGCAAATTCCAGTTTCAAGACTTAAGACTTATTATGTAGGTGTTGATATCGAAAGTAATGAACAAGCAATAAAGGAAATATTAGTAATGACTTCTACTGGAATGAAAAACTCTCAGTTCATACGTATCGACAACGAAAGATAAATATAGGGAGTTTTTGAAAAGATATAAGCTGATCTATAAATAATTTAGAGGACATAATTTGCTGCATTTGCTAGTTCTTAGGGAGCTATTATAACAGGATAAAAGAAGAACATTCCAGTGTTAAGTTTTAAAAGAGTAAATTATTGTGTACTTTTCAATTTGGATATAAGTGGTTCTATGTCAGGAAAACGATGGAAGTAAGTAACAAATGCTGTGAAATAGTTCGTGGGCTAACTTGGTGAGAATGACTATGTAGCATTGCTGGTTTTCAATAACAATTCGTAGATAATAGACATTTCCTGAGTGTTAAACATTTTAGTGAATTACTTAAAAAAATACATATATATTGACTAATAGTATCTTATATGTATATATATATTTTAAAGATATTGTTCTAAAGAAATAAAATAGTGAAGTTGATCATAATTACAATATAATACTTACAATTCTTATAAAAGTGGGAATTTAAGGAAACATACTTAAGATTATTATAATGGAATAACTTTTAAGATAATCACTTTCATTAGCCTTTGCAGAAGCTATAATGAGTAAAGTAGGGTTTGTGGAAGCTCCTAAAACTTCTATCAACTAAAAGTTGAGTAAAATAAATCCAGATGGAGGTACTGCCATGAGAGATTCCGTAATAAGAGGATAAGTTTTACTTCTACGTCTAAATGAGGCACTTATGAATTTTAATGCTTAAAATAATTGGAATTTCGTTCATATAGTGTTAACTGATGGATAAGATAATTCTTCCAAGGCTACTTTAGAATAGGTATGCTAGTTGTAATTAAAAATAGGGATGCAAATTCCAGTTTCAAGACTTAAGACTTATTATGTAGGTGTTGATATCGAAAGTAATGAACAAGCAATAAAGGAAATATTAGTAATGACTTCTACTGGAATGAAAAACTCTCAGTTCATACGTATCGACAACGAAAGATAAATATAGGGAGTTTTTGAAAAGATATAAGCTGATCTATAAATAATTTAGAGGACATAATTTGCTGCATTTGCTAGTTCTTAGGGAGCTATTATAACAGGATAAAAGAAGAACATTCCAGTGTTAAGTTTTAAAAGAGTAAATTATTGTGTACTTTTCAATTTGGATATAAGTGGTTCTATGTCAGGAAAACGATGGAAGTAAGTAACAAATGCTGTGAAATAGTTCGTGGGCTAACTTGGTGAGAATGACTATGTAGCATTGCTGGTTTTCAATAACAATTCGTAGATAATAGACATTTCCTGAGTGTTAAACATTTTAGTGAATTACTTAAAAAAATACATATATATTGACTAATAGTATCTTATATGTATATATATATTTTAAAGATATTGTTCTAAAGAAATAAAATAGTGAAGTTGATCATAATTACAATATAATACTTACAATTCTTATAAAAGTGGGAATTTAAGGAAACATACTTAAGATTATTATAATGGAATAACTTTTAAGATAATCACTTTCATTAGCCTTTGCAGAAGCTATAATGAGTAAAGTAGGGTTTGTGGAAGCTCCTAAAACTTCTATCAACTAAAAGTTGAGTAAAATAAATCCAGATGGAGGTACTGCCATGAGAGATTCCGTAATAAGAGGATAAGTTTTACTTCTACGTCTAAATGAGGCACTTATGAATTTTAATGCTTAAAATAATTGGAATTTCGTTCATATAGTGTTAACTGATGGATAAGATAATTCTTCCAAGGCTACTTTAGAATAGGTATGCTAGTTGTAATTAAAAATAGGGATGCAAATTCCAGTTTCAAGACTTAAGACTTATTATGTAGGTGTTGATATCGAAAGTAATGAACAAGCAATAAAGGAAATATTAGTAATGACTTCTACTGGAATGAAAAACTCTCAGTTCATACGTATCGACAACGAAAGATAAATATAGGGAGTTTTTGAAAAGATATAAGCTGATCTATAAATAATTTAGAGGACATAATTTGCTGCATTTGCTAGTTCTTAGGGAGCTATTATAACAGGATAAAAGAAGAACATTCCAGTGTTAAGTTTTAAAAGAGTAAATTATTGTGTACTTTTCAATTTGGATATAAGTGGTTCTATGTCAGGAAAACGATGGAAGTAAGTAACAAATGCTGTGAAATAGTTCGTGGGCTAACTTGGTGAGAATGACTATGTAGCATTGCTGGTTTTCAATAACAATTCGTAGATAATAGACATTTCCTGAGTGTTAAACATTTTAGTGAATTACTTAAAAAAATACATATATATTGACTAATAGTATCTTATATGTATATATATATTTTAAAGATATTGTTCTAAAGAAATAAAATAGTGAAGTTGATCATAATTACAATATAATACTTACAATTCTTATAAAAGTGGGAATTTAAGGAAACATACTTAAGATTATTATAATGGAATAACTTTTAAGATAATCACTTTCATTAGCCTTTGCAGAAGCTATAATGAGTAAAGTAGGGTTTGTGGAAGCTCCTAAAACTTCTATCAACTAAAAGTTGAGTAAAATAAATCCAGATGGAGGTACTGCCATGAGAGATTCCGTAATAAGAGGATAAGTTTTACTTCTACGTCTAAATGAGGCACTTATGAATTTTAATGCTTAAAATAATTGGAATTTCGTTCATATAGTGTTAACTGATGGATAAGATAATTCTTCCAAGGCTACTTTAGAATAGGTATGCTAGTTGTAATTAAAAATAGGGATGCAAATTCCAGTTTCAAGACTTAAGACTTATTATGTAGGTGTTGATATCGAAAGTAATGAACAAGCAATAAAGGAAATATTAGTAATGACTTCTACTGGAATGAAAAACTCTCAGTTCATACGTATCGACAACGAAAGATAAATATAGGGAGTTTTTGAAAAGATATAAGCTGATCTATAAATAATTTAGAGGACATAATTTGCTGCATTTGCTAGTTCTTAGGGAGCTATTATAACAGGATAAAAGAAGAACATTCCAGTGTTAAGTTTTAAAAGAGTAAATTATTGTGTACTTTTCAATTTGGATATAAGTGGTTCTATGTCAGGAAAACGATGGAAGTAAGTAACAAATGCTGTGAAATAGTTCGTGGGCTAACTTGGTGAGAATGACTATGTAGCATTGCTGGTTTTCAATAACAATTCGTAGATAATAGACATTTCCTGAGTGTTAAACATTTTAGTGAATTACTTAAAAAAATACATATATATTGACTAATAGTATCTTATATGTATATATATATTTTAAAGATATTGTTCTAAAGAAATAAAATAGTGAAGTTGATCATAATTACAATATAATACTTACAATTCTTATAAAAGTGGGAATTTAAGGAAACATACTTAAGATTATTATAATGGAATAACTTTTAAGATAATCACTTTCATTAGCCTTTGCAGAAGCTATAATGAGTAAAGTAGGGTTTGTGGAAGCTCCTAAAACTTCTATCAACTAAAAGTTGAGTAAAATAAATCCAGATGGAGGTACTGCCATGAGAGATTCCGTAATAAGAGGATAAGTTTTACTTCTACGTCTAAATGAGGCACTTATGAATTTTAATGCTTAAAATAATTGGAATTTCGTTCATATAGTGTTAACTGATGGATAAGATAATTCTTCCAAGGCTACTTTAGAATAGGTATGCTAGTTGTAATTAAAAATAGGGATGCAAATTCCAGTTTCAAGACTTAAGACTTATTATGTAGGTGTTGATATCGAAAGTAATGAACAAGCAATAAAGGAAATATTAGTAATGACTTCTACTGGAATGAAAAACTCTCAGTTCATACGTATCGACAACGAAAGATAAATATAGGGAGTTTTTGAAAAGATATAAGCTGATCTATAAATAATTTAGAGGACATAATTTGCTGCATTTGCTAGTTCTTAGGGAGCTATTATAACAGGATAAAAGAAGAACATTCCAGTGTTAAGTTTTAAAAGAGTAAATTATTGTGTACTTTTCAATTTGGATATAAGTGGTTCTATGTCAGGAAAACGATGGAAGTAAGTAACAAATGCTGTGAAATAGTTCGTGGGCTAACTTGGTGAGAATGACTATGTAGCATTGCTGGTTTTCAATAACAATTCGTAGATAATAGACATTTCCTGAGTGTTAAACATTTTAGTGAATTACTTAAAAAAATACATATATATTGACTAATAGTATCTTATATGTATATATATATTTTAAAGATATTGTTCTAAAGAAATAAAATAGTGAAGTTGATCATAATTACAATATAATACTTACAATTCTTATAAAAGTGGGAATTTAAGGAAACATACTTAAGATTATTATAATGGAATAACTTTTAAGATAATCACTTTCATTAGCCTTTGCAGAAGCTATAATGAGTAAAGTAGGGTTTGTGGAAGCTCCTAAAACTTCTATCAACTAAAAGTTGAGTAAAATAAATCCAGATGGAGGTACTGCCATGAGAGATTCCGTAATAAGAGGATAAGTTTTACTTCTACGTCTAAATGAGGCACTTATGAATTTTAATGCTTAAAATAATTGGAATTTCGTTCATATAGTGTTAACTGATGGATAAGATAATTCTTCCAAGGCTACTTTAGAATAGGTATGCTAGTTGTAATTAAAAATAGGGATGCAAATTCCAGTTTCAAGACTTAAGACTTATTATGTAGGTGTTGATATCGAAAGTAATGAACAAGCAATAAAGGAAATATTAGTAATGACTTCTACTGGAATGAAAAACTCTCAGTTCATACGTATCGACAACGAAAGATAAATATAGGGAGTTTTTGAAAAGATATAAGCTGATCTATAAATAATTTAGAGGACATAATTTGCTGCATTTGCTAGTTCTTAGGGAGCTATTATAACAGGATAAAAGAAGAACATTCCAGTGTTAAGTTTTAAAAGAGTAAATTATTGTGTACTTTTCAATTTGGATATAAGTGGTTCTATGTCAGGAAAACGATGGAAGTAAGTAACAAATGCTGTGAAATAGTTCGTGGGCTAACTTGGTGAGAATGACTATGTAGCATTGCTGGTTTTCAATAACAATTCGTAGATAATAGACATTTCCTGAGTGTTAAACATTTTAGTGAATTACTTAAAAAAATACATATATATTGACTAATAGTATCTTATATGTATATATATATTTTAAAGATATTGTTCTAAAGAAATAAAATAGTGAAGTTGATCATAATTACAATATAATACTTACAATTCTTATAAAAGTGGGAATTTAAGGAAACATACTTAAGATTATTATAATGGAATAACTTTTAAGATAATCACTTTCATTAGCCTTTGCAGAAGCTATAATGAGTAAAGTAGGGTTTGTGGAAGCTCCTAAAACTTCTATCAACTAAAAGTTGAGTAAAATAAATCCAGATGGAGGTACTGCCATGAGAGATTCCGTAATAAGAGGATAAGTTTTACTTCTACGTCTAAATGAGGCACTTATGAATTTTAATGCTTAAAATAATTGGAATTTCGTTCATATAGTGTTAACTGATGGATAAGATAATTCTTCCAAGGCTACTTTAGAATAGGTATGCTAGTTGTAATTAAAAATAGGGATGCAAATTCCAGTTTCAAGACTTAAGACTTATTATGTAGGTGTTGATATCGAAAGTAATGAACAAGCAATAAAGGAAATATTAGTAATGACTTCTACTGGAATGAAAAACTCTCAGTTCATACGTATCGACAACGAAAGATAAATATAGGGAGTTTTTGAAAAGATATAAGCTGATCTATAAATAATTTAGAGGACATAATTTGCTGCATTTGCTAGTTCTTAGGGAGCTATTATAACAGGATAAAAGAAGAACATTCCAGTGTTAAGTTTTAAAAGAGTAAATTATTGTGTACTTTTCAATTTGGATATAAGTGGTTCTATGTCAGGAAAACGATGGAAGTAAGTAACAAATGCTGTGAAATAGTTCGTGGGCTAACTTGGTGAGAATGACTATGTAGCATTGCTGGTTTTCAATAACAATTCGTAGATAATAGACATTTCCTGAGTGTTAAACATTTTAGTGAATTACTTAAAAAAATACATATATATTGACTAATAGTATCTTATATGTATATATATATTTTAAAGATATTGTTCTAAAGAAATAAAATAGTGAAGTTGATCATAATTACAATATAATACTTACAATTCTTATAAAAGTGGGAATTTAAGGAAACATACTTAAGATTATTATAATGGAATAACTTTTAAGATAATCACTTTCATTAGCCTTTGCAGAAGCTATAATGAGTAAAGTAGGGTTTGTGGAAGCTCCTAAAACTTCTATCAACTAAAAGTTGAGTAAAATAAATCCAGATGGAGGTACTGCCATGAGAGATTCCGTAATAAGAGGATAAGTTTTACTTCTACGTCTAAATGAGGCACTTATGAATTTTAATGCTTAAAATAATTGGAATTTCGTTCATATAGTGTTAACTGATGGATAAGATAATTCTTCCAAGGCTACTTTAGAATAGGTATGCTAGTTGTAATTAAAAATAGGGATGCAAATTCCAGTTTCAAGACTTAAGACTTATTATGTAGGTGTTGATATCGAAAGTAATGAACAAGCAATAAAGGAAATATTAGTAATGACTTCTACTGGAATGAAAAACTCTCAGTTCATACGTATCGACAACGAAAGATAAATATAGGGAGTTTTTGAAAAGATATAAGCTGATCTATAAATAATTTAGAGGACATAATTTGCTGCATTTGCTAGTTCTTAGGGAGCTATTATAACAGGATAAAAGAAGAACATTCCAGTGTTAAGTTTTAAAAGAGTAAATTATTGTGTACTTTTCAATTTGGATATAAGTGGTTCTATGTCAGGAAAACGATGGAAGTAAGTAACAAATGCTGTGAAATAGTTCGTGGGCTAACTTGGTGAGAATGACTATGTAGCATTGCTGGTTTTCAATAACAATTCGTAGATAATAGACATTTCCTGAGTGTTAAACATTTTAGTGAATTACTTAAAAAAATACATATATATTGACTAATAGTATCTTATATGTATATATATATTTTAAAGATATTGTTCTAAAGAAATAAAATAGTGAAGTTGATCATAATTACAATATAATACTTACAATTCTTATAAAAGTGGGAATTTAAGGAAACATACTTAAGATTATTATAATGGAATAACTTTTAAGATAATCACTTTCATTAGCCTTTGCAGAAGCTATAATGAGTAAAGTAGGGTTTGTGGAAGCTCCTAAAACTTCTATCAACTAAAAGTTGAGTAAAATAAATCCAGATGGAGGTACTGCCATGAGAGATTCCGTAATAAGAGGATAAGTTTTACTTCTACGTCTAAATGAGGCACTTATGAATTTTAATGCTTAAAATAATTGGAATTTCGTTCATATAGTGTTAACTGATGGATAAGATAATTCTTCCAAGGCTACTTTAGAATAGGTATGCTAGTTGTAATTAAAAATAGGGATGCAAATTCCAGTTTCAAGACTTAAGACTTATTATGTAGGTGTTGATATCGAAAGTAATGAACAAGCAATAAAGGAAATATTAGTAATGACTTCTACTGGAATGAAAAACTCTCAGTTCATACGTATCGACAACGAAAGATAAATATAGGGAGTTTTTGAAAAGATATAAGCTGATCTATAAATAATTTAGAGGACATAATTTGCTGCATTTGCTAGTTCTTAGGGAGCTATTATAACAGGATAAAAGAAGAACATTCCAGTGTTAAGTTTTAAAAGAGTAAATTATTGTGTACTTTTCAATTTGGATATAAGTGGTTCTATGTCAGGAAAACGATGGAAGTAAGTAACAAATGCTGTGAAATAGTTCGTGGGCTAACTTGGTGAGAATGACTATGTAGCATTGCTGGCTTTCAATAACAATTCGTAGATAATAGACATTTCCTGAGTGTTAAACATTTTAGTGAATTACTTAAAAAAATACATATATATTGACTAATAGTATCTTATATGTATATATATATTTTAAAGATATTGTTCTAAAGAAATAAAATAGTGAAGTTGATCATAATTACAATATAATACTTACAATTCTTATAAAAGTGGGAATTTAAGGAAACATACTTAAGATTATTATAATGGAATAACTTTTAAGATAATCACTTTCATTAGCCTTTGCAGAAGCTATAATGAGTAAAGTAGGGTTTGTGGAAGCTCCTAAAACTTCTATCAACTAAAAGTTGAGTAAAATAAATCCAGATGGAGGTACTGCCATGAGAGATTCCGTAATAAGAGGATAAGTTTTACTTCTACGTCTAAATGAGGCACTTATGAATTTTAATGCTTAAAATAATTGGAATTTCGTTCATATAGTGTTAACTGATGGATAAGATAATTCTTCCAAGGCTACTTTAGAATAGGTATGCTAGTTGTAATTAAAAATAGGGATGCAAATTCCAGTTTCAAGACTTAAGACTTATTATGTAGGTGTTGATATCGAAAGTAATGAACAAGCAATAAAGGAAATATTAGTAATGACTTCTACTGGAATGAAAAACTCTCAGTTCATACGTATCGACAACGAAAGATAAATATAGGGAGTTTTTGAAAAGATATAAGCTGATCTATAAATAATTTAGAGGACATAATTTGCTGCATTTGCTAGTTCTTAGGGAGCTATTATAACAGGATAAAAGAAGAACATTCCAGTGTTAAGTTTTAAAAGAGTAAATTATTGTGTACTTTTCAATTTGGATATAAGTGGTTCTATGTCAGGAAAACGATGGAAGTAAGTAACAAATGCTGTGAAATAGTTCGTGGGCTAACTTGGTGAGAATGACTATGTAGCATTGCTGGTTTTCAATAACAATTCGTAGATAATAGACATTTCCTGAGTGTTAAACATTTTAGTGAATTACTTAAAAAAATACATATATATTGACTAATAGTATCTTATATGTATATATATATTTTAAAGATATTGTTCTAAAGAAATAAAATAGTGAAGTTGATCATAATTACAATATAATACTTACAATTCTTATAAAAGTGGGAATTTAAGGAAACATACTTAAGATTATTATAATGGAATAACTTTTAAGATAATCACTTTCATTAGCCTTTGCAGAAGCTATAATGAGTAAAGTAGGGTTTGTGGAAGCTCCTAAAACTTCTATCAACTAAAAGTTGAGTAAAATAAATCCAGATGGAGGTACTGCCATGAGAGATTCCGTAATAAGAGGATAAGTTTTACTTCTACGTCTAAATGAGGCACTTATGAATTTTAATGCTTAAAATAATTGGAATTTCGTTCATATAGTGTTAACTGATGGATAAGATAATTCTTCCAAGGCTACTTTAGAATAGGTATGCTAGTTGTAATTAAAAATAGGGATGCAAATTCCAGTTTCAAGACTTAAGACTTATTATGTAGGTGTTGATATCGAAAGTAATGAACAAGCAATAAAGGAAATATTAGTAATGACTTCTACTGGAATGAAAAACTCTCAGTTCATACGTATCGACAACGAAAGATAAATATAGGGAGTTTTTGAAAAGATATAAGCTGATCTATAAATAATTTAGAGGACATAATTTGCTGCATTTGCTAGTTCTTAGGGAGCTATTATAACAGGATAAAAGAAGAACATTCCAGTGTTAAGTTTTAAAAGAGTAAATTATTGTGTACTTTTCAATTTGGATATAAGTGGTTCTATGTCAGGAAAACGATGGAAGTAAGTAACAAATGCTGTGAAATAGTTCGTGGGCTAACTTGGTGAGAATGACTATGTAGCATTGCTGGCTTTCAATAACAATTCGTAGATAATAGACATTTCCTGAGTGTTAAACATTTTAGTGAATTACTTAAAAAAATACATATATATTGACTAATAGTATCTTATATGTATATATATATTTTAAAGATATTGTTCTAAAGAAATAAAATAGTGAAGTTGATCATAATTACAATATAATACTTACAATTCTTATAAAAGTGGGAATTTAAGGAAACATACTTAAGATTATTATAATGGAATAACTTTTAAGATAATCACTTTCATTAGCCTTTGCAGAAGCTATAATGAGTAAAGTAGGGTTTGTGGAAGCTCCTAAAACTTCTATCAACTAAAAGTTGAGTAAAATAAATCCAGATGGAGGTACTGCCATGAGAGATTCCGTAATAAGAGGATAAGTTTTACTTCTACGTCTAAATGAGGCACTTATGAATTTTAATGCTTAAAATAATTGGAATTTCGTTCATATAGTGTTAACTGATGGATAAGATAATTCTTCCAAGGCTACTTTAGAATAGGTATGCTAGTTGTAATTAAAAATAGGGATGCAAATTCCAGTTTCAAGACTTAAGACTTATTATGTAGGTGTTGATATCGAAAGTAATGAACAAGCAATAAAGGAAATATTAGTAATGACTTCTACTGGAATGAAAAACTCTCAGTTCATACGTATCGACAACGAAAGATAAATATAGGGAGTTTTTGAAAAGATATAAGCTGATCTATAAATAATTTAGAGGACATAATTTGCTGCATTTGCTAGTTCTTAGGGAGCTATTATAACAGGATAAAAGAAGAACATTCCAGTGTTAAGTTTTAAAAGAGTAAATTATTGTGTACTTTTCAATTTGGATATAAGTGGTTCTATGTCAGGAAAACGATGGAAGTAAGTAACAAATGCTGTGAAATAGTTCGTGGGCTAACTTGGTGAGAATGACTATGTAGCATTGCTGGTTTTCAATAACAATTCGTAGATAATAGACATTTCCTGAGTGTTAAACATTTTAGTGAATTACTTAAAAAAATACATATATATTGACTAATAGTATCTTATATGTATATATATATTTTAAAGATATTGTTCTAAAGAAATAAAATAGTGAAGTTGATCATAATTACAATATAATACTTACAATTCTTATAAAAGTGGGAATTTAAGGAAACATACTTAAGATTATTATAATGGAATAACTTTTAAGATAATCACTTTCATTAGCCTTTGCAGAAGCTATAATGAGTAAAGTAGGGTTTGTGGAAGCTCCTAAAACTTCTATCAACTAAAAGTTGAGTAAAATAAATCCAGATGGAGGTACTGCCATGAGAGATTCCGTAATAAGAGGATAAGTTTTACTTCTACGTCTAAATGAGGCACTTATGAATTTTAATGCTTAAAATAATTGGAATTTCGTTCATATAGTGTTAACTGATGGATAAGATAATTCTTCCAAGGCTACTTTAGAATAGGTATGCTAGTTGTAATTAAAAATAGGGATGCAAATTCCAGTTTCAAGACTTAAGACTTATTATGTAGGTGTTGATATCGAAAGTAATGAACAAGCAATAAAGGAAATATTAGTAATGACTTCTACTGGAATGAAAAACTCTCAGTTCATACGTATCGACAACGAAAGATAAATATAGGGAGTTTTTGAAAAGATATAAGCTGATCTATAAATAATTTAGAGGACATAATTTGCTGCATTTGCTAGTTCTTAGGGAGCTATTATAACAGGATAAAAGAAGAACATTCCAGTGTTAAGTTTTAAAAGAGTAAATTATTGTGTACTTTTCAATTTGGATATAAGTGGTTCTATGTCAGGAAAACGATGGAAGTAAGTAACAAATGCTGTGAAATAGTTCGTGGGCTAACTTGGTGAGAATGACTATGTAGCATTGCTGGTTTTCAATAACAATTCGTAGATAATAGACATTTCCTGAGTGTTAAACATTTTAGTGAATTACTTAAAAAAATACATATATATTGACTAATAGTATCTTATATGTATATATATATTTTAAAGATATTGTTCTAAAGAAATAAAATAGTGAAGTTGATCATAATTACAATATAATACTTACAATTCTTATAAAAGTGGGAATTTAAGGAAACATACTTAAGATTATTATAATGGAATAACTTTTAAGATAATCACTTTCATTAGCCTTTGCAGAAGCTATAATGAGTAAAGTAGGGTTTGTGGAAGCTCCTAAAACTTCTATCAACTAAAAGTTGAGTAAAATAAATCCAGATGGAGGTACTGCCATGAGAGATTCCGTAATAAGAGGATAAGTTTTACTTCTACGTCTAAATGAGGCACTTATGAATTTTAATGCTTAAAATAATTGGAATTTCGTTCATATAGTGTTAACTGATGGATAAGATAATTCTTCCAAGGCTACTTTAGAATAGGTATGCTAGTTGTAATTAAAAATAGGGATGCAAATTCCAGTTTCAAGACTTAAGACTTATTATGTAGGTGTTGATATCGAAAGTAATGAACAAGCAATAAAGGAAATATTAGTAATGACTTCTACTGGAATGAAAAACTCTCAGTTCATACGTATCGACAACGAAAGATAAATATAGGGAGTTTTTGAAAAGATATAAGCTGATCTATAAATAATTTAGAGGACATAATTTGCTGCATTTGCTAGTTCTTAGGGAGCTATTATAACAGGATAAAAGAAGAACATTCCAGTGTTAAGTTTTAAAAGAGTAAATTATTGTGTACTTTTCAATTTGGATATAAGTGGTTCTATGTCAGGAAAACGATGGAAGTAAGTAACAAATGCTGTGAAATAGTTCGTGGGCTAACTTGGTGAGAATGACTATGTAGCATTGCTGGTTTTCAATAACAATTCGTAGATAATAGACATTTCCTGAGTGTTAAACATTTTAGTGAATTACTTAAAAAAATACATATATATTGACTAATAGTATCTTATATGTATATATATATTTTAAAGATATTGTTCTAAAGAAATAAAATAGTGAAGTTGATCATAATTACAATATAATACTTACAATTCTTATAAAAGTGGGAATTTAAGGAAACATACTTAAGATTATTATAATGGAATAACTTTTAAGATAATCACTTTCATTAGCCTTTGCAGAAGCTATAATGAGTAAAGTAGGGTTTGTGGAAGCTCCTAAAACTTCTATCAACTAAAAGTTGAGTAAAATAAATCCAGATGGAGGTACTGCCATGAGAGATTCCGTAATAAGAGGATAAGTTTTACTTCTACGTCTAAATGAGGCACTTATGAATTTTAATGCTTAAAATAATTGGAATTTCGTTCATATAGTGTTAACTGATGGATAAGATAATTCTTCCAAGGCTACTTTAGAATAGGTATGCTAGTTGTAATTAAAAATAGGGATGCAAATTCCAGTTTCAAGACTTAAGACTTATTATGTAGGTGTTGATATCGAAAGTAATGAACAAGCAATAAAGGAAATATTAGTAATGACTTCTACTGGAATGAAAAACTCTCAGTTCATACGTATCGACAACGAAAGATAAATATAGGGAGTTTTTGAAAAGATATAAGCTGATCTATAAATAATTTAGAGGACATAATTTGCTGCATTTGCTAGTTCTTAGGGAGCTATTATAACAGGATAAAAGAAGAACATTCCAGTGTTAAGTTTTAAAAGAGTAAATTATTGTGTACTTTTCAATTTGGATATAAGTGGTTCTATGTCAGGAAAACGATGGAAGTAAGTAACAAATGCTGTGAAATAGTTCGTGGGCTAACTTGGTGAGAATGACTATGTAGCATTGCTGGTTTTCAATAACAATTCGTAGATAATAGACATTTCCTGAGTGTTAAACATTTTAGTGAATTACTTAAAAAAATACATATATATTGACTAATAGTATCTTATATGTATATATATATTTTAAAGATATTGTTCTAAAGAAATAAAATAGTGAAGTTGATCATAATTACAATATAATACTTACAATTCTTATAAAAGTGGGAATTTAAGGAAACATACTTAAGATTATTATAATGGAATAACTTTTAAGATAATCACTTTCATTAGCCTTTGCAGAAGCTATAATGAGTAAAGTAGGGTTTGTGGAAGCTCCTAAAACTTCTATCAACTAAAAGTTGAGTAAAATAAATCCAGATGGAGGTACTGCCATGAGAGATTCCGTAATAAGAGGATAAGTTTTACTTCTACGTCTAAATGAGGCACTTATGAATTTTAATGCTTAAAATAATTGGAATTTCGTTCATATAGTGTTAACTGATGGATAAGATAATTCTTCCAAGGCTACTTTAGAATAGGTATGCTAGTTGTAATTAAAAATAGGGATGCAAATTCCAGTTTCAAGACTTAAGACTTATTATGTAGGTGTTGATATCGAAAGTAATGAACAAGCAATAAAGGAAATATTAGTAATGACTTCTACTGGAATGAAAAACTCTCAGTTCATACGTATCGACAACGAAAGATAAATATAGGGAGTTTTTGAAAAGATATAAGCTGATCTATAAATAATTTAGAGGACATAATTTGCTGCATTTGCTAGTTCTTAGGGAGCTATTATAACAGGATAAAAGAAGAACATTCCAGTGTTAAGTTTTAAAAGAGTAAATTATTGTGTACTTTTCAATTTGGATATAAGTGGTTCTATGTCAGGAAAACGATGGAAGTAAGTAACAAATGCTGTGAAATAGTTCGTGGGCTAACTTGGTGAGAATGACTATGTAGCATTGCTGGTTTTCAATAACAATTCGTAGATAATAGACATTTCCTGAGTGTTAAACATTTTAGTGAATTACTTAAAAAAATACATATATATTGACTAATAGTATCTTATATGTATATATATATTTTAAAGATATTGTTCTAAAGAAATAAAATAGTGAAGTTGATCAAATTATCTTTTTATTTTTTTTAGTAGAATTTTAAATTCATTTTTCTTTCTTTTTTAAATCATGGTTTTTTTATTTCTTATCATCATTTTTTATTTATTGTAATTTTTCTTATACTTTTTATTTTTTTATTTAATTATAATCAAGTTAAAATCTCTTACTTTGCCAATCTTAAAAACGTTAAAAATTTTTTTTTTCTATCAACATTTCTCATCATACTTTACTTTATAATGAAATTATTTACATTCATTTCTTTGCTTCTTTATTCTTTTTTATCATTTCAAAACTTTTTAAATCATTTTCTTTTTAATTAGCTTTATGCTTTTTACAATAGAGTCTCTATTATTTTTCTTATTCTTTACTCCAATATTTTCTCCTGGTATTCTAAAATTTTTAGCTATTCTTTCAAATTTCGCATACTCTTACTGTAGTAGCATTTCATCCTTGCTTATCTGATTGTTTTTCGATTTTAACCTTTTTTTTTTTTGTCTCCTTCTAATTCGTAAAATTAGTTGAATTTGTGCTTATATATTTTTACTTAATAAACTCCAACTCTTCTTTTTATACAATTCTTCCAAGCTTTGCTGTTTCTTATCTATGTTCAGTTTAAATGTTCCAATATGCTTTGAGTTCCTTTACTTAATTAATAATTCTAATCTCTAGGTTATCTTATCCAAGCGATAATAAGTTTCTTAGTTCTTCATTTTCCTACTTAAGCACTTTAATCTCTTCCTAGTTATTGGATATTCAAATACCTACTGTTAAATATTGATTTCCTTTTTAGTTATCTTTGATGGAAGTTCTTTTCCTTATGATATCTTAGATTCCTTTCTTTTTATTACTTTAGGAGGTGTTTATTGTGGTTATTCGATTCTTTATTAGTTTTGTAAGTGAGGAGAAGAAGACTCTTGATACTTTTTTTATGCCTGCTTTTTCTCTAGAGCTTTTTTCTCTTCTTTGCTCAAGAAAAAGCCGGAAGCAAGATTTTAAGACTCCATTTTTTAATTCCTGTATGTTTTTTAATTACATTTTTATTTTTTAGTTTATTTTTTTTTTTTCTTCTTTTTCGATTCATATTTTTCAGACAGTATTTTCTTTTTTTTCGATTTTTATTAATTTTTCTATTAACTTATTTTTTAATTTTATTTATATTTTTTTACTGTTTAAAAAATTTTCGTTAATTTTTTTTAATATATTTTTTATTTAAGTTTTTCTAGCCATTCCTTTTTATTACATTTTGCCTAATTTATTTTCTAAAAGACTTTTATTATTTTTTTTACAAAATTGGCATCAAAGTTCATTTAAAATTTATTTTTATAAAGTGGTTTTTTTTATGACTTTTAATTTTTTAAATGCTTTTTGTTAGTATGTTTCATAATTTAACGTTTTTTGTGCCTATCTAACGATTTAATTTTTTTATACTATAGCAATTTTTCTTTTAATTATTTATGATTTTTATATAATTGTTTTTTTAATTAAATTGAATCATAATTTTCTAACTTAATTTTTTGATATATACAAAATGCTTAAATATAAAGAAGTTAATTATTAACGTAAAATATAATTATATTAATACTTTAATTTATTTGTGCATATAACTCACTACTATTCTTATTCATCAAGTTTATTCATTAAAGTGTAAAAACTTTCTTCTTGCCCTGCATTTTAGCTATTTTCTATTATTAGTTCTTGACTTATGTTTTATTAACAATTTTCTTATATATTCAAGCAATCGAACAGTTCTGCTTCTTTATTTTTATAAATTTCATAATTTTCTTATGATTAGCTTTCTTAAACATTTGTTTAGTTATCTTCGAGTGATATATTAAAATCTTGCTTAAATTGAAGTAAAATATCGTTCAAATTGAGAATTATTTTGTTTCTTTTTTCTTAAGTATAAAATTAATTCTTTTCTATATATTCAATTATTTCTTAACTGTTGACTTTATATTACAACGGCTTTTATTTCTATAAACTATTATAAATTTAATTCAAATTATTATTGTACCAACAAAAAGTTACTACTATTTATTCGAATCCCCAGCCCTAATTTAGTAAAGTTTTTACTATTAATGAACATCTGCTTAAAGCATATTCTATCTGCTGACTTATTTTTACTAAGACTTCTAATTTTTATGGTTTTCTTTGCTGGTTTTAGGGGTATAAAATAGGCTAATGATCCTAATATTGCTACCTATGTCCAGGGTTATATGAAAATTCTTATGTATTTATCTATTCTTAGTTTTTGGACATTTAAGATTCTTAAAAATCTTTAGTTTTCGGGTTCTTATCTTGTTATTTCTTAATCAAATCCCTTATTTTAAGTATAAATAAATCTATTTCTTATTAACAAATAGTTCTCTTATTTAAGCAGCAATTAAAGTGGCTAATCTTCCCAATCTCTTTTTTTATTTTTTAGATGAGCTATTAAATGAAATTATTTCAGATTTTTTCATTTATCATTTATATTTAAAACTATTAAAATAGAGTTTTAGCTTCCAAATTTATAGTATTTTTAACTATCGTTATATACTTAGTTAATGTTCCTATTCTTTCAAGTTAGTGTAAGTTTTCATCAAAAATTAGTGCTTTACTTTCTTTGAATTATCTTTCATATTCATAAATTGTCGATGGTGAGAATCCTAATTGTTTGCAAATAGATTTTCTTACTTATAAATTTTAGTTTTCTTAAGAGTATAAATTCAAAAAAGCAGTCAACATTTCTCTAGCTTCTCCTATTGTTTTTTTTTCTTACCTTTTGCTACTATTTTCTATAGTACATGCTCTTTAGGCTTCTATAAATTGATCTTCTAATAAATTGAAGATTTTGCCCTCTTATTTTTACCTTTTAATCTCGTCTTTTTAATAATTAAACTACTGCTTCGCTTCCTTATTAAAAGGAGTTTATACCCAAGTTCTACATCGCTTTTATCCTGTAAAAGAACTATTCTCATCCTATCCTTTTTAATGAAATCATTGTTCATTTTCTATTAAGCTCTATTCTTTAACTTCTATTTTTATTAAATTAGATAAATCTGGTTCTTCAGAAAGTCCATTACTTCAATATAAAAAAGGAATATAATCATTCAACCCTTTATAGTATTTTGATTCTACTCAGCTTCCATTATCATCCTGATAAGAAACAACATAGTCACTACATATAAGATCTACTGGAAATTTATTTTAGTACACATAGTTTTCAACTACTTCAGATACTTTTAAGGGCTAATATTAGTTTGCCTGTATTTCAATCTACACTAATTTGCTCTGTAAATTTTCCAAGATACAGATGTACAACTTCATTATTATATAAAGGAATATAAATAAAAACGTATTTAAAGTAACTTTACAACACTAACTCATATTACATCATAAACTTAAAAAATTTACAATGTATTAGATTATGAAAGCAGCCTAGTTTAGCATATTTCCTAATAAAATATTATAAGAAACTAACAGTAGTCATTTATAGTGTAACCATTAGTTTATTTTATACCTTTTAGTATTAAAGAATAAACTTAGTACTAAATTAAGCATCTCAGGCTCTTTTTTAAATTATAATGACATATTCATAAAATTAATAAAATATCTCATTAAATTATATTCAATTATTATTAAAGGCATTTCATAATGAACTGATACCTTTAAATATCAGATAAGTATTTTAATATGGCATCTTATTTTAAAACCTTTTAATTTAAATAATCAAAGCTAAATGTAATATATATCTCATTATAGAAGCACATTGTTAATAGACTCTAGTGACTTAGATATTATTGACTGTAGTTTTATACTCTAAATGGGAAGGATTATAGATATAAGTTAATTATTAATTTAATTAGTATTGTTATGTGTTATTATGTTTGACTACTCGATACAATAGAAGTTGCTAATGAAATAGTTAAATGTTATTAATTGAATAAGCTATTAATTTTAGTAAAATATAGAGCTGATTCAATAACTTATTTAGTTCTAATGCTTTAATTTAAAATTAATGTTTTTAAGTCAATCTTAACTAGAGTATAATTAACTATTTAATTAGCTACTATTGTACTAAGACTTTAATTTTAGCTTTAATTTAAAATAATAAGATCATTATTAGTATAAATTTGTTTAACCAATTTTCTTTTAGTTCTTTTTTAGAAGGAGAGATTTAATAAGTCACTAATTCTTACGATTCTGTAAATTTCAGTTTTAGCTTTGCTCTAATTTGACTTAGCTAATACTAATAATTCTATGAGGTTATTTATTCTATTTATGTTTAATGATAAAAGACTCTCTGCTTTTCAAATTGATTTTGGGTTTAAGGAGGTTGAGAAGATATATAAGTAGATTATGTTTCTTCTATCTAATATTAGCTATATATTTAATATTTTAGCCTCGTTTCATATAGCATATCTCTAATTATTTTTAACTATTTGCTCCTTTCAATTCATTAGATATCATCTGTTTGGAAATTATAATGCACGAGGACAATGCTAGAAAGCATGGCAGATTTTTAAGTTTATACCCTATTAACACGATTTATTAAATAGATAATCCCTTAATAGAACAATCGTCCTAATGCAAATTTTTTTGAATAATTAATAACATTTTATAGCTATTTCTTATCTATTCATCTACTAACTAAGCTCACTATCTCCTAAATCAATTATAAGCATTAAATCTAAAATTTTGTATGTTTTCCTTATTTTATTTAAAAAGGTAGTTATTATAAAGTTAAATGAGTAATATTTCTCCTTTATTACATTAATACCAAGATACCATAAAATTTTAAATGAAAACTATGCTTAATTATCCTTTGTTGATATTTTAAGTTCTTAACTATATTGCTATTATTATTTAAAGTTATATATGCTTATTAAATTGCTTTTTATATCTTTAATATTATTTAAGTATATTATTTATCTTAGCTATTTTAAACTTCTGTTTAAGTTAATACCAATCTATTGAATCTTTTACATCTTATTAAATAATTTTCCACTGATTTTTTAGGAGGTATAGAGATATAGATAATATATTCCAAGATAATTATTTCCAAATCTCTTATTACTTTTAATGCTTTATATCAATTAAAAAATCTACCGATTTCTCATATCTATAGCATTAAAGGATTTTTTGATTTATTAGTTTTCTTTTTTTGCTTTGTAGTAGCAATCTATTTAACCACTTTATAATATAAGAGTCTATTTTTTAATTTTCTCACATATTCGGTCCTTTCTTTTCTTAAACTCTTAAGATTTGCAATTAAGTTTTATTAGCTTTAATAAGTTCTATTTGAAAGACATGAATGTAATATTTATATAGTAATTAAAATAATAATTTTAGTTTTTCCTTTAACTTTAATAGTAATCTAAATTAGTGGGTATTATTTAAGAATGTTTAGTCATTAGATCTTTACCTAGCATCTATACTTTACATAATCATTATTATTTAACTATTTCTACTCTCTTCTGTTCAGTATTCCTTATCTTTAGTTATTCTTATTATTTATAGCCTAGAATATATATTTTTGATGTATTATAATTAAGTTATCATATAGAACCTTAAAGAGCTCCTTTATTTAGAAATCATAACATGCTTTTACTACAACTTTTGCTTAATATTAAAGGAATAAAAGCAAATGATTTGTTTTTATTAATCATTATAAGTTAAATTTATTTGATCAATCTATCATTAAAAATAAATATTCAGCTTCATGCTCAAATATGATTTAAATGCTTTCAATAAATAGATATATCACTTATCCCTTAAGCATTCATTTGCTGATCCTAAATTTCTTTAGACCCTTTCTAGATATATTCAAATAAGATTTAGAAAAATTTATCCAATAAATTTTAAATAAAAAAAGATATAAAATTACCTAATAAAAAATATAAGCCAAATGACTTTTTTAAAGCAGATTATTAGTTTATTTTAAATTGATTGGTGACTAAGTTTACAAAAGAAGCTTAAGATTATTTTATATTATATTTTTCTCATCCAAAGGTCGCTAAAGAAAAATTTTAAAATGAACTCATGTTTGTATTTCTAGTCCTATTTTTTAAGTTTTATTTAATGTTAGTAGAAATAGATTCTTGATATATATATCATACTCATCGATTTTTTATTTTAATATGTTGTTGAAATTCTTACACTTCAGATTCCCTCCATATGAGCCTTTAAAATCATTCAGACAAAAGTAATTAATTTAATATAAAAAATTATTTATTTAAAGGAAAATTACAAAGAAGAGTATTTTTATTTTTAATCCAAAATTCAGATTTGAAATATTAATTAAAGACTTCTGGTTCTTTATTACTCTAAACTGTAGTTAAATATCAGGATATTAATGCTTCGAAATAAGTTAGAGAATAATATAAAATAGAGTTAAAATGATGGAAGTGCTTAAACGTTTCTTTATCTTCGTATCTCTAATTTTATCTCTCTATCTAATAGATAAAATAAAACTTCCAAATTTAGCATAAACAGTATCATTTTAATAAAGGAATAAGTCAAAATTTTATAGTTAAAAAATGATCTAAAGAGTTTAAAGAAAAATAATTGAGATTAAAAAGTTAAAGAATCTTTTCTAAATTAGAATCTATTGGAGAATTAAAATCTAACTATAATTTCTAGTTTTCGTTTTCTTTTTGCTCCTCTTCGGATTACTTTAAAGGACTCATTTGTGTGTTATCTTAATTATATACTTATAGAAGCTATTAACTATCTTAAATTTAAGGTCATTATTGATTTTAGTTAGCCTCTATAAAAAATACAGAGTTTTCTTGCAATTATGAATTTGAATTTTCCTATTAAGTTAAAGTCTGTAATTGTTTCTTCTTATCTAAGTAACTAACTACCGATTGATATAATTATTCCACAAAAGGATCATCTTCCTTCCAACTTTAGTTTTATTGTAAAAATTAAATTACTTATTCACTTTAAATTTAATAGAGTGCATCTTTTTAAATTAACATTTGATATGCTTATTCAAAGTTAGGCCAACAATAATAAAACGAAGCTAGAAATTACTCTATTATATATCCGTCTCTCAACGAAATAAGCATTAAAATAGTTTTTTACTTCAATATATCTAATATAATCTGCTTTAAATTTTAGTATTCTTATCTATTTTGCATCTATTAGTTAATTTCTTATTTTTACTAACTCAAAATGTCTTATTAATCTTGATTTTATCCCTAGGGGTTTCATTATTCATTTTAGGAATTTTGAAGTAAATTATTTTACGATTATTGCCCTTATTTTTCTGATTAAAAGTTAGTGAGCAACTGTAATAAAGATTATTCATAGTCTTAATTCACGTTAAAATCTTTAAAGAAGCAACAATTTGGGTGCTTATTATTTGAATCCTTCTTTATATTATTATAAAGCATTTGAAGTGTTTCTTTGAAATTCGCTTATCTAATTTATGGTAAATATTAAACTTGTCTTTTGAATTCATTAACATAATTTTTAACTTAACCTATAAAAAACTCTTCATGCTGTTTTAAATCAAATTTTAATATTGTGGCTTATTTAAGTGTAGATTTATAATCTTTTATCGTATTAAACTTAGTATTAAATGCTTTACAAATTAAGTTCTTTCAAACTTTTTAATTTTTTTATTCCTATTTAATTTTTTCTCGTTGCTCTTAAGTTTAGCGTTGTAAAAATTTCTCGTAATGTACTTCTTTTTTAAAAATTTAGTCTATTTACTATATAATGTCTTAGTAAAATTTAATGCTTTTGCTTTTTTATTATTTGATCCCTTTCATCTAATCTTATAGCTGATAATTATTTTCTGTTTCCATTCTTTTTTATTTTTTTCTATAGTTAGATGAACTTTGCAAACTTGGAGTCTTAACAGTTTCATTATTTCATTAATAGCTTTAATTTTAGCTTCCAGAAGTATGTGATAATTCTTAGTTTTAGTTGAATTTTGAATCTATTTTGATAAATTTAATTTCTATCAAATCTTTTCAATTTGTCTTATGAGTTATACATCTCTTTCATATTTAATAAGGAATTTCATCTTAGCTATTCTAATTATATAAATAGTACTTTTAAACATTTTTATCTAAAAAGCACTGTCAAATTTCATACGGAGAAAGATCTCTCTGGTTTTGAATCTAAAATAGGAACTGTTTTACTACTTCGCTGACTAATAAAGATGTATTTCCTCTATAATCAATTTTCACTTATTGAATCTCTTCTTAAAAAACTATATTTAGTTTTTTCATTTTATGGATAGCTAAATAAACTTTAATTTCTATTCTTTTTTAAAAGAAAAAATCGGTATTATAATCTAAATGGACAACCATATAATTATTTGACTTAATGTGGCTTTTTTGGTTTATTTACCTTATTATTTAGAGTTCGTTAATATGTAAATAATTGCTTCATATCAGATAGAAAGGTTGTCCCATTATATTCACTATCTTCTAAATAGAACACTATTTTCCTATTCCCAAATTATCCTTCTTTAGATCCATTCTATACTCTTCAGATATTTTTCCTTTTATCTATCTTTTTTATTAGAAAGATAAATTTCTATTGTATGTCTTCATTAACAAATAACTTGATTTTAAGAATGATAGAGGGAAAAATAAATTCATTAGTAATATTTGAATAAAGAAGACTTAAAATAATTATTTTTAGAATGAACAAAGATACAAGAAGAAGAGAAACTAAACTAAAAAAATCAAATCAAAACAATAATGAAAATCTAAGAGTTTCAGAATGAGAGTGATATCATAAAAATTATTTTATTAAGCTGAAAGGCGAACTTTATTTAATTTAATTGTATGTCTTATATCAAGATGAATGCAGTAGATAATTGGTTTTAAAGATTATTAAAAGGAACTAAATTTAATGTTCAGGAGTTAGCAAATAGACTTTCTTACTCACACAAATTTAATAAACTATATTTTCATCCCTTGATTCAATGTGATTATTAATCTAACTTGACTCTGCTAAATTTAAGAGTTAATATTATTCTTTATGCTTTTGCTTCCACTTTTATACAAAGTTCTAGATTTTTCTATTCCAACTTTACAAAATATACCTTAAATTAAATCTTCATAAGCATCGTTATTTATTAGGATCTTCTATTTAATAGCCTCATTTATAAACTCTTAATTATAGAAGTTCTTTTATATTATACTTAGCTTTTACTCTTTGAATATCTTTCTTTTTTAATAAAAAAGAGCTAAATAGTTATACTGCTTTAGAAAGCGAATTTTTACCCTAGTTTGATAAAATTATTGGCAATCTTATTAAAATAAAAATGTTTAGATAAAACTAAATTTCCTTTGCTTTTCTTCTTGGGAAGTAAACTTAAATTTTTTATCCATTAATTCTTTCAGAATTATAGTATTTCAGCTGCAGTGTCATCTTAACAGTGTCAAGTTTATTATCTATTTAAATGTTGACTCCAAGTTCAACTTTTAATACAATTAAATAACAGACTAGGTATCTTCTAAATTAGCTAAATTAGCTCACTCAAAAATACTTTAAGTCTATTCCAACTACAAATTGATTACCTAGATTCTAATATTTTTAATCTAAAGTATGCTGTACTTATGATATAAGCCTTACTTTCTTTTTCTTCATTAAGTTATATTTAAATTATTTATACTTAGTTCAATACTTCGATACCTTAGTAAGACTTTTGATTCTACTAAACCGTGTTTATTTAAAGAAGAATAGTCATCTTATGCTTTAACTTGGAACTTTTTATTTATAACTTTTAGGATTTAATGGTTCCTATTAGCTAACTTCTGATATAGTTGAATGTATGAAATAGATTTAGAAGCTTATAGTAACTATTTAATCACATTTTAAGCTTAATTTGTCAAATATACAATGCTAAAGGTATAGGAATCTAAGGTTCGCTTAATTTAAGAATTATAACAATTTTACTAATTCAAGTTGGCAAAATTTCCGCAAGCCAATATAAGCAAATATTTACCTTTTATACAGCTTAAAATGGAAAAGCTAAAGTAAGATATATAGCAAAATAACATCCTTAATACTACTCATAGAACGGTATCTTTTTACCTATTATGTAGGTTTTACTTTTAGTTGTGTGCTAAGAAAATTATAAATGGAATATCCTTAATTAAAGAGTAAATAAAGCAGTTAAAATAAAATCCAAAAAGGGTATAACAAAAGCTAACCTTTCTAGTTTTGTAAAGAGCAGATAGAAAGTGATTAAAGCAAGGAACTAAGCTTTATATTTATTTACCTTAAAAGCTATAAAATATTTGATAGTTTAATAACATGCTCATTATCAAACTTCTGAAGATCAAGTTTTTCTATTTAGCCAAGCAACAATTAAAAATGCTTTCCCTAATAAATCTCTTCTGTTATTTTCTAGTCTATAAGCTAAGAAAAATAGTCTAATAATGATATAAGTAATTTAATTTACAGCATTAATTTTTATCAATTCCACTTAAAAGCTTAATTTAGCTTACAGGAAATTTGCTTTATACACAATTAATAAAAATAATAGAAAATAGGAATAGCTAATAAGTACTATGATACTACTTTATTTAAAAGACTTTTAATCCTTTAATTTATAATAGCATCATAACTATTCTAATTTAAAGAAGATATAGTAAAGGTAAAATATCACAAACTATTGAAAGTCAATCGTTTATCTTAGTTTATATCTTTAAAATAGCTTATCAAATAAATATCTGCTTTAATAGACAAAAATAATCTGCCAAAAATTGGTGAAATTGAACAAAAAATAAAGAAAGATAATTAATGCTTAGACTAGAAATATATGATTATAAAAAAAAGGACTGCGATAATAAAAAAATTTAGCCTTTATATGAATACAATTCTTACTTAAAGAGTATTACTAGTAATTTATGAAGCTCTTATGAAATACTAAATTATAAGCTTAATATAATTAGATCTAATTGTTATTAAATGAATATGCTAATTGATATACCTACAAAGTTTTATGAGTTAAAAATGTTATAAATTTGCTTAAATAAAAAAGTCATTAAATTTCTATATCTTTTAGCTCTAAATCTTTATCTTTGGACTGAGTAATTTTAGTTTTCTCTTTACAGATAGAAATTTCATTTCTAGAGTTGAAAAATGTATCTTCGAATGTTATATTTAATCCTTATTTCTATTTATTTATTTCTTGTTCTTGGACATTTTCAAGTTAATATCTCTATTCCATCAAATTATATTTTTGCTTCTTACATTGCAAATATTTAGTTGATTCTTGGGTTTCTCTTAGCTTTATATGGTTTCACTAGTTACTAACATCGTCAATATGCAATTAAGAATGTGAATCATAATCTTAGCAGATTCTATTAAATTTCTCAATTCTCTTATTTCAGTAATCTTTTCAGGAAAACACATAGTTCATTGCATTTTGCTTGTAAAACTCTCACTTATTTTCTTAAGCTAATAAGAGTCATTCTACTTACTTTAATGATTTACTTATTTTCCTCTTATGAATTAATCTTTTAAACTAACTGAAGTATTAGTTATCCTAGTCTAAATCATAGTTTTCTCCAGGATGATACGACATTTCAAAGTTTTTCTCTGGAGCAATATTTTTTAGCGTATACCTTTATGTTTTTGATCTCTTTAATATAGATTTCTCAAACTATCTATCTCAGAAATCTCAGCTCTATATTATTTAGCTTAGGTTTACTTTCTTCTATAGACATAATATCTTAAAGAAACGAGCCACTGAAGTTCTCTGGATTGAATTTCCTGTTTCTATTATCATAAAGCGACTTCAAATGAAGATGAACCTTAGATTGATGTAAATAAGAATTAAAAATAGAATGAAGTCTATGGTAACTGTTTATTCACCAGCCTCGAAGTAAATTCCTACATACACTATGAAGGCAGAAATTAGCAAATAAGTAATTTCTAGCTGGTTAAGCTTTTTAGTTACATAAGGCTTAAACTTTAGCTGAAGCCATAGAGAAAACACTATTACAATGCACAAGCACCAGAACTAAAATACTGTTGACTAGTTCTATAAAAAGATAAAGACTGAAGAAATAGTGAATTTCTAGTAGATCTTAACGAATTCTCAGTAGTAGAACTTATTCTTATAGCCAATAGTAAGGAACCCAAAATATGACTTTATAAGCTAAGATTGTATAATATTTCTATGTCTATGCAAGTATAAAATTACAGAGCAAGGAACAAATAATCCATATATTATTAATCCTGGTAAAGCATATACTAATACGAATTTACGATGTTCTTAGGTTCAGCAGGTGATATCTTTATAGGAATTCAAGACTTAATGATCTTTGGATAGCTCTTGACAACTTAATGAACTTAAGGTTTCCAAAATAATGTTAGTATAAAGCTGGAAGAATGAAACATTCATAAAGGTGATAAAAACAGACTTATCAAAATCTTTCCTTTTTATCAATCTCCAAATAAATAAGCAAATCAAGATTATTATTAAGACAGATAAAGGCATAAATAAAGAAGCAATTACTCTTTAAAAGTATCTTTCTTTTTCTTAATTTGAAAAGCAGTCTCAGTTAAAAACATTAGATGTCATGATAACATATTACTAGAAAATGTCTAAAAATTACTTGAAAAATTTTGGTCATTTGAAATGGAAATTTCCAATTAAAGCTGAAAACTACATATAGTTCGTTAAAATTTTAAGTAATGCTCCGTTGTAGCACTCTTCTTCGACAGCTTGTTATAAAGTTTTTTTAACAAGGAATATAATATATGCTATAAAAATAATCATAATTATGACCGATATAACTACTGAAGTATTTTTATCTGTACATTTTTAGCATTAATCCTAATTATCTTTTGTTCAATTTATTTCGCAAATATCACATAGCACACCTTTTGATCCTAATAAGCAGTCTCCTTGTCAATTCACAAGTTATTTTAAACTTTCTTTCTCTTATTTATTTGAAGCTGAAAGGTATTTTTTGGCATAGTTGGTACTGATTTAATTACCCAAGCAAACTTTTTAATTTTCGCATTTATAAAAATTATCAGAATCAAAACTTTCTCTTCAATACCCTTCCTTCAATGCTATTAAATCTCCTCCAAGGCATTATGCTCCTTCTTTACACTCTTTGCAAACATTTTCTTCTTGATTAAGAGAATAGAATCCCCTTAAGCAATTTTCACAAGAAATTCCATTTACTAATATTTATCCTGCAAGGCATTCTTCTACTTATATTTAGATTTAAATTTTTTCAGATAAGTTCTAGTCATTAACTAGATCATTTTTATTAATTCCATCTGTTTAAACAAATATATGAGCTTACTCTCCAGGTTAAGCCTTTATTACTATGTCTTCAAATACAAACATTCCTTAATTAGCTTTCACTCTGAGCTTTCCTGATATTTCAGAATCATTAGAAAAGGCCTAAGCAATTGAATTGGAATCACTTTTAACTATTTATCCATAAATATCTTAAATTCAAATATTTTGCTTCTTATTTGGAAATCCTGGCAAAACTTGTAAATCTCTTTTATCAGAATTATTCTAATAGCAGTGATCTAAAACATCCTCAATTTAATTAGCGTTTGTGTATACCAATTTATATGCAAAGGAAGCAATATTAGTTCCATAATAAGCTTTATTATTTCTAAATAAAGCACAAACTTTTTTGCTTTTTAGATCAGGAACAAATTAAGGTAATGCACCTTGAAATGAAATTGCCCCTCCTTCACTTATTTTACTTTAAATAGTGTTATTTACAAAACTATTTTTTATTAGATTGTATTAGCAATTCTCGTTCTAATCACACATAAGTCTGAGTGCTCCACCCTTAGAAACATAAGAACTAGATCCTTCTATTATATTATTAGTGAAAATGTTGCTTTAGAAAGTGATATTAGCATTTTTACAGTAGCCTACTCCTCCATCTTCTTCAACTATGCAATTATCATATACATTATTCTCAAAATAACTAGAATTGCTTATTCCATTGTTTACTACAGCAAAGCAAGAACCTGATTTAGCTTTAAGATTCTAGCAAATGCACTATGTCATATTAATAGCTGAATTTGTAGAGTATAAAGCAGATCCATAATTACTACTTGTTCCATTAATAAACCTATTAAGTGTTAATGATATTATGCTTTATTCTATCTTAAGAGCCGTTTATTTAAAGTCGCTTATAACACAATTATCCATCTTCATTATAGATTCCTTTAAACACACAACTGATCCTTGACTCTAAGAGGAAACTTAGTAAAACTAAACGAATGTTAAATTGATTGATGACTTTTCTGCATAAATAGCATTTCCTTCTTAACTAATCAAATTCTCAAAACTAACATTGCTTAATATTAGCTCCGAATCTGTAAAATGAAAGGCTCCTTTCTTTTTCCAATAACCATTTCTAAACTAAGATTGGTAGATTTCACAATGAGATTTGAAATTGGCAGCAATAAAAGGACTTTCTTCTGATTCTTGATTTTGGAATATAGACTGACTGACATAGAAATAAGAGTTTCATAATAAAATACCAGAAGTGAGCTTCTCACCTTAATTATATTCAAAAGATATAGAGACCAAGCTTAGTTTACTTTGATATACATATATCGAAGACAAATCACCATTATTATTTTCGATTGTGGAGTTAATTATCTCACTTTCGTTTTAATAGAGCGAAGTTTGCAAGTATATAATTCCACTTCCATAAGCAGTATTTTCAGAGATTTTTGTATCCTAAATGATAAATTAAGAATCCTAGGTATAAAGAAAGGAACCTTCCATAGCAGTGCACTTATTAAAAAAGGAATTAACTATCTTAATAAAGCTTGATGATTCAATGAGACCAGTTCCACCCTTGATTTATGCCATGTTGTATCTGCTATACACAGAAAAGAACCAAAATTTAGAAAACTGAATATGAAATACGCCTCCTTCAAAAGCGTGATTACTCGTAAAGTTTGTTTCCTAAATTTAAACTTCAGACATCTCAGCTCTAATAACTCCTCCATATTAAGCACAGTTATTTGTTAGCGTTAGCATTATAAGATTAATCTGAACTTGATAGAATCAAAAAACACCTCCTGAATAAGCTTAATTATCATTAAACTAACTAAGGTAGATCTGCATATAGGTGATTATGAAATCCTATGAAGGTATATAAGAATGCAAAACTCCTCCATAAGTAGCGTTGTTTTTGGAAAAATAGCATGAAGTAATGAAAAATATAAAAGACTCGCCGAATATGTTAATAGCACCTCCATTTTTAGCTTAGTTTTCAATAAAAGAACAGTTTTCAAATTCATATACAACAGACTTATCACTAAGAAGAACTGCTCCTGCTTTTTAAACTCCTTTATTATAGTAAAAGGAACAATCACTAACTTTTTCAATTCATGATGATTCTACTAAAATTGCTCCGCCATCTTATTAGGCTTCATTATTTCAGAAACTTAAATTGAAAAATAGCTCAACAATAGTCTAGTATACTGAAATACTTCCACCATAATGTGCTATATTATTTCAATAAAACCCTTCATAAATAACGTTAATATAATCATCTGTAAAATCAAAAACTCCACCAAAAATAGCGCTGTTTTATGTAAAATTACCACCATAAATACTGTAATTGGATTATCCTGGGGATTCTAAAACTCCTCCTCAATTTTAAGCTTTGTTTCTATGCATATTATTTCTAAGAAAGAAACAATTAGAAGAAATAGAGTAAAATACCCCTCCATTATCTGAAACTTGATTAGAAATAAAATGAGAGTCTTAAATTACTACAGCAGAATACTAGAAATTCACACAACTTGCTTTAGTCGCCCTATTTTCTAAGAAGATAGATTAATTGACTAGTATAAAGCTTTCCTATACATAGAATATAGTTCCATAATTTCATCCAAATTTGCTGCTTTATATTTCTACGGTTGTATTAACCACATTAAAAATGGAATACTAAGAAGTGCAGTTAAAAAGGGAAAATTCGTTGATCGTTAGGATACTTGAGTCAATATCCAAATATTTATTGAATTTTCAATTGAAATTCTGCATTGTCACTTAGTTAAATTCTAGTACTCCATTTATAACTTTTATTAGAGTATTTTCATCCTTATTTCTACAACTTTATTCTTCGCAAGGATATCTGTTCACAAAATATTCACCTTCAAGATTCAAATCCTTCCATATTAGACTGTCTCCTTATAAGTTTATAAAGACATTAGAGTGTACTATAATTGTTGCTTCATTTAGCTAGTCCATACACATTACTTATACCAAATTGTCCTTACTGCACTAGTATTTTTGAATAGTTATCTAACTTGCAGCTTTATATAGTTAACCTTATCTTAGCACTTCGCAAACATCACATTAAATACAGTTCTTTATTGTGACACAGTCTAAAATATGAACATGAGGAGATACTCAAATATGAACTTCTGAATCTCCAGGGGAGTTAAACAAAGCATCAGATAGTGAAATAAAAGGACTTCCCAAGCCTTAATAAGCATTATTTAAATTGAGAGTCTATTAAATCTCAGGAGTAGTAACATATATATCAACTGAAATAAGAGCAAAAACAGTTTGCATGCAAACTATCATTAACTATATAACCGAAGCATTTTTCATTTTTTTAGTAATTTAAGTAAATTAAATAAGTTCACTAGGATTATTTATTTAATAGCATGCTTCACTTATCTACTTTTTAAGGCTTTTGTAATTTTGCCTTTCAATTATACTTTGAATTTAAGTAACTTTTATTGGAATCAAATAGTCCGTTTCCTTATATAAATTTAGCGTTTTTAGACTATGAAATCATCACGCAAATTTAACTTTATGAAATGCAATTCTATCTATTTCCAGTATTAAACTAAAAAAGATTTAAGCATAAATACTACCAAATGTAGCAGATATAATTTAAATAATGTATTATTGCTATTTCCATACTCTATGATATTTAAATTCTATACCAATGCTTTTGAAATATAATCAAGTTCTTAAGCTCATAATTTAATCAAACTAAGTAAAGGCTAAAGGATTTTATAAGAGTCAAAATTTAGTATTATAAGTACATTTAATATGACTGAATAAAATAATCTTGCCCCATTATTTAATTTATAATTACAGAGCTATCTATTATAATAAATTGCTAAATAGCTAGTTAATATTATTTGTACTAGAAGTTAAAAAAGATAAGCAATAGAAAAGTAACTACAAAAGATTCGCCTAGGAAATTCAATTTATAAGGAGAGAGTTTATTTAGATTTTATGTGAGTTTAAAAAATTTATTTTGTCATATTACTCATAGACCCTTTCCTATTGTTTCCTGCATACTCTAATATAAACAAAGAAGAGTTGCAGATACAATATACATTCAGTTTTAGCCAATACTTTACTTAAGAACCTTTATATTTTTTCAACCATCAAATATAGTCTCCTTTTGATATCTACTTGGCTTCTAAAAGAGCTTAACAATAATTAAATAGTTTCTTGTTTAAATCTTAATTTCTTGTTTCTTTAAATCTCTAGAACATTCTCGATGTTTATTTATAGAAAGGAAAGTAAAAGAATTACTAGAGCATTTGTTATATTTTCAATTAATAATGAGTATGCAGTGAATCACTTTTAGGAAGTATTGCTAAGAAATATTAGAGTCTAGGTATATTGATAAACTAATTTGCTAAGAGACTAGAAATTTGAAATCTAAGTTATATTAAGTGATTACAAGTTATGGGACTAAGTTGAAGTAAAAAGATTTTTTCTTCAAAAATGCTTTAACACAATATCATTAAAATGTCTCTTAACTCAATCAGCGTTATATCATTACTGATATTATTGAAATTTTATTTAAGCTGAATATGACAAAAGATTTCCTTAATTTAAGGTTAGTTATAGTAGTTAAATTTAGCTTCTAGCTTAATTTTAGAAGCTAAATAGCTTAGTAAAGTTTCTTTAATTAAATTAGCTTTTCAAATTAAGCAATGATAGCATGATATAAGATTAGCTAAATCTTATAAATGATGCTAATCATTTGGTTGCTTAATAAACATTAAAGCTTTAATAAGCTTTAAGCTTGTAAACTTAACATTCTTAGTTTAAAAGGATAAATTGCTAATTGAAGAAAGAGCACTATTTAAATGAGAGAGAGTGGTTTTAAAGCTCTTTAACATACTAATAATAACCAAAGAAGAGTCTATTATAAAGCACCTTTAATAACTAAGCATAAAAGAGAAATAGATAAATAATCTTAAAGGGTAATTAATTAATAGTCTTAAGGTAGAAGTAAATTAAAGCTTTAATATTAACTTATTGAATATTCATCTAATTAAAAGCATAAGCATAGTAAAAAGCATAACTAAGCTCTTATTAATACTTTAAGGAATATAAAAGGCATAAGTAAAGATATTAGAATAAAGATTATCAGATCTATTCTTTCATTCTTATTCTACTATACTTTAGAATTATTTTCTAGTACTAGATATTTCAAAAATCTAAGATTGGTAATTTCGTTATATAAACTAGAGAATTGGAAGATGCTAATCTAAGTGGTTAGAAATAAATCTGTATAATTCTATTTGTACAAAGATCTATATCATAATATGCTAATCTAGGAAACTACTTAAAGGTATATAAAGATAGCTATTGTGCTAAGTTGCAAGAATTAGTAAAGTCTAAATTAAATAAGAAGTTGATACTTAAAAATAAAATGGAATATAACTACAGTCAAGAGTAAATTAAGTAACTAACTAAGATATAGGCATTCATTAAGATGAAGATATAATAGAAAGTATATAGCAAGCTTGTCTTATAAAAGAAGAATCCTACTGTCTTTATTTAGTGGAACTAATATGAATAAGAAGATTAGCTATTTGACTAGAATTAAAACAAGCAAAAACTTAGGAAGGTTAAAATGCTAATGGATAAGTTTGTCAAAATTTTGGAGGATTTTTTTCATTAATCGACTATGAAAAACTACAAGATATTTATCTAAAAGGTACCCTTGCCGGAAAATCTAGAAAAAAATGATACTAATATTGAAAAATTATAGAAACAAACTATAGTGGAGTAAAAGTAGGATAAAGATTAACAAAGTGATATTGATTAAGATTTACAAGCTTACTGCTAAGAAATTTCAGATTAAGAACTATTAACTGAAAGCGAAGAGGAAGTGAAAGAAAAATAAAAGTAGCAAAAACTAATAGAAAAAGGATATTTAGAGAAAGATTAAAGTAAGGTCTTGAAAGAAAAAGATAGTAGTTTTGAATCATAGCAAGAGAGAGTTTCAATATAGCAGCAATAAAAAGAAAAAGAAGAAAGCATTAGATAAAATGAAGGGCTTAAATTATTAAATTAGGAAAAAGAAAAAGAAGACTAATAAGCTTAATAATAATAACATTCAGAATTTAGTAGTGAATCATAACAAGCTAAAGAAGATATAAAAGACTTGCTTGAGTAAGATAAAAATAATGAGTTTTGATAAGACTAGGACAGTCGTGATTAGGATTATAACAATAACTAAGTTTAAAAAAGTTCTAGTTTTGAGTAAATGGAAGTAAAAGAAAAGCAAGAATCTTAAAAATACTCGGAAGAATCTTTTTAAGATAGTGAAGACAGTTAAAAAGAGTCAAGTAAATTTGAAAAATAAAAAGAATTTAAATAGGGTTAGAAATCTAGCAAATCTTTAAACTAATTTTAAGCTGAAATCATTAAATAAGAAAGTCCAAGAATCTAAGAATAAAATGAAAATAAAGATTAGAAATAATAAAATCAAACTGAAGAAAGTTTTTAAAGTAAACATTCTAGTTAAAGTTCTAATAAAAAAAACTCAGAAATGAAGTTTAAATAAACTGAAAATTAATAAGAATCTTCCTAAGCTTAAAAAAAGGAAATCTCAAAAGGTAGTCAAAGCTTTAGCTCTGGCTCATTTGAAAAATTCGAAAATTGGGAGTAAGATAATAATGATTTAAAAGGGCAAGAAGAAAGATAAGTTGACTGGAATAATTGAAATGAAGAAAATTTAATAAAGCAGACAGAATCAAGCAATACAAGTTTATAAAAACTTCCAGAAATTAACAACTTGGAGGGCTTACAGATTTATAAAGAACACGAAAAGATTAGTCTAAAAGGTTAAGCATAAGATATAATAGATTAACAACAATAACACACGAAACAAGAAGAGTCCAATTTAATAAATACCAGCTTACAAAAATAGAATTCTTAATCAAGTAAGTCTAGTAATTAGTAACATCAAACTAACGTTGGCTAATAATCATAAAAATCTGATTCATTTTCTAAAAAGAGCTCAGTTTAATTGGATTAATAAAGAAAATAATCCAACTCAAGCAAGCTTAGTGAATAGTCTTAAAAAAGCTAGTAACTAGAAAAGAGAAATAATGAGATTCAAGAGACTTAAAATTAAATTTAAGATACTTCAATTAGAAAATACTCATAACAAAGCAATTCAAGTAAATCAAGCAAATCAAGCAAAAATAGTGAAAAAGAAAATATCATTGAAGAGCAAAAAATATAGGATCAAATAAACTTATAGAATCAGATTTTAAATAATTCGCAAAGAAAGAAATCTGAATTGAGCATTTCAAGCAGTTAGAAAGAAAAAGAGAATAGTATAATAATAAAACAGTAAGAAGAAATTTAGTAGAAAATTGAAATTCTAAATATTTAACAAAGAAGGAATTCAGAGTTGAGCCATTAAAGTGAGTAGAAATAGCAAGCTTTAAATGATCTAGAAACGTAAAAGTATGTGAAAATAGATTTGAACAAAGAAAACTATAGTAGCCTATTAAAAAAGTAATCATAATCAAGCTAATCAAGTGAAAATTAGTATTAAGTCATTGAAAACAAAGAATAGGAATAAAATATACAAAATTAAGAATCAAATAAATCAATAAAGTCAAATTAATCTAGTAAATCAAGTTAAAAACTCAGTGAATCAAGTAAATCAAGTGAGAACTATTAACAAGACAGCAATGACAAAGAAAATTAAAAAAAAGAATAAATCTAAAATGAAAATGAAAGTAAGAGTATTTTATAATAGCATAAGGACTAATAATAATCTAATAGCAGCCTGCAAAACTCTAACCTTTAAATAAAAGAGTAAGAGTCTTAATTTAATGTTGATATAAAATAGCATTAGTAAGCAGAGTAAGAGAATCAATATCATTCAAATAGTAACTCAATGCAAAACTATAAATCTTCGCTTAAATAAGAAAAAAGTGAAGTAAGTGATTATTTGAGTCAAAGTTCAGATTAAGATAGTTAGAAAGAAGAACAAAAAGAAAACAAAAAATAAGATCAAGAAAGTAATTTATCTTCAGATAAAGACTCACCTAAAAGCAGTTCTAAAAGTAGGAAATAAAATTAATCGTTAAGCTCTTAGGAATCAAGGGAAGATTAGAACAATGAAAATAAAGATAACTCAAATAAATAGCTAGAAGAAGAGGAAAATTACAAATAAGATTTCTAAAATAGCTCAGAAGAAAATTCTGTAAACATTAGTTCAAATGGAAGAATATAAAAAAATGAAAAAAATAAAATAAAATCGACTTCAAGTTTAAATCATACAAATGAAGAAAATGCTCAAACTTATTAAGATGATGAATTTGAAAATATTTCTGAAATTTCGCACTCTTTAGAGGAGAAAATTGCTTTACCTCAAAAAGAGATTAACTAGCAAGTATTTTAAAAAATAACCTAAAATGAAGATCAGCAAAGCGAAGAAGAAAGAAGTAATTATAAAGAGGAAAAATTTGAAAGCGAAAAAAGCGAATATACTAATATAGAAAAAGATTCGTAAAACAGTTCCTTTGAAGTTAATTAGGAATCCCATAACAGCATAGAGTAGTAATAATAGAGTTCTATTTCAGATTAAAAGCTAAAATAGGATCAAATTACTTCTTAGTAAATAGAATAGCCTATACTTTAGCAAAAATAGTAGGAAAATATGTCTCAAACTTAAGAAAAAGAAAATAATACAAAAAATAATTAATAAAAGGATGAAAAAACCACCTAAGAAAAATAACTTTAGACTAAATTAAAACGACTTTCTATTGACGTAAACGAGAACATACAAAAAGCTAATCAACATCAAATAGTTACCATATAAGAGCAATAAAACAATAATAAGTAAAACAAAAAGCAGGATATTTAGTCAAGCTTTTAAAAAGAAAACGAATCAGAAATTAGTAACTTTTCCAAATATAATCCAAGTTTTACTGAAAGGCCTTATTCGTAAGCAACAAATCCTGCGACTTAGAAAAAATAATGAAGATCATCTAGCGCCAAAAAACAAGTCAATGCTTATAAAAATAAAATGAGAAACCTTAAAAAAATTTCGGTTGAGTAAGAGCGAAGATTAAAAAGCAATTTAACATACTACCCTTCAACAACTAGACAGTAAATGATATCACCAAAGCAATTTATTCCTTCTGAAAGGAATATTTTAAGAATAATATAACTGGAAAGATTCAAAATGTACGATAAGGACGTAGTAAAGACAGTATTAGGTATATAACCTAAAAGATAATATTATTAGATGTTTAATATATATGAAAGGTAAAATCTTATATTTAGGAAATAAATGCCTTTTTCGGCAAGAAAATATCTTCCTCTCAAAGATTCGCTATTTTAGCCAAGAGATTACTCCAATAACAACAGAACATTGTAAGTTTTTTTAAGATTTAGTGAGCATATTAAGCCTTTATATGACTCTAAATGGAGTTAAAGCATTCTTTAAAAGCATTATAATTTAAGAACTAAGTTACTAATAGAAAATTATGTACCTAAAGTAAAAACATTTAGGATACGTAAAATACCTGGTGCTTTTAAATAAAAAGTCAGTTATTCAGTAGAACCTATGACTACCACAGCTCAGCTAAATTATTAATAATAGCTAGACAATATAATAGAAGATACAGCTTTAAATGTAATAGACAATTTATGACTGAAATTATTTTATACAGCTTATTAGTCTAAATATTATCTAAGATAAACTTTTCTTTAATTTAAAAAAAACTAAATAGTTCGTTATAATAAAACTAAAGACTTGCGAAAGAGATTTATAATTTAATTTATATTACACTAAATTAAATAAAATTTAACTTGTTTTCAATATGCAATTTATATCAAAAAAAATAGAAAAAAAAACAAAAAAAAAGTAAAAATAATTAATAATAATAGCACTTCTATAAAAATAATATCAAATTTTTTTATTAAATGAAAGAGAATCAATAGCTAATAGAAATGCAAATAAAAAATAAATAAATTTCAAGAATTAGATGTATAGAAAAATGAAGGCAATATAATTCCTTAAACTTCTGTTATAAATTCATAATAATCTCAGATTCCTAAGGCTAGTTTATTGCAATAAAATAAATGAAATAAATGAAATAAGTAAAATAAATAGAATTAAGGAGGAAAGTTGGAAACCTTAATAAGTGAGCAGATAGAATACATTTTGAATGAAATCCCTCAAATAATGAAAAAGTTATTGACATTAGGTTATGCAAATAGTAGTCACTTTCGCTTAATATGATAACAATTTTAATTAAGTTTACTCTAGCTTAAAAGCTTAGTAAAGACTGGAATTTAAAATTAGCTCTTAAGCAGTGATTGACTTTATAAACTATAATAATCATCACTCTTAAGAAAGAAGGATATTTATTGATTATTTATTAAATATCTTGCTTTAATTTTTAGGAACACTAAATGAAGCAGTCTCTTAAATGAATCTTCAAGGAAGTTCTACTTAAGGATGGAATTTTTAAGAAAGTGTCTATGAACTGATTAATGTGCCATGCACATAATGGATTATTAGTGAAAGTTATAGCAATGAAGCCTTATGAAAGTGATGGATAATTTTTGGATGGTGAAGATTTTGAATGTCAATAATAAAATCTATAAGGTTATATAATTAATTAAGTTATACATTATAATATTGAAGTAAAAGAGTTAAAATAATACTGTTCATAGCATCTAGCGTAATAAAATGATTTAATATTTGACTATTACAAGAATTGTAAGCATAATATCTTTAGTATATTAATACTGGATATTTATCATCTTTGCTGCATATCTTATCACATTTTTTATTTGACTATTATAAATTTATTGGTCTATCTTTTTAAAATATAAAATAATTAAATACAAAATTTTTAAAAAGAATTGTTAAAGAATGTTATCATATTTTCTGCCTTTAAATGTATCCCTTCTTGTTTTAAGTTTTTCCCTTTTAAACTTTTTTTTATAATTTTTAATGACAAAATTTAGTTTACGTTTAAAATATTCTAAGATCATAAAAGTTTATATATTAGAATCTTTATTTTTTTATTTAAAAAAATTTAAAATTTAAATATAATTTAATGATTTTAATATCGTGGTAGAATTAAAAGCTTAAAATTTGATAAGAAAGTCAGAGATTTTATTGTTATAGCTAAAGAATTGAATTAGGACTATAGTTTTTAAGATAACTTTTTATATTATTTTTTGCTTATCTCATAATAAAACCATTTCAAGTTTTTTTTTTATAACTCTGCTAAATCTGGTTACTGCAATCAAGTTTTTATCTAAACTATTATTAGATCGTCTTATTTTACAAAAATTCTTACTATATTCTTTAATTACCTATAAGTACTAACTTTAAATTTTAAGTGCTACTATAAGTATTTACTAATTCCAAATATGTATTAATCATAAGTATTATAGTTAGATTTTAAATCTTTTTAATTTATTAGAACTTCTTATTTTTTATATATATAAAGCATATTTTAATTTTCTCTTATATTTCCAGATTTGTTTATATATTTTCTAATTATATTATTTAGTTTTTATACTTTCTTTATCCCAAAAAAGGAATTTTTTAATTACTATTTTGTTCTTTAATTTCATTTTTATCTATTATTTTGAGTTTTTATTACTTTTTTTAAAGTTTTAAAGATTGAGATTTTCACCTAAAACTATTTTTCTAAAATGATTTATATAAAAATATGTTTTTATTGCTTAAAGGTTAGATTATTAACTTAGCTTTTAAGCTTGTTTATTTTTATTAAAAAATAAGTTTTTTCCATTTTTTTATATTTGATTAATGGTTTTTTAATAAATGCTTATAAAAGACACTAATGAAATAATCTAGAGATTTTCAAAATAATAGTCATCACTTTGCTAGCCTTACATCTTCACTCTTAGTAAACTTAGCAACTACGTAAATTAAATTTCCTTTCTAGAAAGCTTTATACATATCAGATCCTATTGTTCCTACGAAGTTTTTAGCAAGAGGTCTAAGTATTCTATGCACTTTTTTTCGAATAGTTTTTTGCTTAGACTGCTCAGTAATGTTCATTGCTTTAAGAACGTTTTATGTAATAGACTCTCTTTATAGAAGTTAAAGGCCTTAATTTCTAAAAGTATCTAAGACACTTTCGTATTTATCAGCTATCACAAAGTCAGCCCAAACAAATATTCCTCTCGGCTTAAGTATTTAATACACGTTATTAGCAAAGCTAGAGAGTTAGCCATAGCAATGAGAAGTTTCAACTGATATAATTAGATCTTTGGAATTATAATTAAACATAGTAAGCAAATGCTCAGCATCTCCTTCCAGGAATTTAATACTTTCGTAAAGTTAATTGCAAAAGTCTACTTAAAGAGTACTAAAATCAACTCCTGTACAGTTTTTTGGTTTTAAATACTTCTAGATATAATACAATCCTCCACCTCTTCCTGAACCTACTTCTAGAATATCTTTATCACTGAAATCCTTGATTCCAGAAAGTTAGACAGCTACATAGTGATATAACTAAAGATATATCTAGTCTTTCTAATCTTCAGGTTCCAAATTTAGCTCTATTAGTCCATCTTATTAAGTACTTGCATATCCGAAATTCATGCATCTTAATCCTTTTCATGGATATATTAAGCAGAATATTTCATAAAACGTTTTTCAAAGGAATCTCTTAGGATGATTTGATTCTAAAAGTAAATAGTTCAAAACTTTAGGAATTTGCTTTTTAAGAAAAGGTCCTAAAGGAGTTAGATAAAGAACTAATAGAAAAAGCAAAATAAGAAGACAAGAGATAGGAAAAAGGATTAAAGCAATTGGGAATCAGAAAGGTAGTGAGATAAGGCTACAACATAGTCATAAAGGAGAATAGATAATACCTATTAATATCAAGATGACTAAAAACATTTTATTTAAATGAAATTTATAAGTTAATAGTAAGGAACAAAATACCTTGTGATTTTCATCGAAGTTTGTTGTATTCCTCCATATTAGTAAATACAGTAAACTGATGAGATTAGCAAAGAATAGAAAATTAAACTTGCTAATAAACTTCCATTTACTTTGGGGATGAGCATCCACGATCTTTTTGAATATTCATCCCATCCTTTCTTCTTAGTCAGCGAATGATCTTTTACTATCATTCTTATTAAAAAAACAATTCCCCACATGTAGGAAAATATGAATCAGACTACCCAGCTTTATGCCATAATTGCGAAGGGAGTATATAACATTATCTCTCCACAGTAATTTGGATTTCTTGTATATTTGAAATAACCATCACTGATTAATCCTGGTCTTTCTCTTAGCATAAAGTACTTTTAAGCATCACTTCCTAGCATTATTACTAGCCCTGTTATATATAAACCAACACAAAGAAATATCTTTTCAGGAGACGGATTTTAATCTCCTTCTCCTCTACATATAACCCAGGCTGAGTAATAATAGGGAAGAAGAGCAATAGGGAAAGGGAAAAGGAAACAGATAATAGTTACTTTTCGTTAAAAGCTTTTATCAGGAAAAGTGAAATCTTTAAGAAGCCAAAAGAATCCATAGGTTCCATGCATAAGCAAGTATACCCAAGCTCCTAAAGAGAAATTATTATAATAGATCATCATTCCAAGAATTAAGGCAAATACCCCACCTTTATGCATGTTCACATAAACCCATTAAGGAATTAAAGGAGGACCTGGAGGTATATCATAAGTAATAAAATCAACAGCTCTTGTAAGTTTATCCAAGCAACATTCTTCTTTTGTCTCTGCATTTGGTATTTTAGTTTCCTACAATTAAACTATCTACTTCTAATCTTATTTTTCTTCTTACTTAAAATCACTTTTAGTTTATCCCTTTTGTTGTTTATTTTTAGCGGATTTGCTCTTAGACATAATAATTCACCTAAACAAAACCAATTTTATTCATCCACGTAAAGCACGTTTATAAAATATTAATACGTATTACTCATAAACCCTTAACGATATTACACTATAGAGATAGTAAGACTAAAAGCATTCTGCTTATAATAAAAGTGAAATATTGAGGAAATTAATTAACTATACAAGCCTTGTATTTATTAGTAATGTTTTCATCAATTCTATCTAATTAATAATCAATCGATAAGTAAATTTAGCTAAATTACAGCTTTTATTACTCTTATTTACTGTCTGCTTTATTTTTTAATAGGTAAGATGTGAAATTAGCATAGAGGAGGTTATTTAATACCAACGGTGATTTTGAACTATGATATTAAACTAGAAATAAAAAGCTTAATTTTTAACCCTTAATGGTATAGAAATTAGAGCTAGTCATAGTTGAATATTAAATAGAGAGGAAGAGTTAGTAAAGTAAATTAAATTAAAATAGATTAAAAGTATGAAGTAAGATTCTTATACTCAACTGTAAATTATAGGCTTTTGGATTTTACTGAGATTTAGCTTCAGTACAGATGCTGCTATGAATAGTGTTGATTTGTATGTTACTTCACCTGAAATCAAATCTTTACTCAATTTGAATAACTTTTATTAAGGATTGGAAAATCCATATGACAAGTTAGGAGATGCTTTGTATAATTCACCTGGGGATTCAGAAGTAACAATTTGGTTATCTCCTCATTTGCATATTTTAGGATGCATTACTTCTTAAACTTGCATAAAATGCGATATTTGTGAAGTTTTAAGGATAGATTAATCTTTAAAGGGTGCAAGTCAAATAACAGTTAAAAGATATTAATGTAACAAAGATGATTTTACATAAACGATGTGTTTAAATTAGCTTAATGAAGCAAAAATAGTTATTAAAGATCCTAATGTTCATTTAAATCTACTAGGAGATAGATTAATTTTCAAGGATTTATTAATCGAAGGAGATTATTAAATAAATGGAAAACCATGCGAAGATACAACTTGCAGATATGTGGATGATAATTTCCTAATAAAAGCTTATAATGGAATACTAGAATTTTAGTATGTAACTATGCAAAATTTTAACTTGAAGTTCACCAATTATTTGCATTTAGACTCAAGTATTCTAATACTAAACAACTTTTAGCTATATAATAACACTGCATTGAGAGCCTTTATATAAGTAGATAATAGCTCGGTTGAAATATTTAATGGCCAGTTTGCTTGGAATGCTTAAACTATTTTTAAACTACATCAAGCCTAAATGCTAGTGAACTAATCTGTCTTTAAAGAAAACAAAGCTCACTAAGCAAGCTGTATGAAATCGGAATACTCAAGCATAATTATTTATGACAGCTTATTTATATCTAATAAGGCATAGGATAAAGGTGGTGTATTTTTCTTGAGCATTTCTGATTGCTATTTTATTAACAGTAACTTCTACTAAAACTCAGCATTAAACTGAGGAGGAATTTTAGAATCATCAGGATAATCAAGCTACACGATTATAGGATGTAATATAACTGAAAATAAATCATTTTTTGGAGGAGCTATTGATTTTACTGGAGATATCATAAATATAATAATTAATTGCTACATTTGAAATAACATAGCTGACTATGGAGGTGCTTTTTCATTCTATCAATCATATGTTATTTTGATTTAAAACGTTAAATTTTTCTAAAATGAAGCTAAATTCGGAGGTGGAGGGATTTTATTAGAATCATCTTGAGTGTAAAACTTTAGTAATAGCTATTTTTACTAAAACAACGGAGTTTATAAAGCAGGGGCTATTTATATTTGCTATTAGTCTATAGTTTATTACTTTCAAGATTGCTCTTTCATTGATAATATAGCCCATAATGGAGGAGCTATTAATATAGCAGATGAATCATTTGTATTTTTAATAAGGAATTGCAACTTTTCTAGTAATAATGCTATCCATGGAGGAGCTTTACATTCCTATATTCCTTCTTAGGAACTAGAAGTTAGCTTCATTTATATTCATAACTGTATATTTAAAAATAACAATGCTTTGACTGGAGGAGTTTTCTGATTCTATTAAGTTAAGACTAAATTAATGGGACTAGAAATTACAAATAATTCTGCTAAATATGGTGGAGTAATTAAAGCTGAAATGTCTGAAATTGAAGTTTTTGATACGAACTTTATATATAACTATGCATCTGAAGGAGCTGTGTTTCATATCCAATTCTCAGATTTATTTTTCAATTCTATAAAAAGCGAAGATAACTTTGCCTAAAGCAAGGGAGGAACTGGCTTAATAGAATCTTCAAGTTTACTCAAAGTGGTAGAATCTTAATTTAATAACTGCTATGCTATGGAAGGTTCTTTTCTATATGCTTAAGATTCCTGCTTTATAATGCGAAATTCTAAAATCTAAGGAAACACAGCATATGCAAGTGGAACCATATATTTGTAAACATCGCTCTATTAAAATCCTAGTGAAATAATAAACTCCAGAATTGAAGACAATTTTGCTGATTTGTCTACAATCTATGTCTACTAAAGTAGCTTAAGAATACTAAACGCTACTTTTAAAAATAACAAAGGAAATAAGCTCACTCCTGGTATTTTACTATGAGGCTCTTATTTATATTCTTATGAGTCCCTTTTTTAAGATTAAGAAACTGAGGAAAGTGTTTTCATTACTGTCAACTTCTAATCTTATTGTGAAATCTACCAATCTTAGTTTAGAAATGGCTATTGGAAAAAGAAAGGAGCTTTACATATTACTGACTCAATTCTAATAATAAATAGTACAATCTTTAAGAATTTGATTAGTTAAGAAGGAAATGCTATTTATGCAGAAAAGTCATCAATCAATTTAACATTCGTTTAGTTTTACTAAGTTTCCTCTTAGAGTCAAGGATCAGTTGTGTGTTTAAAGGAATCTATAATGAAGATGGATAATTGTGTTATAAGCGACTTTAAATAAACGGCTCTTAAGATAGAATAAAGCATAATATCATTAACACTTAATTGGTTTATTAATGGAACAAGTAGTAATTATGGATCTGCTTTATACTCTACAAATTCAGCTATTAATATGACATAGTGCATTTGCTAGAATCTTAAAGCTAAATCAGGTTCCTGCTTTACTATAGTAAACAATGGAATAAGCTATTTTAATTATTTTGAGAATAATGTATATGATCATTGCATAGTTGAAGAAGATGGAGGAGTAGGCTACTGTAAAAATGCTAATATCACTTTCTAAAGCAATATTTTCACTAATAATATAATAGAAGGATCTAGTTCTTATGTTTCTAAGGGTGGAGCACTCAGACTTATGTGTGATTAGAACGAGAATTGCTAATACAATCTAATAAAAAATAGTTTTGTAAATAACACTATTTAAAGTAAAATAAGTGAAGGAGGGGCAATTTCATTTCAAGGTGCATTACCTTAATTTGTTCCTGATCTAAAAAGCAAAAAAGTTTGTGCTTTATTTAGAAATAATAAAGCTTATTATGGAACTAATATTGCTTCCTTTGCATATAAATTGGTATACACAAACGCTAATTAAATTGAGGATGTTTTAGATCACTGCTATTAGAATAATTCTGATAAAAGAGATTTACAAGTTTTGCCAGGATTTCCAAATAAGAAGCAAAATATTTGAATTTAAGATATTTATGGATAAATAGTTAAAAGTGATTCCAATTCAATTGCTTAGGCCTTTTCTAATGATTCTGAAATATCAGGAAAGCTCAGAGTGAAAGCTAATTAAGGAATGTTTGTATTTGAAGACATAGTAATAAAGGCTTAACCTGGAGAGTAAGCTCATATATTTGTTTAAACAGATGGAATTAATAAAAATGATCTAGTTAATGACTAGAACTTATCTGAAAAAATTTAAATCTAAATATAAGTAGAAGAATGCCTTGCAGGATAAATATTAGTAAATGGAATTTCTTGTGAAAATTGCTTAAGGGGATTCTATTCTCTTAATCAAGAAGAAAATGTTTGCAAAGAGTGTAAAGAAGGAGCATAATGCCTTGGAGGAGATTTAATAGCATTGAAGGAAGGGTATTGAAGAGAAAGTTTTGATTCTGATAATTTTTATAAATGCGAAAATTAAAAAGTTTGCTTGGGTAATTAAATCAGTACCAACTATGCCAAAAAATACCTTTCAGCTTCAAATAAATAAGAGAAAGAAAGTTTAAAATAACTTGTGAATTGACAAGGAGACTGCTTATTAGGATCAAAAGGTGTGCTATGTGATATTTGCGAAATAAATTGAACAAAAGATAATTAGGATTAATGCTAAAAATGTACAGATAAAAATACTTCAGTAGTTATATCGGTCACAATTATGATTATTTTTATAGCATATATTATATTCCTTGTTAAAAAAACTTTATAACAAGCTGTCGAAGAAGAGTGCTACAACGGAGCATTACTTAAAATTTTAACGAACTATATGTAGTTTTCAGCTTTAATTGGAAATTTCCATTTCAAATGACCAAAAATTTTCAAGCAATTTTTAGACATTTTCTAGTAATATGTTATCATGACATCTAATGTTTTTAACTGAGACTGCTTTTCAAATTAAGAAAAAGAAAGATACTTTTAAAGAGTGCTTGCTTCTTTATTTATGCCTTTTGCGATTTTAATAATAATCTTGATTTGCTTATTTATTTGGAGATTGATAAAAAGGAAAGATTTTGATAAGTCTGTTTTTATCACCTTTATGAATGTTTCATTCTTCCAGCTTTATACTAACATTATTTTAGATGCCTTAAGTTCATTAAGTTGTCAAGAGCTATCCAAAGATAATTAAGTCTTGAATTCCTATAAAGATATTACCTGCTGAACCTAAGAACATCGTAAATTCGTATTAGTATATGCTTTACCAGGATTAATAATATATGGATTATTTGTTCCTTGCTCTGTAATTTTATACTTGCATAGACATAGAAATATTATACAATCTTAGCTTATAAAGTCATATTTTGGGTTCCTTACTATTGGCTATAAGAATAAGTTCTACTACTGAGAATTCGTTAAGATCTACTAGAAATTCACTATTTCTTCAGTCTTTATCTTTTTATAGAACTAGTCAACAGTATTTTAGTTCTGGTGCTTGTGCATTGTAATAGTGTTTTCTCTATGGCTTCAGCTAAAGTTTAAGCCTTATGTAACTAAAAAGCTTAACCAGCTAGAAATTACTTATTTGCTAATTTCTGCCTTCATAGTGTATGTAGGAATTTACTTCGAGGCTGGTGAATAAACAGTTACCATAGACTTCATTCTATTTTTAATTCTTATTTACATCAATCTAAGGTTCATCTTCATTTGAAGTCGCTTTATGATAATAGAAACAGGAAATTCAATCCAGAGAACTTCAGTGGCTCGTTTCTTTAAGATATTATGTCTATAGAAGAAAGTAAACCTAAGCTAAATAATATAGAGCTGAGATTTCTGAGATAGATAGTTTGAGAAATCTATATTAAAGAGATCAAAAACATAAAGGTATACGCTAAAAAATATTGCTCCAGAGAAAAACTTTGAAATGTCGTATCATCCTGGAGAAAACTATGATTTAGACTAGGATAATTAATACTTTAGTTAGTTTAAAAGATTAATTCATAAGAGGAAAATAAGTAAATCATTAAAGTAAGTAGAATGACTCTTATTAGCTTAAGAAAATAAGTGAGAGTTTTACAAGCAAAATGCAATGAACTATATTTTTACTTGAAAGGAATATTGAAATTAAAGGATTTAAAAGTTTACGCAAAACAGCTAAAGCTATTAATTCTGCTCATAAGTTTAGAACTTTGAAGTTAATAATAAAATATAAAATTTCTAGTTGCAAGATACATATGAAGCATCAAAAAGAATATCTGACTTGAAGGAAAAAAAATAAAACCTACTAGAATAGAAAAATTGAATTTAAAATTAGCAAATCAATGAAGTAAATAAATCAACCCAATCCTAGAGTTGCATATAAGACGAGACATTTTACAACTCATAAAATGATACTTTCATCTGTAAAGACAAGACTTAAATTAGGTTGAACGTAGTAAAGGAAATGAAATTAAAAGACTTAAACACTTAAAAATTTTAAATTTGTCATTTTTACTTTAAAATATACTATAAGTAAACAAAGCTTGTCTGGTATTCTAAATAGCTAATTTTTTAAAATGATTAGATAGAAGAAGATTATATAGTCATGAGTAATTACTAATATAAGTTTATGAATGAATGTCAGACTTATGCTAAATGTAGATCTTAAAACTAAAAAATCCCTGAAGTTATATACTTTAAGAAAATATGTGCTATTTTAAGATGAGAATGATTAAAGCTTTATACAACCGTATAAATAAATACCATATTATTAAGTCTATAAATAAAATATTTCATAAGACGTTAGATCAAAGAATACATTAATTATTGCAAATAGAGCATGCTTAAAAGAAAGAAGTACTAGATGAGATTATAATAAGAGTCATTTAAAAATCAACTAGATCAAGATTATATTTAAAAATTATCATATACATTTAATAATGTCTATAATTGAAGGAGGTAATTCTTACAGTTAAGAACTTTGAAAAACTCTTTTAATTTAGAAATTTAGATTATAAAACTCATTTTTACACTTAATTTAACGTTAATTTTTAGTTTACATCATTTTTATATTCGCTAGTTCCAAACCTTATTTTCTATATTATCTATCTTCTGCTATTCACTAAAACAATTCTCTACCTTCAAAAATTCTTAATTATATCTACAAAAATATATAATTATAATATCATTGCTATACCATATAAAGCAAATCTATAATATAGCTAAATCAAATGCTCTTAGAAGTTTTAAAAATGAGGTTTAATGAAGTGTTAGAGTTATGAACTAATATTTGACTTTTAGTATAATTTTACTTTAATCTTATTAGTTGGCTATAAAATAGAATTTGTCTATTGTTAACCCTATCTGAAATACTCCTTTCTATTCTCATGTCTTTTTGCTACAATTTTACACATAAACATAAAATATCTTCTTATATGATGTAAAAATATAGTGAGCAGAGATAAATACGGAAGATATAAAGCATTAACTAGTTTTATACATATTACTAAGCTTCTTAGTTTGTATTTCATTAGCTACAAAAGCAAATAGACTTTTGTAATTTATTGCTTGATGATTCAACTTTAGACTTGCTAGTAATCAAATGTACAACTCTAATATGAATATTGATATAAGTGAATAAGAGTAGATATTGCTATTGAATCTATTTCTAGATGTTCTCTTCTTCTTAGAAATGTAAATAAAGAGTTTAAAGCTCAGATATCAAATTAAAGGTTTTTTTTATAATTATTGAGTAAATAAAAAAGAATTGAATTAAATTTTAGAGTGTTCCTTAGTTTAAAAAATGATGAAAGCTTTTTAGAATTAGGCATCTTAATGAACTAAGAAGCTTAAGTCTGTGTATGGCCATCCTTATTTTGATAGGTTTAAATCTAAAGAATGATCCTTTAGATTTGGCTGAAGATATCTTTCAAACGTGGATATTTTACTTTAAAAGTTCTTTTGTGTTGGATGAATTAGACCTTCAGAGGCCGAGAAGTTCTTAAATTATCAGGATGAAATAAGTGTGGATGTATTTGATTGACGACTTTATTCAAATCCGTAATATGACAGGGAATTTTAGAAATTCTTATTTTCCTTTAGAAATTAGAATAGTACAATGCGTAATGCACATAACCTTATGTTTATAACAGGTCCTGAAGGATCTGGTAAAAGCTGATTTATTTAGAATAACTTGTAGCAAACTCAACTCAAAATACCTGAAGATGAATCCTAAAAAATTCCTTTCTTAATTCATTGTGATTTAAAGGAAATTTTTGGAGAAAATGCATAAGTCTCATTTGATTCATTCCTATATGCCTTTGAAGGACTCTTTGTAAAAAGAGTTATTTAGTTTGCCTAAGAAGTGAAAATAGATGAGTAAGTCTTAATATAGATAAATAGTATGGGCCAGTATTAAAAATATGCATCATGAGCTCTACATTAACTCTATTATTAATAAGATTATTAACGATGAGTTGCAAGAAAATTCCTGCCATTTTCAAACTTCAGATAAGAAGACTAAGATTTTAGACATACTGGAAAGTTGAAAATCTTCTAAAATCTCGCTAGACTAGAAAATAAACTAGTTACTGACTTTAATTGAGTTTCCCGTTGATGCTTAAGAAATAGAAAAAACAGATTTATTTAAGCATCTTGAACTAGCTCATTTGATTTGCTGCTATATGGAGTTTCAACCTAATCAGAATTATATTAGAACAGGCCTAGAGTTTTAAAAGTTTATGTTTACCTTCTTAAATGTAATAGCAGGATATGAAGAAAATTTAAATGAATAGTTCCCACCTATAAATGAGCATGTCGTTATAGTTTTAGGTAATTTATAATGTAGAAGCTGTGCAAAAGGTATTAAACAGTAATGAAATGAGAGCCCAAAACTACTTCGATAATATTTGTATTCAGTTATACGTAACTTTATTATATAGAATCCAGAAGGATGGAGAGATCATATACCCGTAGTTATTGAATCTAATTTAAATCGCTTCTTCAATTATGAAATATATGATATACTGAGAATAAGGGAAGAATCTTTTCCCACTATCGAAATTTAAGGAGTTCTGTAGCCTAAAGTTGAAATATAGCATTGACTTGGCCATATTTTTAATAAATAACAAAGCTTTCTTATTGCTGAAAAGATGGGTCCAAATTTAAATTTCCTAAGAAAACTTCATGAAAATCTTATTTTCAAGAAAGAAAATCCAGATTTAATAGACTTGCTTAAGTTTAACAAGAGTGACTGGAGTGAAGAATGAAACACTTTCTAAGCGAAAATAAATTAAGTATACTCACATGATGCATGCGATTGGTTAATTGAAGAAAATACTATTGATTTTGCTGTATTTTTTAATTCAGATATTGAATATTTTGGAATAGTTTTTCAAGTGTGATGGTCATGTTTAAACAATATCAGGCTTTGGAGAAGAAATAAGACAACATCCCATAATAATAGCCCTTTAAGATTCTTAGATACTTTATCATCACAAGCATAAAAGTTCTTTAGAAGTGGTAAATGGAGCTTATCTAAATTTTTTCCAGGATTATTTTAATACCAAATATAAATAAATGAGCTTTACTGATAAGATTTAGTATAAGCTTTTTAATCTAAAGAGAGGTTTAAAGTTAAAGGAACTTTCATAAAATAGAGAAGATAATAAAGCATATACTTGGAATGACTTTCGATCTTCTTATGAATGGGCTACTCCACTTTATTCAAAGGAAGTTGGTAAAAGATATGATCCTATAATTCCAAACACTCCTATATTTGAGTTAGATGGATTTTCTAACCAAACATCAGGATTTTGTTATGATTGAACTTTTAGAATTCCATTTAATTGGACTTCTGATTTAACAATGGGTCCTTTTAAGATATTCGCTTGAAACTTTTTTCAATATCCGGATAAATATTTTAAATATTATTACAAAGCCAGAAAAGAAGAATGGGACATTATTCCTTTAAAACATATTTTCCTAGATTTAAATAACAGAACTTCGCCTTCAAATTTACCTGTTTATGGTGATGAGCCATAGGGAATTTTTAAATGAAACAAAATGGAAGAAGAACGAATGAACATTATTTGGATTCTCCAGCAAGCTAATTTATTACCAAAATAGAAGCCTTATAAATGGAGACATTTAAAATAGATTTACAGCCAACTTTGCAAGCAAGTAAAAGAAAATATCTGATTTGCCACAGAATAAAATATTATTTAGATTATTAACTTCTAATATAATTTTAAGATTCTTATTGCTTTGCCATTAATGTAGTTATAATATTCCATATTAACGATGCTTTATCTGATATGGAGTTAATTTTTTTATATATAGAGGTTTAAATTGATAAGCTTATTTTCAAAAATAAATAAATCTATTACTATGAACCTTCTTTATTTTTAACTTCAATAGACATCTCAAATTTTCCCATCTACTTTAGATACTCTTACTAAACAGAAAAGGAAAGACTTATTCCCTAATTACTTCTTATCGACTTACGACTACTATTGGTTAGAAAGTCCATTCCTAAATTCACGATTGATTGAACTTCTTCTTCCTTTGTAAAATTGTTTTAAATGATATCTGGATATGAACTCACAATTTGCTCATATACCTCTTAATTTGAAAGTCTTCTACTTTGTGAAGTTTTATTCTCTATCTCTTCCAATTTGATTCCATTTTTTTCTAGCAAGTAATCAACTTTTTCACTTGTAAGTGTTATTTCTGAATTTAATGCTTAACAGTGCTAATTTTCATACAGCACCTATTAAAGAATTTTAGCAGCAACAACTAATTAAGCAACTCTCAAACTACTATCTTGCTAATTGTCTTCTATGAGTTTGCAAGCATCATTCAACTTTTGCAAAGTATTTTGCGCAGAAATCTAAGTATACCCAGTTAATTCTTCTTATGTATCATTTAATTTATTCGTTTCTTGTCTCAAAACATCTTCAGGTTTTCTCATTCATTAATGATTATAAAAACCCGTGAAATCTATTCTTTTTTCAGGATTGCATTAAAGCAGACTCTATAGGAGGTGCTTGCAGTCTTGAGTGCAATTTACATGTATTAAGTTGACACCTAGTAGTTACTAAGTAAAAATACTTTAGCATTTTTTACCGCTTCAAGGGAGTCTTCCTGTAATCATTTAATATAGCAATACTCCTGCACTTCATAAGTCAACTTTGTAACTCTAAGCCTCTCTTCCTCTTAGTATTTCATGTGACATATACGGTAAAGTACCACATTAACTCATAGCCTTCGATTAAGCAACATCTTTACTAAGACCAAGGTCAGCTATTTTGAGTTTTGGAAGTTATGAGTTGTCAGACAATAGTAAGTTGTCAGGTTTAATATCACGATGAATAATTTTATGGTCATACAAGAATTTTAGTCCTTCAGCTAATTGCTGCATGAAATATCGAGCCTCATTTTCACTAAGTCTTTTATTCTGTAAATACTTTTTCAGAGATCCTCCTGAACAATACTCCATTACCAATCAAAATTCCTATAAATTTGATTCTTGCTATTGAACTTTAAATATATCTATAAAGTTTACTATATTATCCTAATAACCATGCTGTTGGATAATCTTCATATTACTGATTTCTCTTAGAATAGTTTTGTCTGCTATTTGCTGAGCTATTATTTTCTATTTGAACTGCTTCAAAGCAAAAAATTAGTTTGGAGCTTACTCATCTGCAGTTATTGCTTTATATACTGTTCCAAAAGTTCCTTAGCCTATTTTTTTGAGAATCAAATATCTGTCGACTTATTCAATATCTCCATTTTATCTCATTACAAAAGGATTGGCTTGTCTCACAAAGTCGAGAGTTTGAATTTTCTCCTTGGAAAGTTTTTTAGAATAGTCTTAAGAAGTTATGAGTTAAAACTATTCCTATTTCCCAAAGCATAATCCTCCTCCAACTAATCTTCTTAACCACTAAAATTTCAATTCCTTTTATAATTTGATATTATGAACAAGTACTGAAGAAGTTAATAATGTCTATAATTTTTTTAGCTTTGAACATTTTAAAAAGCAAATGCTCATTTTATTTCAGCTCAACTGTTAAAAAGCCCTTCAATCATATAATTAATGAGATACATTTGGCTTTGATTAAATAAAATTAAAAATGTGAATTAGTATATCATTTCTTGATCATGTAAAGTTCAAACTTTTTTGCCGTTTTTCTTCTTGAAGCGCGTCCATCTTATTCTCTCTCAATTACGTTTTAAATCTTGTCTGCATCTTTGAATAAACTAGTTTATCCTAATCCATACTTCTTCATAAACTCAGAGAACTCCTTAATAGTACAAGCTGGATCTTGACAAACCATAGATATTTTCTATATTTCCTCTGGAGAAATTGATACTTATTGTAAAGATAGCTCTTATTATAGACTCTCAATAGATTCAACTTTTTGAAACTGCTAGAACAAATTTTCAATATATTCCTATTACATCTGAGAATGATGCTCATATTCTTAAATAAGTTCGCTTAGAACTGTGCTTTTAGAAACAAGTCATTAGCCTTTGTTAGCAACTTTAGTTGAAATTTAATTAATTTTTTGAGAGAACTCATTAAAGTCAATATCTTAACTGTCATCTTTATCCAAATATTTCATTAAATCATCCATTTCTTTATCTGTTAGTTTTATTTTAAAGATCTAGAAAATTCCATTTCTTAGTTCTTCTCTGTCAATTGTTTTAGTGCTATCTTTGTCAAATAGAACAAAAATATCATAAGATTACTTACCCATCTTATAGATTTTCCAGCATATTATAAAGAATATAAACTCTTAATATCCAAAGGCATTTTCTGTAGGAATGTATAGACGCTTCATCACATTGCCACATGCTAGTTCGTCTGTTATACAAGATTAAAGTAGGACAAAAGCGTCTATAATAGGAAAGTATCCTCCACAAGCTGCTGTTTCAAATACATGCTAGGAAGATTCTTTTTATTGTCTTGATTTTTTATTTCAGTTTATAATGAACTACTATATCTCTCCACGAATTCTGGTAAGAAATACTGCCAGATTTTAATCAATTGGATCTTAAATTTATAAGAGTCTACTGAACAAAACAGCATAAGGCTACTTCTTACTAGCCATGACTTACAAACTTTTTAATACGCTAGCTATATTTTTATTAATAGCTGCTTTTAGTCCATATTTCTATTTCATAAACTCATAAAAGAATTTCTACATCTTTTTTGGTTAAATGTGTGATGCCATATCTTCTTTATCTTATTTAAGCTTTTGATCCATAAATTCTTCGAAGATAGCAAATATTTGCATTTCTGTTTTAGGTTTAGCGTTTTCAGTGCCAATTTATAAAAGAAAATTATCTTGCATTACGAAATGTTCTTCAAATAGTTCCCTAAACTTTGTTTATTTTAGCTTTAACTTCTAAATATCCTGCTTTTTTATGTCTGCTTTAGATTCTGGTCGTTTTTATTGTACATTATTATTAGTAAAACTTTCATTTTCAGAATCTTAAGAATATGTCATGTCCATGCTATTACACCTTAAAATTTCTTCTTGAAGGAAAAATTGAATTGAAGCAGACTTTTAATGCTATGGACGTATCATTTCTTCTCTTGAGGTTGTTCTAAGTTATTCCTACAAGATCTAGATCTTTCCTTCGAAGTTCTGAGACATTTTCTAAATGTTCTCTTGATAATTTTCCTTATTAAACTGTAAGTTTATCTAAGCTTCTTCCTGTATTCACTATAAATCAGATTACATTTATACCTTTTCCTCCTTTAGTTATGCCAATTCTTCTTTTAACTACATTATTGTTTCTTCATATTCTTAGTTTTGTTTCTACAAATAAAGGTTAAGCTTATTTGAAAGAGGTTCCACATCCATGTTTGCAGATTCAGCTTTAGTTTCAGGTTCAGTTTTCATGATATATTATGATTCTTTAAGTAATTATAATTGAACCTAGAGTTCTATCAGTAGCTCCTATTTATCTTATAGTTCTGCTTCTTTTTCACTTGCATTTTCCTGCTATTATTTAATTTAATCCTCCATCTACTTAATAATATAATGTGCTTTCTCTACCTAGTTTTAATAGTTCTCCAACTATTGCTAGATATTAGTTTACTGTTCATTAAACTCTTAGAAGAGTTTAAGTTTCGATTAAGTATTTTACAAGCTAGCAAGAGTCTCTTAATTTTTGCTCTTTTCCTATTCAAATTATAATTCATATTTCTGAAGCAACTTTTTTAATGATTCTACTTAGCATTAATACCCCTATATTTTCTAGCTTTGTTATACTTAATCACTTTGAAGGTACTATAGTTATTCATCTCTTTATTAAATTAAGCTCTCTTTTATTTTTAAATACTCCATCACGAAATAGATTGACTGTTAAAGAAGAGAAACTATTAAATCTCTTTATCTTTAGCTTAGAACTGGAACCTAGATTTAGATATTGTAATCTCGTCCTGATTCCTCTGCTTAAGACTCGTTTTCAATTTCGTTATTAAAAGATTGAATCTGATCATATAACAGCAAGGCATTTTCTGGTAGATCAGTACTTTGTTTAATTTAATCCCATAAAGATTCAATAGAATATCAGCATTATTTTAGCTAAGGTTGATCTTCCTTTTAAACGAAGTTCTATTACTCAGAAATAGCGTCAATTTTTGAATCTGACTAAGGACTTAAAAGCTATCTTTTCAAATTATCTATCTAACTCTTTAGCTCTACCTCTTTAAGAGAGAATACTACTTCCTGCTAGTTAATTAGAGATTGCAATTAATCAGATTTCTACTCCTTTTACTTTTTCTTTTGAAGTAAAATATAAAAAAGCCATAAAGGAACAATAACCTGTGTTAATAGCAAGACTATAACCTCCTTAAACATTTTTAACTATTAAGCTGCTATATAATAAAAGCAATTTAAGATATATCTCGCTACTTTAATTAAAAGGGAGATTAACTATCTTATTTTCTTAGATTTCTACCTTATAGCATTAACTTTAGTTATGCAGTTAGTTCTTAATTAGAATGAAAAGCATATAATTAGCTTTCATATTATAAAATAGAGCTTGTATGAGTGTTGAAACGCTTCGAGTAAGTAAATAGCTTTGTGTACTCTGAAAGAATCTAAATGATTTGATATGTTTAATTATATGGATTTAAGCTATCTTTTTATGTAGCGATACTGCTTTACAATCTGATCTATTTCTAATTTGGTGATTATTTATATATTTTAACGTTCTAACTTACTAAATTTCATTAGTCTTTGTTTTGAAAAGTTACTCAAAATGCTTGATATGAAAACACTATAACAACGTTAATAAATTAAATGCCTTTTCTATGATAACTTTATAATATATTGCGTCATAAAGCTTTCTCAGAAAAGTCTAGTTTATTAAAAATTATGCCCTAATTACCATTTCTTAGTTATATAGTTACTACCAATTAATGATGAAGAGTATATAGCAACTAGTATTAGTATAGCTACTTTATGAATAATCAGAAGTAGCTTATTTACTACTTCTTCCTTAATCATTTTACCACTAGATATCAAATTAAAATTTAGTATCCTTACTTAAACAATTACTCTTAGCATTTAATAAAGCTAAGCTATATTTGCAACTTTAAGTTTTAAATACACTAAGATATCATCAAAAGATAGAGAATGAATAACAATCAGATATGTGAATTCAAAGCTATTTACATTAGAGTATTATAAGTTCTATTCCTATAAACCATTAAGTATAGTAGAATCTATATAATGCTTTACTATTTATAGCCAAACATCTATAATGTATGGCTAAACTTTTATGTCAGAATCTTATTTTTATCCTAATTAGCATTTCTCAGAATGGTGCAAAGCTTAGTTAATATACGTTTTCTACTGAAATAGATATAGTAAAGTCTTAAGGCCTTAAATGGGATTTCTGAATAAGATACCTTATTAAACATGTTATTAGCTAACTTAAATAACTATCTAACTTTATCTGACTATCTTTATAACTTGCTTAAAGCGAAAAACTCAAATTAAGGCAATTAAATATCTCTTTCTTATTATCACGAACAGAGAAGAGATAAGGATAGAACACCAATAAGGTACTATTTGATAGGATTACACACAGCTTGATAATATTGACTAAGTATCTTAATAGATTAGCTATTTAAAAAGCTGCTGCTTTTATTTATTGCTGGCATTAATAAATTAAATATTTAATTATCCAAGTGCATATCTAGTAATCTATATTTCCATGTACTTTATGATGATGGATTAAATATGTAATTATAAATATTTACCCTAAATAATCAGTATTATCAAATAAATACTATAGCTATATTGCATATGCATACTCAATAACTATATAAGTAAAAATATTGCTTAATGCTGGATGATTTGATATCCAGAAATCATAAAAGTAAACTTTAGTAAAAAGTGTGAGATTTTGAAAGGAAAGAATAAAGATAGAATAAGAAGACAGAAATGAACAAGTGATATAGCTTTTACTTGACTAGATAGGAAAATTTCCATTTTAAATATTATTAATGTTAAAGAGATTTATTGAAGAAATAAAGAAGTAGTTAAACTTCAGCTTAAGTTTTGAATCGCCAGAGATGGAAGAAGAGTATTAGAAATATTTGAAAAGAGAGCACCTATCCATAAATCAGACCTATGTTGCTGCTATTTATTTTTTCTTTACTTATGCTCTATTTCTCTTCTAAAGTTTCTAGAATCTAATTTCTTTTTCAGAAGCGGCAAATGATAAAAACTAAGAATTTTCTTGTGAATATGCACTCTTAATTTTCTCAATATTTATCCTGGTATGTTCTAGGATATTTGAAAACTAAAGATAGATGGTAGGAATTATGTCTATTGTTATATTGCAAGCTTGAGGTTTTGCCTAAGCTATTAGTTAGCCTGTTTTAACTACACTTTGGTAAGCTTTAATTTAGACTTGGATTTGTTAAGATTATGAACCCTTTTCTTGGCTATTTCCTGGTAGGATCTCATATAATAATTACAATTAACGATTTAATATCCTGTGCTTTATGACTATTTATAGAGATCTATTATAATCCACTGGTAAATGGTTAGAAAATATTCGAGACTATTCAATAAATAATCACTATTTTCTTCCTGACTTAATTGACTATCTACTATGGAATAAAGCGTGTACGGGCGTTATTCAAAGTAAAATGCCAATTAAAAGAGTAGCTTTACTAGCAAAATATTATAGCTGAAATAAGTCCTAATGGCATCCTCATTTGTAATCAGTACTAGATTCTTTTCCATAACCAATAAATGCTAATCTTTTTAGACAAAAACATTTGAAGTAATTTTAAGAAAATCACTTACTATAGGAGAAAGTATCCTTATAGTATATACCAACCCTATCTTCATACTGACTTATGGGAACACGCTAATGCAGAGAACGTTCCAGATGAAAACGTAGATTTTGGAACGATAATTTATTAGAACGATAAAATAAATTCCAGAGCATTTTTTGAAGTAACAGGTAGAAAAATGAACTTTAGAGGGCAGAAGGCAATATTTACTACGTTTCAGGAAATTAACTTATTGTATTTTAGTCTTTAAGACTTGACATATTAATTTATTTAACCTCTTTCTTCTAAGCTATTATTTCCTTATAGTGCTCTTATTCAGAAGCTTAAGCTTTAAAACCTATATTTTAATTTGATAAATTTCAATTCACGAATCTAGTTTATAAACAGCATGCTTATTATTAAGAGCTTGAAGAATGATAACTAATCTTAAATAAGTTTAAGTAATAAAATAATAGACATACAAAGCTTAAAAGGGAAGGATTATATATACTTAATAATATCTAAAGTCTTCAAAATGGGATCTTTTATTTACTCTATCTTTATTATATATACTATATATCTCATTATCTACCTTCCTCCTCTTATCTTTACTATCTATCTATTCGAATTATTATTACTAAGCCTCTAATACTCTCACATTAGTCTAAGTCTTAAGATCAATCGTATAATTTAAGAGTTTACTTATTTAATACTTAAGAGTAAATGTTAGCTGTTACATAAACTGCTTTCGCTACTAGATCCTTTATGGAAGAAAGAATAGAATGAGTATTAGATATAAGTAGACTAGAAGAACTAAGTTGATAAGTGTTAGCTTTTAGATGATAAGCTTAAATAAAGTAACTAAGAAATCCAATTTTATCACTCCCTTTAATGTAATATTTATAGCCTAAATATCAGCAGCAATATAACTACTAGGCTTGCTAATCATACATTAGGTTAATTCATCTCTAGTCTTTAAATTAGACTCTCAGAAGCTACACTTATAATATAAAGTTATATTGTACTTTCCATAGAATTCTACTCTTTATAAGCTAAAGAAAAAGAGAAATAGAAGGGAGGTGAAGTAAGACATAGGAAGCAGATAAATGATTACATATTATCTTTAAATTAAAATGAGTACTAACAAAATATAGCATCTTGTTGAACTTCTAGACTAAAAGAAGAAGGATAAAAGAACAGAAGAAGAGTTGTAAGAAATAGAAGAGTATATTAAAAAGACTAAACTATATGAAAAAATGAGTGAGTATAAACATTAGACTATGAAAGGTATTCTGCAGAAAATGTATGCTATATCGAGCTCTAAAGGAAGCATATTATTTAGATTTGGAGATAAAGGAACTACTTTTTATATGATTATGTAAGGATAAGTTGCTGTTTAAATTCCAAACAACCCAGAAAAGGCAAAAAGAATTGCTCGCCTTTTATAATTAAAAGCTATCTAATAAGCTAAAGGCTAATCAGTACATGAAATTTAACTAAGGATATTTAAGGCTCTAGGTAAGAAAAAGGCAAAAGAGTCTTTTTAAGATCCACGAGATGTATTAAAATACAAAACAGTCGTAAAACTTCCAGGTGGAGCCTCGTTTGGTGAATAAGCTATAATATAAAATGCTCCTAGGTAAGCAACAATTTAATGTCTTGATGATTGCATTTTTGCAGTTCTAGATAAATAAGACTATTAAGAATAAATCTAAGCAGAAGAAAAGAAAAAAATTCATAAGATAATTAAATTTTTAATGCAGCTAAAGATTTTCAACAAACTAGATTTCAAGAAACTTTTTCTTCTTACCTATTATCTAACTAAAATTTAGGCTGTTAAAGGACAGTCAGTAATAACAGAAGGCTAGAATGCATCACATTTTTTCATACTGGAATCTGGAGAAGTAACGGTAAAATCTTATACAGAAAAGCAAAAATTTTTATCATAAGCGAACAAACTCATTAAACTAGTAAAATCTATAGATCAAGCCTATTACACTCTCTTAGTAGTAAACTGGATTTTTAGGAATATATGAATGTATTTAAGAAAAGCCCTATTATATTAGCATAAAATGTTCAGCTGCTTCAGTTCTGTATAAAATAAAATGAGAGGATTTTAAAAACTAAATTAAGGAAACAAATGTACTAAAGGAATTTCAAAGAATAGCTAGTGCTACGTATATTAATGACTTAAACAACATCTATTAGAACTTAAGAAGGAATAATGTATCTCTTTAGCCTAATGATTACGTTAATTAAGATCTAAAGCAGATAATGCAAAATGACCATAATATTGATACTTAAAATAAGACAATTATATACTTCTCTCAAGATTTGAAAAATTAACTCGCTTAATTAGCAAATCATGGTGAGTATAAGAAAAGCCGTAAATCTAAAAAGAACTATGTTTTGAGCTATTCGCCCAAATGCTTTGTATAAATAATAAATAGCAACTCTGTTCGAAACCTAAAATCAAGTTCGTCTTTATCTAAATTAGATGTGGCTAATTTAAACTAAAAAATAGATAAAAAACCTAAAATAAAGCGAGATACTTTAAAGCCTATCCCAAAAGAAAAAACTTTACCTAAGGTATTTTTGAGTATTAACAGCTTAGGTATCCAAAAAGCGAAGGATTTTGTTTGAACTAAATCAAAATCCTTGGTTTATGAAAGTACATACCTGCTAGATTAAAAATTAAACAAGCTATACCCTCCTGAATATATGATCAACCAGAAAAAGCCAATTTAAATCAATAAAGCTAAACTTCATTCCAAAAGAATCTAAATTCCTATAATAGAATCTTCTCCTAGCACTTCCTTTCAGTTTCAAGTTAATTAGTTTCCTTCAATTCATGAAACATAAAAAAGTTCTAACAGAAATGACTTTACGCTTGACACATTTTAAAGCTAAATTATGAAGTTGCATGAGTCTGAAAAGCCAAATGGCGGAAGTTTTGAACTAGACTTATTCTAGAAAAAAATCCTTGATATGCATAATTCCTCAATATGATAATTCTACAAATCCTCATTTTATTAAGATATTGTAAAGTATCCTGGCTATATTAATACTAATCAACATACTATTAAGATCATTTTATTTAGGCTATCTAACTAAATACTACTACTTCATTTATAGAAGTAATGGCTTATTTTGCTTCTTTTTACTGATGAGAAATTAATTTAAGCAAGCAAAGGTATTTAAAAGCCATTCTCTTAGCCTTATCTCTCTTTTTTTCTTTGCTTTTTAAGTCTTTTATTCTCTCTTTCTTAGTCTCACTTCATACTCCAATCTTTAAATTTGAAATAATGCAAAGTAAAAAAACTAAATAACTAGTTAGTAACTGCAAATATTGAAAGCAGCCTAAATATAAAGATAAGGATTATCCTTTTAAATTAAGTGAAGAATTATTAGAAGTAGCATAATAAGCTACATAGCCATAATAATACTAGTATAAACCTTTTCCTTATACTTCTACCTAACTAGTTGTAAATTTAGATATTCTAACGGCGAAGCTTATTAAATCTTCTTATTATATATAGCATCTGATTATTTAATGGAGCTACTATACTTAAGTAGGGAATATAAAAGAGTATCTATTATGATTAGCTAGCAACTATGGTATCTTTCATATAGTTAGAAAATAAAAGCATTTATAATAATCACTCTTTACACTAATATCATAAATAGGGATCTCTATAACTATTTAGATTTAGAGCTTTCCTTAAAAATAAAAGATGAACATTACAGAAAAACAAATACAATCAAAGTGTCAAAAAGATATTTATGAATTTCCTAATAAACCTGCCTTTTAAATTGTCTAATTATAATAAAAAGTGTGAAGTAATAAATGAACCAAAGGATAATAAGTGCATCAGTAGAATTTAATAAGGGAAATTGAGAAATTAAAGAATAGATAAGAAATCAACTTCCAGAATAAGAAATTTAAAATCAGAGCTAGTGTTATACAGAAATATAGCTTTTGAATGCTTAAAAACTAAATAATCCAATTTTTATTAGGAAATAATAATTAAAAGCAAACAAATGTTCATTAGAATTAGAATGGCTTTGATATAACAGCTTTATTTTAATTGATAAAAGATTAATATTTATAATATAGCATTAATAGGGATTAAGGAGCTATTTGCTAAAATAATTGTATGAAAATTATTAAATTAGAATTTAAATTTCCTGCTTAATTACTAAAAGGGATAATTTGATTATATAGTTAGATTCAAAAGCCAGCAAGCTTGCTTTTTTCTTATGTTAATAACTTTAAAAATTTCCATTTTATAATTAAAAACTATTAAGTAAATAGATATTAGTTTCAGTCTAGTCAATATTCTTTTGATCACATTGTACTCGCATTCTGCAAGGAATCAATTTGCTTTGTTAAATTTTAAATTTACACGTTTCTTTATTATTTTTAGTTTTCTAGGTTCTATATAATTTATTTTTGCTAATTATAAAGTGATTTTATTTGTTCAATTTCTAGTTATAATCTGCCTAGCTCTTATTACTGGAAATAATGAAAATATTCTGATGTGAGATTTTAAGTTTGTCCTTGCAAATATTAATATTTAAGTTTGTTTTATTCGATTATTATTGCCTTTTATTAGTAATTTTATTATAGTTTTAATATATCTTCTTTCTATAAATTTATCTATTATAATTGAGAGTAATCTTTCTATTAGTAAATCTAGTTTCCCCCATTATTTTGATAATATCCTTGCTGCTATGGAAACTAATATTGTTAAGGATAAGGGTTACCAGTAGGAGGGTATTGATTCTAAGGAGGATAGTTCTGCTGAGGTAATAACTATTTTTGTTAATTATTATTTCTAGTAATACCAGTTGGCATTTCAAATTATTCTTAACTGATATATTGAGTATCTAGCATTGAAGCTTTAGAAATAAGATTTTATAGCTAATCGATCTCTTAAGTAGACAAGTATCGTTATTATTTACAAATGTCACATATAATATAATTCTAAAACTGCTAATTACTTGAAAAGTGTATCTTCTAATTTTTCCACATATTTCTATAGTGATTTTCGCAAAATTTATGCTCACAACTCAGAACTAAATCTCAAATATTTTGATTGCACCCTTCGATAATGCATTAGGTTTACATTTATTATAATTATATTTATATTTATTTAGCTTAAGAATAAACATCCTATAATTTACTTAATATCTAACTACCTTTTCTTTACAGACAGTTATACAATAACTAAACATTGCTTTCTGAATATTTCCTTTTATTATCTATTTCTTTCTACTATCCTTCTCAAAAGTCTGTTGTATGTAGTGTCTAGTCGTATAGCATAATTGCTTTCAAACTTAGAAGAAATTTCTTTACAAAATTAAGAAATTAAATGAATAACAGAATTGACTTTATCAGTTTTCTGCTAAGCTTATAATGTAAAAGCTAACTGTGGAATTGTTTTAATGCTGGCTATTTAGGAAGCGCAGGATTATTTAGCTTTCTCTATTTACTTTAAAATAAAGTGCTAGTTTCTATAAATCTCTAGTTAAAGTAGAGCTTATAATGTTTGAAGATTGAAGGTAAAGTTCTTTAAAGATGAGCAAAGTGCTTATATAGTAACTTTGGAACTAAATAAGATTTAATTATACTATAATTTTATATTTAAATCAGTTAGCTTACTCTCCGAGCTCAGAATTTGAATATTTTATAACTGTTTATCTTCTTAAACTTAAAACTAGATAATCATTATAAGGTATAAATCCTAATGCTAAACTGACTCTAAAATGTTATAAATAGATAATATGCTTAATAGGTGTAATATGATAAACTCAGTTTTATCCTGTTCTTTCATTCATTCTTAACGATAAAAGTATATATAGAGAGAACTTTAGCTCTAGAAATACCTTTAAGATCCTAATTTTTAAATTATAATAACTTTTAATAACTAGACTTAAAATTGGCTATATCAATACCTTCTTAGTCATTTAATCTATCAGAATTACTAGACATTAAGCATAATTAAGCCTGCTTTTAAATACTTGCTATTTAGTAAACTTATGTATAGATATTAAGATAAAGAAATGAGAAGCAATTTTAAAAGATTGATGCTAGATATTTGATTATCGTTATTATTGTCTAACTAATCTAAAGTCACATGCTTATACAGCGTAGAACTATAAGTAAATGGAGTATATTCATTTCTAAAATCCTAATTGTTTGGTTTATCATTCTGGTATAAGTAATTTAGTTTTGATTGACAGTTTAAACTTAATTTTAAATTTAGGCTTTTATCTATATCAGAATATGCTTATGTATTAGAATATTGGATGGGGTGCGTCAATTTATGAATTTAAATAGGAACATTTAAACGATAAAAATACGAATAAAGTATTAGTTAAAGGATCTAGAAAACTTAGTTTACTTATAGGAAAATAATTAAAACATTGTTCAAGATTTTGATTTTTTTGGGGGAGGAGTCTTTGAACGATTATTAGCTAAATCCTTCTGAGAATTCATATTCGAAAGCACCATTTTTCTTGCTAAGTTAGTGATCGATTAATTAGTAAACTTGTCTTTCTAAGTTTTCAAAACAAAAGTTTTATGTGAGTTAAAAGCAAAATTAGTTTTGTCAATCATTGCCTACATTTACGTCTATAAAAATCTATGATATTAGTCTAAATTTTCTTAGCACATTTCGATATATTTTTTACTATTGATTTAAGCTTATTAATCAGGTGTTAAGTTCATATAACTGCTAGAACTAACAGTCATAGCTGATTATTATAGCTATTAATCTAGTATACCTATTTGACTTTTTAGTTCTTAAATTTATAATTCTAGAGAACTCACTTATTATTTACTTTACACTCTGTACTCTTCTAGTTCGTTTTATAAATATTGATTTTATAAGGTTTGCTTACCCAGCTCGTTTTATAATGTTGCATATCTAGAGTTTTGATGTTAAATCACATTAAACAAGAATTAAACACAGTTATGAGACTAAAAATCCTAAGCGTATAGTTTAGCATGACATTTTTGGCATTCTTACTGTTCTAATTCTGGAGTATTTTCTACCTTACTTTACTCTTCTGATGACTCTTAAGCTTAAATCTATTAAACTGGCTATTCCTATTATTCTTACTTCGCTATTCTATCAGGATTGAGTTCGCATTTCTTACAATGGTCATCTATAATTACCAACTAGCTAGTAAATTAGCAACCTTTTTTATAAAACTGACAACGTAAATTTAGTCCATTTATTTTGTTCAAAAAGAATGAACTTACATCTTATGTTTAAAACCCTTAGCTTTTACATTTTCCATGCATCACCGTGCTATTAATGCATACTTAGCAAAATATTTTTTAGCAAGATCTACATATAACAGGACTTTGAAACACTTTCGAACATACTTCACATACTAAATTTTTAGGAGGCTATTTAATAAATCTATCAATATCGTATCCCATTTATTTTATTGAAATTAAGTCTTTTTTAACAAATAATGAATTATTCAATTTTTACTTAGGTTAACCACATTATATCACTATAATCAACTTATTACACCTTTTACTTATAAGCAACGATCGTTATTATAAGACACTCCTTAATTTAAGTTCCTTATTGTTTTTTATGAAGCAATGTTTTATCTAATTTAAACTAGGCTAAATATGAAGCAATTTGACTTAAGAAATCAGATAAGATCTTTGAAAATAAAAGTAGAGTGATTAGATAATAGAAACTCATTAATTTATTTTATCATTGTCATTTTTACTGCTTGCATAACGCTTCTAATCTCTAAATTTCCTGCTTTATTTCTTTGTAAAGCTTATAATGCTCTTCAACGGGTGCTATATCCTTGTGAAATCTTATTTTTCTATTATGTGTTTTGGAGAATTCTTGCTAGAATTAATGTAGTGTCACTCTTAAATCTGCCTTCTTCTGCTTAAGCTTCTAAAGCTGTCCTTTCATTTCTTCTAAGCCTTCTTAGCTTCGTTAATCCTTTTTAGAAATAACAGATTTAATTTTTTTATAGTAGACATATAAAAGTCTCATAGGCTCTTTTTCCTATCTATTAGGTAATCGCTAGAAAATCTAGCGGAAAGCCATATCATATTATTTCAATTCATTTTTTACTGCCTTTTTCTCAGCAAAAATGGTCTCTAGACTCATAGTGCTTAAATGTTTCCCCTGGACTGATTGATTATCTAATTTAAGTTTCTTCATTGACTCTTATAATTTGCGAGTCCCTTCATCTTTACTCCATTATATTGGATTCTTAGGTTCAATTTCTTTTTTTTCCTGCTAAACTTCTTGCATAGCAAAAGGAGATTTTTGCTTATTCACTTATATTATAGTAGGCCTTTATTCTCTACAGCCTTCAAATATCTAAAATACAGCCTAGTCAAGAAGTTCATTTAAAATGTCAAACTCCATTGTTTATTTTAAGCTTAAGTGATTATTTTAAAGATACAAGATTTAAATAAACTTTACTATCAACTATGCATTCTCTTAGCGCATCTTATGAGTTACAGTTCTATACACTATTCTACTCATATTATTAGCTGCTCCTTACTATATGCAATCTCTTCCTATGATTCTATCTAATGAAGCTATAGGATATACTTATAATTAGAGCTAGCCTATTTTATTTTAGGAGCTATTCCTTTATAAAATTAAGCTTTATTACCTATAAAGGAATACTTTATTTAATAGCTATTATAGAGTTAAAGAGATGCTTATTAATCATACTATATTTAGCATTAATTACCCTGGTAATTAAATTAAGTACATAGATAGATTACTTTTAGGTTGTATTGGAACTATTCCATGCATTTAAAATAAGAGGCTTTAGAACTATTGGAAGAGTAAAGTATACAAAAGCAAACCTTTATAGCTAGTTTTGGAATAGTAAGTTGAACGTTTAACTATGGATTAATAACTAGGGCTGATTTCTATATTATCAACCTAAAAAGAAAGGTAAGTAGTGTAATCTGACTCTTTATAACTTCTCTTATTAACTAATAAATATCAAGCAACTATAAAGGATTTAGAATGGAAAGTTACTATATTTCATTTAATTTTAATATACTTTTAATCTAGGAAAGTCTATAATAAAATCTAAGGCTGTTTTCAAATTTAAGTTCTAAAAGGTATATAAATTTATAAGGTTAGTTATGTCTAAATAATAACGAATATCAATTGTATTTAGAATGCTCAATAGATATAACTTAGTGCTAACTATAATTTAAAAGTATATCTGATTGAAATTAGATTTAGAGAGCATCCTTCTAGTTATTTTGAGATATGGCTATACTTATAGCAAAAATAAGAATATAGCATCTTTAATAAAGTATTTTGACTCCTTTTCACTCATATATATATTGTCTAAATTAATAGCTGCATAAGTTTATTGAATAATGGTATAAAATATCAATTAGTTTAAGAGTGTATAAGATATAACTGTTGGGATTATTTAAAAGGTATTAAAGACAGAGATAGAGTGAATAATTAATTAACAGCTTGAAAAATTAGCTTATTTATATAGCTTGTTTTTGTATAAAGTTTAAGGGATATAAATTATAGGGTATATATGCTAAATAGTCTATTCAAATTATTTGGAGAAGAATGTTCAAAGCATAAAATTTTAATAGGTCTTTTAGCATAGAACTTAGATCTATTTCTACAACTGTGAAGTATAAAGCTTAGGTAATATAATTATGATAAACTTATTTTGAATTTCTCATTAAAATATAGCCTATAAAGGCGAAAGAATTATTAGGTAGAAAATTTGCATACTATCTGTAAAATTTACATATCCAGTTCGTTATTAATTTAACTTATTTTATTTAAAGATGAGTATTTATTGTGAGCTAAGGTAATATATTGATAATAATCATATTGTGAACATTTTTTAATAGAACTGAATAATAATTCTAAGCTAGATTTTTGAAGAGAAATATAAAATTTTAAAATGCTAAGTTTCACATTATGATGCATTTTTCTTCGTTAGCTTTTTTTCCTTGGTACATCATATGAGCTAATTTATCTTTCCTATTCTTTTTCCTATCACTTGCATTTAAACTAGTACCTATATTTTAGCATTCAGAAAATTATTATTCTTGTAATTCATGGTTTAATTATCCCATATTGCAGTTATACAAATCAAAGTTCGCTTGCTGAACTTCTGAATTCACATTTGCCTTCATATATTTTTTCCAGGCTGTAGCATGAGACTAAGCCTATCTATAATCTCCTTCCTATGCTATTTTTGCTGCATTTTTTGCAGCATTTACAGCTATATATTCAAATCTTAAGTCTTATTCAGCTTCTTGACGATCTTCTGTCGCTTCTTGCAACTCTGAAATAACTCTCATACATCTCATTCCTTAAAGGTTTGTGTAATATATAACAGTTTGGAATGGAATATTTCCCAACTGTGACATATGTATTTGCTAAGCTAGAAGTTCTTCTTACTTTTTCATTCCATACTAAAATGTTACTTCAGTTTTACTTGTAACATTTCCAAGATCCTTTTCAATAATATTTGTGCTTTCTTTAAGTCCAGGTTCTCTAAAAGTCATACCTTTATGGAGTCTCATTATAGCCTTCACGTGAGTTGCAATCACAGGAACTGATAAAATGTTTGCAAAGTTATTAGCCAAATCTGAAGGCTTAACTCTTTAGACATCTCCCTCAGTTTCTTCACTAAGTTTTTGCAAATTTTCAATAGAAGCCTCTTCTCCTTCTATTGTAATAATAGAAATTGATACCCCTATTTCTTTAGCTACTTTTGCTAGCTCTTCATAGAATTTTATTGATTATTCTACTTCTTGCTTGCTTTCTAAATCACCAAGTCCTACATTAGCTAAGCCATCTGTACAAATTATAACTTTAGAACCTAAATTCTAACCTCTTGATAGCAAAATAGAAGCTAATAGAGCTGGTCCTAATGCAGTTGGGCCTGTTTCCTATAAATGATTGAGCTTATCAATTAATTGTTAATTAGTTTCTCCTATAGGCTTTTATATTAGATGAAGTCCTTTCTCTACTATTTTAACTATTTCTTCCTATTTATAGAGCTTATCACCTGCTATTATTAATGGGTTCCCTGTTCCATCTCCTATAATCGTGACTTCATTATTGAAGGTTACTAAACCAATTTTTTTCTTTGGAGCTACTTAAGATAACTCTAAAACCTATTATTCAATAGCAGCTTGTACACATTGCAATCTAGACACATAAGTAATGTCTTATCTTTCATTTGGAAGAAACTATAATTACATTCCAAAACCCTCTTAAAATTGCATCAATGAACGGTTTATTTCTGCTGTCTTATCAAATTTAAACTATTATTTTCCTTAGACTTCAGAAGTTACACACATAGAACCCGAAATATCAACACAAAACACAACAGCTTCTTCACTCTCAATAACTTATTTTTATTATAGCACTTAAGCTGGCGATTCGAGTATATAATCTAGTATATGAGTATCTTTATTAGGTATTTCTTCAGGCTCTAGATTCACTTTGTTTACAAAATCGCAAAATTCGCAAGTTCAAGTTTATGCTTCGCTATCTATTTTAGAATTTCAGTTTAGAACAACATTGCAACCTTAGCAAAAAACAGGATCTCCTGTTGCAAAAGCTTTAACTTCAAATAATAGTCCTAAAGGTATACACACTACATTTGCATCTACCTTTTCTTTGAATTTCCTATTTACATAGATTTCTTTTGACTATTATTTCTATTCTACTTACTTCATTTCTTCCTAAACATCTTCATCACTTTGTGAATTCTTACCCCATGATCTATTTAGATCATTATCACTTACAGATAAAGCTTCATCTGAACTGCATCTATTTAGTTTAATGGATTTTGATTTATTTTCCTGATCAAGTTATTATAAACGTTCTTCATTTAGATTAGAAGCTAGCTTTGGTGAGTTTTGCTCATTAGAGGAAATGCTCATAGGAGAGTTTTCTTACTCCACTTGTTCTTTTAGCTCAATTGAGCGCTTTCTTCTAGGTAAATAAGCCTTTTTAGCTGCGAATTTCATTTCTATTAATTTAAAGGAGACATTTTAAACAGCAAGATAAAGCAATCTGATGTAGCAAGCTAAGTTTTCTGTTAAATATTTATAAAACTGCAGTAAACTCCTTACTGCCCCTATTTTATTCTTAGCTTAACTAATATTTCAGAAACTTTCAGTTAATTTATTAATAAAGATTCAAGTCAATAAGCCAAAGTCTAAGCTTTAACCTATTCTGACACATAGAAAAAGCAGCTGCTTTATACATCTATAAAGTAGTTTTCTATATAGCACAAGAGGAAAATAAGGAAATAGATATACTAAATTATAGCTAAAGCTTTCCCCCAAAAAGAAGCGTAAAATATCAAGCTACAAAGTCAGATATCATTAAACAAGAGAGCTGATTTTTTAAAAAGGCTGCATTTTGATGAACTAGAATATCTTCTGATTTTTAAGTTCAAAAAAAGGTAATAAAAATAACAATTAGAAATAAAACAAAATTGAAGTATAAAATTACTTTAATCAGATATGCTCCTTATTACTAGATACACTTGAAACTCAAGGAACTTCTTTACGCTTAAAGTATTATTAAAGGTATATAATTTTATAATTGAGAATTAGCTTGGAGGCTAAATTAGAGTGTTGGTTTCAATTATTCTTATTTATATTAATATATAAACTAATTAAGAAATCAAGCGAACAATGCTTTTTTCTATCTTACCCTACTAAGATTTCACTTTTCTAGGTATTTATGTTAAAGATAATTTTATAGCTTTATCTAAAAACTAGGATTGAAGCTTGTTTTCTCTTTTCCATTTTCAATATAAAATAAATTGGCTAATTTAATTAAGAGCTACTAAAAGCATCCACTTATAAGAAAAAAAAATTACTAAACTTAGAGTTAATTAAGCAATATAATGATTAAAGTAAAGGAGACTTATAGTACAGATATAATTTAGATAGATAAATCTATATCAATAATTTGCTTAATTTAAACTACTAGAGCTATAGTAATAAGACAGGAATTATAACTAATTAGAGTTCTAAATTGAAATCTTCCTAGTCTAGATATACCATGTTTTAGCTTTAGATTAGCAATGATAAATATTATATACCATTTATATTAGCAACTATTATACTCTATAGCTTTAATTTAATTGTATTTAGTAGACAGTATCTATTAATATCCTTGCATAAATAATAAAAAGGTATAAATATATTAAAGTATAAATAAGTAGCTTTAATAATAAGATAGTGCAATAGTTAGATACTCAGATTACAGTATTTAAAGCTTTATTTTTATTAACTTGTTTATCCACGATTTCGTAACTTACTATCATTCTATAGTTATCACTTTACCATTACAGTCAATTAGTATTAAGTCTACTATCTGTATTCAATCTTATTTATAGACATATTAAAGTATAAGGAGTGCACTATCAGATAAAGGATAACAATTAAAGTAAATCTACATTAAAATAATTCCTAAGTACTACATAAGGAAACTATTTATCCCTGCAGTGCTTTTAATATCAAAATGCAAGCTTATTAGCAATCCTTTTATTAATACCTCATTAATATAATTTTAAATAGCTATAATACAAATGATTACAGCACTGTATAAACTAGGTTTATAAATAGCTTAAATATTGGTACTATAATAACCAGAAATATAACTTAGTTAAACTATCTCTATATCATTATTACATATTACATTAGATATTTTCAAACTTACTAGGATATAAACAAATAGTAACATCCTTATATTATTTAGAAAGGTAATCAATGATATAGCAATTAAGCTATTTATACACTTTGTTATTCGCTCTATTTATCTAATTGCTCTCCTACTTTTTCTGCAGTATGCTATATTTCATACTTTGTATTCTTTTCAACATTAAGCTAAAGTAGCAGTTTGAGGCTTTTATTTAAAGCAGAAAACGGAGAGCTATAAATATACCGCGTTAAAGATATGAGCAACCTTTAAAAAAAACTTTATGAATTAAAGTTTCGCATTAATATGCTTCACTTCCTATTTTTATAATTGATAGTCCTATAGCCTAAGTACAGAAATAAAAAGACTAGAACTTTAATTCAAAGGAACTAGCATTATCTTATATAATCTTTAGATCTTAGTGACTGCTAAGAGAAAAATAGCAGATTGAAGAGTAAAGGAAAGAGAGATTAAGACCATGTTGCATGAAACCATCTTTTCGCTTGTTTTTTTTAATTTATGAACTAAAATTTAAAATTAATTATAAATGCAGGCTTCATCTGAATCTTCGCAATCTAAATTAACCTTTTAAACGCTTTCTTAGCACTTGAATCAGATTGAAGGCTGCAACGAAGTTGAAACGAAAAGAAACTTAGTAAAGTAACTTCAAGAATTGTTCCAAGGAGAAAATATTACCTTCTAGTGAATTCAACTAAAAGACAAGGAAAATATTAAGAAGTAATTGCTTAGTCTATCAACAAAGGAATCAAATTACTAACTAAAGAAAATGATTTGCAAATGCATATCGCTACTTATCAGCAAATAAGTTGAATCTTCTTTAGAGCAGCTAATTTTCTGAATGGCAGAAAAGGATAGCCCCGAGGAATTCGACACAGCACTATTAATAATGAGCTAAAACTTTAAAGATGAAAACTATTTCGGCAAAAAGCAAATGCAGCATAATACACTCAACAAGATTTTAACCAAAGCACTTAATACAGATGTATAAAAGACTATAAGAAAAGCTTTAAAAATAATATTTAATATTGCTGAATATACAGACGACAAGCACTGGATTTAAGCTCTTGCTGAGTTAGTTCCCTTAATGATAGCAAAAATAGAATCTATAATAGATAGTAATTAAGAGCAGTAAAGCTTAAAAGCATGAACATTGATAAATGATATTGTAGAAATAAATCCAGATATTTTCAAGAAGCACATAGAAACTCTCTTTTAGTTTTGCTTAAAATATATAACAGTCAAAATCCCTCAAAATGATGAAGTATTTGAGTTGTTGGTAGGTATCATTTCATGCCTAATAGAAAATTAGAGGAAATTCTTCTAAAAAAAGATAGAATTTCATAAGAGCTATATTTAAGCTCTGACTGATCGAATAATTAAACATACTGAAGATATAAATGCGGCATGGGAAAACCCTTCTATTCAAGATTACGATTTAATAGGTGAGAAGGAATCTACTAAGTACCTTTATGATGAAATTGATTTTCTATTTGAAAGCTTAGGTGAAAATTTAGTATTGAACTAAATTTAGCCATTAGTAAGTCACTTGATTGAATAAGAATCAGCTAGTTGGAAGAATACTTACGTTGCTTTGGAATTATTGGGCTAATCAATTGAGTATATCAAAAATTATTAAATAGTTAAAGGAATTTATCAACTAACTGCTTAAAAGTGCCAAAGTCCAAATTCCAAGATAAGATTCGCAGCTATTTATCTTTTTGGAATGGCTTTTGATAAAGATGAAATAGAATAATGGAATAACACTGAAGATGCAAAAATGATTGGAAATGCTTTATTTAAATGCTTAGATGATTCCTATTTAATAGTTCAATGCCATGCATGTTCTGCAATTGCTAACTTCATGGAAGAATAAGATTCACCTTTAGCAATAGAATTTACGTAGTTGATGCTGCCAAAACTGTTTGAGAAGATACAGCAGAATAATGTAGTAACTTCTTAAGCGATTACTGCAGTAGCTTGCATTATCAAAGCAGCTAAAGAAAAAATAAAAGAGAACTATGATCAATATATTCCAGCTCTAACCTAGTTTCTTTATACAGATAATGTCAAAAAAGTTAAAGCTAGAGCAATAGAATGTCTAACCATTATTGCACATTAAATAGGATCAGAAATACTTCATCTTTATGAAGGACAAGTTATAAGAGTCATTTTTGATATATAAGATTAAATCATTGAAGACAAAGAATTAACTTGCTACATGGTATCAGCTTGGCTGAGAATAATTGAGACCCTTAAATAAAATTTTACACCTTATATTAACAAAATTTATTAACCTTTAATAGGCTTAATAAAGAAATTAAATGACCATGCAAATGAAGGAGAAGAATAGCAATAAATCGAATAGATTCTAGATTAAGGAATGCAGGATAGTGAAGAAATAATTGAAACAACAAAAGCATTTATAGAATATCTTCCAGGAGAAAACTTACAATAAGTATAAGAAATTTTGGAATAAATGCTCATTTTACAAGATAATTTTCACCCTGATATTAGAATTTAAGCTTATGGAGTTATAGCAGAAGCATTTAAATGGGGAAAAAAACATAGTTCTCTCCATTCTTAGTGGGTTTAAAACGCAGCTATAAATATGTTTAATTCATTACAAGGAAAAATTAAAGAATTAACTGAGTAAGAAATTGTTGAAGCTTAGTTAGAGTGCTTGGCATCTGCTGTAGAAACAGTTGATCATGATTTTTTATCAAAGTAATAAGTTGAAAAAGTGTTAGCGACTGTTAATAAAATTATTAAAGTATATGTTATAGAGGAGAAAAAACATGTCTAAAAACATTAAGATGAAGAAGAAGACGAAGAGGAAGAAGATGAAGAAGACTCAGAATCCAAATTAAGAGATATGAATCACTCTATTTCAGAACTCACAGCATAGTTATTCAGAACGCATCCTAATTACTGTTTACAATTTATTGAGCTTTTTTGAAAAAACTTTATACCAATAATAATGAAATCTCCTAAGCCTTCAATTTAATAATTTGGATTGCTAATAATAGATGACATGGTAGAGTTCGTTGGATATAATAACGTCTAAAGCTAATGGGATTAAATGTTTAAGTATTTAAGTAACTTCTCATAAAGCGACGATTGTGCAGTTAGATAAGCTTCTGTTTATGGACTTGGAATAGTTGCTTGGAAAAGTCCCCCAGAATATTTTCAGACTATTTAATAATAATTAATACAATCCTTATTTACTGCTGCCTAAAAGAAACACATTACTGGTTCAGATCTTACTGGTTACAACTATGCTTAGGATAATGTAGTAGCAAGTATTGGCAGAGTAATAAAATACAAAAATGTTTAAGAAATTATACCAAAGTGAATTGAATATCTCCCTATTAAGTATGATAAAGATGAAAAATAAGAGTAGATTATACTTTTGTGTGATCTAATTCTATTAAATCCTTTGCTAGTATTTTTTAATGATTTATCAAAAGTAGGCAAAGTTTTGTAAATATTTTCCGATGCATGAAAAGATAAACATTATAAAGAATAACCAAGAACTAAAATTAAAGAAGTTGCAAGTTTCATGCTTTAAAATCAATAGTTCAAAGAAGCTTATTTACAAGCTAAGAACAATCTTGATTAAAACGCTCAACAAAATATACAAAGTATTTTTGGCGATTCTCCCCTTAGTTGAAAATTATGAACTACTAAATATTTTATTTTATCTTAAGTAAATATAATCCTTATTTATATCCTCAGTCTTTTAGCTATAAAGCCACTTCAGTTAATTCCTAATATTATATCTCATACTATAAAATGGTTAATTTTCAATCATTTCAATGCACGAATTTATTAAGAAATTATGTGCCAAAAAGCATTTTAATCTCTTTTATTTAGTTAGCTTTAATTTTTTTCTATTCCAATTAGCTTTATAAATAATTAAATGAAGCTAAAATACAAAAGTTATAGCATTACGAATTTTAGACTGCTAAGCATAAATGAATTCCTTTTTAAATAGTTCTTTTATTATAAAAATATTTCTTTAATAATACTAAATGAAAATGCCTAGTAAGCTTTCCTTATGTTTAACTTTCCCTCATATAATAAATCCTATAAGCTAGACATTTTATAGGTATTTCCTAATTAATTAAATAACTTAATAAGAGATAAGTATTCACTCTATTTGAACTTTTTCATTTTAATTTTACATATTAGAGTAATAATTTATATCCTCATTTGAGCTTTTTTCGCTATAATCTCTTTAATAATCTATTTTATTTTCTTTTACATTCATCTAATTTTGCTTAAGAGCCTACATTAATTCTTAAGTATATATGTATCCTTATACTGTATTTAGCATTAAACTGTAATTTATATTTTTCTTATAAAAGTTACTTTGTTCTAAAGAAAGGATTTTAATAGAGCAATTGTTTATTAATCCCTTTAATATCTTTTTATTAAGAAAGTAAAAGCTCATTTAATATACAATTTTTCTTTATTAAATCATTAGTTTCTTTACAATAGCCTTATCTTTAGGCTGATTTAACTAGATAAGTAGTTAGTTAGCTTAAATAAGCATAAAGTATTCTTTATACTTCTTTCGTTTATTTTTTCCCTTTCTTATGCTATTAATTAGCTTTAGACTTAGAGTATCTCAGATTACTACACTTAATGGTTTTAGAGATCTCTTTTATCATATTTATTTAAGGAAACTGAAAGACTTTCTCCTTTATCATTAGTTTTACTAGCTAAATTTCAAGCTGTCTAGCTTTTGACTAACTCTAATACACTAATCTGTAATAAATCCAAACTTTAGATAGAAAAGCTATAATTACATCCTCTTGATTCAACGCTCTTTCTACCAATTTTCAAACTAAATAAGGCAAAAAATTATAGAATTAAGGAAATTAAAAAGTAAGATAATCTTTAAAGGAGTATAAGCAGCTATACATTAAAAGGAACTTAAAGTGTAAGCTTTTATAGCTCTGAGTATTAATAATCATATGAATAAAGCTTACTTTTAATACTTTCAAAACACTTAATAAAGGATAAAGAAACCTAATTTGCTTAGTTTATTAAATACAGCAAGCATAATAAAAAAGCTATTAAGTAGATATAAGATCTATTTGCTTTAGAATATAAATTAAGAAAAATAACTTAGTTACATCAATCAAATTAAAGCTTTATTTATAATTCTTAACTGCATTCTTTAAGTATCCATCAGTATATCGTTATAACTAATAAGAGAATACTTAAAGAGGTATTTTAATAGCAATAATAGTTATGATGCCATTAATCAATTAAGTTCTAGAGTTTAAGAGTTACAACAATATAATTCAGTTCCTAGATAATAAACTGATTGAATAATCCCAGATGGCTAAATAAAACTAATAAGTATTCAATTAAAAATACAGCTGAATAACTAAAGTTAAAGAAATAGAATATATAGAGATTATTAATAAGATGCATTATGCTATAAGTGAACTAAAATAGTTTAATGGCACTGACTGATAGTATTTAATAGGCTCATACTTTAATTTACAGAAATAATAAGCTAAAATAATAAAAGCCAACTATTTTTATGCTTCAAAGTCAAAGCTAAACATAATACTATTAATGATTAAGAAGGTTAGATAAGATTTATTTGAGCATATCTTGATAGCTTAGATTAAAGTATTAATTGTATTGAATAAAGATTAGAAGTAATAAGCTAGAAAATCCATTAAATTTACTCCATTTAAATCTAAAAATACTATGTTTTTGATACGTTAAAAGCTTGTGGACAAAGGAGTTACTAAAATGAACTGATAGTAACTTTGAAGAGGGATGTAAACAAGGCATTTTTCGTATAATTTGAATAAATTAATTGAATAATTATAAGTGTTTAATTCCAAAGATGTAAGAGGATTTATTCCAATACACCCAAAATTTCAGTATTCCGTCATATAAAATTTTCTAGGATTGAAACACCTATTCAATCTGCAATGATGCAGATAAAGCATAGAGAAGATATTAACTAACTCCTTCTAAGGGGGAATAATAAATAGAAAGCGTCTAGAGTTACGAAAATTTCGATTGAAGATAGTATTCATAGGATAATAATGACCATTAGCAAGAGAAATACTAATAAATAAACTAAAATAAGTCTTTCAAGAAGTAAAATTTAGAAACAGCTTTGGATTAAATATTCTACGAAGAAAAGAATGATTTTGACTCTGATAACTCTTAAGATTAGAAATTAAACATTTAGGAAGAGGAAGAAAGTAATGATTATGATTTTGACTAAATCAAACCAAGAAAACGTTAGAGAAATGTACCTACGACAGATTCACAAAAGGTAAAAAAGATGAAAAAGGAGTTACAGAACCTCATGAAAGATTCTAAAATTTCTGAAGATATTAAGAAAAAATCTGGCTGTAAGCTGAAAAACCGAATTTCTGCTTAGCAAAGTAGAGATAGATAAAAGGCTTACATTGAGGAAATAGAACAAAAAAACAAGAAGCTTAAATAACAGAACGATTATCTATGTCTTGAGAATTAAAAGCTTAAAAAAGAAAATAAAGAACTTAAAGTAGATGTGGTAAAAGAATAAACTTCAGTATCTCAGCCAATCCTCACCAACAATTCCTTGCGTGTTATAAATAAAGCTACTTTGATATCCTTTACTTTTGTAACAGTAATAGCTTGCCTGTGTGTTTTTTCAGTGGTTAATTATCATTATCGCCAAAACTACTTTATGAAGCAAAAATTCGTAAACTCTGAAAAAATAAGAATTTTAGACATAAATTAATAAGAATAATGAATGGTAGGAGAATTTGAAAATGTACTAAAGCTCTAGAATTAATCTCTAGGCGATCTTTAAGCATTTGAAGATTTCACTCAAAACAAAAAAAGTGATAAATTTCTGAGCGATCGAGATGATTTGCCTTAAAACTATCTCCAAGTATTTTGTACGAAAGCTGAAATTTATCTCAGCAAAACAATTCATAGTCAGCCTATAGAATTTATCTAATTTTTCCTTCCTAATAAATTATTTGATTAATAAACAGAAGGAATTATGGGAATGGCTGTCAAAGTATTGTCATCAAAAATTCATTCAGACTTAAGAGATATCGTATATTGGCCAAGGATAAAAAAGGGAGAAAAACTTTAATAAATGATATATCTTTAATTACTAATAACTTGTAAGAGACTTAATACATTTTACTTCTATTTTTTAGAAAACTATCTTCAGTTATTTTATAGGGCTATTATATTTTACCTGCCTATTTTTACTAGTTAATCTAGTTTATAACATAAATTTACATTTTTCAATTTTCATGTTAAGCATATAACTTAGTTTTTTAGATCGCATATCCTTTTACATTAAAAAGCTATTTTTAAGCAAGTTTAATTAAGATTCATGTATTTTAAATGTTGATTAAAAAAGCTTTATAATTAGTGGCTTTTAACAAAAGATAAAATGCAAAATTTATATTAATAAATGTAGCTTTTAGCTTAACTTCAAATGTATAAGCAAATCTTATCTATTCTTTTATTAGTTTATTTCAGAAAGGCTTGTTTCGATTTAGAATTACTAATAATATTTCTTATGTTCCTTCAAAAAGACACTAATATAGTAAAACTATTTAAGCTATTTTATTTGCGAAGCTTGGTATGTAAGCAATTTATTAAATCCGAAAATAGTTATTCCGTTCTCCCAACCTTAAGTAAATTATACAGCTAAATGCTTAACTATTTTATAAAACTGACTATATACAATTTCATTATAGCTTTCTTAATTATTCATCTACTATTTTTAGCCTTTACTTCTCCAAAGGATAAAGCAAGAAATTATATTGCTAGGCTATCATCAATCTAATGACTTTGATATTATAATAAGCAATATTTTAGCTTCTAGATATATAAAAAGAGTTAGAACTAAAAGAAAGCCCTATAATCTTACTATGCTGAACTTCTTTTCAAATAATGCTAATGTCAGCATTTAAAAGAGTCTCATCTTAGTTAGATTTTCAAATTATATATCAAAGTAGTTTAATGAAGAGTTTTATATAGAAGTAGCTTTTAATTCCTAGAGCTTAAATATATAAATTGCTAGTTGGAATCATTATAATATACTTAAGAGCTTGGGAAGTTAAAGTTTAAAGACACGAATACTCAATTTCAGATGGCCAATCTTAATTATATCCAACTATACAAAGATTAATAGGTTTAAGCAAAAAATGCACTCATTGAACATAGACAACTAAAGTATTAGTATCACCCTTAATTAAAGAAGTCTGACTGTGAAACTAATATCAATGAAAGTACATTAGTTTCATTAAATAAAGCTATAGAAATAGATCCTTCTTGATTTATAAGCATTCTAACTGATTTAGCCTTTGATTTCTTTGAAAAGGAATTAAGGTAATATATGATTATACTCAAAGATAATAGAATACCCTTATAACTAGATAGGAAGACATAAGCTTAATTAGCAAGGTTTAAATATCAATAGGATCTTTATTCAAATGGTTTATTTAATTTCTTATTAATAACATTTAGTCAACAGCTTTACTAGATAAACATATTAAATTGTAAGAAATTAATTGAATTCAGTATAGATACAGTTAAGTAGCCAAAAAATGAATGCAAAGGGTATGGAATAAATGGATAAAAGCTTATTAATAATTGACAGCATAGAAATAAATATAGTAGTTTAAATCCATTTTTATAAATAAATAAATAAATAGTTTAAAAATGAGAAAGACAACTCTTGTATAATTGCATCACAATGATATTGAGCACGCTTAAATTGTTCTAACAGGAGAAGCAAATAGTTATGGTGAAATCGCTGTGGCTACTGCTCCAGATGAATTCTCTGGATGTTGTAAGTTAAGAGTGCTAATACCTTAAGGAGTAATACCTATTGTGAATAAATGGGGATAATAAGAATAAGAATAAACTCTTCCTGGTCCTCAATGGTGTTGGCCGTTTTATAGGCATATTGCTTTTTTGGTAACAACAAGAAGTATTTAATATAATTTTCCTATAAAAAAAGTGCCAACAAAAGATAATGTACGTGTAGACATTGATGTTGACATCAGATTTAACATTGGACCATCTCTGTAAGACACTTCTAAATTTATTTACACTCTTGGAATTTCTAGATTTGATGATATGTTAAATGCCATAGTTGAAGAATAAGTGAGAAGTCTAGTGCTAAGTGTAAATTTTGAAGATGCTTTAAATTAGAGAGCCTTTTGGGGAAATGGAATTAAAGAATCTCTAATTTAAAGATTTAGACCTTATGGTGTAAATTTCACCATTTGCACTATTACTGAGTTGAAATTACCTTAATAAACAAGCGAAAATTTAAGAAAAACTGGAGAAGTTAGTACTAACATTTTCAATGAAAATCAACGTTTTGAAACTGAAAAGAATAACGTTGAGAATAAAGAAAAAGAATTTAATTTATAGCAGCAAAGAGCTCATCAAAGCTAATTTAATTAGATTGATGCTGAAATTTAAAACAAAATGCAATAATAAAAACATTTACTCTCTTAGGCTTAAACTGAACTTGAAGTAACTAAGCGATAAGCTTTGGAAAGAGCAGAATAAATCATTGGTGAAGCAAGAAACAAAAAAGAACTTGCTGAAACAAATTCCAGGAAATAAGTTAACTAGATAAAACTCAAGGCTGAAGCTGATGCTAATCAGGCTCTTATAAAGGCAAAAGAATTATCTAGTGTAGATATCTCGTTAGCAACAGCTTAGCTTGAAGATGCTAGAAATCGAGCAACTGCGAAATTGGAGGAGGGAAGATCCGAAGGTTTAGCTGCTGAATCTCTAAAAATCAAGAGAGGATATGAAATAAAGATGTAGAAAGCAGAAGCATTATAGAACTTGGCTCAAAATGGAAGATTCATAATGTCTGGAAAAGAAGGAAAGAAATTACTCGACCAAATTCTGGGAAACTCATAGATGTAGTGAACTTAATTATAGACTTTTAAAATATTTAGTTCTTTAAAAATAATATAAATGTAACTTATTATTTTTAGAATATCTAATTAGCATATGTCTGTACTTCAACTATATTTAGCCGTAAGATCTACTAATTAAAATCATAATATCTCAAATTAGTTATCTAACTTACTTAATTAGTCTGAATACTAAAGCTAAATTAATATCTAAAACCCACATCTACCAACTTTTTTTTAATTGTATATATAACAAAATCTAATACTTGGATTTATAGTAACTTAGATTTTTAATATAACTGTTAAGCTAAAAACTCATTAGTGATATAAGTTATTCATGGAATCAATAATGATAAGGATTACTTACCTGATAATAAGAAGATATATGACTTGGCTAAAGATAACGATGCTTCAACATTTAGACTTCGATTTATTTACTATTAATCCTTTTTCTATCATTTAACTTTTAGATTTTAATACTGCTTGTTTTAAAACTCTAGTTACTAAAACCTACATATAAGTATTGATTTAGCAAATTTGTTGCATTTAATGAAACCCAACCAACCTTAATTGTTAAAAACGAAAAAATTAAAAAGTTTAGAAATTCGCTATAAGATTAGACGACTAGTAACTACCATAATCTCATAAAAGCTTTATTATATTTATCTTTCCCAATTAATTCCTAGCTAGTATATATTCTTCCTTACTCTAGTTAATTCTTCCCTTTAATTTATATTATCTCATTTTTTACTTTAGAGAGTATATGAAAAAAGAATAAAATTAAATAAAAGTGATATCATGTAAAAATATTATAGAGAAAAGCTGAAACTACTGCTTGATTGCATAAATCGTATGGTTTAAATATAGTCACTTACTATATCTAAAGGATTTGTTATATAAAGAAACTGAAAAGACTAGTTCAAGGAAAAAAGACTTAGGTGGTTTTTATGAATAATACTTTAAAAAGAAATTTCATTCATAAGTTCTTCAAAGTTTCTAGCATTCCAAAGTAGTCAGATTAAGTCTGAATACTACCCATTCATTCTTTTCATTAACCATCCACATGTAAATTCATTACCTCTTTTATATTGGAATACTGTCACAATTACTTTTTTCAGGCAAATTAAAGGCTTTTATTCTATTTTCTTAAAAGGCAATACCTTAATCTGAATAACAAAGAGCTTTATCAATAAAATAGCTTCCACCGAAATACAATAAAGGTTCCCCCCATCCACAAATTAAATGGAGATTCTAGTTAATCCTATATTCCAATTGTTCTCAATTATCATTTATTGTATCATATTTTTCTATTATATCCAGATCTTCTTCATTAATAGAATGCCCTCCTATTAAATATATCCATTTTTAGCTTGCTACAGCTCTAGCTCCACCTCTTGGAATACGATTGCTCTTTCTTTTATATCACATGTTTTCTTTTTAAGACTAACCTTTTAATCAACAGTATAAAACAGATAAATTTATTGCCTGGACTTTCTTCAAATAGCTTCACCTATTCTCCTTTCTTTATCCTCCATCAATGCAGTACAAAATATCATTTACTATTACTAAAGAAACATAAGCTCTTGGATAAAGGCCGTTATTCAATTCGATATCTTAGCCTCAAAGATTGCAAACTGTAAAAGTTGATAAATTCTTATTATTGTCACTATCAAATCCACCTACTATTAGAATTAAATCTTTATAAGCAATTGATCTAGAGAAAGCAGGTATATAGCTCTATATGCTAATTTTAGATTCTAACCAAGTATTTACGTCAAAAATTAAAATTTCTCTTGACTTTTGAATAATCTAGTGAACATATTACTTATAGCAATAGTTATGAAGTATCTCATATTTAAACAAGAGTAAAGGAATCTTTTGCAAAAGGAGTATTTTTTCAGTTTAATTGTTTCACTTTCCTTTTCTTAGGAATATCAGCTAGCATAATTTTTATTGCTTACTGTATATTCTCATTTACTACTAAGCTTCCTTAGAGTAGATCTTTACTTATTATTTACCTTAGACTTTTTATTGCTTTCTAGAAGAAACGTAATTTACTTGCTTATCTGAGTTTTATCTTTTTTTCATTTTTATAAAGTAAAATTAATTGAGAAATTAACAGTAAATTTATAATAGAAAATGATCTTACAGAATTGGTTTATTTTAGCAAAGCTTAGGTAGATTAAAATGATAATAGACGTTTAGCAAATAGTAAGGAACAATTATAAGGTAATTGAGAGAACTTATATTAATAGTCAATCAAATGCAGAATCTAAGTTTTAACTTTTCAAATTGAAGTTTTATTTTCCGGCTTCTAGAAGAACTATTTCCCTAAGAAATTTAGAAGAAATTTTCGATTATATTATGAAATTTGATTTAAATACCATTCAAATCTAGAAAAAAGTAAGTAAGATATTGTAAGGATTTATACCAAACTACTTCAAAATTTAAAGAATAGTAAATCTTATAATAAAATAGGATAGTCTAAAGATTTTAGTTTGCTGAATACATTTTAATACTTAAACGAATAAATATATTCAAATTTTCAATTTATCGAAGTGCTTATCACTTACTTCCCTAAAATCATAAAAATAAGAGCCTTTCTATCTATTCACTTTTCCAAAATCTATTGAGCTTAACTTTTTATTTTCAAAAAACTCTAGTTGGTTCATAACTTCTTAAGATTCGCTGCTTCTAGTATTTTTAGTTCTTTTGTTGTTTTACTTTTTTTATTTTTATTAAGTTCAGTGATTCAAATCTTTTGATTTAAGTTCCTTTGGGGATTGTAGAGGAGTTAATTATGAAATGTTAAGAGATGTATTTTAAGATGCTTATGCTTGAGTAGCCTGTATTGATTCAAGGGTTTTTAGCTAATTAACTTGACTAAACTCCTAATTCTGATCAAGTTAACTTTTATACTTATTTGTAATTAAATTCTGTCTATATTTTGCTTTTTCAATTAGACTAAAATAGTCTCTTCTAGTAGCTGGCAGAGAATTCACATATTAATAGAAGATTCCAGTAGGTCTGCTTAAGTTCTTTTGTCTATAAGCCTAGTTAAAATTATTGAAATAATTAGATTTCTAAATTTTGCTAGAATTTCTTTGCATAAAATCCTAGACTTATGAAGGTAATAAATTTGAAAAGTCATCATACTGAGTTTTATTTGCATATCCAAGGGTTCCTAAGTTTACTTTATCCTTCCTAGGGTTAATATATGGATCTTTTAAATATTTCTCAGCATCATAAGGAAACTGCACGGTCATTTGAGAATTCAAATGAGATTAATTAGACTTATTATTCGTTTTTACTCCTCTGTTTATATTACTAAGCTCTTTGATTGGAATATTAGGTCTTTAAAAGAAGTTAGGAGCATCAGCTGAAACAGTACTAGCTTTCATTAATATCTTTAATAAAACAATTCTTAAATAGTTAAAATTAATAGCCTAGCTATATATATCAGCGTATTCTAGCTCTTAGTTTAGTTATAATTAAAGGTATTTAAGAAGATAGAATATCTCATTTTTAATGCCTTATTGATTTAATTGAGTCCACTTTTCTGTCTTATTAGATATTAGTGGACTATATCAGATTCTTCTGGTATATAGTCTTTTTATAAAATAGCTATAATAAATAAGTATCTCCTTTTATGGTAATTACAGATATCTACTGTATCTGATTTAAACTAATTAAATAAGAAAGAGTTATTGAATAAGCATGATGAAGTATAACATAAGCATATCTAATAGAAATAACCTTTGCTAATAGCTTATACTAATACCCTTTTTTTTCATCTTATACCATCTTAGCTTTATTACTTAAAGCAAAGATAAGATAAATCTATTAGTAGTGAGACATTAATTAGTTATAATAAGGTATTCACTAAAACCTACTAAGCAGTTTAAAGTATTACTTTATATTAGCACTCTATCACTTATAAGTCTTATTTTGCAAATACTTAGCTTTATCTATATAAAACAAAACTCTCTTTTAATAAGTCTTTCAAATCTCAACTAAGTATGATATCCTTCTCAATAATTAAAATAAACTAACTCAAATAATAAACTCCACTCTATTATATTAGCAAGTAGACTCCTTATAACTAACTAATCATTTGATAAAAGTGCTAATTAGCTTAAATAAATAAAGTAAGTAGCATAATGAATGGAATAAGAAGCATTAATTAGATAGTATAAGAATAGTAATATTATACATCTTAAGGTACTTTGGCTTTAAATCTATATTAGTTAGATAGTTCTATCTATAAACTACTTTATTGCTTGCTTTCTTATTTTTATTTAGTCCTTATTATCTGGCTTTTATTCTTAGCTATATTAAATTTCTATCATTTTTGCCTTTGCATTTTCTTTACCAACCAAGTATTTTGAAACTATTAATATATGCAGAAATTATATATTAAAAAGGCCTTTTAAAGTAATAGGAGATTAGTGTAAATAGGAAATGGAATGAAGGTGTAGATTCTAATAAGCTAAGCATTTTAATTGATATGTATCTAAGCTACTGTTTAAAATAAAGAACTGAAGACTTTTATCTTTTAATTACCCTAGTCCATATTTAAAAAACCTGATTTTTCAAATGGGATCATTTCTAAAAGGTTTGTAACTAGTATTTATATTAGAATTCATTTAACAAAGCTAAGCAACCCTATAAAATTGAACTTATTGAGTCTAATTTAAAAGCCATTTAAATAAGCCTATAGATTAGAGTTCTGAATACTGCTAAAAAATGACTAGGGTATTTAAAGACAAAATATAATAAAGTGGCTTGATAAAGAAAAGGCTTAGCAATTTATATAGAGATTGTCTCTTTAAAATAATACATTAATCGTATATAAGCATTAGACAGGTTATATGGTTTACTATTATTATACAAGGATTGCTTTATATAAAATTGTTGTAATTAAGATAAAGTTAAGATTCGTTTTACTGCTATTTAGGTGAAAAATTATCTTCTTTTTCCATTGAAAGCTAAATATTTTGCTGATCAATTGGCTATTCCTTCATATCTACTTAAATTGGCTAATATATTTAAGATTGAAATCTTTCTTGCTACTAAAAGTTTCCTTATTACTAAGGATCTCCTTACTGCTGAAAATTGACTGGATAATTTTATATAACCTATTATTAATAGCCTCCAGAAGGTTGTGCTATATTATATTAAGGATAGTTTACTTGCTATCCTATAACATTCCCTTATTAAGGAGGTTAAACCATTCCCATTTGATACGTATTATGTAATTGAACATTAGGCTACTACATTTACTATTATTTGCTCCATTTAGAAATAGTGATTATATGGCAAGGATACAGTATACATGCTAATATGGCAACTATTAATGCTATTGCTAGTCCACTTTCTAACAATTTTGCATCAGCTTCACTTAACTCGCAATCTCTCCACTCTTTTTAATCCTCAAAATAGCATTTTCTTTCCCCATCATCATATTCCACACAATCACTTTCAGAACCCCAGCACTAATCCTAATAAAAGTTTATAACAGCTAATAAAATAATAGAAGCTGCAAACATATAGATGCAATAAGCAATTTCAAGGCACACTAGAATGATTAAAATTGTTTTAGATCACTTATGTTTACCAAAGCCACAATAAAAGCAGCAAATATAGAACATTGGCACGAAGCAAAGTATCAATCCAAAAGCTGAATCAGTTGCTGCACATTGTATTATAAGTGATATGAAGCTTAAAAGGGTTATTATAATCGCAAAAGTGAATGATATTTTTGCAAAGATTCTATAGTTTTTTTATATTTCACATCCCATAAACTTCTATATATCTGACATTTTTGCTTTACTATTGAAAACTAGCAGATTCTATATTTTGCAATATATGCTTTATAAATCAAAACTATTTTTAGTTTAAATTCAAATAAAAACTAAATAATATATCAGCATCCTTTAGCAGCTAATTCTAGTAAAGCATATCTAAAATAAGAACAGCTAGTAGGAGTAAAGTTACTCTCAAAGAGGATATAGTTTGTAGTAGATTCTGTAATGGTATAAGTAGTATTTATAATAGTGATATATCTAATCGCTCTAAGCAATAATATTAATTCTGATAATTCATTAAAATTCCATCTTTATTCTATTTAATGAAGAGCGCTACTAAAGATTCAGCTTTATAGATAGCTCTATTTTTTGACTTAAAAGTCTTATAATATAACTATACATTTATATTATAATCAATTATAAAGAATCTAAGCTTTAAAAATACTCTGAAGGATTTAATAGCGATAATGGTTTTAAAGTATATGATTGGAGGATAAGTAACAGTAAATAGTGGTAAAGGAAATCATTATAATAGTTTGTCTTTTTTTTGAATATTTAACTTCGAGAAAAAGGAAGAAAATAAAGTTAAAAACAACCGAATTAGCTAACTTCTTTAGTTACTAATCTATTGGAAACAAAAATAGTATGACTGGTTTTAAACTAAAATGGTACTCAATAAACGAATAAGCATATTTTTCCTTATCCATATTAAGAAGGTTAGTTTGCTTATTCAGTGTTTAGATCATATAATCAACCTCACATTTAAATGAACTGCTAAAATACTGTTAATCTGCATAAAAAACATTAGTAGGCAAATTAACGAAATCTTAAAATTTAGCTAACTTAATCCCTAACTAATTATTACTCTTTTAATTAGAATCTCATTTTGTAGTATTTAATTATGTATTATAAAGTATAGAAGATATCCTCTTAGCTTTAAAACTTTCAATAAACAATTAAAGATCAGATCTATAGAATCGACCATACACTATATAGTAGTAGCTAAATATCCAGACCTACTTACTTCGTGATTTAAAGCCAAGAAGTAGGAATTATAATACTTGCCATACATACGTTCAGCTATAAATAAGAGCCTAGATAACAAAATAATTAGATTTACAAGCAACAAATAAGCAAAAATCAATTAAATATAAGCTAACTAAAGCTTAAAAATGGGACTATGATTACAGTTATAATTTAAATTATAAACAACTTTCAAATTATTAAGCTTGATGATTAGCCTTTAAAACCCTAAAATAGTGATAATATAAGTAAATTCTATTAATCTGTATAGTTATGAGCTTCTTCTATAGCTGAAGTAAATACTCACTTGGGTTTAAAGGAAATAGCTAATACAACTATCTTACCTAATATTAATAGCTAGACAGAGTCTTCTTTAAGTTATTTAAATAAGATATATAAGGATCAAAAGAACTAATAAAGGACAAGGGTAAAATAAGTTAAAATAGATATATATATAGTAACTTAATCCAAATCATTCTGTTCATTTTATTATAAATGGATTAGCAAATATAATGCGAAGCTTTTCTTCACTTGTTTTCTCTAAAATCATCTATAAAAGGAGCAACTGCTATAAAAAAACTATACAAGCAGCAAGATTGTCCTCTTTTTTTTGGAAATACTATCTAGGCAATTATAAATAACGTGGTGAAGCAGATAGGAATTTAATAAACTTCTTAATAAATTAGCATTCCAGAAGGAATGCTAGTGAAAATGATGGATTCTACCTTAAGTTAAGGAAATGATTCCTAAAATAGTGAAGATAAGGATTAGAAAAATACGAAGTGTAAATATGAAGAAAACTAGTTACTAATAAAAAACGAAACAATGAAAGACTGTGCAAGGCAAAATAACCAACTTAATTCTTAGAAAAATTAGCAATCATAAACTTTAGCTCCTGAAAAACTTGATACTAGCATCTAGACTGAGAGCAAGGAAATTTTCCTAGACAATTTTTAAGAAAAATTTGAAGAAGAAAAATAGATCTTAGAGACCTAATATAAGCTATAAACCTAAAAATAGATTCTATAGTATCAAGACTTCATTAATTAAAAGTTCACTTTATACAACAAAAGAATTAAACATTTTAATGAGCTACTTAGAAAACAACTTGAAGCACCCTTAGAGCTTTCTTTCTTAAATTAAAGCCAAGAAGAATCTATATAAAGTGAGATAAAGAATAACAAAACGAAGCTAGAAGATATTGCTTAGATTAATAATTAGCAAGAAAATACTACCAGCGTAGTAGCTTAATCTTTAGTAAGATTAAGCTCTTTCCAAGATAATTAGAATAAATTTGATGAATACATATCATAAAATCAAAAATTATGCTTAGATGAGTAATAAATAATCCCTAATATTACTGATTAAGAAACTAATCTAGCCCAAGATTATAACTAAAATTAATCCCAGTAGTTAATTAAGGAAAATAAAGAGGATGGCATAGATGTTAGAATAAAGCATGATTAAGAAGTTGCTAAGAATGAGACGATTAATTTTAAAATTTTTGATTAAGTAAATATGCCAAATGGTTAATAAACCATCACTAAAGAAAAATAAAACAATCTTTCAAAATAAGAAATACAATAAGAAAAAGCTTAAAGTCCTCGTTAAGAAGAAAAGAAGCTCTAAGAGGAAAACATATAGAAAGACTTAACATAGAAAATAAAATTTAGCAAAAGCATTAATAACTGCTTATAAGATAACCTAATTATTGATAAAGAAAAGCCCAAGGCTAAATGACTATAAAGTAAAGCTTTTAGTAATTTGACGAATTAAATCTATGTAAAATCTGAAAACACGGAAATCAATTATATTTAGAATAGATTGAGGAAGTTTTTGAAGCATCTTAAACTACTTAACATTAATTTTAAAACAAATGACCATTATTTTAAATCAGGCTTAGAAAAAGAGGCAACTAATAATTTTAGTTTATTTATAAATCAATGCTAGATTTGCATTCTATACAAGCAAGAGGATTTTAGCATTTCTTAAATCACTAAGTTTTTTAAAATCAGCGCTTCCCATTTTTAATCATCATACAAGCGGATGCTAAGCAAACTTTCTTTTAAGTAAAATAAGAATAATTAAATGCAAAAAGGCAAGCAATTTATGGTAGATGAGAAAGTATAAATTTGGTATCATTTTATTAAAAAAAAGGAGAAAGAATAATTAATTTGTTCTTTAACTGGAATGAGTAGGACAAATATAAAAAAGATAATATAGAGCTATAGAGAGCTAAGCGAATTCTTAAAAATTTGATAAAAATAAAATTTAATTAATTAACAATTTACATTTATGAAGCTCTTATTAATTGTTTATTTAGCATATTTTAAATCTAGTCAACGATCACCAAACTCCACAATAATTATACCTAAAATAGACTAATTATTAATATTTCTGGCTATTTATTTTAAAATATTGAAAATGGATAAGGAACAGTGTAATGAATATTTTCAGATTTAAAGAATAAATTACTCTACAAAACGTTCAAAGTATAATTATTTTCACTTCTTTAGTATCTACTAAAAATCTTTAGAGCATCTAGTTGTTCATACTTATACTTGAAATATTGATTGCTAAAGCAATCTTTTAATATAGTTATCAATTAGTAAATGAGAATTACTAAAAAATGTTTAGAGGATATCAAAATATAGCTATAAAGCAAAATTTTGGAGACTAAAGTGCCTTATATGATTAAACTATTTATTATCCTTATTACTTTTCTACGTTAGTTATTATTAATTTAGAACAGCTTGCTATATTATTCTATTCCAATTTTTCTAAGTTTAATTATTTAAACAATCAGCTTTTACTTTATTTCAATTGTACGTTTTATTATACCAATTTACTCTAACTAGTTAACTGATATTTCGCTATATCAAAATTATTTAAAATTTAGTTCCTTAACTAAAGTTGATTTATTTTAAACTAATAAAGAAGTATTGAAGATATAATTAAAAATAGATGATTAATGCATTATCTTAAATCAAATTTCGCAGATAAATTCGCAATATGCTAGTTTAATATCATTTTTTCTCTTAGCTACATATAATCGATATAAAGACTTGTCATGTGTTTTTAAAGTTATTATATACTCTTTCTAATATTCCTTCTTTCCAAAAAAGTCTATAACATGTCCTCGCTTATCTTCCTAGGGTTTTGTACTATTCCATTCTCCAAAAGTTAATAAATCTTATATTATGGAATTGTCACTAAATTTGAAGTAAAGTGATTATGCGACAAGTACTTGCTTTTAAACGAATTCAAGATCATTATTAAGCTCAAGTATATACATATCTTAGCTCATAAACTCTTTTTCTTTAAGAATTGCAGTTCATTTATTAAAAAACTGCTAGTAGAAAGGAAGTACAATATCACAAACATTTTCAATTTCCATTTATTTATTTTCATGCAAAACGCTATTTAAAACGCAAATTATATATCCTTTACCCACATCTTCATTGCAGTCGCTAATCTCCAACTCATCAAATAGTATCTCTATTATTTTATTTACCTCATTTTCACTTCATTTTATTAAGTTCAAAAACCCTTCGTGCTTCTACGTGTATTAATTCCAAATTTCTCTAATTTCATTAATAGCAAACTACTTCCATATGAGAGAAAAGTAGTTATGCTAGTTTAATTAAGACTGAGACCAGCTTCAGAAGTCCTCAAAATTAAGAACTACCATCTTTCCTGCATACAGCAGATCTATGTTAAAGCACTTTATAATCCTTTTTAGTTCATCTACTGCAAACTCTTTAGCTACTTCGGGAGAGTTGCTCTCTAAAATTTCTTGCTTCTTTTGTAATTAAGAAATAGGAGGCCTAATCAATAAAATTCGAGAATTCAAATCAGCAGGTATATCTTAAGCGTTTTCAGATTTCTTAAGATAATGCAAAACGTTAATTCCTTATATTACAGACTCAATTCTTTAGTGCAATGAGCAATAATCATAAAATTTTCCATGACTCTACAAGTCTAATTTTGTTTTATTGTCTAAATTGGCTCTCAAGTATTAAAGAATCTGCTGCTTTAAATCAAGTCAACCAATTTTTAAGTTATGAAATAGAATTTAGCAGAGGAAAGAATTGAAAGGCATCGCCTTAATTTCTATCTCAAAGTCGATTAGAGTTTTCTGAATTTTATGTTAGATGAAAATATCTTTCGCAACTTTAAATTTAGCTTTTCTATTAGATTCCGAGTCTAGTTAGTTGATATAGTTTACTAATAGCTTTAATTCATAGTCTTAATCATGTATTATTTTGATTTTTCAGGAGTCACTTTCAAGAATTTTAATATCAGAGTACTAAGAAGTTTCTATTATATTTTTTACTTTTGTAGGTTGTCAGCAGCAGTATAAATGAATTGATTCAATAATATCATTTCGTAAGAATTTTTGCTTATTCTCATCTCTGTCGATTAGAAATACTAACCTCACTCCAACTTATCCAGCTAAATCGAAACACACGCCTGATCTTGCTTCCACATATTCAAGTATAGTTTTAAGGTTCTAAAATTCATTTCTTTTATATTCAATAGGATTAAGGATCGTGCTTTCTAATATTTTTACCTAAAAAACTGTCCTATAGCCAGGAAGATAAACTGCTCCTTCATACTGAAACGCCCTTTTGTTTTCGTTATCAATACTAGTAACAAATACAGGTATCGTGCAATCAATATTTCTCAAAGCCATTAGGAAAGCACTTAGCGCTTCTTTTTATTTTTCATTGCAATTGATTAAGTAAAATTTATCAATTCCATAAAATCTTTTTATAGGATGACAGTTCATGGGAAATTAGATTTCTTATATCTATTTCTGAAAAATTTCTTCATTCTAACTAAGTTCGAACAGTTATACTTCTATTAGAGTGTTTTGAAATGTCTCTGCTGTTTTAGAGCTTTATTCTTATATATATGTTTCAAAATTCTATATTAGCTACTCAAAGTCATTTGATATTGTAAAGTCATGAATTTGAAAAGCTTCTCTTTCTTCTTCCATTTAATCAATTTTAGATAAATTTTGACTAATATTAAAATAATGCATTTCTTAAGTACAAAGGATAATACAATTCTCAATCATAATTAGAACTTGAATACAATACGCTAAATGTCTTTAAATGATCTTTCTCATATTTACCAATGCTTAAATATTATAATGAATAGCAAATGATTGCTTCTAAGCTGGTGTAATGAGCTTACTTTAATGAACTTAATTCTCTTAAAAATACAAAATATAAGCATTCCTTCTTTTCTTAGTTTCTATATTAAAGAAATTTAATAATCTCCTGCTCTATTCTAGTTATCTGATTTAATTGTTATAAAGACATGTAGAAGCTAAATTTTATATATGTGCTTACGACAAGCTACAAACATGAATACTATTTGATAGCTCTTTTAATAATTATTAGACTTCTCTATTTTCCTTAATTCTTTATACCTAATAATTAAAGATTAACTTTAGACTAAATGAGGTTTTGATATTTTCAACTGCTATTTGACTTATATCATTTAAGCCTTTTGTAAGATAATTACTATTATAAAGTTTTAAGATTTGAATTAATAACCCTGCATTACTTTAATAAAGTATCAGTTTTTAATGTAGATTAGCTACTTCTTAGTTCTTTCCATTTAAAAGGTTTGATATTTCCTTTAAATAATTTACCTTAAACCTCTTATTAATTGCTAGTTTCTTATTATAGCCACAATTTGTATTTTTAGAGGAGCTTTTATTTATTCAACCTATAGTTGGTCTATTAATATTTTGGAAAATAGCAACTTGTTATCAATTAGCTTTGAATTAGGAACTTATAGAAATCATAAAAAATGCTTAAGATCTAAACCTAATTCGATTAGTGATGGTTACTCTACTAACTTTAAAAATCCATTTTGCCTTTCCATTACTCCAATTAACTGTTTTATAGAAATAAAAAATCAGAAAAAAGGATAAAATAATAATACTTTTAGGGTAAGTAAAAAGAAGCAATTATGAAAGGATTAGAACATGAATATATAGCTTTAGTAGCCTTAGCTAGTATAATATATATTAATAGTTAGGATTTAATGACTAATTCAATAATTAAGTTAGAAATGTCAACCATTATTAACGCAATTTTTTAGCTCAGTCTTAAAGATGCTTTTGTGCATGTAGCAGATATATTTATAAGTTTTAAGGGTGCTTGTAACTAAATTCATATCATCTTGGTATAGATTTTTAATACACTTGCTTTGATCTTCCTAAAAGAATCCAAACTTGTTTGATAAAAATTGAAGAAGGAAAGAATCATCAGCTATAAGTCTATTTTTGAAATTACTAAAGCTATCAGGAGTTAAATCGGGTAGTCCATAGTTAGTTTTTAAATCAACTTGGTAGAAAGAAAAGGTTTCATCATAACTATAGCCACTATTATAGGTGTTTGATAGCTAGAAATAGTGAAGGATGTAGTTTTCAGGTTTTAATGAATATTCGTCTACCTCTAAAATTCCATAGCCTGGATTATTTCCTTTGTTAGGAGATATAGATGGATTTTCAATAAAATTATAATAAAAATATTTGTCCTATAAGTTTCTTTCCCATGTTTCAAACTTAACTTCATTTGCTGTAAAATCACTAGAATGATATCTTAAATCTGCCAAATGTTCATGACCACCAAGTATAATGATGATTCGATGATAATTAGCCATCAAGATATCTCTAAATTAGGTAATATATGCTTCTTGCATAACTTCTTTGACTCCATCTTCATACATAACAGCAGGATAATAATGTAGAATCAATATAAATTTATGTTGATCTTTAATATTACTTAGTTACTAATCAAGCCATGCTATTTGATCATCAGGCACTGTTCCTTATTAAGATCTATCATTTTTTGATGAATAGTATAAGGTGTTTATGCCTAAAATTGCTAAATTAGAATCTACATCGAATCTATAATATCCTCCTTTCATAAATGTTTCCTTTATCTCGGATAATTATCTACTTTAAGCGTTTTTAGGAATACTGGTAAACCATGTGTTAAACATAAATCCGTAGTATTCTTCAGTTTCATCTAAGGTAGAGCATTGACTATGATATTTCAGATCATCATTTCCTGCTACCTAAAGAATGTTGATGTCTGGATAATGTTTGACTATTTCTTATGAAAACATTTTTATTTGATTTTAGAGCAAATTCCAATCTCCTGTTCCTTTATCCTTTTCAATAGGAATTCCATGACCACCTGCATCACCTAGGAATAAAATAAAATCTAATGAAGGCTCTTTTTTCTTCATATCTTCTAATACTACTTGTATCAAGTTAAAAGGAGCATCGCAACCCAATCTTCCATAAGGAGCTAAACTATCACCATTAATAATTTCAGGATGTTCATAGATAGATTTCCAAGGTCCATTAGTACCCCAGCAATTGTTATCAGAAGTGGTTTCTTTATAGTAAGAATTGACATGGACGTCAGATATAACTCCAATTCGGTAAGAAAAGGATACTCTTAACAACAAAAGACATCCAATCAAAAATACCTTAGAATTTATCATTACTTTAAACAAACTATACTGCTTTTTAACTAATTTTTTACGTGTGTCAATTACATTTTACAAAGAATTACTTTTACTTTAAATTAAAATCTCTCAAATCTAACGTGTGAGACTATCAAACAACGTTTATTCACAATATATTACGCTCAATACATTTGAACATAATACCACTACTATTTATCTTATCAAGCATATTATCATTATTAACTTAAGGAGCTATTAGCCAATAATAAAGAATTAACTCTTATCAATATAAGAAACTAGTTTAGCTGTAGAATCCAATAATAAGTAAAAAGCAATAAAAGCAACCTAGCAGATAAAATTTAGACTGAGATATTAAATCTTAATTATCGAAGCATAATAAAGATTTGATGCTCTTATTGAGTTTATTTATCTTCTCTAAGTCAACTATCAAAATATTGTATTGATGACATTAAAAGATAGTTAGAAAGAGCTTAAGAGAAAAAAGGATTTTTAATTACTTCAAATCTCATAGATGTTTTAGGATGTAACTGGGTTTTTATAATAAAGGTTTGAACTAACTCTAAAATTAATTTGATACTGCTTGCTTATTTAAATTGCAACGATCAAAGTAAAATATAATTTTAAAGTTCTATTACTCCTTAATCATTAACAACTGCATCAAAACTTAATAATAAACTCAAAAAATTAAAGTTAGGATAAAGAAATCTTCTGAGTATTAGATGTAGCTAAATAAGCTAATGATGACAGTATTTTAAATATTTAAGCTATAAGTTTAATTAAGTTGCTATCTATTTAACCTTTATGTTGAATCAAAACCTCTATAACTAGATATATTCCCAACTCTTTTTTATTTAGCAATTCTAGTTAACTGTAAAATAAAGGAAAGTTAATGTAAAATAGACTAATTATTAACTTAATTTTACCTTCAATAGAATTTTAAAAAAGTTAAGCAAGCATACTTAAAGGTAGCTCTTAAAAAGGAAACCTATTAAGAGAATGTTGATTATGGTAAATAAATGAATCCGATATAAGTAGATGATTTAACAAAATTAACAAATGATTAAAAAGGCTCAAGCTAATTATTATAAGCTACTTTGAGAATAGAATTATAATTAGCCTTTTATTTCAAACAATTACAGCTTAGTAAAAAGTGGATATAGATAATAAACTGAGTTAACTTAAGGAAATTAATAATTTAAAAACTAACAAAATTAGCAAAAATCGAAACTTATCTTTATCTTTTTTGCATTATATCGTTGGAGTTAATTTGCCTAGATAATGAGATTGACTGTATGGATAATTAAAAGGAAATTTATATCTGATAGTAATGGAAAAAATGTAAAAATAATTAATTTAATAAATTGAAGGAAATACTTAAAAAACCACTACATCTCCTACAATTATTTTAGCAGCATTAAAATATTTTAAATCATAGTAACTCAAGCGAACACAATCAAAATATAAAAATGACTAAACCTTAAGATTTTTAGCTATAATCTAAAAAGCATTATTTACTAAGATAGTCTTTCTATTTTTGAATAAATCCTTCAATTTTAAAAATTGAAGATATTACAGGATAAATAGAAAAATGAATAAAAGCTAAGATAATTTACAACTCTTCAATTGCATAGCGATATTATAAGTAACTTAAATTAGTAAGGAGCATAATTATTAATAATGAAGGATATCTATATATTTATAATTCAATTACCTAACTATATATCTAATATTTCTTTAATTGTATTTGCTTCTATAATAGAAAGAATCATTTATATATATATAGATCTATTATTTATCTTTAAGGATATATATCTACTTTCTTATAAGAAAAATATCATCTTATATATTCCTTGTAATGCATATCAATATTGGTAGAGCTAAGCTTTTTAGTAAAAGGTGCTATAAAGAGTAGATATTAATTATAGACTTGTAGAGAGTGATAAATATTCTAAAGTTGAATGAATTGAAAGTCTTAATTTAAATTTACAATTCTTAGTTAAAATGTCTCATAGATTTTAACTTTCATTTGCCTTGCTATTACTTTCACTCATACTACTTTAGACTTCTGCTCTTAAATAAGGAAAGAAAAAAAATACAGAGCCTAAGTTTTGAATTTCAGATGAGTGTCTAGAGCATTGCAAAGATACAAAGGGAGATCTCAAAAAAAAAATAGAACATAAGATTTGTTTATTTTAATGTGAAGATCTTGAGTGCTATGAGAGAATTTTTGCAGGAGCGTAAATTTACTACACTAACTTTACAAATCATCAGATATAAAGTATGAAAAACTTCAACAAAAATCAGTAAAAATATCGTGAATGCGTAATAGTGGAACGAGCTAAAGTTGATAAAGAAAATGCTTAAAAAAGAAAAGAAATGTTCAAAAAAATTTAAAAACAGATAGATGAAAAGTAAAAATTGAAGAAAGAACAAGCTTTAAAAGAACAGGAAGAAAAAGAAAAAACACAAAATGAATAAACATAGGGTGACTAAGCTAAGAAAGAGTAAACTGAAAGAGAGTAAAAAGAAAATGATCAAACAGAAAGGGAGCAAGCAGAAAATGAACAAACTGAAAAAACACAGGATAAAGAAGACAAAGCCAAATAGGAATTTTGAATATAAATACTTTAATAATTACTTTTAATAAAAGATTTTTAAATTTTTTAATTCCTTATATCGTTAACTAACTGAGAGAGATCTTGTAAGTATAACAACTTTACATTGTTTCGAAGTTTCTAGGTTTATCCTTCTATGAAATGATAATTATACTATTTAACTTCAATTTTAATATTAGAATAATATTGAATATTCAAATTAAAACACTTCTATCTAAATAAGCAAAAAACCTTACTCTAATACTTTTAATAATATTGTAAAGGATTAAGTATTAAATATTTGTACATTATAATTTAATATTTTTCTTTTAAAAATTTGACTTAATAGTACATTTTAATTATTTTGTTCCAAAAAAGGAAAATCACTTATATAAAGATCCGATTTATATCACTAATTTTAAAATGCTTTATAGCTTTATTTTTTAATTTTTTCAATTTTATTCAGCTTTCGCAAAAAATGTTGATTATGATTTTTATAGATATTGTTCTTATCTATTATAGTACTTAACGATAAATAATTGATCTCTTTGGGTTTTATTGCTTTCATTTATAAAATATTTATTACAATTTAAATTTTAGATTTCCTCATCCTATTAAAAAGTAAATCTTAGCCTTTTTTAGCTTCGAGAAAAATGCCTTCAATTATTATTTACCTTATTTATATTTAATTACTTAAAATACTTAGATCTTTAATAATAACTATCACCTTCTATTGCTAATCTATCTCTCAATTGATTGGTTATCAGTTTTTTATTATTCCAAATATTTAGAAATAAACAATCTTAACTTTGCTAATAGCAGTTGATTATCAAAAAGTTGCTATTATTTGAGTTAAATATACTTATACTTATTTTAAAATTGCTATCACATTAAATAGCAGAGAGGTTTATAATTAAATCAGAAGAAATAAAAAAGGTTTAAGAAAGGAGCTAAATAGGCTAATAGATTAAGCTTTGCTACCTAATTAAAAAATTTGCTTGCATTGCATTTAGTAGCAATCATCCCTTCTATCTGCCTTATATTTTGCCTGTTTTCGACTGAAAATAATCTTAAAAAACCTTCTTATTTGTGAATAAGTTATAGTGAAAAAGCATACTGCGATATGGAGTTTTCTATTAAGAAGAATTTTATTTTTTTAACCTATAAACCCTTAAAATTAACTAACTAATAAATAAATCTAAAAATAGCTATTATTAAGCATATAATTAGTATGCTCAATTGAAGTTTGAAGAGGTGTTAATAAAGCATAAGAAAAATATACTAAAGTTCATAGATATAAATAAAGCTTCTATATGCATCATTACAAAATAAATGAATCTAATTTCAAGATTTCATCATTTTCAAAAAGGCTTAATACTTCACTAGAATCTCTATGTCAAATAAGTAAAATTAAATCAATTAATAATCCCTTTTTATTAGCTTTATAGCTGATAATAATTATAATCTTAGATTATTGAAATTTTGATTTGCATATACAAGGGGAAATAATCAGAATTAATGAAGCTTAGTTTAAAATTAGTGATAAACTCTTCATCTTGTTATGGTCTAAGAATTACTAGATTAAAACCTTCAAAATACGAGAATTAATTAAATAAATTTAAAGCTAAAGAGTGAAAAAATTAAAGAAACGTCACAAAAATGATAGAAGGAGTTATGTAAATGATACGAAATTTCGAACATAAAAAGATGCAGACTGAGGCATTTTTTCTTAAAATTTGATGAAAATAGCTTTAATTTCAAAAAATAATCTTCAACAAATAATTTTTCGTTTAACTTAATGATGATAAATCTCTAATATAATTATATTTGAACTCTTAGAAACTGCCTTTTATTAAGCAGTCTCATTTAATGATTATTAATTAATTAGATTTTTATTCTAATACTTAATATGTCTTTTGAAAGATTTTTGGACACAAGATTTGGTGATCCAATTTTAACACTGACTTGTAATGGCAATGGCTTTGCATATGGAACAATGATGGGTACAGTTCTCTTTCAAAAATTTACTCCTTCTTAATGTGAACCAACTATAGTTTATGAAGTAAACGATGAACCAATTTATTCTCTAAGTTTGTCAGATAATAATACTTTATATGGTGCAATAGGAGATTAAAAATATTTTACTGCTTCTAATTTAGGTTAATAACACTAACTCGAAGACAAATTTTTTAACCATGAACATGATTCAAGCAATTGCTACAGAACTTAAGCGTTGCTTCATCATGAAACTATATGTTTGATCACAGCACATGACAAAACTCAGTTCGCCGATCTATCTGGATAAAACTAAAATTAAAATTATTGGGCAGGAGTAATTAAATGGAACATATTAGATATAGACCAAATTAATAAAATGAAGCTTAATTTACACCCAACAACTGTTCCTATGGATTTTGATGGAAGAGAATTGCTGTAATATTTTATTGTAGATATATGGAATTTGACTAACAGTAAAGAAAAAGATCATTATGAATCGTAGATGTTACCTAAACTTAGCAACAGGAACCTAGAAAAATAAAAGAGTTTTCACATAAAGAAAAATATGTTTCGTTCTGCAAAATTTGGAAAGAAACAATAATATATGTCTATGGTCATCGTTAAATTCATTAAATTGATAAAAATAGTGGAAACTTAATAGGAAACATGACTAATCATAAGTATGATATAATTGCGTTTGATATAAATGATAACAATCCAAAATAAGGTTTTGAAATGCCTTTAACAACAGCATCTCGTTCCAATGTAAAACTTTTATTCAGGCTTATTTGATGAAAATGGATGGAAGGTAAGAAAAAATGCTTACTAAAGGATTAGATAAAAACCTTAATTCCGATCAAAATCCTGAATAAGGACGAGATTAATAACAAAAAACTTAGCAATCTGTGATTATAGCTAGCATAGATAAGTATGCAAATATAAATGTATTTTAAGATTTTGCTCTTGTAGATTCTTTTAAGCTCAATTAGTAATTTTTTATATAGAGTTAACAAGTTACCATAACCATTCTTAAAAAAGCAATTCTTTACAATGGGCTATCCTTATAAAGTAAAAATAAGTGGCTCAAGAATTATTTTCAACACTGATTATGGAGTTTTTGTGATAAAGTCTAGCAGTTTGTTTTGATATATTTTAATTATACTTTATAATCTATTAACAACATACAAATCAGCTCTGCCTATATTCAACATTTGCTGAGTGCTAAATTTATGCATCTTGTTTTTAATACTATGCTTATATGTTTTTATAAGCTATTTTAAAATAATGTAGGACTCTTAAAAAGATAAGCTCTAAGATTAGGTTTAGAATTAATAATAATAGCAAGAAACCTAATAAAAGATAATACCCATAGAACTTCCTAAATCTCGCTCTTGCACTGATTTTTGCTGCGCATTGCTATTTTTTTCATATATGATAGCATTTTTTGGTTGTGGAATCTATGGACTTATAGAAGGTGATACCAATGCTTTAATTCATTATCTAGATTCTGATGGAAAGTATTGTGGAACTGGTAATAGAGAAAATTATCCTTATTTATATCAACCAACTCCAATGGCTAATGGAGATTATTATCGAGTATGTGTGAAAACATGCCCTCAAGAATGGTAATCAATTATTAGCTGCCACACAAACTCCTTTGTGCCTGATTGCGAGTTCTGAAACTTAGAAAAAGGAAAGGATTTTTACTAGGCAGTTAATGCTTCTAACATAACTCTTCAAGACTCTAGTCCATTTACTTACCCAACTAAAAAAGACTGACTAGGAAGAGAATGCGAACCCAATGATAAAGAACATAAATAACTTTTCAAAGAATATGAAGAAGATAAGGCAGATACTTTAGAAGATTGACTGAAAGATATTTAAGATTCCTGATCTGCTATTATAATCGTTTTTTTGGTAGCAATTTTTATATCTATCTTAGTACTATTTTTAATAAGATACTGCTCTAAAGTTTGTATTTGGGGTTTTATTTTTATTATTGGAATTTCAATCGCTTCTTTAGGTGTCTGGCTTATTGTTTAAGGAAACACTTATGATGATGACGATACTAAATGGGCTTGCATTGGAGGAGGTTGTGCTCTTCTGGTACTGATGATAATTTACCTATTAATAGTATACATGGAAAGAAATGTTATTAGATGTAGCGTCGCAATTTTAGAATCTGCAACATCCTTTATTTTTGATGTATCAGCAAGTATATTTGTTCCACCAATTGCTTTACTAATTTTAATTTTGTTTATACTTTTCTGGGGAATAGGATCTGCGTTTTTATATTCTATAGGAGATATAGAAGTCTCAAAGGACGATCCTGTAAATTTTGATCATAATTCGGCAGTTAATGATTTAATAATCATAATGTTCATTTATATCATTTGGTTTTGCCTTTTCATTGTAGGTATTGTAGAGTTTATTTTAGCTGGAACAGCAGGCTAGTGGTACTTTACAATGAAAAAGTATGAAATAAAAAATTTTTCAGTAGTAATGCAGTCCGCAAAGTGAAGTATAATACAAAGTGGAACAATTGCATTTGGAGCTGGTGTTCATACTATATTTAAAATAATTAGATGAATTCTTAAGAAATTTGAAAAGGAATCTTAGGCTGCTCATAATGATTGTGTTACTTTTTTCCTTAAATGTATAGGCTGTTGCTGTAAATGTTGTGAGTTATGCGTTAAATACTTTAATAAAAATGCTTACATATAATCCTCATTATTTGGATATGAATACTGTCATGCTGGAAAGGAAGCAATGAGCTTAATAAGCTCTTATTTAGATTATTTTGTTATTGTTGATAGTATTGGAAATGTTATAGAAACGATTGGAAAGCTTTTAGTTTGTTTTTTCAGTACTATTTTTGGATTTTGGTTGATTACTTGGGTTGATTACTATGAAGATAAAATAGAATCTCCAGTCCTTCCAACTTTAGTATTTATTTTATATTTAGGTTTTTTTCTTAGTATCTCTAGTTGTAGGCGTCGCTTTCTTTACTGTCTATGGAATGGGATGCGACACCATACTCCATTGTTACTTGATTGATCATAAATAACATAAAGATGTGGGATCTGCTCCTGCTTATGCTCCAGAGCCTTTGTTTGATTTTATGGAAAGAAACAACAAAAAGGAAGAAGAAAAGCAACCTTTACTGTGATCAGCATCATAAAAAACAATTCCTTTATATTCAATTAAATTATATCTATATCCTTAAGTATAGCATTTTCAATATTATTACTTAAGATACCTTGATAAATACCTACTACAATAGGTTTCTAACTATTTATGAAGCATCTAGTTTGATAAACCTAAATAAATAAAATAGCTATGGAAAATGCTTAAACCAATAAAAGAAAAAAAGAGTCTTTATAGGCAAAATAATTAAAACACTATAAAATGAAGAATTTAATTAAATGCATAAGATACCAAACTAGTATCTATAACTACTCTATAATCAGCTATTTTGTAGTCATCCTCCTTTAATAATCTAATCACCTAAGGGAGCTGTAATATCTAAATAGAATTAAGATGTTAAATAACTATTTGATATAGAAATGTATTTACTTTGAATTGCTCAAGCTAAGTTATTATAAGTAATGTATATGCAATAAAATCAATGGTCGTGTTTCAGTATCTTCGTAAGATAACTTTTTGATTATTGATAGAAGATAAATATTTAGCTTCAGTCGATAAATAAATGAAGCTTCTATTTAAACTAGTATGAATTTCTTGAATCAAGAAAATTAAATTATTTTGTCTATAAAAATGTAAGAATAGTTTACATAAATTAATATAAAGGATGCTAAAATGTAGTCTATATTGAGATAGGAGGAAATTCGAAAGGCATACATAAATCAAAAATAAATAATCTTAAAGTTCTTCGAGAAAGATCAAACTAAACAAAGAGCAAACAAGTTAAAACCTTTACACGTTTCTCCTAAATTCGCTTTAAATCAAGATCTCATGGTTGTTAACAGTAACTTTTACAGGAAAAAATTGGAGCCCATCATACATAAAGGAGGAGATAATTTGAACTAAACGAACCATTAAAATTTAAATCAAAAAAGAATTTAGTAAAACTAGAATAAAGCAGCACATACAAACTTAAGTGTCGAATATGGAAAAAATAAATACCTCCAGCCTATTGAAATTAGTTAGTAGAAACCTTTTCAAACAACTGAACAAAACTAGGAAAATCAGGTAAAGATAGAAGTGAAAAGTAAATATCTATCTTAAAAATTCTACGTTAGCTAAGGAAATAACTCTGAACTTGTAGCTTAAATTTTAACTTCAATGGGACTTTCTAAAGAAGTAGATGAAAATTAGAAAGTTCTTATAAAATGGGTGGTTCCAATAGGAAACATAGAATTCTCTTAGTTATAAAATGTTTAAATAATTAATCATATACAAGAATTTTTTAAAGTTCTAGCTTGAAAATCTAATCTACATAGACTTTTGGTAGAAAACGGCTAAGAACATTTACAGCCTAAAACTTTCGAACTAAAAAACAGCAAAGAAAGTGACTTTTTTATGAAGCAAATAAAAAGTGGAACTTGAATATGGAAACCTCATGCTTCAAGTAGAGGTTAAGGAATAAAAGTATACCAAAATGTTTTTGATCTTAAGTAGTAAATTAAAGGCAAACTATTGAACAAAGGTATAGTACAGAAATACCTAGACTATCCTTTATTGATAAGTGGAAAAAAATTCGATATAAGAACTTATGTGCTTGTTGCAAGATGTTAGCCTTTATATATTTTGGCATATAACGATTTTTATGTAAGAAGATCCTTAGAGGTTTATAATCTAAGTAGTAATTCTAATATTGTTCACTTAACTAATAATGCAATTCAAAAAAACCATAACGATTTCAATCTACGACGTGAAGAAACGATTTGAAGCAGTTAGCAACTTAAAAATTATTTAAAAGAATAGAATTTTGAGATAATACGCAATTCAATGCTAGAAATAATGAGATAGTTGATGAGTAAGGTAGTTCCAAAGATTTAACAATAGAAAGGATGCTTTGAACTGCTTGGGTTAGATTTTATGGTTACAAGCGATTATAAAGTATGACTTATAGAATGCAACACGAATCCAGCTTTATATGATGATACAATGGTTCTAAGGTAAATTATAGGCAAACTTTTAAAGGACACTTTACAAGTTGTTTTAGCTTTTCATTATGAGGATCAAAATAATTATTCAGAAATGCTTAATCAATTTCAACTTGAATCCCAGAATAAGTATATTTAGATACTGCCCTGATAAATCTTTATTGCTTTATTTAATAACCATTTTTATTAAGAACTCATTACATCTTTATTCACATTAATTAGCTTCTATGAAAGCAACTCTTTTGATTGGCAATTAAATTGCTTTAACTTGCTTAATACCAGTAGAAAAAACTAAAGTTTCAATAATCAGACAAAAGTTATCATCACTCATCAAGAGTAGCTGGTTAGTCATCATTTAAAGTTTATCATAGCAGGAAAGGTAATAATAGCTAAAAATATTTAGCTCATTTCTTATAAATATAAAAATTGAGGAAAAGATGCCTTAAATATTCAAACTATTATAGTCGTTTTTTAGAACTGTTGCTAAAACGATAAGTAAAATGCTCTTTTGTGGTTTAACCTTTTTATTCTTTATAAAAAACAACTAATCTAAATAAAAAAATTTAAAGCTCATATTGCACTTTAAAACTAAAATAAGATTAAAAGAAGTAATGACAGCTATAGATAAGTTAGAGCATAAATAGCTATTAAAAATACATTTCAAATACTTTTTATTTTAATCATTTAGTTCAGCTTTAGATGAAGCTGAGAGTTTTGTCGCTTTGCTAAAGTATAAAATGATTTCGTTACAACAACTTGTTTATTATACCATGCTTGATATTTTAAAATGTAAGTATTTTCCTTAACTCAAGACAATTGATACCAAACTTAATTTAAGAATGAAAAAGTTAAAAGATCTAATAATACTTGAATGGGCTAAATTACTTGCTCTATATTTAAGATTAAATTACAATGCATAACTACGATATCCAATTCTTCTCTTTTATTAGCAAATTACTAACCTAAGTTAATTTATATCTATGTGATACAAAGCGCTATTTTAAGCGCATCTACATAACATTCTTTATCTAATATAAATTTAGTAGGATATTCGTATTATTATAATATGCAAATGTGTAGATATTCCTATATAGATTAAAAAGCACATAATATCACTGTCTAATATCAATTCATTATCCTATCATTTTATAAGATATACAGTCTCTCTTTCATAGTAACCTTTAATTAAACATAATACATTTCTTTTTTAGTAATTAGGTTTCAGTTCTCTAGGAGGAAAGAATAAAGTATAATACTAAACTAAATAATTAGAAAGCATAATAATAGAAATAAGGGGAAGGCTTTATATTTTTGTCTGGTAAAGAAATTAATTAGTTTTGCATTCTTTTTCAAACTAATGCGATAATAAAAATCTAGCAAACTTAAAATTTTAGAGCTTTATTATTATAAAAATAGAGAATTAATATAAAAAATAAGTAAAACTTGTATAAAAATAAGAATGGAATTTAGAAACAAGGCTTTATTAGCTACTCTATCGCTATGTATTGTCGGTGTCATTTTTGTTTACTAAAGTAATCTAATTGAAATCTAGAACAAAGAGATTGTTTAGTTATCCTAAAGCTCAAATAGCTATGCTTAGTTAACTTGGTATATGAGTTATCCAAAATGTTGTAAGGAAAGTCCAAATTATGATCCTGATTGGCCAACTGACGAATGTGATGATTACAGTGGATGTGAGTATTTAGGATAGTTTGCGTGTGTAGATGGAGCAAAATCTTTTGACTGGGTTAAATCTCATAATATAATTTCCTTTTATGACGATTCCGATCCAGATGGAAAAAACTTCCAATCTAAATGGTGTAATAAAAAACTAAGAGTTAATAAAAACGGAAAAGTATTTGACGTTGTAATTCTCGATACTTGTGGAAATGATGATTGCGATAATTGTTGCCACGAAAACTCTAAAGGAGGATTCCTTATTGATATGGAATATTATACTGCAGAAAAAAATTTAGGAGACATATCTCGCGCTGACGGAACAATAGATTTTGAAATTATTGGCCAAGAACCAATAATGAAGTGAAATTGATACATTTTAGAATTAAGCTATTTTTCTATAAATGATTCTTATATAAATACTCAATCAAAAGTTTCAAGCAATCAAAACATTCAAATTTCAAATTAAAATTAAATTAGAATCAAGAAAGGCATAAATAGAATTAACAGCTTATGAGACAAAAATGTAAATAAGACTAAATAAATTAAAATGCATAAAAGGATGCAATTTAACATTCATCTATCTATCACTCTATTTTTATTGTTAAACCAATTAAGCATAATTATTAAAATTCTTAAGAATTTAGCAAAAGATAAATAACTTATAAATATTTGTATAGAAAGTAAAGATATAATAAGTTGTAATAAAAATATGAGTCTATTTGGAGTAATAAGAGACTAATGTGGTTATTAAATCAGAATGTTTTGACTTCTCTAATCTAAAATATCAATAAAGCTAATTTTAATTTTAGCAAAAGGATAATCGATTTATTATACAAATTCTTTCAATTTTAATTAATTAATTTATTTAAAAAACATTAATTTGCTTTATCACTAACGCAACAAAAAACAATAAGACTATAAAGAAAAACCTTTTGGTAATCTATTCATATAGCAATATGGATCCCCTAAAGAAACAAAAGCATAACTTAAAGTCAAATTTAATAAGCAATTAGATATAATCTGATTCAATAATTAAAGATTTCAGAAGTAATGATATTTTGAAAATATAAATGCAGTTCATTTGAAGATAAACTTAATTAAATGCAATAAAATTAATTATCTAATTAAAAAGTAAAGGGAATTAACAACTTAAGAGAACCTCTATTTAAAATAGCTATTTCTAAACAAATCTATATATAGTAATATATTTAAAAAAATTATATATCATTTTAACTTTTTTCTAACTCGTTAAGAAATCGAACCTTAGTGATTGATTAATAAATTTCAATGAAATAGACAACAAATAGATATATCATTATATTAAAGATTATCATAGATAGATATTTACCTTAGTTAAAACTTATAATGTTTACATACTTTTTATTTAAGATAAGGAATAAAAAGAAAGAAATTGGAGAGGAAAATAGTGATTTTATGAAAAGATGATATATATAAAATGAGAGTTATTAATTAAAATTAGAAAGGATTTCATTTAAATGCAAATATATTTATATTAATAGTTGCTAGCATTATTATAGCTTTTTAAATATTTAAACAGAGTATTCTTGCAATGCTCCTTTTCAGATTCTAATTTTATGCTTTAGAGCTTGATTACAATAATTATACTTTCTATCTTACTTGAACACTAAAATAAAACTAGTTATTCTTTTCTCTAACATATCAAAACTTAAGCTTAAAAGCGATAGTCCTTGCTTAAAATAAAAAGTTAATTTTATGTTCTATTTTTTAATTCAAAAGAGCAAAGATGCTCTAATTACACAAGTTTTTAGTTCAAAGCTATAACTAAAATAATTAAAAGAAGACTAGAATTATAGTAGTAGCTAAATTGTATTAGCGAAGCAATCTATAGTAGTAATTGCAAAGATAATGATAGTATGATTCTAAGGTTATTATTAAAAGTATTTGGTTCTTTCTATAGTAATTATTAAATAATGCAGATACAAATTTTAGCCTTTAGTTTGAATGAAGGGAATAATAATAAAGGCTTTTAATATTTTTAAGCTTCAATACGATATTTAAAATATAATCACTAAGGATTAAATAGAATTCATATGTATATACCTCAAATTCATCTAACATGACTTAAAAACCCTGAAAACTAGTAATAAAAATCTAAATTTCAGGATTAATAAAAATTAATTTGGTCTTTCAATTTAACTTTAGTTCCTAACTTAGCTACTAAAATAAAAGTATATAATTTGATATTTCTTATACTTATAAAATTACTTATAGCATTTAGAAAAGAATAAATTCAACTTAGAGACATTAATTAGAATTAAGTAAAGTCAGGCTTTACTAAGAGTCACATCTATTAACTTGTAATTAAAAATAGAAAACGGATATAAAGTTATCCTAAAGAGATTTGAAATTAAGTATTATGATTATCAATTATTATTTATCTTAATCATTAAGCTAGAATATATCATATATGGTTACTCACCTTAAAAACATTACACTTCACTATAAAGCTTAAATGGGTTACTTATAATTAATACTGCTTTGATATATTACATGCTATTAAATCTAATGCGGAAACTAAATTTAGAGGTAACAATCATGATCACTATAGATTTGCTTAGATTTGAATTAAAAGCAAGTACAACAGATTTTCAATTAAGAGAGTAATATTAAACTAGAAGACCCATTTAATCACATGATAGTAAATAGGGTTATATAATCTAATTTTTTATTTAAGTTCCTAGAAATATGCTACTCTTTAATATAATTTAGATTATAAAATCAAAACTATATTCAAGCAATTAAGGAGTGTTTATTTAGTTATTGCTTATTAGAATATTTACTTAAGCATAGCTAGAACTATTTTATATAAATCAAAGCTGACTTTATTTTACTAAAGATATTTCATTATGTTCGCTAAGTTAAAAATAGTTAATTTAAACGAAAAATGTTGGTTCTAGATTATGGATTTTTTATAAAAAAAGATACGAAAATAATTGAATAACTCCTTTATCTTATAACATAAAAAGAGATATTAAAATAATTCCTTTATTTAGGCTAAATTAGTTAGATATCATTAATAAAATAAATAGCTTGAATTATTAGAAAGCTTCATATAAGTAATAAATAGCTTGCTATTTAATACCTTCTATATCAGTCATCTTAAGGTATTTATTAAGATATATTTAATAAGAAGTTTAGTCTCATTTTTAGAATTGATGGTAATCATCTTATAAACTGTTCTCTAAAATGGATTTTAATAAAGGTGTAAAATTAGTTAGTTTAAAAATAATCTATGGAACTAGAATAATACTAAACAATATATAGGTTCTCTAAGGCTTAGCAGAAAAATGTTTAGATTGCTGGTTAGCAAAATACGTTATAGATAGTAAATGATGAATTGATAATTTGTATATATGACTTATTTAAGAAAAATTTAACTTCAAGTCATTTTGATTGGCATGACTTAAGCCAGTATTGGTTTTTATTACATTTACCGAATGAATATATTAATTTAAATGGTATAATTAAAGTGAAACCTCTTAAAGTGGACTGGGATTTTTAAATTCTTTTATTTACTTTAGTTAATTAAAAAATAGAAAGAATGTAAATATATTTGATTGCTTGCAAAATTTAGCTCTAAAATCAAAATAATTCAAATAATGTCAAATATTTGAAAATGGTTTTGTTACGAATAGCAGACTTCTCAGTCCTTTTGTTGACGTAAACTAAGGATATTTTCCTCCTAAGATATTTACAAAATCTTCTTTAAATATAGAACTTTTTTAAAAGAACACTAATTTTGTTATCTGTTAGCAAGCTAATTAAAATTTTTTCTATCAGTTGTCCTATAAATTTTTTATTTTCTTTCTAGTCATTTTACTTGGGGGTTGTCCTTCACATAACTAAAGAGAATTTTCTATAATATACTTGTACATTATGACTAAACCTGACTGAAACTGATAGCTTGTTATTTTATCAAACGTTTCCTTGTCTAATAACTCAAACAAGCACAATGCTTTTTCAAATGAATTTCCTTTTGATAAATAAATTGCTATTAATTAAAGTTAAAAAGCATCGTAGGAATTATTTATCTGACTTTGGTATTTTTTAAAAAACAAATTGTTTTCTTACAGTTTATCTTATAACTAAAGGTTCTTCATAACTCTCTTCAACTATCTAAAGCTAAAAATATCTCCATTTTTAGACTTATTGAACGCCTCATCTACTGTCTTGCAATTATGACCATGAAAGCCTAGAAGTCTTTCCTAGGTTTCTATTATTTCGTCTTCCTAGTTTTCATACTCTTCATAGTTCTTAAAAATACCTTATCTGTTTTAAGAGTTGAAGCAGTCCATATTGTTTCCCATATTGGCAAAGGATTTATAATTTCATAGTATGCAATAAAAATTTAAAATATCCAAAAAGGTTTTAATTAGCCTAATTTAATGTAATACTCCTTTTCTATTTCTAGCTATTATCTCATTATAGCTACTCTATTTTCATTTAATACTCATCTACTCTTATTGTCTTGGAAATTATCTTCCTTTTTTAATATCTTAAATAATTTTAGGAATAAACACTTGTTTGGACTTAACTCAATTTAAAATAGAACTGGAAGGAAATTTATATGACTAAATCCAAAAAATTAGCAGCATAGCGAAATCATTCTAATCTATGGATAATAAAATGAATCAAATAGTCTTTACTATGAGAAAGACTTAAATCATACTATGAAGGCTATTTGGGAAAAGGTAATTAAAGCTAAATCTTAAAAAAATAAGATTAATCAGTTACATATAAATAAATAGAATCTCTTTGCTTTTATTAAAAACTTTGGATATGATACTATAAAGAGTGTACACATATATAATATATTCCTTTTATTTTAGTAGAGATAAGGCTATTTTATATAAAGGATTCAAGTTTAATTATTTAAGTAATGGCTTATTTAGGGATAATAAAATTGATATTCTATTGTAAACTTCAGTTGAATATACTAAGCTTAGGGTATATTTTAATTCTTTAAGCAAAAGCAAAACAATAAATATAGTGATACTTGTTATAGAAGCTTAATTACCTTTATATCCTTTTATTATCCTTACTAATAGGATTTTTAGTATAGTTAGCGAATGGGAGTCTAAATATTCTTACCTTTTGACTTTGTATCTTATTGATTTCTCTACTTAAAAAGAAAATCTTTGATGGTTTTTTCTTTGAGTTAAGAAACATAAAATTTTAAGTCTAAATCAATAATAACTAAGTTAAGTATTTCGCTATTCCTTTATACCCTAAAATAAATATCCCATAGCAAGTATTAAAGATAATATCGATAAACGTTAAAATACTGTTATTATACTAAGATAAAAGGCTTCTTTCCTTATAAAAACCAACTAAAATTTATAAATTTTATTCACTTTTAGCAAATCATATTTAATCCTTTGAATCTCTATAGCTAAATGATTTTCTATTAAAGCATTAGTGATGCAAGTAATTTAATTAGCCTAAATATAAGTTACAATCAATAGCATTATAGTTATGCTTACAATTATCCAAGAAATAAGCTTATGCTTGTATTGTTTTAGTAGATCTTTAAGTTATTTAATTTTGCTATGATGGATATAAAATCTTACCTAATTATTATCTAAGTCTGTAAAATTAGATTTAGAATGCTAAAGTTTAAGTAAAATAGAGATCATTTATAGACTTACTTCTTTTAATTATTTGCATATCTGAAGCAGTCATTGCTAATAAGTCTTTTTCATAAAAATAATTTAAATAAAATATTAAAATTATATCAAATGCTTGTTAAATAAGATTTTTATTCCTTAAGAAAATATTAAATTTTACAAGAACACATAATTTGCTTTTATTTTCATGTCATTTTACACCAATAAAATTTTATCTCAATTTAAGATTTTGACTTATAGGTGAGACCTTTTACTTCTTAACAGAAAGAAAATTTTAAATCTAAAAACTCTTTAAATTTAAGATGTTTAAAATAAAGTGAAAAATCTCACTTCTTGATTTTTTAATATTAAATAAATAAAGATAATTCTCAAAATATTTCCCAGTTTTGATAAAGAAATAATAAATAAAAATTAATTAAAAATTAATTGTCTAAAATCCCACCCAATTTTCTGAAAGTATAAATTAAAGTTTAAATAAAATATCTTATTATAACTTTTTATTTTTTTTAACTTTATAAGGTTTTATAAGCATAAATTAAACTTATCATTTAAGCAATTATTTACTTTAAATTTAATTTTATTATTATTTTTCTTTTTATTTAATATTTTTAAACTTCTTATTCTAAACATGCTTCTGCTTACCTTCTTTTTTTCTTCAATTTTTGTTTTATGATTTAGACAATATCTATTAAGTTTTATATTTAGCTTATTTATCGCTGCTCTTATTTTATTTAATAGATTGATTATACTATAAAAAATGTGATGAAATTAAAACTAAATTACTAAATTATTAGATAAAGTATAAATAATAGAATGTCAAAATGAATTAAAATTAAAATTTATTAATATCTTTAATTTTTGAGCATTTCTTTTAATAGTTAATACTCCTTTATTTATTTTTAGGTTTTAATTTAAATAAAGTTTATTTATAAACTTCTTCCTTTCATTAAAAAATTAAAATGGGATCTAGTTTTAGTACATAAAATAGAAAAACCGAGTCTTTTTCTTAAATAGCTTAATAAAACTTACAAAGCCAAATAGATAATGATAATTTTCAAAATATTCTTAATATACTCAACGAAGGAAAAGCAGAATGTAGAAAATATTAATAGGTGCTAGATTAAAATTTTGAGGAATACTAATAAAAATAAAATTAACTTACATAAAAACAGCAAGAATTATAAAAAAACATATATCAAGATATCAAGGCAATATAAGCATAAATAGAAAAAAATATTTAAGACTTGCAAAGTCCATAATATTAATAAAAAAATCTAAGCTTGATTGAAACTTTAAATTAGTGAAAATTAATTTAAGAAAAAAGTAAAAATTAAAGTTAAATGGAAATTGCAATAGATAATCTAAAGAGGCTTGATTTTCCTTTCAATGAATATATTGAAAAATAATTAGAGATAATAGTTTAAGATTTAAAAATCATTAAAAGCCAATTTATTTTGTAGCCATTCAATTTTTAAGGTTTCCCCTACAAACTATTTAGTGCCAAATCAGCAAATTTCTACTGTTAAGTAGATTCATTTTAGAAAAAGAAAACTTAAAACTTTAATTTATAAGAGATTGGACTTTTTGATGAATTTCATAGGTCTCTCTAGTTAACTGAAGATATCTTACTTATTTCTGGGGGAAAAAATTAGCTAAAACGTTTAGTTTTAATCAGCTAGAATGAGATTAAAAATTTTTGAGCATTAAATAACAGATATTCACATGGAATCACATTTGATATGCAATAAAATATTTTTCTTGTTGCTGGAACGAAAGCTTAAAACAAATGTGAAATATTTTCATACAAAACTGGATTAATAAAAGAAATTTCCCAATATTAACTTGATGTTTTCAGTCACAGTTGTGCAATGCTTAATAGTTTAGTATTTGGATTCGGAGGAAAAGATAGCATTTAAAATAAATTATCGAATAGCATATATTTTTATAGTACTATAAGAAACGAATGATTTTAACATTAAAGTAAAATTCCATAGTAAAATAAGACATTATCAATCTGTATGCCTCAAAGATAAGCTATTTATATATTTAATAATGGAAGGCCTGTGTTTTAAATATAATAGTTTGACTTTTAAGAAATAAAGAATATTTGTGAAGATCAAGATAAAGATTTCTGCTAAAGCGTCCCATAGTTTTTTGGAGATTCTATTTTTATCTACAATTAGATGGAAAATCTTTGGGAGTATAACATAAAAAATTCAAAATTTACAAAGCAGATTTGATTAATTTTCTATTATAATTTTTATCGTTAAAACAGATAATTAAAAAAACATAAATGAACTTCTCTCACGAAATTTTTTTATATCTAAGAAATTAATTCAAGAGTTAGCATTATTAAATTTTTTCAATTATTGATTTCTTCTTCCTAATTTAATAATATTACGTTTACTTTTTAAATAATGAAGATACTTATTAATGAAAAAATATAACTAGGAGAAAAAGAAAAAATCTTTAATAAATGAACAGGTTTTTTGCTTATAGTTAAGCAAAGATAATAATAATGAAAAATTTGAAAATTTATGAAAAAATGTTCTTATAACTATAAAGGATTTATTAGTCTAATAAAGCAATTTTTTTGCTATTATCTTTATTTGAAGCTACATATAAAATTGATTTAATTTTGAATTTGAATAATAATGATTATCTAGTTTAATGTTCTTTTTAAAATAAATAAAATTTAAATATTTAAATATTTTTTTAAATATAAAACAAATTTGTTAACTTCACTTTTTTTAGAAATTCTTTCTTTGTAATATTTTAACTGGTTAATTGACATCATTAATATTAAAATCAAATTGAATTAATTAAAAGGTTTTCTAAAAAAAGAAATTGCTTCTTTTAAAAATTCTTCTTATTATTTAAGATAAGGTATAATAATATAAAATGGAAGGATTCATAAGAGGTTTCTACACCACCTCCAAAAAGTTTGAGAGGAAACCTGAATCCAATCTTGGATAATCTTCTTTCTCTTAACCCTAATCATTTTCTTAATCCTAATAACCTGGAGAGGAACAGAAAGAAGTTCAGAATACAACACATGCAATAACTCCAACCTCATAAGAGCTGGCAATGAAGCAGATGAAGTTTGCTCTTCACTAGGAGGTTTCGGACTTCAATCCTTCTAGCCAGATGAGTATGGAATAGCTCATCAAAGTGGTACTGAACCTCCAGGGTCAGGAAGCTGAAAAAGGACAATGACAAACTAATGGAGAATTTAATTAAGCAAGAGGAAATTGAATCAAGACTCATGTTTCAGGAGAGAGATTTAAGCTCTTTCTGAAACATATCTCAGAGTCAGAACATCTAATTCCAGAATCAAGATTAAAAATACAGAGAAATTGATGGTAAATTAGCACAGCTAGTAGAAAATCAGAAATATTACAAAAGTAAATTGAATCAAGGGATTAGAAATAAGACAAAGATGGAAATCGAAGAAATTAAAGTTGACAAGCCTTTATACAAGTAAGAAATGAAATCCTGCTACTACTGTGGCTCAAGGGAACACTTGTGAAGGAAGTGTAAGAGATTCCTAAATTTCAAACAGAGTTACTGTCAAAAGCAAAGATAACAGTGGAAAAAAAGAAGAAGTAGCAACAGCTAAAAGTAAGAAGGAATAGAGAACAGTTATGGATGAATGCTCTTGGGAATATATACAAGAAAAAATACAATTAGTAATGGAAGAGAAGTTGAAGACTTCAAGAACAAGCAAGACAGGACAATGGATGGAGATGGATTTCAAACATTTAATTTTAGCCTCCGGAGCAATCTGGAGGCAGGCTAGAAATAGGTTAAAATACCTACAAGAAGATCAAAAAATTTTATTTATAATAGTAATAATAATTTAAGATAAGGTACATGGCTTCCCTAGTTTAAAATAAGTTTAATCAAAGGTTTAAGCTACATCTGTTGATTAAATTTCTTATTCCATGGTTTCTATCGCTTGTTTGTTAAAAGGTAATTAGCTTTTTAAAATATTCTCACGGATCATCTTAATCGCTTAATATTTCTTAGAGGTTTCACATATGTAGCATTTCTTTTTTAATTTTTACTCTTGGTTAAATTATTTATATTTCCATTGAGATTATTTAGTTTATTATTTAGGTCTGAAAAAATTCAATTTTAAGTAAAAACTACTTCTATTTTCTTAAATCTTGTTTCTTGATTTTTTTTTATTTTTCTTGCTTCATAAAATATTTTTTCCCTTTGTTGCTGCTATAATCATTTTTGATTTAGTTCTTCCATATTAGCTTCACAATATTCATTGGGCCTATTATGTATTATTTGAATATTTAAGTTCTTTGCGTGAAAGTAAATGCCATATTATAGTTATTCCAACTCTTTTTCCAATTCTATGATAATTCTAGATAGTCAAAAAATAAGTTTTTTATGCTTTCTGGGCCATTCAAAGTAGTTATTATTTGGCTTGCCCACTTAGTCGTCGTTTTAAGTGAATTTTATTATATTAATCCTTCTTCCATTATTTATTTGCATTTTCAGAGTCATTAAGTTTTTTTCGTCGAGAGAAATTAATGTTTTCTTGTTTAACTTGGAGGAGTGGATAGAAGAGTTGTTTGTCTAACGTCTTTTATGTTCTATCTTCCCTTATTTATTTAAGAAGGTTAGCCAAATTGAAGCTAAGACTTTATCTAATAAGATTTATTTATAATTTTTCTTCTATACAGAGATAAAGAAAAAACACTTCTTCAGCACTTCCATTTTATTTTAATTTTAACTTTCTATTCAAAAATATTAGGATATTTTCATTTATCTTAAATATAATAATTTTTATTTATTTTGTATATTTTACACTAATTCAAAATTAATCTAAGTATGTTTGAGAATGTTCTAAGTCAGATATGTTTATATATATAATTTACTTTAAGAGTTCTTAATTATAAGAAAATTAATTTAAAATAAATTTACTTTATAAAAAAATGAAATTAGAGAACGTGTAGCACTTGGATATTGCTTAGATTTTTACTAATCAATATTAATTAAAATAAATACTACTCGAGATCTTCAGGTCAATTGCAGGTTTCAACGTGAATTAGAACCTAAGCAGAAGGAAATGAAAATCTATTTGGTGTAATCTATTTCCCCAATTTCTGAAGAAAGTAAATTGAAGAAAAACTCCTTGAACCAGGTTATTGAAAGGAGTAGCGCCATTACCGAGGAGCAATAAAGCATAAGCCTAAAGTACACCCTAAGAAAAGAAGACAACATTTGCTCATGGGTACTTCCTCCCCAATCTCTGATGAAAATGTTCCTTTCCTCTTCATCCTCTAATTAATTATGGCTCCCAAATTAAGTTATTTAATAATCCTACTATATATTTAAATAATATTTAAAAATCCGATGGGTTTATTCCTAATTTAGTTTACATATTCAAAAATATTTTATTTCACTGTTTACTTAATAAAGAAGATAATAAGATTCACTCAAGCAATATTAAAAAAATAAAATCATAATTCTTTTATTTGAGAGGATTTTTTTATTCCCAGTAAAATTATTATACTTGTACAAATAATTTAGAATTATATAAATTATAGAAAAAATCTCAATCACCAATATTAAAACTATTCAACAATTAAAAGTAAAATTTATATAATCAATTTAAGCTTTTACACATTAAATATTTTAATTGATCATCAGATTTTTCCGTATATACCTTAAAGTTGACTGCGCAATTTACAATAAAAAAGATGTGAGAGTTCAGATAAAATTTTTAGAGGTTAAATAAGGAGCCAAAGACATCCTAGAGAGACAAAAAAACAAGAATAAGAGCACTGAAATGAACGCTTATACTTTTTTTCACCTCTGAAGAGAAACATAGGAAATAAGCTAAATATGTTATGTACTCGAGGTCTCCGATTTCATATTCAAGCATTAATTAAGCTATGAATAAATAATTTAAATGTTGTTGGATTTATATGAGGAAATTTAAAATCTTAAATATATAATAAGCAATTAAAAAAATTGAAATAGATAAGAAATAGAATTTAGATTTATGATTTAAGAAAAAAACCATGAAACTTTCTTAGAAAATTACCAATACCAAAACTAAAAAACAAAAATAGTAATTGTATCAAAAAAGGATGAACATGAAATAAAAATAGAAGAGAATCAGTAAAAATAATAAAGTTAAATGGAAATAAAGTACTAAAGAAAAGATTTAAAGTATCTTTAAAATATTTAAAAAAAAGTATAAATTTTACGAAAAATGAAAATTTTCATTACTATAACTCTGAATCAAAAAAGCGGGAATGATGCTAAAAATTTTACAACTTACAAATGAAATCCGTAAACTAAAAAAGAGATACGTGAAAAAAAAATTTAAAAATAAAAAAAAAGATAAAAATTATAACATAAATGGAAAAAATATAATAAAAAAGAAGTAAAACTTAATAAAGAAAAGATAAAATCAATAATCACAATTTTTTAAATATTTAGATTTGCAAATATTTATAAAAAAAACATTAATGATATCAAGAAGTCGGAGATAAAGAAAAAAAATTACAAAAACTTCTACCTTTGTAAAGTTTCAAATTATATAATGTGAATAAATGCATTTTTTACAAGAACCTTTCTATCTAAAAAACAATAACATGATAGAAAAAAAAAATTATAAAAATGTAATCTGCGAAATAGTATTGCAATTAAAAAATAAGAAAATAAAAAATGGAATGAAAAATAATAAATATAAAATTATATAATATAATAATAGTAATAATAGTAAACTAAAAGTAATTAAAGTTTAGCATTCCCTGGATTTTCAACCAGATTTTTGCTACCATTTTTTTAGCGTGGATGGATACCACGCCATTTTTTTATGTGGATGGAACCACAGAGGATCTTCTGTCTTTTATGTGAATAGTTTTCTCTTGTAAATCCCTGTTTAGGTTATTCAGAGTCTGCTGAGTATGCTTAACGTTCTTTATTGTTCTTTTATCTAAATTTATCTTCACTAATCGCAATTTTGTAATGAGTGTCACTTTGATTTGCAATAATAGCATTGTTTGATTTGTTTTTTCTTAAATCTCTTCAGAAATACTTTTTTTTCAAGTTAATCGATTCTTTTGATTAAATCTATATTAATCTTTTAGTCATTCTATTTTTCTTAAACGTTTGCTTATGTAGAAACATTTTCAATAATCATATTTTGTTCTTGTTTAAAATTCGATTGAGATTATTCATATAGTTTCTATTCCGTGACTAGATTATTCTAAATCAATTGTCGTCTAATTATTAGAAGCTCGTTATTTTAATCTTCGATATTATTCATTAGTTCTCTTATTTTTTCCCCTTGGTTGTAAATTGTTTCCTAATAGTTTTGTATTATTGTTTTCATTTGGTCAAGCTATATTTATATTTCGGATTATTTTGATACCTTTACTGGATTCGATTCTATTGTTCCGATTATGATTTTTCCTTCAGAGGAGGAACTTGATTTATCTTGTTGTTGTTGTCTCTGCATTTGTTTCGCAGCTTTCCTTTTTGCGTACTTAATTTGGTTTTTGGAAAGGCGAATAGATTATTCCATTTTTTTTAAATATAATATAATATTATATTATAAAAAAAAACATTAACAAATAACTTGATTTTAAGAATGATTGAGGGAAAAATAAATCCATTAGTAATATTTGAATAAAGAAGACTTAAAATAATTATTTTTAGAATGAACGAAGATACAAGAAGAAGAGAAACTTAACTAAAAAAATTCAAATCAAAATAATAATGAAAACCTAAGAGTTTCAGAATGAGAGTGATATCATAAAAATTATTTGATTAAGCTGAAAACCGAACATTATTTAATTTAATATTATATTATATTATAGTATATTATATTATAGTATAGTATAGTTTGAATTATAATATTATTAATAATTTATTTATCAACTTCTTTTAGATAGATTCAAAACAAAATACAACACATTAGATAATGAATGATGAAAAAAATTGAAAAAGTGAAGTATTTAAAGCTTGTAAAAATGATAAGAATTATTTTATTACGACTGATATCACTTGGAAGCCATATCTAAAAGAATTTCTGTCTCAAACTCAAATAGAATTGTTTTTTCGTCTATATTTTACTTGTGTTCATAAGTAGTACTTCACTGATAATAGAAAAGATAGAATTTTCTTACTTTAAAAGCATCATTAGACATCATAAGTAATGAAAAATAAACTTCAACAAATAATCATTTTTTTTAAATAAGTTGTGGCAAGTCCATTTTCGTTTCAACAGAGATATACATATCCTATGTTAGCTTATAAAAGCCTTTCGATCAAATAAAATGTAAACTTTATTTTTTTACAAACTATAATATTTAATTGATAAGGACTTCTTGAATAATAGATTAAAAAAAAGAAAAAATTCGACGTGTGCACTAAATAGCGCCAGATATAATACTGTTTCTATCTAAGCGCAAAATTAAAGTAATGATGTGAAAGATATTATTAAAACTATTTAAGGTATATCCAACATAAAGCGGAAAATTTTAAAGAAAAAAAATTTTTACTTCAAATCTCATTCATTGTAGAAATAATTAGAAACGCTACAAGCAAGTCTAAAACTATTTAGAATATTTAAGGATGGTGTACTTATTATTTGCTATACCATCTAACTAAGCCTAGTAGGAATTCATTACAAATTAATGGAGACAAACTGATAGAATAGGTTAGATGACTGACTACTAAATCTTTATCAAAATTTTTAACTTTACCATTAACTTTTTAGAGATATCACAAAATAAATTATAGATTTCTCTTAATTGATGTCTTTACCTTAAATCTCTCGTTAATTATTTTAATCATTCTTAGATTATTTTTGATAAAATTTATCTTAAAAAATAATTTTTTTATTTGATAATCTAATGTAGAATTTTCTAAAATGAAATTATCTTTATTTCATAGCTTTTCTTATTAATCTTTGCGCTATTATAAGAAAAATAATGCAGAAGGCTAAAATCCTAAATATGAGAATTGAATTAGAAGCACGCAATCTAGTGAAATTTTGCAAAAGTAAGTTAAACGCATTAGTAATACAAATCCTCGATAACCGCAATATATATTCACTCTGTAAATATATATATTACTTCAGAAAAGAAAACTAAACTTAAAATTATTAAAAAACTTAAAAATAATAAGATAATTATTTATGTTATTAGAGTTAACTCGAAAAAAACATAGAAAACATTTCTTTTTTCTTCCCTAAAATTTAATTTTATAAATTTATAAATTTGAAAACTCTTTACCATCAAATGATCAATAAGTAATGATTAATCTCTATGTTTAAACATATAACTGCTTTACTTTTTTAATTATCTTTACAATAGAATTTAATTCAATTTTTTAAAACAATTATCGTAGAATACTTATAGCTCAAGAATCTTTTATAAATTTTTAAAAATATTTTTCCATTTTAAATCAACATATTTTTCATTGATAGTTCGAGATTTATTTTAAATTTATTTTTATGATCTTATTCCAATGTGTCAGTTTAAATATATCTGTTCTTTTGCATATTATATCTTAAAAATTATAGAAGCTGTTCTTATATCTTACTCTTTTTAAAGATAATTATTTTTGCTATTAAGAAATGAATTTCTAGATTATTTTTACCATGCGATTTTTCTATTTTCAAATGATTTTGTACATAAATTTTCTGAAAATCTTGAAAACTCAACCTTTTGGAAATAATTGTCTCTTTATTAGAATCTTCTTTTATTTTTAATTGTTTTAAAAGTATTAGTTATAAGAAAAGCTATGATATTTAAAAAATGTTTATGCTTCATCACTAAGCTCTTCGAAATATTTAAGATCAGCAATTTACTATTGCTAGTTGCTAAAGATTTTTTAAAGTTTTAAATTTTAAATATTTCACTTTTGGCCCTTTTTGACGACTCCATTATATAAAAAAATGGATTATTAAATTCCCTAGAAATCAGTTGACAATAGCACACCTGACCAAGCCATTAAAGTTGGTTGCTAACTATAAGAAGGGTTAACTCTTTCTTAACTAATTACTTTTCTTGACGAATAAACCACGAACTATTTATCAATCATTTAATCCAATTAACTTTTGACTTAATTCTAAATGACCCGGGAAGTAATATCTTCTCAAAAAGTAAATTGAAACTGAAATATTTAATAAAATCTTTGGAAATATCAATAGAATGGAGGTTCTCTGCAACTCAAAGTTTAACTTTAAAGGGAATTATGTATTATTCTTCAAAAGCAAAGAACTAATGAAGAAATTCATGAATAAACAATCCTTTCACATTAATCTAACTGATCCTAATATGCCAAAATAATTGATACAACTTCAAATACAAGAAAAATTTTTCTATAAGCAATATAATAGCAACTATTATAAAATAAGAATAAAAAGCATAAAGGCAATGAAGTTAGATGATATTCTAAATCTCTTTCTAACTTTTATAAGTGAAATATAAAAGAAATTAACTTTAAACAAATAGAAATTAAATCCTATCCAATAACAGAAATAGTATGCGAAATCATGGTAAAAGAAATTTTAAAATTACCGAATGAGATAAAATACTACGAATAAAATATAGCTATAAGATATAATATATAAATAATATACATATTCTGTGGCTAAGTGGGACACAAATTAGACTTCTGTTCAAGAATTTAAGAATAAAAAATAGAATAAATTAATTAAAAAAATCAAAAGGAAAAAAGAGATGAAATCAAAGAGTACCTAGAGTTTTAGACACAAATAGAAATTTATTAATCAGAACTAGATAAAATAATCTTTTTACAGTCAGCAACGAAACTTTAAGAATTAAAAATTAATAGTAGTAAAGTAACTAGTAATAGTTTAATAAATTCCTAAACAATAATTTAGTTATACAAGGAGAAATTCCAGAACACAAAAGGTAAAATGCTATAAGAACTAAAATCAAATATAAGATAACAAGCAGAAGCATTGAATAATATTTAAATATACCAAGAAAAGAATGAAGAAGAAGCAAAAGATCAAAAAAATTCAACTTCACTTTCTTAGAAAAAAATTTTTGAAAAAAAACTTTAAGAAATGGTAAGTAAATAAGGAAATCTAAAAAATGGAAATAGCTGATTAATTTTAGGATATGACAAAAAATGAATAAGAATCAGGATGAATAGTAATAAACTAAAAGCATTTAATTAAATTAATTAAAGTAAAAAAGGCATCAAATAATATTGAGCAATATTGCTCAAAAAGCATATTTAATAATTTTTCTTAAAAATAAATAATTTACCTCTAAAAATCTGAAAACAAAATGCCTATAAAAAAGCCAGAAGAAATAATAAAATTATAAAAATAAATAATAGTCAAGAAAAATAAAATATAAGAGCTCTATGAAATTAAAAAAAGATTTAAAGATAATAATAAAGTGTTATAAGAAAATGAGCACAATAAATAGATTATAATGACTTTTTAGTGTAAGAATTTAAAATCTAAATATTAATTCAGAGATAGAAAAAGAACAATTTGAAATGCAGATTACTAAATTAGATTAAAAAAGAAAATTTTAAGTATGAGTTAGAAAAAAATTATTAAAATATTTAAGTTTAAAAAATAAAAAAAGTAAATAAAGAGACAAATTATTGTAAGAATAGATTACTTGAATCGAATAAAAATATTTAAAATAATTGGAAGAAAAAGAGGTAAACTTTAAATTTGATATTAAAGAATATGTAAATAAGAATCTTGAAATTAATAAGAAAAATTAACTAATAAAAGATAAGTAAAGCTAAATTATTTAACTTCAGAGAAATTTAAACAAATTATTAGAAGAAAAACAAGATTATTAAGAATTAAAGCAATTCAACTTAAAATATTCAACAATAAGAAATAATTTATTAACTATGAAAAAAATAGATAAAATACTTAAATTGATAAATATTATATTAAAAAAATTTATTTCTTCTCAAATAAAAAACATTTTAGATATCTTCATAAGAAAATAACTAAAAGAAAAGAGAAAAAACAGAAAATTTGGAAAATTTAGAGAATAATGTGAATAATTCTTATATAAACGTAAAAAAGAAGATTAAAAGCTATTAAGAGTATTTTAATATAAGATTTAAATTTAAAAATATAAACTAAAACTAGATAAAATCCATACCATAATATTTCAATAAATCTAACACGTATATAAAATTAAGCCAACAAAAAACACATAAAAAGAAAATTTAGATTAATAATGATGGTAATAAAAACTCACTATTGATAAATAATTAAAAGCGCTTGCTTAATATAACAACTATAAAAAAATGTATTGACTTAAACATAGACTACAAAATATAAAAAAGAATACCTAGAATATAAGAATAGTATAAATGAATTAAAAAAGTTCTAAACAAGAAGAAAATTTATTAAAAGTAAAATTATACCAAAGGAAAAACCAAATCTAAATTAAACCAAGAGGATTAAAGGTGAAGCAAGATAATCATAAAATTATCTCTGAAATCAAGCAAATTCATCACATCTCTACTAGTAATATGTATAATAAAACTATGAGAATTAGAAAAAACTATAAAATTTTAATTAATTTAATTTAATAAAGATAAATAATATAACTAAATATATCAGAACTTTAATTAACTAAAATATATTCGCCAATTTTTACACTGGAAAATTGAAAAGGAAATTGAATTAATTAATAATATATAGAAGAATAAGAAAAAATATACATAATTGGATAAATAAATATACTTGGAGGATATTTTAATAAAAAATAAGAAATAAATAATCTAATATAAGAAAACAGCCTGGATATTTTAATGCTTCAAGAAACTTAAACTACTAAAGAATATGGAATATTAAACAAAAACTTCAAATAATATTTCTTGTAAGGAACGGGAAAAACAGAAGGGTTATTTGCTTTTTTTTAATGAAATTCAAATTGAAGAAATTCAAATATAGCATAATTATAACAGGATATAAGCCTTCAAATTAAATGAATTACTCATAATAAATATCTATATGCCAACTAGTAATCACTCAGTGGAACTAATATATAATTGCTATTAAGAACTAGTTAATTATTATACTAATTTAAGAATCATAAAATAATTATATGTGGAGATTTTAATGTTCGTTTAAATAAATAATAAGATAATAAATGGGTAGATGAAATTCTTTAAAAATTTGTGCGAACCTTTGATTTAATAGAAATAAATGAAGAAAAATAAAATACTCATAAATTAAATAAGCAAAACAAACATAAATAATTGATTATATATTCACAAGTTTAAACAACGGTCAATAAGAAAAATTAAGATTTTACGTTTAAGAAAAAGTGGGGTAAACAACAGATTATTTTTTACTTATAACATAAACTTAAATTAGATAACAAATTATCTAATAAAATGACAAATTCAAATAATTTCAAATAAGTCATAAATTGAATAAATTAAAATAAGATATTTGAAAGTAATCAAATAAAGAAGAATATAGAGGGACATATGAATTTTTTAATCAATTAAAGGATGAAAAAATCTAGAAGAATAATATTACTTTATTATAAATCTAATTCATATATCATATTCAATAGTGTAGGAATTAAAAGACAACAAGAGGTTAAAAAATTTTAAGAATAATACTAATAGATGCTGAGAAAAAATAAAGCTAAAATTTGTATATGTAAGAAATAAATTAATATAATAGAAATAATGATTAAATATTAAACTTAAAAAGAAATATTTAAAAGAAAAAAAAATATAGTAAAATGTAAAAAGAAGAATAAAAGGAAAATAAAAATAATTAATCAATATATCTAAATGGTAATAATCAAGAAATGGCAAATTAAGCCAAAAAAATTATAAACCAAAAAAAAGGAAAAAAAATTAACCTAATTAAAATGTAATAAGAAGAATTCATTCAAAATTGGGGAAAAATGTATTTAATAAATAATAAAACCTTTCTTTAGACTAAAATAAAAAAATTAATAAAGAAATTGAAAAATTTATGGAACAAATTTTAAAGAAAGATTAAAAGAAAACTAAAAATGGGAAAATGTTTTATATTAATAAGTATGAGATTTAATAATTTTTTACCTAGCAATAAGGCTTAATGAGTCGATTCAATATAAAATGAACTAATAAAAAACACATCTGTCGAACTATGATAAATACTATGCAAATTTTTCTAAAATTATTATAAGTAATTAAAATTACCTAAAAATATAAACAAAGTTTAAATAATAATGCTCCATAAAAAAGGAAATAATAAAGAGAATGTGAGATATAAAAAGCAGCGAAAATAATTTATAAGCAATATAAAAATGAGACTTAATTAAAAAAAATTACATATACAAAAATAAACAAAGAATTAATAAAAGAATAAAAATTAATTTATAGACTTAGAACGCAAAAAAAAATGGAACTTAGAAATTTAAATCTTATTACCGCGCTCAAGTTAGTCTCAGGACAGCAAGAGATTGTGGTTAAGGGTTTGGATAAGGTTCACTCCTTATAACAGCTAATATAACTATAAAACTTAAATAACCTAAATCAATTCATTGTTTTAACTTAATAATACTTTGAAACTTTTGATTTATAGCAGTCATAAATGTTTTAGACCTACAAGAATATATTTAACTAAATTAGTAAAAAATACTTTCCGAAGAAAAATAACAAAGCAGAACTTATATGTGGAATGAGATTGAACTTTAAGAAAAATATTATTATTTATTTCTTAAATGAAAAAGACCTTACAAAAATTTATTAATGATCATAAGAATATAGAAATATTAGATAGCCAATCTGGACTTAAACTCCTCTTTTAAATCTTTGAAAAAGTTTATTTGAAAAACCTTAACGTTGATAAATATAAGATTACCATTTTACCAACTTAACCAATTAGTCTCCAGGATATTCTTATGATTTTTGATTAAATCCTAAATATCTAAATAGTTGAAATACAACTAGATAATGAAAAGCAGCAAGAATAAGAAATAACAAAAATTAGAACTTTTACATTACTTGTTAAATTGGCATAAGAATAAATAAATAAACTTCCAAACATCATACAATACTTAGATATAAAATTAAAATTAAGACATAAAAAATAAATAAGTTGTTTATTCTGTAATGAAGAAGGTCATCATTTTAAATACTGTAGCAAAATTATAGGATAAAAAATTTAAACGTTAAAAAAATAAAAGAAAGGTAAAAACAAAACAAAACCTAGATTTTGGATATAAATATAAAAATTTAAGGCTTGAAATAATAACTAAAGATTAATATGGAAAATGAAACTAAAAACTAAAAAAATTAAGCTCAACAAACTGAAATAAATAAGTAGATATATGCCTCTTATAACTAAAATAATATTTAAATTGACGACATTTTAGAACCCAATTAAGCATACTAAGATTTTCAATCTTAACTTAATCTTAAGAACCTGGAACTGCAGCTCAGCTAAGAATCTTTTTATGTAGAAAGTTAAAATATCATAAATCTAAGTAGATAATAGGAAAAAACTAAAAATTTTGGGTAAAAAGAGGAATAATAGTTTATTATTTTGAATAATAACTTTTAAGAACCATAGAATATAGAAATAAATAAAGCAAGGAGCATTAATAGCTGGGACTTAGAAACGAAATAAGCTAATAACCAAGAACAAAAATTCGATCTAGGAGTAGCAAATCACCAAGAATAAATCTGAACTATTATAAACTTTAATTATTATTATAAATTTAACTATATTAGTTATGCAATAAATAAGATTAATATCTTTATCAAGAGAAATTAAATGAATAAATTTCTAATCAAATTAATATAGTAAAAAAAATAAATTAGTGGAAATTAATTCCAAATTGACAACTTAGAATATATAGAAACAAAACAAAAAAAATTAGCTTTGGAAGAAAAAATTTAACAATTATTATAAATCCATGATAACTTTAAACTAAATAATGAATATCTAAATGAGGATCTAGACAATTAAAATAAACTAAATGAACAATTAGAATAAGAGATTGAAAATTTAAATCTTAATTATGAAATAGAAATAGAACATAATTGAACAAAATAGAAAAAATAAAATAATAAAAAAGTTAAATAAAATAGGAATTAAATGACAAAAATTTAGTAATAAAAAATAGTGAAAATAAACTAATAACAATACAATAAGAAAATCAAGCTTTAAAAATCTAAAGTTAGATTTATATAAAAACTATTAAATTAAGATGAATCAGAATGAGGAAGAAACTTAATTTGCTATAAGAGCAAATGCAGAAAAATATCATTAAATTAAAAGAAAAGAAATATTTATAGAATAATAAAATTAGAAGATAAACTATTTAGAAAATATCAACATTAACCTAAGGTAAAAACACTAGTAAAAACAAAAAATAAAATTTGATTTTAAGAATACCAAAAAACAAAAACAAAAAATTAACACCTTATTATGTTATCTCTTGAACGAACAATAACAAATCAAAATATATTAATTAGAAAATAGATTTTAATTATTTTAACAAAAATTTAATATTAAATAGCAAAATGATATAGAAACAGAGGAATGCGATAAATACCAAAATAAAATAAAATAAAAATAGATCTAAACCTACAAAAAAATTAAAATTGGAAACATTAAATCTTTTAAAGTAAATAATTAAACTTAAAAATTTGATGAAAAAACTGAAAATAATCAATAAGAAAAAAAGCATTAAAAAAATAATAATCGAAAAATACTAAAAAATTGAAAAAACGAATTAAGAAATTTTAAAGAATAAGCTTAAGTATGCCTTAAATCAATTACTAATAATAATGGTTAAAGACACATATAAATGATTAATTAAAAGCCTATGTGGAAGATACAAAAAGGAAAAAGCGATATATAGAAACATATATCGATTATAATAATAATAATAATAGATAAAATTATTTAGAGGTCTTCTTGGATTTTCACCAATTTCCCTCTTTCCAACCAGAATAGTCTGGTGAATAAAAAGAAAAGTTTATTGTTTCATTTCTATTTTTTCTTGTCATAAATCTTGTATTTCTCTTCTCTCTCCATCTTTCATCCATCTACCTTGCTACTATTCTTTTGGCGCTTGTCTCTTTAATTTGATAAATAGATCCTCTCTCAGTAATATGAATTCTTTCTGTCAGTTTCTTAACTCTCTAATTAAATTCACTCTTGAATACATAGAAATTTCTACACTATTTGTATTAGTGTCCTTTTTTCTTACAGTAATAGCACTTTCTACTCTTCTTGTATTCTGATAAATTTTTTGTCTTTTTTCAATTTCCATTTGACAACCTTGCTAATTGTTTTAAAATTATTCTTAAATTTGATTTTGCCCCAATATCGCAATTGGTTCTGGCTATTATGCACGTTCTGTTTGTTTAATTAATCATGATTATGAGACTAATTTCATTTACTATATTTACTAAGAGCAGTCAGTTTGGATATTTCAATAGGCATCCATTTCTCTTTCTTATTTAATTAATCTATCTTCTACGTTTTCACGATTCTCTATCAATATTTTATTTTACTCCTTTAGCTTTTTAACCTCATTAAGCAAAATTTTTACTAATTCTGTAAGTTATTCAATGCTATTTCGATCCTCACTAAGATTAATTTCTGAAAGATCTTAGTCAAATGGAGTTTCTTACTACTTTGGAGGTGTGGACATTCTCTTCATAGGTTTTGATTGTTTCTACTTTTTCTCTCCAAATTCTTATTAATTTTTCCTTTCTAATTTTATTTGGTAAAAAAACCGGGCTTCATTTTTTTTAATTCATATATCGATTATAAGTTAGAAAAAATAATTCCCTAAAAACAAGCATAATTTCATTTCTTGATGAAATCAATTAAAAAAAATAAAAATTACTAAGTTTAAGCAATTAATGATAAAATGACACTGTGTCTTTGTGCTGGCAAATTAAATTGTGGTATGTAATCATAAAATTATTCATATATTAGTCAATAAAATTTAGAAAACAATATAACCAACAAAATAATCCTTAATGAATAATGAATTAAAATTAAGATTACTAAAAATATATTCACTTAAGAAACAATCTTACTAAATTCGAAAAAATATAATACAACTACCTAGATGAATATTATTAACTTTTTCCCAATTTTGAATAATTTAATTAATTTAATTTAATTATAAACTAGATTATCCAAGCATGTTCAGAGAAAATTTAAAAATGATTTAAAGAAAAGAAAAAATTAAAAAAATAGAATCGTTTAATATAGGTGGAGGATATTTCGACAAAAAAGAAATAATATTTGAATTAATTAAGAAACATAATTTCAACATTATTCTATTATAAGAACTTTTATTAAAAAAGAACCACAACCCTACATAAATCTTTTAAATAATTCTTCTTGCCAGGTCTTACTAAAAAGCAGGTTTAATTTCTTTCTTTAAAAAGGACCTAGACGTTCAAGAAATATTACTTGAGGAAAATTTTAATAGGATCTAAGCATTTATTTTGGATGAAATCATAATAATAAATGTTTATCTTCCCACTAGTAATTATACTCAACAGTTCATAAATAATTGCTACTTAAACATAGGAAAAATAATAATATAAAATTAGAATAAGCATTTCATTATGGCTGGAGACTTTAATGCGCACCTATATAATTATGATAATTAAACAGATACAGATCTCTAATTATTTAATTTTACATAAGCTAATGAACTCATAGATACAAATTAAAAATAAATTCCCACACATTAAATAAAATAAAACAAAAGACAATAAATCATTGATTATATCTTCTTAGACTAGGACTTAGAGTAATCAACAAAATACATATTCACAGTAGATAAAGAAACAATAGTTAATACTGACCATTATCTCTTAGTACTGAATATAATGCTAAAATAAACGAAGGTTAGTTTAAATGCAGAAAATTAGTAAATAAGAATGATATATAATCTAAATAAACTGTAAGACTAAGAAAAACTATAATTATATAAAAACTAATTCCTTGGTGCTTATGATTTTTTTGAAAATAATATATAAAAATTGAATTTATTGTTATAATATAGATTTATTAAAAATTTAATCCATATTGCAGCTCTGGAGATACTTGATCAAAGACAATAAAATCAGACAAAACTGCCTTTATCTGTAGTGACATAAATGAATAAAGCCAGAAATGCAAGAATATAATATATAAATAAATTAAAATAATTTAAATGTATGAATGATGAAGTCATCTAAATGAAATTAGAGGCAAAAAGGTAAAAGAAAAAATTCGTAAAAATGAAGAATGCCATGTGAAAAAATATAAATGGGTAAAAATAAATAAATTTGAACGTTTATAACCAGGAAATGGCTAAGCAAGCATATAAAATTTTAAATCCTAAAAAAACTCTAAATATGAATCTCAATTCAAATTAGACAGAATAATTTATTAAAAATTGAGAAAGTGTATTAAACTAATATAAAGATACTAATCAATAAGAAATACTTAAAGAAGTAATAAAAATAGATGAAATCTACAAACAAAATAAAATTCTTTAATAAAAAATAGCACAATCATGGAGTAAAATACTATATTAAGAAGTTGCTGATATAATAAGATACCTTCCAAATAATAAAGCTGCAGGTTTTGATTAAATACCAAATGAATTAATTAAATATGCAGGACACGAACTTTGAAAAAATTTAAAAAAATTCTGTCAAAACTGCTAACGTGATTAATTAATCCCTGCTGAACTAAATAAAATTAAAACAATAAAGATCCATAAAAAAGATTCCAAATATGATTGAAAAAATTATAGAACGATAGCAATTATAAATTCAATCTAAAAAACATTCGAAAAGATAATATCAAACCATATATATAAAGATGTAATTGAGTAAAACCAAATTAATTAAGACTAAAAAGGATTCATAAAGAAAATGCAAACTACAATAAACATATGACAAATATAATAGATAATGAATCATTATTAAGAAAGTAAGAAAATAAAGGAAGAAATGAATCGTTGATTTTTACCTTGATTGATATAGAGAAAATGTTTGATTCTATAAATCACTATTTACTTTTTAAATAACTAGAAAGATTTAAAATAGCCGATAACTTAATAAAAACATTGAAAAACATATATTCTCAAGTTCAAATACACTTTTAACTAGAAGACTAAGTCACTAGAAAAATAGACTACAAAAATGGTATACTTTAAGGAAGCTCATCAGGACCTATACTAGCCATAATTTATTATGATATTGTTATGTAATACTTAGAATAATATAATAAATAAGGATACAAGATAGGAAATACATAATACTCAAAATTAGCATGAGCTGACAATCTATTACTAATCTCCAACAACGTTTAAAAAATGTAATAATTAATAGATCAAACTTAAAGAATATTCAATATAATAAAATTAAAAATAAACTTAATAAAAACCGAATGCATTAATATTAGTAAAAAGAAATAAGAGAACTAAAAAAAATTAGATTTGAAAATATAAGGGAAGCTAATTTAATAAAAGAAAACTGTTGAATATAGGATTCACAATTGATCAGAATAATTAATTAATTACACATATACAAAAAGTACAAAATAAATACTAGTAGGCCAAGTATTTATTTTAATAGTAATTTTACAGCAGATTTAATAAGATGATCCCAATTTATTTCAAAAATTTATTCAGATTATTTATTCTACCTAAATTAGAATATGGTGCTGAAATAATTCCATATAGTATACAAACTGGAATAACAAAGGTGAAAAATTAAATACATGTAAGTTAACGATAAATTATAAGATAATATATGAAAATGCCATAAGCATCTTGGAATGAGTTACAACACATAGATTTTAACTGACTTGGATTTGAATAAATAACTGCAAAAAGATATCTTAAATTTTATAGAAAACTAAATGACTTATTTAATCAATAGTAATAATCTAAGAATAAAGATGAAAAGTTAATCCAATTATTCTAAATAAGTTAAAAAAATAAGACTTAGTAACAGAAATAAATTAAAAAAATGTAAAAGAAATTTAAAATAGATTTAAAAGCTTTATAAAATCTAAATATGATGTAATTCGATAAAAAGATTGATGTAAAAATTAAAGAGCACTTTTTTAATTAAACATTTAAAAGAATAGCAAAAACAACAAAAAAAAGAAAAAAAGAAATGATCACAACAAAAATTATAACAAAGCAATTCAAAAATGTAGAAAAGATCCCAATTATAACTTACTTTTTATTAAACAAAGAGAAAATGCAATAACCAAAATTAATATTCAGACTGTGAACCTGACTACTTTTTTTTAGAAGTGATCTTCAAGAAAGACATATTCCTTAAGAATATGATTAATGCTTATGACAAGAAAAAGAGACATTAAAACACATATTCAAATGTATATAGTGCCAAACAAGTATAGATAATATGAAAACCTAAATAGATAAAATTATTAAAAGCAAAAATAAAATGTAAAATAATATAAACTAAGAAACTCTTTATGAAAATATAGAACAAGAGCTCTTAGAATATAATTAAAACATAATAAATTAAATATTTTGCAAAAAAGACTATATGACTCAAATTGATAGAATAATAAAAACTACATGAAGCAGAATAAAATAAACATGAAAATAAATATATTCTTTCTAAAACTTAATGAAAAATAGACAAATAAATCTAAATTTAATGAGACAAGAAGAAATACTATAACATTTTCAAGAGTACTTAAAAGAAGAAGTGTATTGAGTTTAGACATAAAACTTCAAAGCTATTAAGCAAACTATATTATTTTTAATTTAATTTAATAGACTTAGAACGCAATTAATATTTTTAGAGCTGATTTCTCAGAAAGACACAATTATTAAGAGTAAATATTATGTATTTTTAAGCAATAAAAAAAATTTGAATATGTCTTTGATTGCTAATGATAAAGATAAATTACATAAGAAAATAGTTTTCAGATTCAAGAAATATTATAAAATCTAAGCACAAACATAAATGTGAAAAGAAGGAAAGAATAAATATCAAATAAAAAATGAAATTAATATAACATAGTAAAAAAACTTGAAAGAACTGCCATATTATAATTAACTTTTAATAAATTAAGAAACAAAAAAGAATAAATAAATATTAGAAGATATTGATTTTATGATAAAAAACATGGTCTAGAATAAAGCAAAAACATTATAAATAACTTGATTTTAAGAATGATTGAGCGAAAACTAAATCCATTATTAATATGCGAATAAAGAAGACTTAAAATAATTATTTTTTATATTAACAAAGTATAAAGAAGAAGAGAAACAAAAAAATAAAAAAATAAAGTCAAATAAAAACAATAATGAAGGCCAAAGAGTTTCAGAAGGAGAGTGATATCATAAAAAATTATTTTTTTAAGCTGAAAGGCGAATATTATATATTTAATTTAATTTAATTTATTTACTCCATTATATATTCATATTTATTTTATGATCTTTTATACTCCAAACTTTCCTTTAATCTTTATTTTTCCTAATTTTATACATTTTTCATTTATTTTCTTTCTTTTTACATCTAAAATTTTTCTAAAAACTTTATTTTTCATTTCTATTTAATTAATTTTAACTTATTATTTTACTTATATATATTAACTTTTTTTATTGTTTGAAATATTATCTAATAAAAATTTTAAAAAAATTATTTTTTCCTGTTTCTTCAACCAGTTAGGTTTTTAGTTTTTTACCACATATTTTCTTCTCAATTATTTGTGGATAATTACATTTTCAATCTTTTAACAATTTATTTGAGTTAAATTTTATAAAACTATTATTTTATTTATAAATAACCATTTAGGTTTTATTAAAATTATTTTAATCTCTTATCTATTAAGAATTAAAAAGCTGAAACAATTTTTTGGTAATTTACTTGAGAGAATTGCAATACAATATATATTTATCTTTTATTTTTGTTTATGTTAAAGATTTATATAACTTGAAAACTTGAAAATAATTAAATCATTAAAATAACTGTTCGCTTTTCGGATTAATTGAAATTTTAAATATAAAAATCTTCATTTTTGCATGTTCTATCCTTGCATTATCCTTTTTTCCATGACTTCTCTCTTTTGTATAATCGGAGTTAAGAAAAAAAAATTATTTTTTCTTCAGATTTTCCTATTTGGCGGTGAGAAGTATTATGTCGCTTGTTACTTCATTTTTTTAGTTGATATTTCTCCAGATGTTCATTCTTATTTATTTCTATTGGAAAAATTTCAATCATAAATATCAAGTGCTGTTGCAAATGTAGTATCTTTTTCTTATTCTATAAAAAGTTTTCTTCTTTTTTTCAATTTCTTTTAGAGATTCTTATAAAGATTTCTGCAAGTATTTTTTTATTAATTGAGCCTTGAATCAATCTTTAATCAGTTTTTCTCGTCTTGCTCTTGCATCACTCAAATATCATTCTCTAAATTTTCTACCCATTCTTATATACAAACTTTAGTTTTTCGATCTATCATATGAATTTCTATCATCGTCTTCACATTTTATCAGATCTTGATTTATTATAATTATCTCTTCCTACTGCATGTTTATTCCTCTTCGAGATTTTTATGTTTTTGATAAGTTGATAATCAGTTTTTTCATTAATAAGAGTCCATTAGATCTATTTCAATATTGTTTAAATTTAAATAAAATGTAATAGGATCCATACTAAATTATCGTACTTTCTCTTCTTTATTTATTTTTTATTTCTTAATCACTATTTTCAGTGATTCAGTCAAATTATCGCTTTTTTTAGTTACTAGTAGAGGTGTTGGGGACTGTGGCAACTTTTTAGTTAGGAATTTTTTTCTCAGCTCCTATTTGTCCTTTGATGGAAGAGATCTACTTTATTTTAATTTGTAAGAGTGCGTATTTTTCATAATTTCTTCTAATCTATTAGGATATTCAGTTTATATTTTTAAGAAGAGCGTTAAATTGAAGAAGACGTGGTGAGAATATGTGCTTCTGATCTTCTTTCCTACTCTGAGGAGGTGGTAAAAAAGCCCTTCTTGAAGATGCAATTTTTTATATTTACTTTAAAATGTTTTTAGAAATTTTTGATTTAGTATTTTACTTTTTTTTATTTATACTCGAGTATTATTTTTTCAATCTTAATTACTTATATTATCATTGAAACTCTCACAATCAAGTTGTATTGATATTAGTAATACAGTCCTTCTTTTATTAAAATTTTATTTTGAACACGTTGCTAAAGTAAGTTTAAGAATATTGAATTTAATAACGATAGGAATAACCTAAGCTTTCTTTTTACATTTTTTTGTTTTTACTATTTATTTAATAGTTCTTCTTCTATTTATCATTAAATATTTTAAAACTCTAAAGATTGTATTTTTAATACTTATTATATAAATTATTAAATATAAAAATATGGATGTAAACCGTGATCAGGAGAACTAGTTTGTAATCTGGTGCAGTGTATACTACAATGTAAGTAATCTCATACTAGATATCACCACGAAAAAGGGTGAAAAAGCTCGGAAGAGACAAGCCAACTTGCTCGAGGATTCTCGCTAGCAGTATGAGTGTTTGACTGACGTGCTGGTAATGATTTAACTACTAATTCTTATTTGAATCTTATTCAAGAAAACTGGAGCATATGGATCAAAATTCGAGAATTATTTTTTAATAAGCAGACTCCCTATTTTGAGAAGCTGACGTGACACATTGGACGACTAGGAATTAAAAAAGAAGTATGAGACACTTTTTATAATATCAATATTAATATTGAAAGAATTGCGTGCTAGCGAGGTGCTACGCACTTTTTAATCATATTTTTTTATTTATTCCAAATTATTTAACTTACATTGAAAGTTCTATTTTAATTGCAGTCCTAATTTAAGCAAAAAACTATTATCGGACAGGGGTTGCTTAGAAAATTATATCAAGTCCTGAAAGGGTTTTGAAAAAAGCTAAAATTCTTTAGAAATGCTGGAAAGGTAAGAACATTTCATCATTTGTTGGGTTGTTTGAATTCGTAATTAGCAAAATGCGTTTCATGTTTTGGTAAATATAAATAAACGTCGACAAGATTCAAAATAAAAGAGAAAATAACAAGAAAAAAATCTGAAAAATAAAAAATCATATTTTTTAGAAGACTACAAAACTATTTGAGGAAATGTGTTAATTAAAAATAGATAAATAAATTATTTTTCTCTTTTCGTGATTAGCCAGTAAAGTAGAGCCAAATTTAAAAAATATTTTAATAAATAAACAAAAAAATTTAAAATGAAATTTTAATTATCAATTTGATTTAATTTAATTATCTTTGATTAGTTTCAATTAATTCTAATCCTAAGAAAAAGTCAGAATCTAACAGTCATGAAATATCAATCCATTCATTCCAATTATCCTTTTTAAATTAATATTTTAAATCTCTTTTTTTATATTTAATTCTCAGATTTTTATTGTTCTATCTTAACTACCTGAAATTACGAAAATTTTTTCATTAGTGATCACAAATGATGTAATAGAATTAATATGGCCTTACAGAGTTTTAATGTTGTTTCCTGTTTTCATATCTCAGATTTTTATAGTTGAATCTTGACTTCCTGATATTAGTCATTTATAATCATTTGTTACCTTTACTGCATTAACCCAGCTTTAATGACCAATAAATGTTTTTAAGTAATTCCCTGTTTTTATATCTCAGATTTTAATAGTTGAATCTTGACTTCCAGAAATTATTTAACTGTCGTCACTAGTAATCGTTAATGCATTAATTGAACTCGTATGACCTTACAATGTTTTAATAATATTTCCTGTTTTTATATCTCAGATTTTAATAGTTGAATCTTGACTTCCAGAAATTATTTAACTGTCGTCACTAGTAATCGTTAATGCATTAATTGAACTCGTATGACCTTACAATGTTTTAATAATATTTCCTTTTTTTATATCTCAGATTTTAATAGTTGAATCTTGACTTCCAGAAATTATTTAACTGTCGTTATTTGTTATCAAAATTTATCTTATAGGTAATATATGGCCTTATAATGTTTTTATTTTGCTTCATTTCTCATCTTTTCATATTTTTATAGTTGTATCTTGACTTCCTGATATTATCCAATTTTTATCTTTCATTATCGCTAAACTATTTATTCATTTTTTATGGCCTTACAGAGTTTTAATGTTGTTTCCTGTTTTCATATCTCAGATTTTAATAGTTGTATCTTGACTTCCTGATATTAGTCATTTATTATTAACTGATATAGTTAATGATGTAACTGAATCAGTATGATCGTCCAACGTTTTCGGAAATTTTCCTGTTTTTATATCTCAGATTTTAATAGTTGTATCTTGACTTCCAGAAATTATTTAGCTGTCGTCACTAGTAATCGTTAATGCATTAATTGAACTCATATGACCTTACAATGTTTTAATAATATTTCCTGTTTTTATATCTCAGATTTTAATAGTTGTATCTTGACTTCCTGATATTAGTCATTTATTATTAACTGATATAGTTAATGATGTAACTGAATCAGCATGACCAATAAATGTTTTTAAGTAATTCCCTGTTTTTATATCTCAGATTTTAATAGTTTTATCTTGACTTCCAGAAATTATTTAACTGTCGTCACTAGTAATCGTTAATGCATTAATTGAACTCGTATGACCTTACAATGTTCAAAAAATATTTCCTGTTTTTATATCTCAGATTTTAATAGTTGAATCTTGACTTGCAGAAATTATTTAACTGTCGTCACTAGTTATCGTTAATGCATTAATTGAACTCGTATGACCTTACAATGTTTTAATAATATTTCCTGTTTTTATATCTCAGATTTTAATAGTTGAATCTTGACTTCCAGAAATTATTTAACTGTCGTCACTAGTTATCGTTAATGCATTAATTGAATTCGTTTGACCTCATAATGTTTTTATTTTGCTTCATTTCTCATCTTTTCATATTTTTATAGTTGTATCTTGACTTCCTGATATTATCCAATTTTTATCTTTCATTATCGCTAAACTATTTATTCATTTTTTATGGCCTTACAGAGTTTTAATGTTGTTTCCTGTTTACATATCTCAGATTTTAATAGTTGTATCTTGACTTCCTGATATAAGTCATTTATTATTAACTGATATAGTTAATGATGTAATATTATTTGTAAAAGCCAACTGTTTCTTTGCTAAATTTTCTAATTCAATCTTTCATATTTTTATAGTTGTATCTTGACTTCCTGATATTATCCAATTTTTATCTTTCATTATCGCTAAACTATTTATTCATTTTTTATGGCCTTACAGAGTTTTAATGTTGTTTCCTGTTTTCATATCTCAGATTTTTATAGTTGTATCTTGACTTCCTGATGTTAGTCATTTATTATTAACTGATATAGTTAATGATGTAACTGAATCAGTATGACCAATAAATGTTTTTAAGTAATTCCCTGTTTTTATATCTCAGATTTTAATAGTTTTATCTTGACTTCCAGAAATTATTTAGCTGTCGTCACTAGTAATCGTTAATGCATTAATTGAACTCATATGACCTTACAATGTTTTAATAATATTTCCTGTTTTTATATCTCAGATTTTAATAGTTGAATCTTGACTTCCAGAAATTATTTAACTGTCGTCACTAGTAATCGTTAATGCATTAATTGAACTCGTATGACCTTACAATGTTTTAATAATATTTCCTGTTTTTATATCTCAGATTTTAATAGTTGTATCTTGACTTCCAGAAATTATTTAACTGTCGTCACTAGTTATCGTTAATGCATTAATTGAACTCGTATGACCTTACAATGTTTTAATAATATTTCCTGTTTTTATATCTCAGATTTTAATAGTTGAATCTTGACTTCCAGAAATTATTTAACTGTCGTCACTAGTTATCGTTAATGCATTAATTGAACTCGTATGACCTTACAATGTTTAAAAAATATTTCCTGTTTTTATATCTCAGATTTTAATAGTTTTATCTTGACTTCCAGAAATTATTTAACTGTCGTCACTAGTTATCGTTAATGCATTAATTGAACTCGTATGACCTTACAATGTTTTAATAATATTTCCTGTTTTTATATCTCAGATTTTAATAGTTTTATCTTGACTTCCAGAAATTATTTAACTGTCGTCACTAGTTATCGTTAATGCATTAATTGAACTCGTATGACCTTACAATGTTTTAATAATATTTCCTGTTTTTATATCTCAGATTTTAATAGTTGTATCTTGACTTCCAGAAATTATTTAACTGTCGTCACTAGTAATCGTTAATGCATTAATTGAACTCATATGACCTTACAATGTTTTAATAATATTTCCTGTTTTTATATCTCAGATTTTAATAGTTGTATCTTGACTTCCTGATATTAGTCATTTATTATTAACTGATATAGTTAATGATGTAACTGAATCAGTATGATTGTCCAACGTTTTAACATTTTTTCCTGTTTTTATATCTCAGATTTTAATAGTTTTATCTTGACTTCCAGAAATTATTTAACTGTCGTCACTAGTTATCGTTAATGCATTAATTGAACTCGTATGACCTTACAATGTTTTAATAATATTTCCTGTTTTTATATCTCAGATTTTAATAGTTGAATCTTGACTTGCAGAAATTATTTAACTGTCGTCACTAGTTATCGTTAATGCATTAATTGAACTCGTATGACCTTACAATGTTTTAATAATATTTCCTGTTTTTATATCTCAGATTTTAATAGTTGAATCTTGACTTCCAGAAATTATTTAACTGTCGTCACTAGTTATCGTTAATGCATTAATTGAACTCATACGACTTTACAATGTTTAAAACTTATTTCCTGTTTTTATATCTCAGATTTTAATAGTTGTATCTTGACTTCCAGAAATTATTTAACTATCGTCACTAGTTATCAATACTGATGTAACATAATCTGAGTGACCTTTTATTGTTGGCATTAAGCCATAATTAACTAAGTCCATTTTTGTATTTTTGAGATTACAATTCCTCATTCATGCTCTACTTAAATTTACTTTTGTCAAATTTGCATTTTCAAGATTGCATTCATTTAGAATCGCATCACTCAAATCTGCTTCTTCTATCTATATTCCCTCTAAATTTTCTTTCATAAACTAAAAGCCCATTCAATTTAGTATCGATATACAATTAGATCCTGCTATTTATAAATTTTTATTATACTTAGTCTCTTTTACTATTTTTAGTAAATTATATTACAAAATTTCATTACTCTTGTTTTTTTTTATAAATTTTTATATTGTCTTGTTATTCACTATTTAGAATTTGTATATATTATGATGATTTAAACTTTTTATGTTTGCTTCTAAATCAATAATAAATTTTATTATATCATTAGCTACAATATAATCTCTTATAGATTCATTTCGAAACTCTAATTTCTTTGTTGAATTTTATTCTATTATTTTTATTAAATATTCATCATGAGTTAAACTTTAAGTGAAATCTTTTATTATTTCTATATCGGCTTCATTCAAACTTTTAAGTTCAATTGATCCATTTTACATTCTTCATGCCGCATTTAATCACATTTTTTTAATTTTTTTAATTTATTCCTTTATTTTTTCAACTTCCCAACCTATACTTGTTAATTTTAATTATATTCTTTTTTTTAAACTTTTAATAATAAATGAATATACTATAGATTTTTCGAATTTTTCGAATTCTTTATTCTTTAATTTCTAGTATATCTCTTAGTTATCTAAGAAAATGAAAAGTTAAATTGGATTATTTAAAAATTTCAATAATTTTTATATTTTTAAATTTATTGCTTCAGATTTTTACTAAAGCTTTCTATCAATTTTTGATTCTATTTGATTCGCGTTTTAGCATTCGATTTATTAATCACTTTAACTTCTTTTTTTTATAAATTTTTGGATGTAATTTTTTATTTATTCATTATCAAAAGGCATAATATATAATTCTTCTAACTCATTTATTTGAGGATCTTCCTTATTGTATTATACAAAGTAATTTTTATAACTTTTTTCTTGCAAAATATAATTAATTTTGCTAGTTATTATATACTTTGCTAAGGGATATTTAAGAATTATTTAATTTGTATTTATTATATTTTTAAATTTTCCTAATTCATCATATGCATCAAATAAAAATAATATTTTTCTAGATTAAAGTAATTCATTCTAATCAATTTTATATGTACTTAAAGCACTTTCTATTAATCTATCTTCAAATTCTTTTATTTTTGGAAGTTAAACGTAAATAGGTACGTATTCATTTTTCTATTACAGAAATCTTAATGCTAAAATTTACATGAAGAAAGATTTTCCTGAACCTGTGTTTCCTAAAAGTATTAATCCTTTTTTATTTTAATTATCTAAAAAATTTTGCACTTCTTTTTCAAGATCATTCTAATCCTATGAAAGAGAATTGGGAGCGCATTTTAGCTTGATATAATAATCATAACTTTCTTTAACGTCCTTTTCCAAATTATTAATCATGTTTTACCAGATTTCGTTGCTTATGCCCAGCATAGCTAATCAATTCTATTCCATTATTTTTATATTATTGAGAAATGGTTCTGGATTTGTTAATAAATCTTATAGTAATTTGCAATTTTTCCCATTTTAGTTAAAGTTTTCCTTTTTTTATTTAAATATTCTTTCTTTATAATTACATACTGAACCATTTTTTAGACTTAGTTGTAAAAAAGTTTTTAGAGCATAGTATTGAACTTATCATTCTTTATCCTCACATAAAAATTCTAAAGTTTTGCATGAATCTTCTATTAATTCTGGACTAGTTTTAGGATTTCTTATAATGTTTTTTAAAAGAAAACAAGCTCTAAATTTCAAGTCTTAATTTTCATTCTTTACAAATGTTGCAAACTATTCAAAATTTTCTTTTGAGTATTATCTAGCTAAATCGTAAGCAAGAATATCTAGTACTTTTAATTTAAGGATTTGTTTCTAATCAGATTTCATATTTATCCATCCTTTACCCCAAACAAAGAAGTCCTTAATAATGCAGATCGCTTCCTTATCAATAGCACCAACTCCAAACGAAAAACTAATAATCCACTAGGCGACTTTTAAAATCTTGCAAAAAATTTCAAAATAATCATTTTCTTTGTTATCTGGAATTTCCTCTAGAAGTATCAAACTCTATCTTAAGGCGAAGTCAAGTTCTATACATCCATCTTCTTGTTCTTAAACAAAACCTTAGCACTTAATGATTTTTTACTTAATTTCTTACTTTTTTTTTTAACTTAAAATGAATCTTTTATTTGTGTTAGATTTTTCCGATTTCTTCTAAAGCATAATTGCCAATAACTCTGGAAGATTTCTTACAAGTAATTCTTTATAGAATTATGGTCAATCTTCAGTATTCTAATGTGAAATTATTTCAATAAATTGAAATATGAGATATTTGGGGTTTTTAATATTTTTTAATCTTTCTGATTGAATTATTTAAATTCCCTATAGAATTTTTTCTTTATTTAAATTTTTTACTCCATCTTTTAAAAGTTTTAATCCTTAATTAATAATTTTATCATCATTTCCTATCAAATCTTCACTTTATTCAGATTTCTTATTGTTTTTTTCTTTTTCTATCGTATCAAAACCTGCTGTTTACTTCTGGCATCCACAACCTCCACCCTTCAATTGCATTCTTTATTGTATATTAAGTTTTTAGATTTTATTTATCATCAAAGTCCTATAAATAAGGGGCATTTAAAGTTTATTTTATAAAAGATTCGTTTTGTTTATCCTAAAATTTTTATCTAGCTTTCTTTTTTAGTTAATAAAAAGGGGTTAATCTTAAATGAAATAATAAGCCCCATCATCTTACTAATACGATAAAGAAAATTTCTATCTAATATTTGAATTGCAGTTTTAAAATAAGATAGTTGCAACTTTTCCCACTTAATCATACTTTTATTCGGATTCATTTACAGATTTACTTGCTGTTAAAAGTTCAACTTTTTTGGAGATTTTTTGGGAATTACAAAGCACTTTAATTTAAAATGGGTAATCTTATTTGATTAAAAAATCATGTTGCTTTATAAAATTATTTGCCGAGTTTTATAACTGAAAACCGGGATGGATTCTCAGATTTTAACTGAAAATATAGCAATTTGTATTGCAATTTCCAGGCAGCATTTTATTATTTTTCAATTTTATATCTCAATTTAAAGCTCTCTTTAAATTATAAAAAGATGGAAGGTTGTTTAATGTAAACATTTTAAATTATTCTTTCAAAATCCATATTTAGATAAGAAATATTTAAGAAATTTAAATTAATAGCAACATATTCATAAAAATAGATTCTATTTAAATTTTTAAAGAAGATTAAGTAATTAACTAATTAAATAATTATAGAATCTAAAATAAAAATTAGAAAGATTTAGTTTTGAGATATTTATTTATTGGTTAATGGTCTCTTAAGGGTATAAAATCTTTATTTATTTTTCTTTTAACAAAAATGACTTGCAATTTTATATAATTATTCGTAAAATTTTTAAGTTTAGATTAAAAATTTTCTATTTATTTTTTTTTAAAGAAAGAATGTATTTCTTATAGCTGGTAGTTTTGCTATCAATTTTAAGATAATAATATTAGTTTTCTATAAGCTCATGTTCAAACTTTTGCCTTATTCGAAGATTCTTTTAGAAAGTAAAAAAATCTCTTACATTTTCTTAAAGATTCCAATACATAAATCAAGCGAAAAAAAGTTATGCCTACAAGCGCATAAAAATGCTAATAAGATCTCGTCTGAAAGTTTGCAATAAAAATTAAAGATTTTTAACTTAACTTTCAATAGAAAGCTAAAACATATAAAGTGAATAAATAAGATAAATAGATTAAAAAACTCTTAATTTAGATAACTTAAAGTGAAGCTTTAAAAAAAAATCAGAATCTATATATCTAGTAATTATTAAAAAAAAAGGATTTTCTATAAAAATTAGAAAAATTTATTTATCTAGATTCTTGCAACAAAGAAATTCTTAATTTGGATTGAAATTATTAAACTAGTAATCTAATATTTTAATGCTTTCTATCCTTTTTTGCATAAGAAGTTTACTTTTTAAATAGTTAAGAGAAAAATAATATTAGTTAATGAGAAAGAAGTGTTTATATTTACTAGGATATTGAAATTATCAATTAATACATTTAAAGAAGCAAAAAGAAAAGCTTATAACTAGATAATGAAGATATATCTATTTAAAACAAGAAATATTTACTTTAAAAGTATAAACTAAATAGATCTATCTTCCTTTTAAAAGGCTTGCGTACAATAATAAATGTAAAAAAACTTTACATTAACTTTAAAAATCTTAAGCTTCTGTCTAACTAAATAAATTTATCAAACCTTGAATTTTTTAAACTTTATTAGTTGAAATATAACTGATTATATCATTATTCAAAATATTTAGATATTCTTAACTCTCATAATTTTTCTTTTAACAATTATACTTCACTGTTTTATAATTTTTATTTTCTTTTATTTTTAATTTAATTGCTGGGTCTTCATGTAATTTATTTAAAAAAGAGTTAAAACTTGAATTTAAATTTATTCTTTCAGTCTTTATAATTTTGCAAATATTAAACTCTTTATCTTTTGACATTTATTTTAATTGAAAAAATATTTTTTTCTAATTTTAAGAGTCAAGTTTTTTAAGATTTGCTAGATATTTTTCCTCCTATATTATGCTTTCTTAGAGAATAATAAAATTTACTCTGTCTACTGAGTGTTCTCAAGATCTGTAGTACTTTCACTTAGAACAACTAATTAGATTTTATTCCTCAAATAAATTTGATTTCAGACTCCTTAATTAGCTAGATATGAGTAAAAAATGAATAATTTCTAAGACGGAATCCAGGAATGTTGAAAGTTTTAAGAATTGTATCCTGACTATAATTTTGGGAGATAACTAGATAGACTAACTCAAAAAATCTAGTCAGATGAAGTTATTTGATGTAATTACAATCTTTTAAAAGTAATGAGAGCATATCCTATTTATTAACAAGATTATATAGTCTATAAATTGAATATAAATTGGAACGAAGCATCTTAGTTTAAATTGCCTAAGGTTTTAAGTCTTTAAATTTTGATCAAGCAAGATACACCATTTGGAGTTTTAGTAAAAGTAATAAATCTAACTGTCCTATCTGCGAAGAAGAACTACTTGAAAGGATAACTGCTAGGGAATATCGCAAACCTAGTAAGTTAAATTTTGGAAAGCAATCTAATATAATAGCTAGATGATAACCAATTTTTATTTTAGTAGACAGCAAAGCTATTATAATCGCATAGTTGAATTTCAGAGACATCGAATACCTCTAATTTCCATCTTTACCAAATCTTACTTAAGTCAAAATCACATTCAAGACTTCTCATTTATCAGCTCCAAGTAGCTGAGAAAGCTGATAGTTAGACAAAACTAAACTTATCAAATTTCTCGAAATGCTGATTTCTTAAAGTTATCAGAAAATTATTATTCCTAAAAATAATACAAAAACCTTAAAAATCTGGATTTTTACTTATCTGATAGTGCTTGAGGCTTCGTATAATAAAAATGAATCTAAAAAAAATGTTAGTTAAGATGTAAAGTTTGATTTATCTTGAAAAAATAAACTTATGAGAAAGCACTTTGATCTTAAATATAACCCAAATTTAAAGTAGACACTAAAGCTTTAAAAATGGGAAGTCAGCTAAGATCTAATAAATTTAGACAAATATGAACAGTATAATAAAAATTAGAACTTTAATAAACCAAGCTTATGAACAAGTTTTAGTGATTATATTATAATATAATATATAAGGACTAAAGCCATAAATTAAATTTAAATAGATGAAAAGAAAAAATAGATCTTAAATTAATCGTAGGATATCTTGATGATCTTTTTTAACTGAGGAAAGTGAAATAGTAAGCTATAGAGAAAACTCTTAGTAAAATAAATAAATTAAAATATTCTAACTAGTAGTCTTTAATATATTAATACGACTTAAAGCAAAAAATTAGGATTAATTCTAATGAATATGCAAGATTCTTTAATCCCTTTTAGTAATCTAAGATCCATTTCACCTATAAAACTCCTAATTTCATCTTAAATTTCTTAAAAATTTGAAAAACCTCAAAATTGTTCAAACTTCATGTTGATCAAGTTTTGACACCATCATAATTCAATTAACTTAAGATTAGAAAGAAATAAAGTAAAAACACTCAATGAAATAAAAGTAAATTCATTACATATTTCTTAAAAAGCTCCAAAGAGATAAAAATATGCAGATAAATCTAAGTCTCTATCTCAGTAAGCAATTTAAAATATTATTGAAATGTAAAGTAGAAGCAGCTTAAATTATCAATGATCTAAATCGAAATTTTACAACTTAAGCTAATCACCAGGAAGTTTTTCTGATAACTTTCTGAACAGAGAAATTTAAGAAAAAAAACAGATTTCCCAATCTTGAAAGATAAAATTAAAAAAATGAGCAAATATAACAAAAGTTAGAGAGGTAAAGTAGCTAGATATAAGGAAAATTAAGCTATACTATCCTGGAAAAACTAATTAGATGAATAACTTTGGAATTTACAAAAATAACAAGTCTCAAAAGAAATTAAACTAATAAGAGTAATAATAGAGAAGTTGCCAAATAGTTGCGTAATTAGAAGGATCTTGAGGATAAGACAGAATATTTCTTCAATTTTTCTCTTTCTACCTCCAGATCTGCTTAAAAATATTAATCGATAAATTAAAAAAATATACGGATAATTAAGATATAAGCGACAGGTTGAATAGTAAAAGGATCTATTATAAAAATAATAAAAGTTAAAGAATCAAAAAGCCAGATTTTTTCAAGATTTCTTCAATAATAAGCTCACAGATTCAGTCAAATCTTAAAGGCCATTTAAATTCTAATTAGCAAAGTAGATATACTAATAAAAATTGTTTCTTAATTTTTATAAAACCTATAATAGTTATAGAGCATGAAGGAATTCAATTTACGCCGTATGATTAAAGCTCAGAAAAAAATAAAACTCTTCTATAAACTTAAGCTAAATATCCAAGAAGCTAGGATATAGAAAATTGACAATATACAGAATAAAATAAATGATAAAAAGAAAGTGGTAAAGAATCATGTTTAGCTTAAGGGTATAATCTCAGTAAGAAAGGTTAAGATGCAAATTTTCTCGTTTACCTTATTCAAATAAAACCTTGAAATCTAAAATTAAAAAGATTTAGCAAATGACTTTAAAATAAAATTTAATTTAAAAAAATATTAAAGCATATTGGAATAATTACAAGAGAAAGGATCTATCCTTAAAATACTAAAAAAATCCCAAGCCATAAAAGGAAAATATTAAAAAGCTGCTATTAAGAAAAATAAAACTAAATATTTACTAAGGACAAAAGAAATCAGAGAAAAAAAAACTGTCAAATTAAGAGAAAAATTATAGCAGGGTTTAAATTCATTTATTATTAGATTATTTGAATTATTACTTCAAGATGTTCAAGAACTATTTGAACTAGCACTATAAGCCAATTTGATTAGATAAAAGAGTCTATAAAGCTATTTAACTCAGTGAAAATCTTGAATAAAAACGCTAACTGTTAATCTGAAAAACGAATCGGCAGTCACTAAACACAGTCAATTGTCAGATTTACATATCCAATTAAAAGAACTATAGTAGACTTATTTCCTGAATCAAAATATGCTTAAATTACAAGATAATTTTTTCCTTTAACACATTTAGAAATGAAACAATCTAATTTGGAAAATCGATCAACTCACCAGCAAAGACTTCATTCATATTCTCTTTCATTATATTCTTAAGCCATGCTGATAAAGCTTGATGAGAATTTACCATCATTTTGGTATGCATGAGAAATTTTTTCTATGTCAGCTTAAGAAATCATAAAAACTTTTATTTTTTTGCAGTAATACCGCCAAAACCGGTTTTAAGTAAGAGTAATATAATATTCTATTGCTAGGTTGAAATAGCAAAGAATTTAATAAAGCTCAGTCTATATAGTATTTATTATTAAATAAAGTTTAGAAAGGATATAAAGCTTACATCTATAAACTGTATAGACTGATTAATATAAATGCCAACTGAATTTTGCTTCTTTTTTCTGAAAATTTCTGTATATTTGAGTAATAATAAGCTCTTACTACGGTTTCAACGCTTTTGAAAACTTTTTTGCTATGGTTGTTATAAAAAAATCATAGAAGCAGGTATAGTAAGATAGTTATAATCCTAAACAAAATTTCTTAGTGCAAAGACATAGAAAATTCTTTCATTGAAGAGTTTCAATTAATTAATCTTGCCTAGGAATGAGAGAAAATGAACTACTAAACTTCGAAATTTGTACAGGGCTAGAAATATATAGCCTCCTTTGAGAAAAACTTTCTTACATACTTCTAAATCTACTTTCTTTGCTTTTAAAGAGATTTAACTCAGTTTTGTATTCTTAAATCTGCATAGCTTGGAAAAATCTTAACAAACTCGACATTCTTCTTATCTATTAGCTTGAGGACTTTCTATAATATTCTCCTTTTTTATGGATTTGAAATAATAAAATTATCTTCATACTTTTTTATTTACTTGGTAAATAAAAATCTATCTTTTCCTTAGTCACTTTCTTAAAATAAAGATTTTAATAAAAGAAGAAAAACTTTCATTTTTTGGATTGATGGTAACTCAAATAAAAGTTAATCAAGATCAGCAACTTTGAAGCGAAAATGAAATATTTTTTCTTTTCTAGCTCAGTGCATAGGCCTTTTTACTACATTAAAGCATTCTCTTTGCTTATTGAACTAGAAATATGAGACAAATAAAGCTCATTAGTGTTTATAAAGTTTATATTTTTGAAATTACTAGTAATCTTTTTATTTTTCTTCTTTATAAATACTTAAAATTACTAAATCTTTTATATTGTTAAAAGAGATATTTCTTAGGATTAAGTATAGATATAGGCTATCTAATTTAATTTAATACTGTATTATAAAAATAACAACTAATAAAAATTCCTTATTACAAGTATCCTACTAATAATAACTTTAATACCTTTATAAAACTAACTATTCTTTAAGGCAGTATTAAAAATACTTAGAACATGATCAAGATAAATAGTAATAATTATAATAAGAATATGTAACTAGCTACTAAATTAGTTAATAAGTAAATAAATAGGTTAATTAATATAGTTAGTAATAATATTACTAGCAACTATTACTTTTAATTTAAGATATCATTGATATAATAGTAAGTTGTTGTTATTTCGATAATCTATCTCTAAATCTAATAGACATCTTTTATATCTAGGTTTTAATTAAATTATTTTGCATTATTAATGCTTCTTTCACCGATTTAAGTATAATATTAATTAAATTGGTTATATTAGGTTATTCTCTTTTAAATAGTTAGTCATATAGTAAGCTAAAGTTTGGTTAAAGATAATAATTTAAATATTATAGATATGTATTATAACTTTTAGCATTTTTGCCATATAATTGTAATATTTAACTTTTATTATATTAGTATAATCTTATAGTTTTTGTATATTTTTTCCTTTATTATTATAATTTAAAGAATAAATGCCAAAAGTTATTAGTGGCTAATCCTAGTAATTAGTTTATTTTAATTTAATATCTTTTAGATAGCAATTTCAATAAATAATTTCAAGCTTTCATTAGCAAATAAATGTAAAAATTTTAGACACATAAAAACTAAAAAATTTCATAAGGGAATGCAAAGATACTAACTATTCCATTAAAGCTTTCAAAAGAGACTAAATTTTCCCTTACTGTTTTGCTTAAATTTATTAGATTATTAGGAGAGATTAGGATTTATACAATCACCATTCTTAAAATATTTCTGTAATTATATATAATTATAAATCCATCAAGCGCTACCAACATTTTGAACAAGTTTCAACAAATAACTTTTCTATTAAACCAAACTTACTTTCATAAGGTTAGGATTATAGAGATCTTAAGATATAATTAATAAAAGAGATTAAGAATAAAATATTAATTGTTTAAAACTTGAATATAAATAACTAAATACTAATACTTTTTTTTATTTACTTTTAGCTACAATCTTTAAAATTGAAGCTCTTATTCTCTTAAAATATTAAATTCTTTCTTACTGTAAAGCTATCTAGTTCTTATAATGCTTTTATCGCTTATTAATATGTTTAGTTCAAATTTTATTATTTATAATTAAATATATAGCTGCCTAAGTTTATCCTTAAAATTGTAAAAACAATAAAATAAAATAAATGATCTAACATGAAAATATGAGGAAAGGAATAAACTGGAATAAAATTTTCACTAGGTTTTGAAGAATATTAGAAAAGATGCTGAATCTTAGTCAAAAATAGAATGTCTAAGATAATGAAGGAATCTAAATGAAGTAATATAATTTAAGAAAGATTAAAAAATAATTCTAAGAGACTATTAGATTTTGGTGTTAAATAAATTTTGTTAAGACATCTATAAAAAAATGAAGAAACATTATACTGGTAGAAATAATATACTTTGCTTTAAAGACTAAAGATCTTAGATTAAACTTAATCCCTCTTTGATATAAAAAAGTAATTATGAGTTGATAAACCATATTAAAAAAGATGAAGCAAAAAGTAATAGAAATTTGATAATTTATTCTGTAAAGTAGGTTCTATTAGAAGACTGTTAGAGAGTTAGAAAAATTATAATGGTTTAAATTAGTAATAGAATTTAAATCTAAGTTTCTAACTACTGATAAAAAAAATTATTTTTGCAAAACAAAAGGTCTTAAAAGCCATATATTTATTAAATAAGGTAATATATCAGAATCTTGATGAAGAATAAGCTTCGAGTTATAGTAGAATTTCATGCGAATGGAAGGAAATATGAACTAGACAAGAAAAAAATTTTAAGAATCATTATCAAACCTCTACTAATCAAATTTTCTTCATATTCCTTTAAATCATACAAAGAAATTTTTTTTAAAAGAGAAATTAACTGCAAATAATCGTAGCTAAAAGGATATCTTTATTAATATGTTTCATTAAGAAAATAAAAGATAAATAAGCAAAATTTAATAAGGAAGATTAAATTTAAAAATGTAAACTAAATATAATTTTAATAAAGTTAGTTATTAGCCTTATTATTTCTTCCTTTCTTAATACTTTAGTTGTATTAGTTTAATTAATGGATTAAAGTTAAGCAATAGTTGATAGAATCTAAACTTCCTTATAATATTAGAAATACGTTAGTATAATTAATTATCCTTATTCATTGCTCTTCTGATCTTTTTATTTATGTATTTATTATTAATTTATTTAAAAAACTAAATAGTTACTATTCTCTATTTCCTTGCATTATTTTAATTGTTGAATTTCTGGCTATTTAGATAAATTTTATCTTTTAAGAATAATAGTTTTATTGAACCAACACTAGAATAGCTTGCAAGAAGATTTTAATTTATCTTTTTTAAGTTTTATCTAGAGAATGAAAATAGCTAAAAAATTGCTGATTCTTGATGTAATAATAGCTTTTTCCTTCGTCTTTTTAATTAATTTAAAGAAGATTAACATCAAAAAAAGGAAGATTTTATCATGGAAAAAACTTCAAAGAGCCAATATCTATAAAGCAGGATTAACAGATTTTTATCTCTTATTCATAACCCAAACAAACTCTAAACTAAATATCAGATGCTAGTCTCACTTTTGCTATATTTATTTTAGTCTATTATCAAAATTCAAAATAGTAATCTAATTTTAGTATCTTAATGTCTTTTACCTTTTTAAATAAAAATAAATAGTATAGTTTTTAAATTCTTTTCTAGCTTTAGAATTAATATAAAATGCTTAAAAATTTACAATTTTTATTATTTTAGAAGCAGTGTAATATATAAAGTCTCCTCTCGGTTTATTTAATTTTATATATCAAATAATAGAAAAATTTTAGAACTGATAAATTATTTATTTACTAAAATATTAGCTTACTACTAAAGTTTACTCTAGTAGTCATTTATGAGTTAGTTCCTTAACTCTATATCAATTTAGATCTTTATACTAGTATAAGAAAGCTCAATTATTTACTTCAGACAAGCATAAATATCTAAAGCTTAACTTTCATATCTTCACCAAGTTAGTTACTTTTAAATAAATCAAACTCTTTCAGTCCAAAAAAACTAAAAAAGTTATATAATCTAAGCATTAATTGATTTAGTTCTAAGAAAGATAAAAATCTTAATAAAATACGCTATTAAAGGATATTTTCATAAATATACTTAAAGACAGATCTATAATATTAACTTTAGCTTTCTTTAACTAAATTTAAAAACTTTTACACTTTTATCTTTAAAGCTTTTTAATTAAGTTCTAATCTGAAGATTTGAAACTAAGATGTCTATTAAGCTACAGTCCTGAGTTTATTCAATATTTAACGCTAAAAATGTAATGTGAAGGATTTCGTATCTTAAATTATCCAAATATCATATTTTCATTTTAAAATTTTAGAAAAATATAAAAAAGGAAATTGAAAGAAAGATTTAGCGTAAAAGAATATAAAAAGAACAGAAAATAAGCTTTAAAGAAACTAAAATAACTAATAAATAAAAACTAACTGATTTTGTGTTTTTTTTAATTCATACTATCTAACAAAAACGTTTCACGTTTTAAATATTTAATTTAATAAAAAAAGATTATTAAGAAAGAAATGAAAGAATAAAGAAATGAAAGTAAATTCAAAAAGGAATCTTTTTAAATTATAATTAAGAAAGAATTTTGTTTAAAAGACGTTAAAAACATTTTAATCTCGAAAAATAAAGAATAATAGATTAAAATTAAATAGGCTAATAAAAAATATTAAAATGGGAAATAGTGAATATAAATAAATCAGTAAAGGAAATGCTTTAAGAAGATGTGGAAAGTACGAAGAAGCTATCGTAGCTTATAATTTAGCTATTCAAATAAACCCTTAAAATTATTCAGCATAATACAATAAAGGAAGGGCTTTAAGAAATTTAGGAAAGTATGAAGAAGCTATTGAAGCATATAACATGGCAATACAAATCAATCCAAAAAATGATTCAGCTTTCTGAAAATAAGGATATTCTTTATAAAAATAAGGAAAATTTGAAGAAGCTATTGAAGCATATAATATGGCAATACAAATGAATCCAAAAAATGATTCAGCTTATAACAATAAAGGATCTGTTTTATAAAAATAAGGAAAAATCGAAGAAGCTATTAAAACATATAACATGGCAATATAAATAAATCCAAAAAATGCTTCAGCTTATAACAATAAAGGATCTGCTTTGTAAAAATAAGGGAAAATCGAAGAAGCTATTGAAGCATATAACATGGCAATATAAATCAATCCGAAAAAAGATGAAGCATTCTACAATAAAGGAGTAACTTTAGAAAAATAAGGAAAATTTGAAGAAGCTATTGAAGCATATAATATGGCAATACAAATCAATCCAAAAAATGATTCAGCTTATAACAATAAAGGATATGCTTTAAGAAAATAAGGAAAAATAGAAGAAGCTATTGAAAAATTCAACATGTCAATACAAATAAATCCAAACAATGATTCAGCATATAACAATAAAGGATCTGTTTTATAAAAATAAGGAAAAATCGAAGAATCTATTGAAGCATATAATATGGCAATTCAAATCAATCCAAAAAATGATTTAGCTTATAACAATAAAGGATCTGCTTTGTAAAAATAAGGAAAAATCGAAGAATCTATTGAAGCATATAATATGGCAATTCAAATCAATCCAAAAAATGATTTAGCTTATAACAATAAAGGATCTGCTTTGTAAAAATAAAGAAAATTTTAAGAAGCTATTGAAGCATATAATATGGCAATACAAATAAATCCAAAAAATGATTCAGCATTTAACAATAAAGGATCTGCTTTAGAAGAATAGTGAAAAATCGAAGAAGCTATTGAAGCATATAACATGGCAATATAAATCAATCCAAAAAATGCTTCAGCATATAAAAATAAAGATATAGCTCAAAAAAAGCTACAAAAAAGCGATTAAGATAGAAATTAAAGCCATGGTCCTATGTAAATAACACATAAAACTGATTATGAATACTATAACTAAGGCTTATCTTTTCAAAGCGAGAATAAGAATATATTAGCTATCGAATGCTTTAATTAAGCCATTTAACTTAATCCTGACTTCGAAAATGCCTTTTTTAAAAAAGCTCTCTCTTTTCAGTTTTTAGGGAAAATCAAATTAGCTATCGAAAACTATAATCATGCTATTAATCTTAATTCTTCTCGAGTTGATTCCTTCTTTAACAAAGGTATTTGTCATTAAAACTTAGGGGAGTTTTAATAATCCATTGATTGCTATAATGAAACCATTTAACTTAATCCTTAACTTGCTGCTGCTTATATCAACGAAGGATCTGCTCTCCAATCTTTGAACTAATTGATTAAAGCAATTGGCTGTTATAATTAAGCTATTGAACTTAATCCAACTTTACCTCAAGTATATTATAATAAAGGTTCTGCTCTCTAAAGATTAACTCAGTATAATGAAGCTATTGAATAGTATAATATAGCCATTAATCTTAACCATCAACATTTAAATGCACATATTAGCAAAGGCTAATCCCTTCAACTTTTAGGTAAAATACTTGAAGCTATTGATTGTTATAATGAAGCAATTAAAATAAATCCTTATTATGTATTATCTTATTATAATAAAGGATCAGCTCTACAAAGCTTAAGTAATCATGAAGAAGCAATTGAATGCTTTGATAGAGCTATTAATTTAAATCCTAATGATTCTTTAACTTATAATAATAAAGGATTTTCACTTAATTAATTATGCTAATTTGCAGAAGCTATTTAATGCTACGATAGAGCTATTACTCTTAATCCTAATGATGCTATAGTTTATAATAATAAGGGATTTTCTCTATAGAATCTAGGAAAACATAAAGAAGCTATAGAATGCTTTAATACAGCCATTTAACTTAAACCTAACTTTTCCAATCCATACAGACATAAAGGAAACTCTCTAAAGGCTTTAGGAAATATTAGAGAAGCTATTAAATGCTTCAATCTTGCTTATCAACTAAACCCTAATTTTATAGTTCCTTCAGAAGTATAAATGAATAACTTTTAAAAGATAATAACAATGGATGATATTTACTAGCTTCTATAAACAAATGGAGCAAGTAAAGATATTTAATCATAAATTCGTATATGAGACTATAAAGATTTAATACCTAACTAAGAATATATGAATCGCTTATAAGTAATAGGATAAGGAGGATTTAGTACTGTGTATTTAATAACTATAAATGGATTTAAATACGCTCTCAAAAAAATGTTTGAAAAGGATAATCCACAAAAACTATACGAAGATTTCTATCTAGAATGCAAAGCTCTTTTGAGTGTTAACAGTTAAAGAATAATAAGACTTATGGGAGCAGCCATTGATACATCTTAATAAGGTAATTATAGTTTTTGCTTCTATACAGAATATTTGGCTAAAGGAAATCTATTTAATTAAATAAAGTATAAGCAATTATTCGCAGATTGTAAGAGAGACCAATAACTTAGATTTTTCAAGAAGCTAAGATTAATAAGTGAGATAGCTGAAGGAATATAAGCAATACATTAAAGAAATTTAGTTCATAGAGATATAAAATCACTTAATATTTTATTAGATGACAACTATTCCCCTAAAATAGCTGATTTTGGATTAGTTAGAGAAGCAAATATTACAACTACATTAGAATAAAAAGGATCATATTAATGAATGGCTCCTGAAATATTCAATAGCAAAGTAAATTAGAAGAGCGATATTTGATCTTTGGCTTGTGTAGCTGTAGAAATATTAAACGAAAGATTACCCTATCCAGAATTATAAACTAATGCATAAGTAATGAAATCAGTTTATTTAGATAAAAAATATCCTAGCTTTTCAAATGAAATAAATCAAGAACCTTAGTTAGTTGACCTGTTAAAGTAATGCTTCAGTTATGAACCAAGTAAAAGACCTGATATTACTACATTCAAGTATAAAATAGATATTTTGAAGGAAAAATGAAAGACATAAGATTAATAAAGTGAATAATAAGTTATAAATGAAGAAAACTTGAGATCTCAAAAATTATAAAAATAAGAGTAAAGAGATTAATTATCTTCCTAAGAAATTAATATTTAAATCTCTTAATAATAGACAAAATAAGGGTTTTATTAATAAGGAAACAGTAGTTGTAGAGGGGCAAGTAAAAAGGAAGAAGAAAGACTATGTTGAAATGAATTATAATATTTAAGTTATATGATTTAATGTATAAAGTATGGTATTTATGGTTAGGTAAGTTTGTTTTTTATAATAGCTTATATAATTTAGTTGTATAATAATTAGGTTATCAGCTGTCTAAGATAACACCTTGATTATTATTAAACTGTATAACTGTTGATGTTAGTTATTTTTGATTAGGCTACTAGTATATGATAAAGGTAAATATTTAAGTCTATTAATAGTTAATTGAGATATTAAATTAACTAATAATTGATTCATAAGAAATTTTAAACTAATTGTAATTAACTATTTCACTTTGATGCTAAATAACAAATTTAATAGTTTTCAATTAACTTTATATAAAAGTAAAATACAAACAAGTTAATAAGACTAATATATCAACTACCATTTCAACTATACCAAAATCAATCATAACAGTAGATAACTAATTATCATACCTATTTATAAAAGCTACTATATAACATTATATTTCATACACCAAAAAACCACATTTAATCACTCATAAGTCTCTTATAATCCCTCAGAAATAAAGGAAGTGTAAAGCATAAGTAGATAATGATCTATAATGTGAACTAAATATAGATTATAGAAGATAATTAAAAGTATGGATATAGTTACTTTAATAGCCTCTTTATTATATAATTTAGAATCATTGATTTAGTAATTTGTTTTAGTTGATTATGAAAATTACTCTTCTTTACTACAGCCTTTTAATTAAATTTGTTAGATCTAACTTAAACTACTGTATTATTATTATCCTTTGTTTATAATTTAGCAAAATGGAAATTTCTTATAAGTTCTAAATAGTTTAAATCTAATTAGTTTATAGAGAATAAGTTAGTTTAATTGTAGTTAATAGTTTATAATTATTTAAGATTATCTTACTAGATATCAACAAAACTCTCTTCAAATTAGGCAATAACTATATAATTAGAAGCCTAAAATTATAAAAGATATTAGTTTCTTTACTTACTATATTAGCAAATCTACTTATTTACAAATTCATTCTTAAATACAAGCTAAAGATACTAACAGTTTAGCTCTATTTCATAGAAACCTTTTAAAAGGCTCTTTAAAACATATTTTTTACTAAATCAACAAGAAACCTATAAAATAACTCTTACTAAATCCTTTACTCTGCTTAAACAAATGCAAAGTCAACCTTTAAATACAAAAGCATCAACATATTGAGCAATTCAACTTTAGGCCTACCAATTTAAAAGTAAATCTTTAAGATTTTCTTTAAGATCCCAGAGAATACTACTATTAATTAAGTGCTATATCGAGCTTTAAAATAAATCCTGATGTTAAAGATGCTTCTGTAATTAACTATCTTCGCAAAGAATGCTAGGAAATAGATCAACTATACATCAACTTTTACTAAGCTAATTTAATTAAAGCTTTAAGACCTTTATGCTACAATAGAAAGAATCTGTCTCTTAGAATTATGCATTAAAAGAAGAAAAAAAAGGTTCATTAGCATTATAAAAAATACTAAAGATGCAGATATCTCAATCAATAGTTGCTATTATTAAGAGAACTAGAAAAATATTACGAATATGTAAGAAATTTAGCACACTAAAGCGTATGCAGTATTTAAGGAGTTTTTATTAGAGACTTAGTTAAGAATTAAGGAGTAATATACTGTTTTGGAACAAAGATCAGTATAAGCAATAATTTTCTAAATTTCATAATAGCAAAAACTTTCTTAGTGAGAGATGGAAAATAAGGAACTAGTCTGTCGTTTTAGTTTAACCTATTGAAACAAGCCTCAATAATTTTCAAGTTTATAACCTCAAAAAATATTTTGGAATAAAACTTTAAAAGAGGAAAGATACAAGAGAGTTTTAGTTATTTGTGCTATTAAATTTTAGTAATGCAGAAAGCACAAAAGTAAGAAAACTTAACTAGAGATATGGGAAAATTCTTACAATCAATTGAATGCTAAAGCAATGCTTAATTAACACGCTCTATTGATAATGATATCTACATTTATGAAAATAAATCTCTAATATGTTTTAGAATAAACATTTATGTTTATAAAGATTTAAAAATACTCATAAAAGCAAACCTTAAAAAAGGTAATAAAGTTTGCAATTAGAATTAATTTATCTAAATTGAAGAGAGAGTTGAAGGTGGCAAAACATTACTACAGTAATATGAAAAATAAAGACTATTATTGTTGATGTTTACAGATTGAAAAATTTGATCAAAGAAAAGGAAAAGAAGGAAATAAATAATTAAGTGGATTAAGGAGATAAGAACAGGTATTCCTTAAAGTTGTGGATTTTAGAATTGTAAGAGTAATACCTGGTTAAAATAAAAAAAATGTTTATTCTCTCTTTCTCAAATTAATCTGAAATAATTCGTTTGACTCATAAACTTCGACAATAATTACAGTAGGATAAGCCTTTGTTTAAGGATTTAAAGTTGAATAAAGAAGCTATTTACTTTGATATTCAAAAGATAATCTCTAGTTATTCTGATGTATATATAAGAAAGAACTGATGAGATTAGCTAAAAATAAAAAAAAACCAGCTTTAGCTTTAGTAATTTTCTCAATAACTGTCTCTTAACACTTTATAATGAAATTAATCTGCTAAGTCTAGAAAGATTAGACCAACTATAGAAGATTTAGAAAATCCAATAAGTATAAAATAAAAATAAAGCAGAATTTTATATCAAAAAGAGAGAATCTTAGATAGCAAGGAAAAAGTGTTAAAGCATCTGATGCTTGTACTTGCAGCAAATTTTAATTGATAAATAAGCATTAATCTAAAAAGAATCTCTCTCAATAATAAAGAGAAAACTTAAGAAGCTATTGAATGCTTTAAAAATATAATTAAGAAAAATCAATAATAATCAAGCCTTAAAACTACCAAGTAACTTCTAAGATATTTCTTAAATTTGGCGAGAGGCAAAAAAAGTAATTTAGCAAAGTACTAATATTAATACAAATTTATTTAATCATAGAATGACAAAGACATTTTGGTAAGAGAGTAGTAAAAGTATAATAAAGATTGAGAGATTTACTTAAGTTTATAAAATATTAAATAAGGAAGTTTAAAGCAATTTGGGAATAACAGAGAGATATAAAAGAAAAATAACTGGAATATTAGATTCTTATCTAAGATTACCTTAAAAAATAATAAGTTCATTTTATCTAAATATGGAATGAAAGATTAGAAATTAATTAACTCTCAAATTTAGGATATTAATCATTAGTGATTAGGATAGAATCTAAGGCAACAATAATGAAGTTAATAACAAAAGAATTTAATACAAAAATTTAGGATAAAACGAGAAAGTTGATTAAAGCCTTTACGAAACTATCAAATTTAATTTATAAATGATCAAGCTCCAAAAAATGTTATTAAAGGGAAAAAGAAGAAAAACTTGGTAAAACTTTGAAAAAGCATTTTAATAAGTGTAATAATGCTGCAGCAAACCCATGATGGAGATATATAAGAGTAGTCAAAGTAACTTTGAAGAATTATTCTATAGTTTTGACAGAAAATTTTGAGCTCTTAAAGATACAAAGGATTCACTTAGAGAGATTGAAAAAATATAGAAGATTTTTAGTATTTGCCAAGTTAATAAAAACGAATACTTCGTTGCTTATAATTTTGCAGCTATCCTACGATCTTAATCAATCTACTAAATAAAGGCTAAGAAATTAAAAGCATAAATAGATAAATTAACTAATATTAATTAGATCTCTATAAATCCTAGTGGATAAAAAGCTTCCGTAGATATATCTCTTAGCGCAGATTTATTTTCTAAAGAATAATAATAAATTCTAGATTAGTTTTTAGTTCTAGAACTAATTTAGTAAATATCAATAATATCTATGAATAGTAAGTCTAAAACTTTCAACAAAATATTAGTAGTTGAAGGAATAAAAAGCTATAAAGTGACATATAATAGAAAGCTGAAATAGCAAATGGAGTAAGAAAATCCAAAGAAGATTAATTGATTTTGCAAACTTCTAAGTAGCAGAAGAAACAGAATAGACCTAAACGAAAGGTAAATAAGAGGGAAATAAAGAATCTTGGTAAAGTCAATACAAGGAGACAAAAATAAACTGCTATTTAAAGTTTTTAGAAGTTACTTACTATAAATAGCATCAGATCTTTAATAATTTAAGATATTTAAAATAGAAATCTAAATAGCGGAACTAATAAACGGCATAGATTCTAGGCAGTTTATACTAAATGTTAATCTCTTACTACTTATAAGATAAAAAATGATTGAATTAATAATATACTTATGAATAAAGAAGCAAATGAAGGCAAATTAAGTCTTAAGTTTAGTAAAAAAATGCAAAATAATAATCAAAATAAGTCTAGAGAAGTTGAATGAAAAGATAATTATATCTAAGTAAATATTTAACAAAGTTAGGGAATTATCTAAAGAGTTACTTTATAAAAGATAATTTTATAAAATAGAATTTAATCTTATTAACTTAAAAAGGGTTAGCAATAAGGTACTCTTAACTTGTTTTATTTTATATAATACATAAATAAAAATATAATTAGAAGATATTTAAGATTAAGTCTAATAATATAAGAAGTAAATGATAGATATTATTAATCTATTTTTAGTCTAAAGACATACTCAAAAGAGTATTTATAAGAGTATGTTTAAGATTTGATTTAAGTGATATCAACTAATAACAATTATAAAGTATAATTAATACTTTTAGCTGGGAAGATAAGTAAATAATAACAATTTAAAAGTATAGAGTTGTAAGTTAAACTTAGCTTAATAAATTATAATATCAAATATTCTTATCTAAGTAGATTAATAATTTGAATATCATAGAATATAAGATACTAAATAGGCTTCATAGAATACTTATTATAATGGTAAGTATTAATATTAAAGATTTACAATTGAGATATAATAATATAATTAAAGTGGTAAGTTTAACATTGCTTAAGATTATAGATTATAGAATGGTTAATTTAAATGAAAGATAATATAATAGAAGTATAATAGATTTACACTTAATAATTAATGCTTAATTATGTAACTAATCAATATTAATAAAATTAAATAATATCATAAGGTTATAAGGAAAATTAATAGAGTTAATTTAAACTTATTAAAGAACTTTGAAAATATATAAACTCTAGAAAGATAGTTATTACTAAATTAGATTAAGATAATGCTAAGCTTTTTATTTCTATTTGAGCTTACTAAATTATAGGACTATTAATAGTTATTAATATAGTTGTAAAGGTTTTAAGTAATATAAAAATTAAGATAATCATTTAAGTATGCTACCTAAATCTTTATCTTACTCAATAATTTGAGAAGTTTTATAGTTTCATCTTGCTAGTTTTAGCATTGCATAATATAAAATCTGTTTGCTTAGATATCTTGATGAATCACCTGGTCTTTCATCTGAAATAAAGTTATTTTATCTTCAGTTTGTAATTTAGAGCAGTCTTAATGTATTAAAATAATAATCTACAATTAAACTTGCTAATAGTAATTTATGGTGCTAGTAATTCTAATCTTTCAAAATTCTGAATTATGAGTTGAATACATTAAATATTGCTGCTTAGTAATTTAGTTTCTGACTTGGTTTCAATCAAATTCTTCATATAATTTCTTGATAATTAGTGTCTTTTGTACTATTTAGATACCTTAATTGATTATGGCAGTAGAATATAATAATATCTGTACTAAGAATATCTGTTTTGTTCATTAATGAATAGCATTTGATCAGCTACTCATTATTATTGCTTATAGAGTATTGATGCTACTAAAATAGCAAGTTTTATAAATTCTTTAGGTCTTTTACTAAGCTTTATTAGCATAGAATTATGGTATTTCTTTAGCATAGCAAAGAAGTTAATTTGGTTTAGCATTTACAGTTTAATAAAGCGACTCTGTAGCTTGGTAAAAATGTTGATGCCTCTTATTAACTTATCCTTTGAATACTTAATCTAAAATAAATGATGAATAAATTAAAATAACAAGCCTATTATTTAGAAAACAGCTTATATTAGCTTTAGGATATCAAAAGTAGAACAATAATAAAACTATAAATTATTAAATTAATTAAAATAGAATTAAAGTGATCTATATCAATAGTACTTATTACTATAGATATGAAAGATACTATTCTTGAGAAAAGAAGCTACAATAACAACCATCTCTTATTATAGACCTTTATAACTAAATTACTAATAGATACACTATTTCCTCTCTATTAACAAACTTTTACTTAAGATTCAAATAAAGACTCACTATCAAAATCAAAGAGCTAATCAAAAATAGTTAAATACCCAATAGAAAAGAAGGAAGAGTATACTTTTAAAAGGGATATAAGGTATTTAATGAAGGTAATTTATTTAATCTCTAGATATCTAAATTAATATTAATAGCAGAACCAACATTTAAATGCTCCTTATAGATAGTAGGAAACAACTTAAGATAATTAATATAAAAACTTAAACTTATATAGTAAGAATTATCTACTAGAGTTTAATAATAATAATAGATATACATAGTTAGACTTGCTATATATAAACTAAAATAACTTAGAAATATTATATATTAATAAGAGTAACAGACTACCAATTAAACTTGGTAGAACATAGATTATTATTAAAATAATTAGAAACATAAATGGTTTTAATTTAAGTATTTCTCATTAATTTACTTCATAATAGGTTATTAAGACAAAGGTTAATAGAATTAAAATAAACTTAAATTAAAAGATAATTAAAGCTATAACTATATATTAATATATAGAGAATATGGTAAAGTACTTAGAATAGAAAAATATTGCAAGCAAGACTCTACAAAGATATTTCTTTGACAAATAAGTAAAATAGAATTATCAGTTATAAGAAAATGCAGAGAACCTAAGCAAGAAATAGTTTTATACTAGCAATATAGTACTTTTAATTTGTCAAAATGTAGATATTCTGATTAAGAAGATTGATATGAAGTGAAGATTTATTAATATAGGCTAAATAAAAATTTGGAAGGTATAAATTGTGAAGGAATTATGGAAATTAAAAATTTTGAAAGACTTTGAATAATTAAGACTTGATTAAGTTAAAATTATTTATTTAATTATTCTATGATAGGAGTTTTATTAAAATGCTAATAAAAATCTGAAAATAAATATAAGATTAGGATCTTGAAAATTGCAAATTGCTAATCTAAGTTCAAAATAAAACAAGAATCTTGATTAATTTCCTAAATAAGAGTGTTCATCAAAAAAATTGGAAACTAAGTTCATAGTTTGAAAAAGAAAATGTTTAAAGAATTTAAGCTTCTGAAAAGAGAAAAGCCTTTAATTACAAAAATTAAATTGATGAACTAGTGATTCCAAATTAAGGTATGCATAAGTATTTAGGGAAGGAAAATTAACTGCTAATTAAAAAATAAATTTTTACTTAAGAAATACTGAAGGACTAATCTTAAATAAAAAAATTGGAATCAAGAGAAAATTAAAAATCAAAAAAACTAAGCTCAGTATTAAGAATAAATATGAACTAAGAAAAGAAATTCAAGAAGCAACCAGATTTTTTCAAAATATAAGTTTTAAAATGCACTGCATGAAATTAACTTAGTGAGTATATTGATAAAATGTACCTTAAATCTAGTTCAAAAACAAAAATAGCAAAAATATGTGCTGATCTATTCTTTTAATAAAATATATCCTCTATAATTTAAAGCTTAGATCTAATAACCTAGAGAAGCTATATAAATCTATACTTCAGTCTTAACTCAAAGCAATGGATTTGGAGACTGTCATATATATAAATTTTAAATTATGGATTATAAGTTATTTAGTTAGTTCTATAACTAGTTCTTATTAATAGTACACTAAACTGATTCAATATTTTATAATTCTTAGATTTTATAATATCTAAAAATATCTAACTAGCTGATTGCAAAAATACTTTAAACACATAAGAAGATGCAAATTTACCTGCTGTTTTACGTGATTTTTTGCTGAAACCATATCAACACAACTGTGATATAATCCATCAAACTACTTTTCTTAAAATACAATAAAAAATATTCGAACTTGCAAGTTAAGATAATTTATTTCTAGTTAGATAGCTTTAAGTGACTTTAAACGATAGAATAATTACCTTATAATTTATAACTAAATTTATATTTCTGTTTACAAGCTTCATCAAGCTGTTCTATTCTCTTAATTCCTCCAGCTCAAAAAGCTCTAAATATGTTAACAAAAAATATCTTGATATGCTAGGAAAACCTACAATATTATATTTGCACTAAGCATTTAGTTTCTTAAAGCTATTTTTATTTCCTTTACACTTAAATGTAGTTTTAAATAAACCAAAACTGTATCTGAAAATCTATCTTTATCTTATACTACCTATTTATTTAATAGATATTCAGTTTTGTAATTAATAAATAAAAGCTTTTATTTATAAATTAATAGTGAAAAGCATTATAAATAAAGTTTAGATAGTCAATTAAATTATATCTCTTCTATATTGCCCCAAATACTATAGCTTAAGATAAAAGCTTATCTATAAAATGGACAACTCTAAGTTATATAAATATTAAATCCAAATAATTAAGCTTAGTATAAAACCTTTATTTAACTCTAGCAAAAAGCCCATGGAACAAACTATCTAGTGAATATGTAAATATTAAGCTATTAAATTTAAACCAAAATAAGAATCTTAAAGAATATTTTAATCCACTCTAATATTATTTATATATATTATTTCTCACATTCAAAATTAGACTTCTACATATTATAAAACTAGTATTTGGCTAAAGATACCTTTGATATTTGATATTTTTGTTTTTTGTATGATATGTAATTATGAAAAAAGTAGTAATGGGTTTAAATATCTTGTCGATATTAGCTTATGCTGGCTTTATGTTCATAGTGAATAAAAATTATTTTGACTATTAATTTTATAAATAGGTTAGTATCCTGTCTATGTTAGAGACTCTTAGCTAATAAGAATCACTAATAATATGCTTTAAAGCAGATGACTTAATACCTTATAAGGATGTAGTAAGGCTTATAATATAATGATTTCTAATTGCGTAAGTGATCTAATTATGTAAGTGATATTTCTTTTTTAAATTCCTAATGTTATGTTATTTTTTTTGATTAAGCCTTAATCTGAAATATCTTCTTACATTAGATCTGCATTATTAATAATAGTTGCTTTGTAGAAAATGCTTTTTATATAATATATAAAGTTTAATTGTCTATCCTCTTCACTATTTAATTATAGAAAACTTAATTAGCATTTAGTTTATTATTCTTATCTTATTATTATGTTTCTGAGATTAAGATAACAATGAAAGATAGTAGAATCATAAGTATAAGAGCTAAAATATTTCCTAACTATAGAAAAATACTTTGTAATGTTACTTAGTTAAGAGTATGTAGACCCTTTAATATCTACTAAGAGAGACTACTAAGTTATTTAATTAAATAATGAGATTTTTAATTTATACTTATGCTATTATTTAAGTACTTAGATTTTAGAAGAGCTATAATAGAAATTTAAGCGTTCTTTATTTAGGAGCTTACTATATACATTTTATGAACATCTTTCAATTTACTATCTGCTTAAATAATTAAGCTTTATTAATAAGCTTCGTACATAAGTTAATCTATTGCTTTAAAACAAATTACCCATTAATTTTTCTCAATTTTAGAGTTGATTTAGAAAATTTACTTTAACGACTTGACTAAAACTCTTTTGTATCTATTTTTAAAATAGCTTCTAGTTACTCAATTACTAAATAAAATTAATTTTAAGTTGATTTTATAGTTTAAATTTCTATCCCCCTACTTTATAACTTTAAGCTTTAGAAATGCTGCAAATACTTTTATTTAATAGTACCTTTCCCTTCATTTTTCACCTATTTACCCAAAAAATGGATAGACTTGGCTATTTTATCGATGAGCTTGGCTTTAACTTCTTGTTTAAGTTTATTATAAATATCACATAGTTATGTCATTCTTATTTAAACTTGGACAAAAGTAAATTTTATTAAATATTCTAGATGCTATTAAGTATTTAAGTACAACGAAGATAATTTATAATAGCTTAGTATGAAATTTAAATTTGCTCTAATTATATCTTGCTCTGCTATGCTACTTGAACCTTCAATTGTTTAAGAATCTTTGCATTATTTACTTAGGATCTGCTTTACTAGAATTAAGATATTATCTTAACATAGTTTTGTTTCCTTATTTTTTCTAAATTCCTCATTTTATTCTTATCTAAGCAAGTACCTGCATTAGACTGAACGCATATGAATATTTAAAAATATGAATTTCTACTTCGTTTAACTCAGATATGTTAAAGAAATCCTTTAACTGAGATGAGCATTGGCATATATCTAGTATGGCTTTATAATTATGTCTACTTTATCTCTTTTTAGTCTACTAGAGAAAATTGCCTATAATTGGATGATAAATGTAGGATTTATTAAGATCTTATTACATTTTTGTAAGAATTAAGTAATTAGCAATTGAATTATTAGTCTGTTAGAAGAACTATAAAATATTCAATCATTTTAGTATGTCATAAGAGTACTTTAACTTAAGTTTAAGACTTTAGATTTTTTTAGTTTTATAGCTTTAATCAATCTTTAATAAACCATATTCTTCTAACTATTTTATGCTAAATATGCATTCATATCCTTACAAAAGTCAACCCAAAATTTAAAATTATTAATCACAAGCTATATTATTTTCAGATCACATCAAATATATTACTTATCACTATAAATAAAGTAAAGTCTTCAAAATATATATCTTCAAAATCTAACTACTATCAAGAGTTACTTTCGGATAACTCAACTTAGTATTCTCTATCTTTAGTCTGCCTCTTATTCCTTACATTTATAAAATTATCACAACAAGTTAGATCTTAAAAATGATTAACTTCATTTTCATAATCTAAGAACTAAAATATTATATCTTCACTTAAATTTGTATCTAGTGGAAGATTATTCACAAATCTATAAGCCATAAGCTAAATCAATAAGTACCTAACTAGAAAGTTGAGTAACTATACAGCTTTTAATTTAAATCTATCTTTTAGTTAACACTTTGCTAAAGTAAAAATAAAACAAATAAATAAAATGTAATTATCTATCAAGTTCTAGATTAGGATTTCTATCTAAAGAATTCTTTTACTATTATTGTAAAAATTAAATTATTAAATTTAATAAATAAAATCTATTATAACACATAAAAGTTACCACTTATTTCAAAATTTAAATATTACAAATTTCAATTTTGTAAGATACCTTTATCTCAGAATATTCTACATTTTCCAATCAGAAACTTAACCCCAAGTATCATCAAAAAACATTAAAACCAAATTTTTGTAAAATTAGTATTATGCATAGCAAGGATATAATTTAGAATTTCTCCTTAGAAAAATAAATAGAACAACTTAGGTAAGAAATACCAAAGAATTTTAAGAAAATTATTTTACTAGAAAATCTCGTAAAAAATTAGAAGAAGCATGTGGATGCATAAAAGATTTGCTTATTAAGAAAATTGTAAATAAAATTATCAGAAAATTATACTTCAAAATTGTAAATAATATAAAGCCATATAAATAGTTAAAGATAAGTAAAATAAATCATAAGATTCATTTTCAAATCTTTTAAGTATTTAGATAGGGTAAAGTTTAAGATTATATCAAAGAAAAAAAACTTGGTTAAGGAGCATATGGAACTGCTTTTAAGGGAAAGTGAAACTAAAAGAAGTAGTTATTAAAAAAATATTTTAGTAAAGATTGTAAAGAAACAAAAGAAAAATTTAGGAAAAAACACAAACTTTAAAATAAATGAGTCATGAAAATATAGATCTATGCTTATAAATTTCTTGTGACTCTGGCAATACAATCACATTTACTTTTTAAAATAGAGTATAAACATAATATACTTCAGGTACTACTATAAACCATCCTACAAGGTAAAATATCTAAAATGAATATCCAAGTAGATATATAGTGGTATATAAATATGTAAAGGATGAATATAATTGCCCGACTAATTGTTAATTATTCTCGAATGAAGGAAAAATATGTTTCTAATGTGAAGAAGGATATGACTTAGTGAACAATACTTGTACTAACTGTATGGATCCTTTGAAATTTAACAGTAAATGCGTTTAAGTTTGTGCATAAGAAGCTCCTTATAATTTTAACTATTATTGTACTTCAAACTGTTCAAAGTTTGTGTTGGAGTAAAACAAAACTTATTTCGAAAAATGTCCACAAAATACTTGTGGATATCAAAAAAAATGTTTGAATGACTGTTCTGCTAGCTTTAAGAAGAATAATACTACTACAATGTGTAATTAAGTTATTGAAGTAAAATGTGACTTTACATCTTAAACTTTTTGTGACTCTATGAAATTGAAATGTTGAGATAATAATGGAAACTTTTAATTTCCATACTCTAGTAATTTTTTAAGTGAGATTTACGATTATTGTTGCTAAAGTAAGTAGAATTTGATTCTTTCAAAAAGGATAATCCTAACAAATTTAGTTCCTCAGAATGTTAGAAAGGCAATCTCCTTAATTAAAAACTAATTTTTATAAGAAAACTAATACGAATATGAGTTTATTTCGATAAAAAGTAGGGTTCTTGTATTAAAATCACGAACGTTAGTTTGCTTTAGAAGACATTTAAAATATGGCTAAGGAGTTACTTGCTAGTGAAATAGTGACTTAATCATATTCATTATCTTTCTTGGTGAAAAGCTCAGTTATATGGAAATATGCCCGCCAATTTCAAAGTAGGAACGATAAATTCCACTTATTAATACTAAAACTAAATAAACCAATCTATGATACCACTGCAAATCTTGTCAAAGCTGAAAATTTAAATATATCAGTTAGAGGTGGAAGAATTGGACTTTATTAAGACATTTTGGCTATAAAAGCAAGTGTATTGAATAGATTTCATTGTGCTACTCAATTCTGATGAACTATTACTTTGAATCCACCTAACCAAGATTTTAATAGTTAGTTCAGTTAATGAAATGATTCTTAAATGATCATAAATTTTATAAATATTAAAATAAGGAAATGAAGCTGAAGTTAAAGATTCTTCTAAAGAACTACTAGATAAACCTACAGATGGATAAAATTAAGAATAGAGCTCTTCGAAGAGTTGATTGGAGGGTATGTTAAGTCTTTCTAGAATATTTTATTTAATTTCACTTTAATGCTAATTAGTTTCTCTATTTATATCAAAAAGGAAGCAAATCTACTATTGACTAAAAGCTACTTTACCATAAAGTGCTTTCAAACTAATATGCAATCACCTTTATAAGAGTTATAGGCTAATTAATAGTAGAATTTTATCGATCATAGCCTTTTAAAATTTGATACCAATCAAATCAAAATTTAATAAAAGCTTCTTAAATTTCCAGGAAGATAGATAACTTAATAGTGTTTAGATTTACTTTATAGCTTTTATAGATCTAAATAATTTCAAGCGTTATTAAGTTAGTTAGTCAAAATTAAGATGATATAAGTAAGCATCTATTTAATAATATTAGCTAGAGTAAGTCTATTAATATACCGCTGGGAAGATTAGGTATATCATAGTATTTTTCTTATAAATTTTTGTTGCTTTATTCCCAGTATCTCTTTGTGCTTTTTGCTAATTTCAAAATAAAATTAATTTTCTTTTCTAAAAGATAAATTACTCATTACTTTTTACATCTATTAAGGAGTTAAATTCCTAAATTATGTACTGACTTGGAATTACTTCTTGTTCCTGTTTTACTCAAATTTTCATATTTTTCAAATTTTACAACCCGATTTTTAAAGAGTATCGATGTAGAGTCTTATTTCTATAGTAAAACTAACTTGTTTTTCCATTTGTCGAAAATGTTAGCTAAAGAACTAAAGCATGCCTTTAACTAGCATTATCTGAATTTTATTTAGGAAGAATCGAAAAAAAAACTTTCTTTTTAATAGAAATTAAAGTAAGAGTAGGAAAGATAGATTTTAAAAGACTTTTATAATAAAGGTCATTAAGTTATGCTAAAAGACTTATATCTTCATGATTTAAGGAAAATCTTAAGAAGAAATCGTTTCATATATCAAATATAACGCTTAAAAAGACATGGAATCTATACATTTTTTTATAGAAGAGCTTATTTTATAATTTTTACTGAAATGTAGATTAAAATCCTAAACTTATAAGAACATAATTAGAGCAGTGGAGATCCAAACTTGTTAGAAGACAATTTTTTCTTTTTTAATAAGCTTTATTAAGCAAAATAGGAATATAAATGAGTATAATGCTATTACTTGGACTGTATCTCATAAATAATTATAATAATTAATAAAAAATAAAAATATTTCAAAGTGCTTTTATTAGTAAACTTTATTCTTCGTTCATTTAGATTAAATACAATTTCGATAATCTGAAGGTAGAAAATACAAACTTTTGAAGTTTTTGGAATGAAAAACAGAGAAATCTTTGGTTTTGCTTAAAGAGTCTTGTCAATTCAGAAAATTTTTATTAGAATATATTAAATATCGAGTAAATGATTGTTGCAGCTTCTATTCTTTTAAGCAAAGAGCATTTTGTCCTTACTTTTCTAAAATAAAAGGAAAACGAGAGCTAATGGAAATTGATTAAATATCAATTAATAAGATTAAGAAAAACTAACAATTAATGTAATTAATTGCTTAAGTGTGTTACAAAAAGACATAAATATCAAAAATGTTCTATTCTTCGAAGACCATTTTAGGAAAATAAGAAATATACATGGAAAAATATTACTAATCTCTACAGAATAAAAAAGAAAGAATATAAAGAAGAATATAAGTTTAAAAGGGATAAAATGACTGAAGACAAGATTTAAAGAAAACATAAAAGAAGACAGCATCTTCTCTCATGTGGAGCATAAATTTTTTAAGTAATTTAAATTAAATAGTTAATAAAATTCTCTCTTATCACTCAGCTAACTTTTTTTCTTCATTAGGTAATTTTCCTGACATATGCTGTTCATTCAACTGTCTCTGCATCTATATCGAGATTTCTTTTATTTCTTCAACGGTCTTGTTTTGTGTCTCAGATATTGTCTTCATTTATTGAATTTCGCTGAAACATTTATTAAGTTATTCATCCATATTTTTTTAAGCCTCTTGGAAAGATTCCTTAAGATTTTTGATTTGTTTTGAAAGAATTTGTGTTCTGCCTTCCCAAGTTGAGTCATTTATTTCTCCTGTATACATAGTACAAACTTATATGTATTCATATTGAGATTTTCCGAAGTTTTATGTTAATAGTAGTTCTGTTTCAATTATTAGATCTAACATAGCTTCAGCATCCTTCACTTTAGATTCGCTATTCACTCGCGAAAAGGTATCTGATATAATTGAAATAAGAAGGTTAAGCATTACGATCAAGTTAGTGACAATCGCCATTGCAAAAACAATTCATTATAGAGAAACTATTTCCTTAGTATCCCAGTCACCTAAAGAGTGCATAGCTGCATACAAGAAGTTTTCGATAAAACTCTCAGAAAGATTGCAAGCTTAGTAGAAAAATGCAAAAGCCATTAAAGCGTAAAGCAATAGAATCATGAAGGCTTTCATGTCCATTATTACTTCGAAAACCATAGTGGATAAATAGCGAGTATTTTGAAATAGTCTGAAGTAAGTTAACCCTCTAATCCATAAAACAACCAGGGAACCTAAGTAAAAGTATTAGAAATACTCTTCTTGGTTAAACCCATAAACTCCTAGAAAAGCCACAAGAAAAGTTCCGATATTTATGGCTAAATCAGCGAAATTTCAAGGATCTTTTTACCAGTTTTTAACTCCTTTCAGGTAAATCTAGTAGCATTCGAAGATAAAATTGAGGAAAATAAAAATAAAGCAGACTAAGTGTATTCATAACGCGTACTCAAAGACTTATATAAGACTAAAAGAGAGAACTAATGCGTAATAAACGAAAGCTATTTTCCAAAGATAAGGAAATACTTGCTGGTATTTCAATTCCAAGTATTTTTGTATTAAATCCGTACATAAAACTCCTTTGATAGCACAGCTCTATAGAACTTAATTAAACTCTATGCTATCTTTACTTCCAGCTAATGAAGGTAATTTTATTCTTGAAGAGTAGAACGCTACTGGAGTATTTTCTTCTTTATTTTCTTCACTCTTAAATACTTTGACGTCTATTTGTTAATGAGATGTAAATATTGGATTTTCATCTTTAAGGCTTAAAGTACCTGGAAGTCCTTCAGTTTAACGTTTAAAAGCAAGTTAAAAAAATTTGACGATTCGATCAGAATTTAAGCTGAGTAAATCATTTAACTCGTTTCCTACATAGAAATAGAACTTCCTTACTTCAATTTCATCATTGTGATTGATGAAATAATCAAAAATAGTATTTGCACAGTCAATTCGTTGCAGTTTATTACAAATAGTAAGAGCAGAGTACCCAATTGGATGCTTAATAAGTTATATTCCTCTTTTCAAAGCTTATTTTAGAAGCTCTACTTTATTATCATAGCAAAGAATATGGAGATAATTTCAAAATAGAGGAAGAACAACAGCCTCAGCTAGCAGTTCCGCTTCCTATTTATTATTTTGATTTTTTTCATAAAAAATCTAGGCTAATCCACATTTATCTTATACCCAGCTAGCAACACTATGTTCACTTATAGGAGACCTTACTATTACTAAATTTCCTTCCTTATCATGAAGCCACCAAAAATCTTCTTGAATAATTACTTTCTTTAAGCTATCCAAAGGAGTTTGTATTTCTAGCGCATACTCTTGCTAAATATCTATGATACTAATAAAACCATCACTATGAACAGCTATTACGAAATATTAAGTTTTAATTAGTTCTATTGCGCTTTTTCTAATTTTGAATGATAATTTTGAAAAATTTATCTTTAAAAAGTCTAGTTCAAACAAAAGTCCGCTTTCAGTTGCAATTAGTCATTTTGGAAACAATAAACACGTAAAACTTACAACATTTTCGTGCTTAAAATCCTTAATTTAACGATTAAATGCAAAACATTTTGTCCCTTTTTCGTGCTAATTTAGTTATAAAAATTATAGTAAAGTTTAAGGAAAAATGTTACCTAAAATGTAATAAGAATCGCCTTGATTTACAAAAGACATATCCATACTTTGGTCATTTTATTGACGATATTCTAATTTGTTTTATTATAGCCAGAAGAAATATACTTTTGAGTCACTTTTAAAGTATATTAATTTTTAATCCACAATTTAGAAGTCTTCTACTTTTATCATTTTATCTTCATCTTTTATGTCTTAATTTCATAATAGTGTGAATTTGTTTCCCATCAGTTCGAAAGCATAGAAAGTGTTAACCGCAACTACATACAAGTAATTTCCTTGAACTTAAATGAAATTAGCAGAAACTTCTAATGTTTACACTATCTTATAGTTTAAGTTATGTTGCTCATATATTTACAAGTCTTTCTCTGATAGAATTATTGCAAACCTATCTATTATTGCAAACATCTTTACCTCTTTGTCAAATGCACTGATTATTGGCATTTAGTCTCCTAGCTAAATTATTTTTTCTGCATTTATCATCTCCGAAAATTAGAAATTGTCATTATAGATGGTGAACTAAAAATTTAATTTAGTGTCTCGATATTTTTGCAAAGTTTTTGCATGGAAAGTGCTTCTTATCATTGTGTTAATATCTAGGGTAATAAAATAGAACCTTGACAAATAATTTTAAAAAATTCCCTATATAATTATTTATTCTTAAAAGATTCCCTGATACGAATAAAATGAGAATTTGTAACTTTCATTAAATGAGCCACCTTTAATGATATATTAATTAGTGACGAAGTCAGCGAAGAAGTCTAGCTAAACCTTACTAATAAGCTTCATGGTGAAGCTATTATAAACGTGAAGTATTTAATTCTTTTCTTAGATACTTAAAATTTTATCAGTTTCTCAGTATTTTTTTACCTATAATTCATTGAATAGAGGATATCGTGTAATGCTCTCTGAGTTATAAGGATATTATAAAGAGAACATTTTTCCAGACTTAGTCAATAGTCATACTACATCACGGTAACAGGAAAACTTTTGTATTTTTTCGTCAAAGTTAATTCTAACGATAGTATCAAGAGTAAATAAACTTAAAATTTCTATTTGCTATTTATTTAAAATCAAGGCTAAGTCATTTTAATCCAATACGCAACTATCTATTTTACCAGAGAAGCTTCTTTTCCCTATTATTTACCCATTTTTTATTTACATACTTTGAAAAACATTATTGCTCGTTTTTGCCAATATCCATTTATTATTGATAAAGATTCTTCCTATTTCCTCACCTTTCAACTTTCCCCATAAGTTAAGTCTTTCTTAGTGTGTTTAGATACAGGAAGGATTAAAAAATTAAACTTTTTAAAAGATTTAGGATAGCAAAGAGTCTCTTTAGTCTTGCTCTTTTTCATGCTATTTTTCATGCTATATTTGATGCTTGGATAGTAAAGACTACTAAAGCTCAAGAACAGACATGAAAATTATAGAATTTAAGAAATGGACAGTTAAAAATAATTAAATTTAAATATTAAAAAATATGGCGCAACCATAAGGGTACTAGATTCAGCTTAATAATTAATGCTAATTATGTAACTAATCAATATTAATAAAGTTTAATAAATAATATCATAAGGTTATAAGCAAAATTAATAGAGTTAATTTAAACTTATTAAAGAACTTTGAAAATATATAAACTCTAGAAAATTAGTTATTACTAAATTAGATTAAGATAATGCTAAGCTTTTTATTTCTATTTGAGCTTACTAAATTATAGGACTATTAATAGTTATTAATATAGTTGTAAAGGTTTTAAGTAATACAAAAATTAAGCTAATTATTTAAGTATGCTACCTAAATCTTTATCTTACTCAATAATTTGAGAAGTTTTATAGTTTCATCTTGCTAGTTTTAGCATTGCATAATATAAAATCTGTTTGCTTAGATATCTTGATGAATCACCTGGTCTTTCATCTGAAATAAAGTTATTTTATCTTCAGTTTGTAATTTAGAGCAGTCTTAATGTATTAAAATAATAATCTACAATTAAACTTGCTAATAGTAATTTATGGTGCTAGTAATTCTAATCTTTAAAAATTCTGAATTATGAGTTGAATACATTAAATATTGCTGCTTAGTAATTTAGTTTCTGACTTGGTTTCAATCAAATTCTTCATATAATTTCTTGATAATTAGTGTCTTTTGTACTATTTAGATACCTTAATTGATTATGGCAGTAGAATATAATAATATCTGTACTAAGAATATCTGTTTTGTTCATTAATGAATAGCATTTGATCAGCTACTCATTATTATTGCTTATAGAGTATTGATGCTACTAAAATAGCAAGTTTTATAAATTCTTTAGGTCTTTTACTAAGCTTTATTAGCATAGAATTATGGTATTTCTTTAGCATAGCAAAGAAGTTAATTTGGTTTAGCATTTACAGTTTAATAAAGCGACTCTGTAGCTTGGTAAAAATGTTGATGCCTCTTATTAACTTATCCTTTGAATACTTAATCTAAAATAAATGATGAATAAATTAAAATAACAAGCCTATTATTTAGAAAACAGCTTATATTAGCTTTAGGATATCAAAAGTAGAACAATAATAAAACTATAAATTATTAAATTAATTAAAATAGAATTAAAGTGATCTATATCAATAGTACTTATTACTATAGATATGAAAGATACTATTCTTGAGAAAAGAAGCTACAATAACAACCATCTCTTATTATAGACCTTTATAACTAAATTACTAATAGATACACTATTTCCTCTCTATTAACAAACTTTTACTTAAGATTCAAATAAAGACTCACTATCAATTAAACTTGGTAGAACATAGATAATTATTAAAATAATTAGAAGCACAAATGGTTTTAATTTAAGTATTTCTCATTAATTTACTTCATAATAGGTTATTAAGATAAAGGTTAATAGAATTAAAATAAACTTAAATTAAAAGATAGTTAAAGCTATAACTATATATTAATATATAAAGACTATGGTAAAGTTATTAAAGTACTTCGAATAGAAAAATATAGCAAGCAAGACTCTACAAAGATTTCTTTGACAAATAAGTAAAATAGAATTATCAATTATAAGAAAATGCAGAGAAGCTAAGCAAGAAATAGTTTTATACTAGCAATATAGAACTTTTAATTTGTCAAAATAGCTATTGAGTGACATCCTTTTAGATTTGATCCTATAAAATTATAGTAAAATTTTAAAGAAAGCAAGAAAAAGCAACAGAGCTCCTAGCCAAGTTATTAGCTTTTTATTTAAGAATCGTAGATTTTAAAGATAAAAAGGATTATTAATTTATTAAGAATAATGCAAAGAAATACTTTTAAGCTATAACGATACTTTTAACAATTTTAAATCTTGGATAGTTTCCTTTAAAATTCCTATTAAATCAAGCTATGAATAAATATTTATATTTGAAAAGGCAAGAATAAATTTTTAAAGCTCTAATAAAGCTATTTAAGAGATCCTGATGTTTCCAAAGTTATAGTAATTAAAGCTATAAGGAATTAGTTACAACTATTAGCAAATTATTACTTTTGCACCTAACAAATTATTTATAACTAGAAAAGATTAAAATCTTAGTAAATAATAAAAATATAAAGGAGGAATGGAATATAAATAATAGATCTGCTGTAAAAGTTTTAAAGCATAGTTAGTTATTTAAAGGGTCTAAATTAGAGTTTCTAAGAAACTTAGGTAAAAATTTAGAAATATTAGAATGTTTGAGACCTTATTACTAACTAATCATCCATGAAACAATTTTCCGTTCTTAAAAGTAAAATTTTTAAATTTTTCACAAAATGTTAAAGCAGTTTGGTATCAGTAACAATACACTTGGCCTATATCACTAAGGTTAAATCTCTTTTACTATCACGTTCTTTCTTAGTAAATGATAATTAAACGTTTCAAATCTATAAAAATGAATAGCCTCAGTCTGATTTTTCTAGAATATAAATTTAATTTAATTTTTAAGTCAGAATAGATTAAGGATTCAATCTGTTACTCCAGAATAAATCCAATTTTAAAAGGCATTATATCCTTGACTCAACTAGAATTAACTTGTACTATCTAATTTTAAAACTCTATTAATTCTAAAATATTAGTTATGAAAAGCTAATAAATCTATTTAAATCATTTTTTAATCTATTTCCTATATAAGTTACTCTTAAAGAATTACTCCTTCTGTTAAATGTAAATGTTTAATAGATAGAGCTATATTACTTAATTAATTAGATTCATAATCCAAAGAGGAATTAGTTTAATATTATTTAATCGTTAACAAAATTTTGTATTTGAAACAGCTAATCAAATAAAAATAATAGTATTATGACAATGATTTAATAAGACATGCTCTCTATTCTATTAGAGCATGATATTAATCTAAGCAAGATAGTAAAATAAGCTAACTATATCTATAAAATAATTTAATAGCATTAAAGAAAAGAAAATAATAAGCACTATCTTAAGTATCTTCTACTGTAAATAAGCACTTATGCTAGAAAGCATTAATAAAGCTTTAAAAATAATAAATCTAAATAATTACTTAAAGAAAACTAAAACTAAACTAGTTGAGTAGTATTTCTATTAATTTAGTTTACTTTTTTATTTTTGTAGTATTGCTAAATTTTGATTTTATAAAGTAAGATAATTTACCTTGTAGAATTTTGATAGCTTGAAGAAAAAAGGAATGACTTTATTAATGAAGCAGTTGATTAGAGTATAAAGAAATGTTTGCAAGTAATAATTAGCTTTCTAAATCTTATGCTTAGATTATGCTTGGTTTATAAAATTAAAATTCTATTTTTTATATTAAAGTCAATTTGTTCTTTGTGCTAGATGCTATTGATATATAAAATTGCAACTAAGAACTAGTCTTCTCTTTATTCCTTTTTTATAAAACAAGAAGAATAATAAAACCTATCAGAATATCTGCCTCTGTAAGCTTAAGAAAAATAATCTTAGTAAGCTTATGCATTATCAATGCAAACGAATAACCAATATAAAATATGAATTAAAGTAACTAAAATTAAGGATAGAAAACACAAGCTAGAAAAATTGTTGAATGGCTAGGTTTATATTTCCTATCTAAATAAGAAACATTCGATAAAATTTAATATTAAATATTAATTAAATTGGAATAAACTGATAATAATGTAATGAGATTCTTCAAATTATTTAATTACAATTATCTTCATTGTAATATAGAATGATAAACCTTTAAGAAAGGTAGTAATAATAAGATTTAGATAACATAAATTTCTATGAAGGAAGATTCGGTATTATATATGAAAGGAGAACCGTTGCTGGAAACGATGTCAAAATAAAATTGAAATTGAAACAAAAAATAAGAAAATAAAAGTAGAATTTTTCAGAAGCATTTAGAAAAATAATAAGGTAATAGGATTTTATAAAATGTCTAATCATTTCAATCCTACAATTGATATAGCATATATTTTATAAGGACTATATTTTTATGATTTAGGAAAATACGAAGAAGCTATAGAAGCTTATAACAAGTCTATTCAAATAAATCCTTAAAATTACTAAGCTTATTTCAGTAAAGGAGTTGCTTTAAGTTAATTAGAAAAATATGAAGAATCAATAGAAGCTTTTAATATGTCTATTAGAATCAGTCCTAAAGATGAAGTAGTATATTACACTAAAGGAATAGTTTAATATAAGTTTAGTAAGTACGAAGAAGCAATAGAAGCTTATAGCAAATCTATCCAAGTAAATCCTTAAAATTACGAGGCATATTTTTAAAAAGAAGTAGATTTAAACGATTTAGAAAGGTACAAAGAAGCAATAGAAGTTTTCGGCATTTCTATTCAAATAAATTCTTAAAATGATTAAGCATACAAAAATAAATTAATAACTTAGAAAAAAATTCAAAAAGGCAATTAAAATGAAAAGTAAAATGATATTTCTATGTAATTAACTCATAGAACTGATTAAGAATACTATAACTAAGGCTTATCTTTTCAAAACGAGAATAGGAATATATTAGCTATCGAATGCTTTAATTAAGCCATTTAACTTAATCCTGACTTCGAAAATGCCTTTTTTAAAAAAGCTCTCTCTTTTCAGTTTTTAGGCAAAATCAATCTAGCTATCGAAAACTATAATCATGCTATTAAGCTTTATTCTTCTCGAGTTGATTCCTTCTTTAACAAAGGTATTTTTCATTAAAACTTAGGGGAGTTTTAATAATCCATTGATTGTTATAATAAAGCTATTTAGCTTAATACTTAACATGCTACTGCTTATATCAACAAAGGATCTGCTCTTCAATCTTTGAACTAATTGATTAAAGTAATTGGCTGTTATAATTAAGCTATTGAGCTTAATCCAACTTTACCTCAAGTATATTATAATAAAGTTCTGCTCTCTAAAGCTTAACTCAGTATAAAGAAGCTATTGAATAATACAATATAGCCATTAATCTTAACCATCAACATTTAAATGCATATATTAGCAAAGGCTAATCCCTTCAACTTTTAGGTAAAATAGGAGCAGCCATTGATACGTCTTAATAAGGTAATTATAGTTTTTGCTTCTATACAGAATATTTGGCTAAAGGAAATCTATTTAATTAAATAAAGTATAAGCAATTATTCGCAGATTGTAAGAGAGACCAATAACTTAGATTTTTCAAGAAGCTAAGATTAATAAGTGAGATAGCTGAAGGAATATAAGCAATACATTAAAGAAATTTAGTTCATAGAGATATAAAATCACTTAATATTTTATTAGATGACAACTATTCCCCTAAAATAGCTGATTTTGGATTAGTTAGAGAAGCAAATATTACAACTACATTAGAATAAAAAGGATCATATTAATGAATGGCTCCTGAAATATTCAATAGCAAAGTAAATTAGAAGAGCGATATTTGATCTTTGGCTTGTGTAGCTGTAGAAATATTAAACGAAAGATTACCCTATCCAGAATTATAAACTAATGCATAAGTAATGAAATCAGTTTATTTAGATAAAAAATATCCTAGCTTTTCAAATGAAATAAATCAAGAACCATAGTTAGTTGATCTGTTAAAGTAATGCTTCAGTTATGAACCAAGTAAAAGACCTGATATTACTACATTCAAGTATAAAATAGATATTTTGAAGGAAAAATTAAGTTAAATGATAATCCATTAGTACTTACTTAATTAAACTATCAAGGATATTATATTATCTAAAAGTTATTGGATAAAAGTAAGAATTAATAATTACTAACTAAGTATAAAGCTAAAATATATTTATAGTTTAACAATTTCACTTCAATAAGAAGAGTATAAGGAATCAATTAAATTAAGTACTAATTAAAGTTATTATTTAATGTTAATTTAAGATTTAACTAACCTTCATATTAAGCTTATAACTAGTTGTTAGCTATTATTTCTAATTTAGTAATTTAAAACTTTTTTATAATTAACGGGAAAATTATTTCAGTAGTTAAGAAGAATTTGCAGGATCATTAATAACTTAAGAGAGAAGATAAGTAATAGGTAAGTTGGAAGAATAATTCTATACTAGAGCAAATTTAAATAAAATATTTAAAAAATTAGCAGCTATAGTGACTTTTGAAAAGTCGATGCAGCAACTAAAAAATACTAAAGAAGTAAGAATAAATCTAGGTTTTCAGTCTCTTTTAAGAGATTTATCTGAAAATGCCAAAAAGAAATTTATCTCTTTTATCCTTAGATAAGTTAATAACAATAACTTTGGTTTCAATTCAGCTTGAAAATAATTATATAAATAGAAATAAATAAATAAATAATTTGATTATAGAGCACGTAGCACTCTCGTTGGTGCGCAGCTCTTTAAAAAATGTTTCATACCGACAAGAATGTTTGTTACTGATAAAATTATCAGATACTGATAAACCTTGGTCAATACTGGTATAATTTCAGAATACTCTTAATCTCTAATACTTGTTGGAGGTTCAAGGATATGGAAGGGTTGCGTCTCATTGCATCACCAAAGCAGAGGACGACATGCGTCAATTATGGGTACTTAAATTCCCCACCTCTAATGAAGCTCGCAAAAATAATTTACTTTTATTTCCAGAATTACAAACTGAAATAAGCCAATGCCGAAGGTCAAATTAACAGATGTCTCGAGGCCAAGTCAAAGCAGAGGAAGACATAAAGTCGATTATGGGTACTTAACTTCCCCAACCTCTGATGAAGATGTCCATTGTTGTTCACCTTCGAACAATTATGGCGGTTTTTAAAAATATATATAATTAAAAAAATTTTAATTTTTTCTTGAGATTTTGTCTTATAAACTTAACTTTTTAATCTTTGCAAGTAATAAAAATAACATCATTCAGACTTGCTAATTGTTTTCAAAAAACGGCTCACACAATTCTAAGCATCCTTTAAATATTTTCTTTTATCATTTAATTTAAATTTATTATAATCTCCAGAGTTATTCATCTTATAGCCTCTTTTACTTTTATAAAATGTTCATTTGCATTACTAAATATCTATTTTTCTTAAGATCTAACTTACTTTTCCAGTTTTCAATATGCATATATTTTTCCAATAGCCTCAAGAACAACTATAAATAAAAAATTGGATTGGTTTGATTATAAGAGAAGAATCTTCTGTTAAAAGTTTAGTTAACCTATTAAAATTTAATTAATAGTTTAAATTTTATCTCCAATCGTTTGCGAGGTATTTTTTTAAATATCGATATTTAAGCTTGATTAAGAAACTATCTTATTAAGTATTTATATTCGAAATTTATGGAATACACATTTTCTATTCCTACAATTTTTAGGCTTAGAGATTAGATTTGTTTTTTGGTTTGATCAAAAGAAACAAAGATTCTATTTTCCAATTTCCATACTCAATATTACAATCAGCTAGTTTTTAATAGTCTAGTTCTTCTAAAGCACAGCCAAATACGTTCTTTTATGATTATTAATATAGAATTCAGCATTTTTTTCTTAAAGGCTTTTGTATACCTAACCATGTAATTTCTAAAATTGATTATAATCTATTATTTTAAAATTAGTTAAAGCTATCAAAACTACTACTAAAATACTTTTTTTACCTATTTATCATACTTAGAAAGCTAAACTAGTAGTCTAATACAAGCAATCATAGTAAAATAATATATTTGCTAGACAATAAATAAATGATAGATAAACTCAGTAAGAAATAAAGACAAAAAAGAAAAAATATCTCTATAGTTGTAAAATTAATCTAAATTAAAAGTATTAATAATTAATACCTTAATATAGTACTTTATTAAGAAAGATAAGATATCAAATCATCGTTTTTAAAGATTTTTTGTTATGATATATATAAATAAATAGGGAGGAGCAATCCTCCAACTGAAACTGACTTAAACTCTGGTACCAGGAAGTATCCCATAGGTGAAGAACCAGCCAAGAGAAGAGAAGACAAGATCGAAGAGATATCAAGTAGTATTAATGATGAAAGATGCAAGATACTAAGGTCTCTTAGGGTAGCATTCTGATCGTGGCTCTACAGAAGACAAAACTCACAAGGGAATGCAAGCACTGTGGAAGACTTCAACAAGGAATTTTTTAACTTTAAATATCTTTATTAAAGAGCTGCGCACCATTGAGGTGCTACGCGCTCTATAATCTAAATTATTTATATATTAAAAAATTAGTAAAAATAGCTTTATAAGCTTTCTGATTTATAACCTTTTCAAAGGAGTATAATAACTTTAACAAAGAGAGTTTTTAATATTTTATTAAACATTAAATAAATAAATTTAATACTTAAATTAGTACTCTATGATAATAAAGCTTACTAGAAGCAATATAATAATAATTAAGGAGACAGATAGTGATAATAGTAAAAGATATATTTAAATACTATTATTCTTAAAGCAAGGAACATCTTAATAATAAATGGATAAACATTAAGAAATATTTTGAATCAAGAAAGAATTTAATAACAATATTGAAAGATGCTTAGATATTTATTTTCTCTATTTGAATAAAAGAATTAATAAGAGTTGCTGATAAAAAGAAAAATAATAGAATAAAGTCTAGAATGAAGATTATTATCATTAAGCAATAGTTTTTAAAACTTTATTTTTAAATCTATTTTTTAATGTGACTATACTTTTGCTATGATATTTATCAAATATAATAAAAATAGTTTAGAAAAGAAGAATACTATTTAAAGGATCTTTAAACCTTTTTATTCTTACAAAATAACATCGGATCAAAGCTCAAATTTATATTATTTGAGTATTTTATTGAAAAATCAGAAAAATAATTCAAAAATAACTAACTAGAGTAGCCTTTTATAGTTGAAGGATTTAAAACTCCTTTTAATTGTAATAAAGTGAAATTAATTATAAATGAGATTACTACTTAAAATCATAACGATGATCAATTTGAAATAGTCTCTCATAAATAATCTTTATTGCAATTAGTAGATTCATAATAAATAAATAAATAAATAAATAAATAAAAAAAATTATTATAGAGTGAGTAGCACTTCATTGGCGCGCAGCTCTTTCAATATTAATATTTAATATTAAGAAAAATGTTCTTATGTTTCTTGTTAAAATTCAAAAGGTCCGATGAGTCATGTCAGCTTCTCCAAATGGGGAATCTTCTTATTAAAAATTATTCTAAAATCTTGAGTCAAATGCTTCAGTCTTCTTGAATAAGATCCAAATAAGATTTAGTTATTAAGTCATTAATTAAAAGGGCCGTCAGTCAAACTTTCATACTGCTAGAGAGAACCCTCAGGCTAAGTTAGGTACGTCTCAACAGAGCTTATCCACCCTTCCCCGTGGTGGCATCTAGTCTCAATGCAGTATACACTTCACCAGATTACCTACTAGTTTGGCTAACGCGGTCGACATCCATTTTCTATTATTATATAATAAATTATAAATTATAAAATTTAAGAGTATCATATTAGATATAAAAAGCTCTATTAAAGTTAAAATTAGACTTGTATAAATGTAACTAGAAATCTAAAATTAAAGATAATATAAGCTCAATTTCTTACTATATAACAAAATAGACTTATTTATAAATCATTTCTTTGATAGATATTAAAGATATTAAGTGCTTAACCCAAGAAAAAAGACTAGAAATATGAAGTTCTATTCAATTCTCTAAAAACGTTCAATTACGTTTTAAGAAGCTTCAAAGACTTGTATCAAGCAGATTAAGAAGTAGCAATTACTATTTTTTAAAATGTTCCAGATGATTAGCCTTAGTATATAATATATAGTAATGAATGATATAACTTTATAATAACTTAATAATAGCTGATATAAATTAGATATTATCTCTTTTGTTATTAATGTTTATTTCAACTAGTCTTTAATTATCAATAATTATTAGGATTTCATTAATTATAAGAAAGTCAATATAACTAATAAATTAACGATTAGGCTATTCTAGTTTATATTATTCTTCTTTTTAACTATTTAAGTTATCTCTTTGTGAAAGTAATATGTTTACTTCTATTTTAAAATAATAACAGTATCATAAGTAAAAGAACTATATAAATTGGAAAAAAGGTATCAAATACATTCATTATATTTACAGAAGTTATTAAATATAGCTAAAATTAGTCGATATCTTCCTAACATCATTCTCTTAAATTTCTTAATAATAGACAGAATGAGAGTCTTATAAAGAAATATTTCTTTTAGTGCTCTATAATCAATCAGGACAAGAAAAGAATAAGAAAGATTCTAACATAAGAAAATAAGATCTTATTAGAATGATTTAGTATTAACTAACTTAAAGAGGTATTAATTTATAAGCATTAGTAATAATATCACCATTTTAAAGAATCTCTTATTATTTAAATCTTTAAATAGATATCTATATAATACTTTTTGCTTTATAAACTTATTAGCCTATTTAATTCTTTAATATTGATATATCTTCTTCTTGTCTTTTTAATTTAAAATCAAGTTATTTTTAAATTTAAATTTAACTAAAATAGTCTTGTGACATCTTTTCATTGTTGGAATTGCTTCCTTCAATTCAAGAAGTTATAATGTTATTTAAAAGTTTTTCATTTCTTCATACTTTCATCTTCATCTTCTTCGTCAGTTTTTATTTTTAAATGATCTATTAAAATTCGATTGTTATATATTAACTTATAGATGCTATAAAATAGTTGGAAAAACTATTAGATTTAACAAATTCTTGAATTTTAAAGATTTGGTACTTAATTTTTTATTTTGTAAGCAGAGAAACCTACGAAAGCTAGATACAAAATATTTGTAATCCTGCAAATATAGAAATAAATTTCATAAATGGAATAAAAGATAAGAGCGAAAGTCTAAAATATATAAATAAATATATAAATAAATTTGATTATAGAGCACATAGCACTCTCGTTGGTGCGCAGCTCTTTAAAAAAAATGTTTCATACTGACAAGAATGTTTGTTACTGATAAAATTATCAGATACTGATAAACCTTGTTCAATACTGGTATAATTATTCAGTACTGATAAAAATGTTCAATACTGATATAATTTTAGAATACTCGTAATCTTTAATACTTGCTGGAGGTCCAAGGACATGGCAGGATTATGTCTCATTGCATCGCCAAAGCAGAGGACGACATGTGTCAATTATGGGTACTTAAATTCCCCACCTCTAATGAAGTTCGCAATATTATTTCTTTTTAGTTCCAGAATTAAAAATAAACGAAGCCAAGCCAGTGTCGAAGGTCTAAGGATCTTATGTCTCGAGGTCAAACCAAAGCAGAGGAAGACATAAAGTCGATTATGGGTACTTAACTTCCCCAACCTCTGATGAAGATGACTTTGTTGTTCACCTTCGAACAACTATGGCGGTTTTAAATATAATAAAAATTAAATTTAAAAGGAAATTAATTTTTACTTGAAAAATCAAATTTGATCATATTCTAATTGCTTGAAAAATTTAAATTTATTTTTTAATCATTTAACATAAAAATTAGGACATCAACTGGAAAAAGAGAAAAAGAATATCAGAAAGAAGAAAAATTAAAAATAAGTCTCAATATTCTTCAATATAATGAAAAAAACTTAAAGAGGTTTGTTAATTTCATTATTAGTAATTAGAAGCTTAAGATTTTTTTTCAACTAGCAACCTTTATATGATCAACTTTTTAAGTTTTCATAAATCTTATTAAAAAAATTTTAACTGAAGAAAGACATGAAAAATTTTAATTACACTAAATAAATAAAACAAAGACATATTTTGCATGAGATAAAACTAATTACTTTCCAATTACCGAGTAATTACAACGTTATCGAAGTAAAACTCAGTAAGAAAAAAGATTTATTAAAATTCAATTTGTGTTACAGATACAAAAAATGATAGAGTGAATATAAATATAGCCAAACTATTAGAGTAAATATGAAATATAATTAGTAATATTTTGCTACTTTCAAAATAATTTATATAAAAAAGTTAAAGTTCCAGAACAAAAAAATTACGAAATAAATATATCTAATTTAAATGATTTCTCCTTTATTTGGAAAATTACTATAAAATGTTTTTTAATAAAGTGAGTCTTTGATTCGAATTTACTAACATTTTCTTTGGCAAGCATTTATCTAATTCTTAAGTTACTCTTCTTAAGTTATTCATAAATATAATATCCCAGTCATTTTTTTATTATATTATATATAAAATGGATGTCGGCTGCGGTTAGGAGAACTAGTAGGTAATTTGGTGCAGTGTATATTGCATTGCGAGTAATATCGCATTAAATGCATCCACGGGGAAGAGTGGATAAGCTCAAGTGAGACAAGTCTAACTTACTCTGAGGGTTCTCTCTAGTAGAATGAAATTTTGACTGAAGGGCCTTCTAGGTAATGACTTAATAACTAAATCTTATTTGGACCCTATTCAAGAATACTGGAATATTTGATTCAAGACGTGTGAATATTGTTTAATAAGAAGATTCCCTATTTGGAGAAGCTGATGTGACTTATTAGATTAGAAGAATTTTAAAAAGAAGCATGAGAACACTTTTTTTTCTCAACATTAAATATTAATATTGAAAGAACTGCGCGCCAATGAAGTGAAACTCACTCTATAATCATTTTTATTTATTTATTATATTCATTTACTGTTTGAATAAAAGCTGCTTTTTGTATGACCTAAATTATTTTCTTCCATATATCTTACTTTAACACAATAAATTTTTTTATTTTATCTATTGTTATTCTCCTTGAGTTCTGTTACAAAATATCCTACATTCTTATAATTTATGAATTAGAATTTTATGATATCAGCATCTAGGGAATCATCTTCTTTAAATGTTGCTTTATACTTATAATAAAATAATTCACTTTAATAAAAGATCTTTTGCAAGAAACTTCTGATTTAATTCAGATATTTCGTTTTATATAAGTTTAAGTTTATTAAAAGAGCTGCGCACCATTGAGGTGCTACTCGCTCTATAATCCAAGTTTTTTTAATATAAATTCTCTTCTCATTTGAATTCCTATTATTTCTTGCTTTACTTCATTCCTTATAAATTTTTTTTCTACCTACATCTCTATTTTATTTGATATATTTGTTTCTAAATTTCTCAGATTCTTCCTTTAGTGCGCTTTCATAAATGCAGATATTCTTTGATCCTTATTGATTTACTTAATCGTGTACTAATCTCTTTACATATTCAGGATGTTAATAAAAATATTGCATCAAAGTATATTCTTCATGTTTTCTTTTAATAATATTGAAATTACTATTTCAGATGAATTTTAATTCTGATAGACAATATCACTTAAATCTGTTAAACTCTATTAATCCTTTTAACAGCTTTACTAGAAATGTTAAATATATCTGTTTTCAAATTTTAAACCAATTGCTAAAACTTCTTTATTTTTATTTCTAGTGTCTTAATGTTTTAGATACTTAAAATGAAATTTAAGTTTAGTTGGTGATATTAATTCTGTACTTTAATAAATCTTGATTAATTAGATTTACTTGGTAATACTAGTTATTATATATTTTAAATAGGGAGGAGCAATCCTCCAACTGAAATTAACTTAACATAAGTACCAGGAAGTACTTCATGAGCATAAACTGAGCAAGAATCTTGACAGGAACCAAGAGGAAAGAATTAGAGGCATTGAGTAACGGTTGTTGAAAGATGCAAGACTATTAGGTCTCTTGGGATATCACTCCGACCATGCACTACAGAAGACAGAATTTCCAAAGGAGTTAAGTACTGGAGGAAACTTCCAAATTAGAAATTTTATTAACTTTAAATAAAATTAATTTAAAGTGCCGCACCATCAAGAGGGATACGCACTCTATAATCGAGTTATTTATTATTTATTTGTTTATATTACATTCTAATATTGTTAATTGATACTTCTTTATAAAAATGCTAAGTCTAAATTTACTTTTTTTGTTCCAATATATCCATTTATGTAAATTATTGGCAGATAAGATCTCTTTATTTTTCATTTAAATTATTTAATTAGATAAGACTATTTATTTTTAAACATTTTCAGCCCATGTTTATGCTTAAGTATCTCATATTATTTCTTTTGAGGCTGCTATTGTTGATTGATAATTTCTTTTAAATTTTAGATTTAATTTAAAATCATAGTTAAGTCCTTTAAATTTCTTAATCTTTTTACAGAAGCCATATTTATTTCATAATTGTATTGTCTTTACTTATCTAAATCAATGTTCAAAGTAAAACTTTCCCTTTTAGTTTTTTAATGCTTGTCTATTAATTACACATTTCTATTCCCTAAATTTTAATATTATACATTTAGCTATTAGAATTCAATTATATTATCATCTTTTATTAGGAAATTGCTGAAGTAGATGTCAGCCCCGTTCTAATATAATATATCATTAATCTGGCTAAGTTTTATTAAGTAAGTTACTTGTTTCATTATTTAATTAAAAGCTGTTATTGTTTTCAAATTATCTCTTAATGAGATATCTGTACCTGTTATTTAAGTATAAATCAAGTTTTAATTAACATTGGATTTAACTTTCATCTCTCCATTAGGCTAAAATTCACTCGCATAACTATCTTAATTTTCACCAGTATATATTTTGTCTTAATTTCTCTATCTAGAATAAAAACTACTCAGTTTAAATTATTTAGTTTTAGAACCTACAGTAAAAATTGATTTAAATAGACAAGCAAGATATTTTAATCTGTTATAATAATGATTTATTTCTAGTGTAGCTTTTTCCAATACTATTATATATCATATTTTAGTAGCTAGCTTTTATGCTCTTTTGAATTTCTAATATTTTTTACTTATATAAGCTTTATAATATATTTCAGATGCTTCCTAGTTACTAATCAAGGTTTATATTTCTAGATCATATTTTGCTTTTTTACTGATTAAATTTAATTTAAAAACTCACTCTTATCTATATTCTAAACATTAAAAGTACTAAGCCTTTATAAAAATGACTGATAATAACAGCTGATAGTATCTAATACTTACTAATATAATAGTTATCTAATTCATATTGCATATGATATTAATCGGCATCAATCTTTAGAATCATTTTATTTGTCATTTTTGTTTATAAAGTTTAATTTATTTCTTTTTGCTTACAAATAAGGCTTTAGAAATATAACTTATTCTTTATACAAATTTTAATTAGTTAGTAAGTTAGATATAAAAAGATCTCAGGATTCAAATTATAATTCCTTGTGGCGCCAAAACAACAGGAGTTAATGACATCCTAGAAAAGCTAGGACTAGGAAAAGGTATCAAAAAGGTCGCTTATTAGGATGAGTTTCCCACCTCTGAAGAAAAGCCTTGAAATAGACTAGAAATATAATGAGCTCAGAAGTCTCAATCTCACCACATAATAGTAAATAAGCTATGATTAGTTGATTAAAGTGGCGCTGAGTTTCCAGGAAGAGGCCAAAAGTTGAAGAAAGACAATAAGAAGTAAATGGAAAAACTTGAACTTGAAGAGGAAATAGAATTAAGACTCATGACCTAACTTAATAAAGAGACCTTAAATAATTTTTAAATATTTCACAAGACTAGAGCAATTAATCTCAAAACTAGGAAAATAAATAGAAAAATAATCAATAAATTAGAAAAAATAGATGAAAACCATTTTAAATTACAGCGCTAAATGGAACTGAAAGAATAAAGGAATGATCAAATGATAATTGAAGGTGAAAAAACTCAATATTTCAACCTAAACAACAAGTAAAAAGATGCTATTACTGTAACTCTCAAAAGCATTTTTGGAAAAGTTGCAAGAAATTTATCAACTTCAAATAAGAATATTGAACTGGTAGAAGTAGTTAAAGAAGAGACAGCAACAACTAAAGCAATCAAGGGGAAGAGAAAAATTATATTGTAACAAATTTGGAAAAATTTACAAGAAAAAAGATATCTAGTATCTAGGTAAAAGAAGAATTCAAGGACGACATGCATGGCAAAGAGAAGAGTTGTAGAAATTTTCATACTTTTAGATTTAGTCTTTAGAGCAATCTAGAAATTGGCGGGAAAGAGGTTGAAATCCTCCAAGAACATCAAACGTTTAATTTTTTATTTGTATTTAGTAAATTATCTTTTTAGTTGTTTCTTACAGATTTAAAAATAATCTTGATATTCTCTTATAAATACTTTTTTCAGCCTCAGAATTATAAGCCAATGCCAGTTAGATTGAAGATTGAAGATTTAAATTAGCTTGTCTTTTTTCTCATTATATATAAGGAATGCAAATTTTACTCTTTACTATTGATTTTATAGTTAATATAATTACCTAGGATCATTAATACTTTAAATTTAATATTCTTATACTAAGAAAAAATGCATAAAATTTAAATAAATTAAGACTTTATTATTCTTACAAAATGTATCTTATTAGCCAATTTTCTATTTGAAAGCTAATAAGATAATACAAAAAGACACCTAATAAAAAGAAATGTATAAATATGATTTTAATTTAGGAAAGTTATAAATAGTCAAAGTTCTAGCTCATTTTAATGTTCAGGTTAAAATAATTCTATAACTATCTATATCATCCTTTTATGTTTTAATCTTATATAAAGTATGATATTAAATAATTGATGATCTGTTAAAAAGAAGTATATGAAAAAATGAAGAATAGGAACAATAAGATATAGAATAGTAATAGTCTAATTGTATAAAACTTATTAAGAGTAAAATAAATAATAATATATAAGATTAGTTTTAAATAATTCATATAAACTCAAGAAACACTTATATTATCTCACTCTTATAACGAAGCTGTATAAGTTGTTAAGATTACTCTTTCTAGTAATTCAAAAAACAGTATTAGAAAGTATCAAAAATTTGGTTTTTTTCGTAAAAGCTTATAATTTTCTTAGTAGTAAACACTTTTTTTAAGAAGGAGAATATTAGTAGTGGTAACTAGCCTTTTTTTAATTATAGAATAGTAGCACCAAAAATAACTGTAATAAGCATTAAGTGAAATTATAAATATATTATTAATTCTAAAATGATAACTAAAAAAATAGCATAAATAGTTGATATAACAAATATTAGTAGCTATAAAAAAGAGAAAGCATAATAAGATGTATTAATTAGTAATTATAACTAATCTAATATTTTAATTAAATTAAAATTAATAAAGCAATATAACTAATAGGTATAAAATATGAATACTTTAATTCTAAATAAAATTAGATAAATTTAATTATTTACAGATGCTTAAATTTCAAAACCTGAGTAAGGAGAAGTTGCTATTTAAATGAATTATACATTATATTCCTATAATCCATCTGTTTATTTTTTTAAAGGTCAATATAATACAATTTATCTTCGAAAAACTAAGCCTATAATATCTGGTTTTGAAATTTCATAAACTGTTGTAAGTGAAGGAAAAAGATTCCAAGAGATGTAAAATATTTGTTTTCTTAGCTTCGAAAGATAGTTATTATGAATCATGATGAGAAATTTACAGTTGTAAATAAAAAAAACTGCATTAATGTTGTAATTTAAATTTAGATTAAGCATCTTGGGGATTTTTTAATTTATTTTACGTAATCTATATGGCAATATTTTTTCTTAAAGCTAAAATTAAATATATAAATCTAAAATGATCATCTTCTTATTAGATTGTATGTTTGGCAGACTTTCTTAGTAGAATAATATTGGGACTATAAACATTGCTAGATTTTCTAAGATTTAAAACCAGCTTTCTACACAGAAAGAATTAAATATGTCGTTAATCATTAAAATAGCTATCCGCTTTCTGGCTTAATTGAAGTTTTAAATGTATAAAATCTCCGTTCCTGCAAGTTCTGTCCTTGCATTGCACTTTTTCCTTGACTTCTCTCTTTTATATAATCTGAGTTGAGAATTTTTTTCCAGATTTTCCCATTCCCTATGGGAAGAATTCCGACGCTCGTTACTTCAGTTGCTATTAGTTAACATATCTCCAGATATTTATTCTTATTTTTTTCGATTGGGAACATTTCCGTCATAAATGTCAAGTGCTGTAGCAAAAGTTAGCATCTTTTTCTTGTTCTAGGAAATGTCTTTTCTTGCTTCTCTATCTCCATTGGGGTTCTTTATAAAGGCTTCTACAGGTTTTCTTCTATTAATTCGAGTCTTGAATCTAATTTCCCTCAGTTTTTCTCGTCTCACTCTTGCATTATTCAAATATCATTCTCTAAATTTTCAATTTGCTCATAAGCTCCAACTTTAGCTCTTCGATCTACCATATGGACTTCATCATCATCTTCATGATTTATCAAATCCTGACTTAATACATGAATCTCTTCCTTTTGGGAGTTTATCTCCTCTTCGAGTTTTTTATATTTATAATAAGTTGATAAATCAGCTATTTCCTCTACTAGGAATCCATTTATTCTATTTCAGAATTGTCTAAATCAAAGATAATAGGATCTATATTGAATTATCATACTTTACCTTCTTCGTTTATTTATTTTTTTTATTTTTATTGTTTCGTTTGAGTGGTCTCTTTTTTCAGTTTTCAATGCAAGTGTTGAAAGCTGTTTTAATTTTCTCTTCTGAATTTTTATCTCAGTTCTTAATTTTCCTTTGATGGGAGAGATCCGCTTTATTTTAATTTGTAGGAGTTAGTATTTTTTATTATTTCTTCTAATCTTTTAGAAGTTCTGGCTATTTTTATTAAGAAGAGCGTTAAGTTGAAGAAGACGTGGTGAGAATATGTTCTTCTGGCTTTCTCTCCTATTCTGAAGAGGTGGTAAAAAAATCCATCTTGAAGCCAGCCATTTTTTATTGAGCTAAATATTTATTTATTTTTCTAACTCTGTTTTCGAAAATTATCTATACAAAAAGTAAAGGTAAAATTAAGTTTAAGTAGAGTTCGCCTTTAAATCCTCTAATATTTTGGTCAATCTCCTCTTAAACTAAAGAATGGCTTAGGACTCAATTAGTCCACCATCCTTGTCTACTTCTCCAACCTCCATTCTTATTAGTTTCATTTAGTCATGAGTTTCAGTATATCTTTCCGGATCTTGCAGGCATATATTAAATAATTATTTTGTTCTAGAAAATGCTTTTCATACATTTCTTTAATTTTCCTTATATATACGATATCTTTATCAGAATCTTTTCGTTTAACGTGTCTTTTTACATATTCAAAATCTTAATCTTCTTAGTTGTTCACTTATCTTATTTACGAATTATAGATTGGTATTGAATTCGATGTCGGTATGGATTATGTTTATACCATAAATTTTCAATTAAATTATAGTTCTTATGTTGCTATTATTAGAATTACTTTATTTTCTAATGGAAAATCAAGAGATCAGATAAAAAAATGAGAGGATGTCCTGAAAATTTTAGATAATTTGATTCATCTTGTCTCTCCTTTATTTCAAGATTGAATTTATGGTTTGATCTAGTACTGAGAAATCATAATCTATTCTTTGGTACAATTAATCTAAATGATCTCTATTTATTCTATTTTTATCTATTTTATCTTAGTTCCTGCTGTAATTTAGTTATTCTCTATTGAACTAACTATTGAAATGCTTATTTTTATTATTTTTCTTAATCATAATTTGTTGTTTTTTCAGTTAAATTGCATTATTTTCTTTGTTTTTAATGAAAGTACTAAGAGATGTTTATTCTTTCTTAGGTGTCATTTTATATATAAATCCGATAATTATATGAAAGTAAGGAAGCATATATCATATTAAATTTAATTATTGTGAAAGTAAGCTTTTAGTTAAGTTTTTGTTGCTATTGCAGGTTCAATGACAAAAAATTTCTAGCTAAACATATTAAATTTAAACTTATGGAGCTATAGTTTTATAATCTTACCAAGTGTAATAATCTAATGTAATTTTTAGAAATATTGTAAAAGGTTGAAATAAGTAGGTTCTATGACCTCATAGGAAATCAACTTAATTTGATTAATAAAGAAGCTTCGAAGTAAGTTTAAATAAAAAATTTTTCAGAAAAGCAAATCTGCTACTGATAAGTATTATTCTGAAATGTTGTCAGGTAATTTGTTTCTTAATTTTAATCAGATAAAAACCAAGTTATGGCGTTACTTCTCTAATATAAATTAGATATTTCTCTTGCTTATTAGCTTACTTTTATAATTACCATTTAAATTTATTTATTCTCCATTTATGTAAAAATCACAATTTGACTATAAATTTATAAATGTCACTTGAAGTACTTTAATAGACATAATTAAACATATTAAAGCTAATTTGAAAAATAATATAAAAAGCTTAAATTTTAAAATAGTAAACTAATATTAGTGATAAAGCATTTAATTACTAGATATTTACAAATATTTGCTTCCAGTATCTTTATTTATTACATCAATATAGCCAAATTTTATTTAGAATAAGCATTAATTATAGCCAGAATATAGATACTGTAGATTTTTTAAAGAGGATATTCGTTATATAAAAAATGTAAATGACAAAGCATAAGAAACTAGATTGATACATGATTATAGTTTATAAATTAAAAAGTAAATGCTTTGCCTTAAATGATTTAAAGCTTTTTTATCTTCTTTAGATATATTTTATTTAAACTACTTACTAAGAAACTAACTTTTTTGAACATAAAGCTATAAGAACTAATTAGACTGATTAAATGTAAGAGAGAAAGAATAATTAATAGCAGCAGTTTTAAAAGTAGTTATAATGTATTATTTAGTTTATCAATTAAAAGGGTTCATAGGAAATATAAATTTTCTTATAAAGAGTCTTTGATTTAAAATTCAAATAAGCTATAATTAATAAAGGTATAAAAAAGTTATTATAATAAGGATATAAAATATTTTATTTAAAAAGTGATATAATAATAATCCTTTTATTTAAAACTGTTATCTTATACTGGACTATTTTTAATTAAGTTTATAGTTGTCTAGAGTTAAGGCAAAATATAATTTTAAAACTAATGTATTAATAAATAGTATAAATTTAAATTGTTTTGTGGCGCCAATTAGTCACCACTAAAAAGAAGTTTTAAAGTTATCTTTATCTTGTTAGTTTCTAGTTCTAGGATTCTTGAGTCTTGTTCCTCTGATCTTTCATCTCCCACTATATTTCATTTTAGCTCTATCTCCAAATTCTTCCAGTTCAAGGTTATTTTTCAATCTGTAGACTTCTCCATTTGTTCTACATCAGATCTGGTTCTTGCTCTTTCTTATTCTTTGCTAGACTTGTTTTTTCCATGTAATTTCTTTTACTTTACGAAACTCACAGCAGTTCTTCCATTTGTGCCATTTACTTTTACAATAGTAGCATAGTTTCACAATCCGAGGTTTTTGATTAGTTTTCATCTTAACTTAAGGATTCTTCTCGATCTCCATCTTATCAAATAGAATTTACTCCAATGGAATTTGCTAACTTTGGAAGCTTTTCTAACTTTGTAAGATATTTTCGATCTGCTAGCTCTAGTCTTGAATCTTTTGCACTTAGGAGTTCGTCTAACTAAATTACTCTCGTTAGTAATTCCAAAGAGCGTCGAGTTCCCTCTCCTAATTGGCCATTCTAAGATCAAGTGTATCTTAAATTCCATGAGAGATCAGCTCTGTCAACTTCGTGTTCTCCTTGCGAAGCTTTTTAACCTCTTCCTGGAGGTTTAGTACTACTTTTATGAGCTATTCCATGCTCATCTGGCCAGAAGGCGTAAATTAAGAGACCTCCTGGTGGAGAGCAGACTTCATCTGCTTTCTCGGTTTTTCACTTGAGGTTGGGGTTTCCGTATTGCCTGTCTTTAAGGTTATCTTTTGTTAATCTTGTTAAGTTTCAGGTTTTTATTAAGAAGAAGATTAAGGTTATTATTAAGAAGACAGAGAAGAGATAGTTTCCTGCTTCCTCTCTTCCTTTTTGGCTTAGGAAGAGGTGGTATAGAAGCCTTTCCTGAAACTTTATTCCATTTTTTTTAATCTAATGTATTAATAATAGAGTAATTAAACATATAATTGATAAATAAATAAATAATTTATGTATTTAATTGCATTCAAATTTAAGGTGGAAATTATTTTATTAAGATGTGCTACTTTAGCTAAACATTTATTAAAGTGAACTTTAAAAGTAAAAAATGAAGAAAAAAATACAATTTACTATAAGTATTTTTTTTACGAAAACGCTGAAGAACAAGAAACGATTCCCTTGGTAGAATATTTCTTCTTCTTTTTTAAAAATGAAAAATTACCAAATTTGTGCTTTTAATAACTTGTTAAAAAAATCAGCTATGACTAATCTTAAGGTATTAAATTATTTAATATTTTAGACTAAGTATTGACTGGACATAAGTAATCAGTTTGATCATTAGCAATAACAAATTACTAGAAATGAATTGTATCTGGCTCAGTTTTTCCTGAAAACGACAAAGATCTGGGATTTCTAGACGGGAAGTTGCAAGAGAATTTTGAATGGACAAAAGTCCCAAGTTATCTTGGTAGCAATAAGAAAGGACTAAAAATGAATTGTATCGGGAAATGAAGATAGAACGATCAAATCTGGAATTTCCAGAAGGGAAGCTGTATGAGAACTTGAACTGAACATTCTAGTTCAGTTTAATCGGTAGCGATCTCCAGTGACCAAAAATGAATTGCATTTGGAAGTTTCGATACATTGATCCAAATATGGTATTTTCAGACTGATATCTTATTCAAACTCTTTGGCATTCAGACTGAATTTATTCGGTAATTTGTCTTTTAATAATAAGTATATAATATCAGGTTCTGCTGGCAAATCTTTCAAGATATGGGAGATCTCTACTGGTTAACTAGTTCGTATTCTTGAAGGTCATACAGATGGTGCCTTTAGTATTCGGCTTTGTTAATGATTCAAGTGTTATAGTTTCTGGATATTTTATAAAATAACCAAGATATGGAATTTTAATACGGCTAAGTGCATCAAGACTCTTTAAGGGTATACAGATAAAATATATTCTATAGCATTGAGTAGTGATAATAAATAGTTAATATCTGTAGTTTATGATAAGACAGTGAGAAAGTGGAGAATCTCAAGTCGAGAGTGGAGATATGAATTTATTTAAGACTTATTAAAATTTACGATTTAGCAAGCTAATTATTAAAAGAAGATAAATCTAAATAAATATATTTTATACTATAAATAAAAAAAGGAAAATTTCTTGCAAAAAGTCTCTTCTAAACAGGATCCATCCACGTCAAATTACGATTAGTAAAACATACTCTAAGAACTCAAAGTTTTGCAATAGCAAAATTTTAAACTTTTAAGAAACGTATAAGAGCTAGAGGAAAAAATCACATACCTAATGTCTAAACATAAATAATAAAAATTTAAAATTTCCAACCAGTCAATCTGAGAATTGAACAAATAGGATTCAAATTCAATCAATTAGAGGAATTGACTGATAGTTTATTTCTAAAAAATATTACAACAAATAACTTATGTATATGGAACCGAATTTTCAACCATAAAAAAAATCCGATAATAAAAAATAGAAAGTTATGCTGGTATTACAGAAATATGGACAGATTTTAACAAATTGCTGAAAATTCTTATAAAAATAAAAACTTGAAAGCTTTAAGTTATGAAAATCAATAAGTAATCTAAACTAAACTCCAGAAAGTTAATTATACAGAAAAAAAATATGCATTGAAAATTAAATCTTGAAGAACATCGCATTTTCATAATAAAGAATAAATATGAATATGCTTGGAATTTAACTCGATTTAACCAAGATAAATTTTATAAAAAAAGGGGGAACGGAGTACTGCGAGATATGTATTCTAAGAAGAAAACTCGAAGAAGATTGAAAATAGAATAATACTTAACACATCTTTAAATTTTGAAACATTGATGAACCTTATTGATAAGTGGAATCACTACAATCTATTACTATTATAGACTATACTATTCATTAAATAATTTTTTTAAATAAGAATTTGTATAATTTGAAATTGATCAATCGAAACTAAGATTAAAAATATAATTTAAATTCATTATTCGTTTTCGAATAATGTTGGAAAACTAATAGTAAACTAATTACAAGAATAAATTTATTTCCAAACTTATTTTAATATAATAAAGTATAGTAATTTACTATTAGAAATAAAAATTTTAATTTATGAAGGTGAGCAATTTGTTTCTTTTTTTCATATTTTTCCCTTTTTTAATTAATTTTAATTTTGAACTTCAGATATTTATAATTAAATATGGAATATAAAAATTTTTTACTTATTATTTAATTTTTTAAACTTTTACCTTATTTTAATTTTTAATTTTTTTTTGGATAAAACTTTTTTTGAATTTTTTATAGATTTTTTTGAAATCATAATTAATAAAAAATCTTTATTTTTTATATTTATACTTTTTTTATTTTGTTTGAAAACAATTTTAATTTAATTTTTTTTTTCCGAAAAACTTTAAATCTTTTTTAAAATACTTTATCTAATTTATTCATAAATTTGCTATATATTAATGCTTTTCTTTAAACACAATATTTACTTATATTATTTGGTTGTCATTGTTCTTTAATAAATGTATTTACCTCTATATTTTTCTCTTTTTTGCATATCTAATTTATTTGCAAAATTTCGATTTGTTTTATAAAAGTTCTTATATGTAGTTTAGTAACATTATACTTGTTTCATGAATTAGTGAATATCTTATATTTTTAACTTTTGAATTTTTATAATTTTTTGATAAAAGTAACTATTATATTTACAAATAGCGTGGTAAGTTTGTAAATAGTTACTTATTTAAAAAATTAATTGGTAAAGCAATTTATTTAAGTAATAGATAAAAGTTGACCCGAAATAGCAATTAAGATGCATAAATTGAATTCAATTTCTTTATTTCAAATTTTAAAAAAATTTAATTTGCTTGTAAACCAAATTTTTAAACTTATAGCTTTATTTATGTAGAATAAGAGTTAAATAGCATTTAAATTAACTTAAAACGAATTTGAAGTTTGTACAAATTTAGTAATTTAAGAGACCTAAAAAAGAAAAATAAGTTTCTGTTTTAGTAAGTTTAGCTTAAAAACACAAAGCATATAATATGATTTTTATTAGTTTCGCAAATAAGTGAATTAAAAATTTTCCCCACAATGACAAATATGGAAAAATAGAAAGATTCACTTGAAAAACATAATATCCAAGAAATAAAGTGACTCTAATACTTTAATTCAATTTAAGTTTGATAATGCGTAGCGATTTCATGAATGAACGATACCCATCTAAATTTATCCTGATTCTAAAAGTATCTCTATTGGCTGCGATTTTATGGTAAGAATGGTAAAATTTGTAACTTTAAGTTTACACAAAGCTTTGACATGTCAAATCCCTCCTCGTGGAAAGCATATTAAAATGATCAATCATTAAGAATATAAATATGCTTTTAATGTTGAAGCTTAATCTATTAATAGCAATACTAATAGAAATTTCCCTCAATAATTATAAAGTTGATATTAGCAAACAAGAAAATTCAGCAATCTTATACTAAACGAAGAAATTTTCCTTCTAAATTATATTATTTTAATTGTGGTTTTATTGAAAATGCTTAAGATTAAGTTTTAAAGACAGTAATAATAAATGTTCTTATTGAAATTTATTAAGTCATAAAATGCTAAATCGTACCATTAAGCATATGCATGAAATGAACCCAGAAAAATTTAGAATTTGTTTCGTTTCTACGAATGCTGGTAGAATATAGAATTGTTAGGTCTTTATTATCATATTATACGGAAAAATTAATAAACAGAGTTTTATAAGTAAAATCTTCAAGATGAAATAATTTAGGAGGTATAGGATGAATATTTGCTAGTTATTAAAGCAAACAGAAAAAATTAAGTCTCTTGTTACAAACAATTTCAATACAATAAATTAGAAATAAATACTAATTCAATGTCAACGATTTAAGAATACATATGGATAAGGTTATAACTTCAGATATTTTTCGACTTAATTAATAAACTTTTTCACATCAAATTTTGCAAATATTTTTTTACAGTTCTCTCTATAAAAATACCGTTTAAGCAAGATGCCTAATATAAAACATTAAAAAAAGTTTGTTAATTCTAATATATCTAAAGAAATAAAGAAATAATATTCATTTAACTTAAGAAATGAATAGAAAAAAGTAAAATATATAATAGTTTGAATATTGAATATTAAGCTACAAATTAATAAAGAGTCTAACATATTTATAACCAATTTAAATTGATAATAAAAATTATAGTTAAGCATGAAACTAATAAAATTGTCTTAATCATAAAGTTTTTGAAGATTGCATTTAAACAAATTTTTAATTAGCTTTTATTTAATAAAAAATGCATAAAATAAATCTATTTAAAATAGTAAAATTCTAAGTAAAAGAACTTAAATAATAAACGAATGATATTTATTTTATTTCATATATTTTAATCTGTACAATAAAATGAAAAAAAGCACATATAAAAAATGATGTTTATATTTTAAAATTTCAGAATTTTTATTAATTTTGAATAAGATTAAATGCAAATAATTTCAATAGTAAGGTTAAAATTTACTATCAGATCTGAGATAATAAATTAAATCAATTTCATTTTATTAGAATATTAGCTAATAGTTTAATTCAAACTCAGCACATAATTATAGAAACAATTTTTCGAATATATCTTAACTTGTTCTATCAAAGTGGTTATTCTCATTAACAGTCAAATTTTTAAAAAGACACATAATTCAAGAATTTTATGAAAAATGACTAAATTATCTTAAACCAATTAAAATAATAGCTCTTATCCTGGCTTTGATCTTTATGCTCTGTTTATAATATTAGTAAATATATAAATAAAATAGAAGTTTTTATAACATTATCTAATAAAATAGGAGTAGGTAGATGTTAAAAGCAATAATTAAGTAATACTTTTATGAAAAACAAAATAAAGCATTAGTTCAGATAAATAATTTAAGAAGCATAGCTTTAAGTTATTTAAACAGTAAAATACATTTGAGAATATAAATTTTTAAGATTCCTTAGCTAGAGAAAACTTTTATCTTCATCATTTGAGAAAAAAGTTTTTAAAATGATGTTTAAAAATAAAAATGTGAAATAAAGAAAATGATTCAAATCATAAGATATTTGTTAGGTTCTAGTAGCAAAGAATAAAAATTGAGACAAAAACCAAAACTAAAAATCTTCGAGTAATTTTAACAATTTGGGAACTGGAAAATTAAATGAGAGAAGAAATTTTAAAGTTAGTTGTATTCTAACTAAGATATCATAAATAAAATTAAAATAAATGCAGCCTTCAACAAATATAAGATCAAATAATAAAGAAAAAGCAATTAATTTAAAAACCAAAATCAAGGCTAAATTTTAAATAATAGTGATGCAAAAGAATCAGTGAAGTAAATAGACAAAGCAAATTTAAAAGATACAAATACAATAATTTAAGAGGAAACTTAGAAATATAAAATTTACATACGCATTTGGTTAAAAATAATTCAAGGAGAGTAAATTAAAGCTATATAAAGTTAATAAGTATTCATAATGTAGCGTACATTATGAGGATTTAAATAACTAGTAGATAAAATAGACTAAAGAATAAAAGTTTCTCATTGATAAAAATAAATTTTTAATTGAAAGTAAAAATGAATAGGCGATTTCAAATGTATTTATGGATAAAAATAATTAGTAGAATGGTTGCAGTAAAAAAATTTTATGAAGTTCTAAAGAAATTTAAAAGGAATAAAAAATAGCTATAATTAATTTGAATAAAGAAAAATCTAAAGAATTTCGGGATAAATAAAGGAAGATAACAAAAATTTACCTAAAATTGAATTAATTTTTTCAAATTCTGACCAAACAAGCTTGCAAGATTAGGAGATCAGAAACAATAATATAGATAAATGGATTTTAGTAGTCTTAAAAAAACTGGAAAAAAGAAATTGAAAGTACTTAAATCAACACATTAACTTTAGATTTAAAAAATTAATTAGTCAAAATTTAAAACCAAAAATAAGAAACTTATCAGCGAAGCATTAAACGAAATTTATAAGACAAGCTTCTAATTAATGGATTTAGATAAAAAGTATAAATTAGTATTAACAAGCATCTTCAAACAAATGATTTAAATTTTATATAAGTCTGGATTTATATTAATTTAGAAAGGAAAGTAGCTTGAAAATCTAGAAGAGAATATAAATGCATCAAAGCAAACAAAAAGAAGAAGCAGAAGAATGAATATACTATTGGTAAAAGAAAAAAGAGAAAATTTAATAGTTGTTATAAAGCATTTAAAATTTATCTAGCTTTAGAAAGAGTATAATCAGTAGTTTCAAAAATTAGATTAAAAATGCTAATTTTATTGAATAAATTAAAAAATAAAAGTGGTTTGCAAAGCAATTTCTAGATAGTTAAGGAGTTGAACTTTCGAAAGGAATAAAGTAAAATTTTCAAGACTCTTAGGTATGAATATTTTAACTATTTTGCTTAATTTAAAGCAAGTTCTTAGAGAAAATTGTTTTAAATCATGCTAAAAGACAGTTATGCAAGAATCTGATAAAAAGATAAATAAATGAAATGAAATATTAGTAAAAAAAGAAAGAAAAATAGATTAAATAAATCAATTTCAATCCTTTATTCCTAGTATTTTTGAGTAAGGACATTTTCCAATTACATTTTAAACTAAACATAAATTAAGTTTGTATTTCTTGCAATAAAATATTTTATTAAATGAATTATTTTCTAATTTTTATTTTTTTTAGAAACTCTTTTTAGTGAAATCTACTCTATTTTTTTCTAATCTTAAAATCATTTAATTTTTCCATTTTGCCTCTTAATAAGCCTCCCTTCCTATTATGTTAATAACATTTTATTAAATTAATTTCTTACTACATAATAAAAATAGATTTTAAACTATTTTCATAAGCATGGAATATTATTTAATTATCACTTTGATTAAGAATGTATTTTCCAGACAAGGTTTGTTAAATCTATTCCTAAATGAAGTCAAATTGAAAATTGAAAAGGATCTGTTGTAAACACATTTCATATAAGAAAAATTATTAATTATATCCCTTATAATCTTGATTTTATACTAAAATATCACTAAATTCATATTATTATTGAGAAAACATATTTATGAAACAAATCATAATGACCACTTCATAGAAGTATAAATAGCTGAGTTTCTTACTGATTACCTTTTTATGAAATATTGCAGGTGTCAAACAAGTACTAAAGTTATAACTGCTATATTTAATACTTGAAGAAGAAGTTAAATAATATTTCCGTATATTGATAAGGTTAAGATTTGAAATGAGTCTCTTTGGTCATTTATGTTTAGAGTCAAAATTTTTGCAAATTGATATTTCAAAAAATTTCCCTATTCCCAAAAAAACTTTTGAAGTTAATTAGCCAATATAAGGCTTGCAGTTATAATCCTGCCTATTTCTGATACACTTATGCTTTATAAAAGCAACCAGTACTCTCTAATTTTTACTGAACCAGCAAAATATGTAGAAAATAAATTACTTCCGATAGGAAGCAAGCATTAGATACAAAAATATTAAATTTTTTTATTTTATTTCTTTTAAAATTATATATTTTTTGTATTTTACGTTTAAAATTTAGTTTTTATCCAAACGCCTTAATAAAATTTTATCATCTTATTTAAATTAAAATTTTTTCATTATTTTAGACTATAATTATCATTCGTTTTAAAATAGTACAATTTTTTTAATTTTTATTTCAAATTTCTTATCTAATGAGGTTTAAATCTGGAATTTGATCTTTCAAAATATTAAAATTTATTTATTTCTGTATTTTTGGTTGAAAAATTCACTAAAATCTTGTTTTAAATACTTTTTACATATTTTCAAATATTTATTATTTATTAGCGTGACTTCACTTTTATTTGGTTTGTCACGTATTAGTTTATGAAGAGAGTTAATTCTCAATAATAATCTTCTTCTTCGGAATAGACTTGTATTATGTCTTGCTTTCTCATGCTTCCGCTGAGATTTTTCTTCATAAGCTTTCCTAAATCAAATCTATATTGTATTTTGTTCTATTCTCTCGCTTCCATTAGTATTTGAGGTATTGCTTGTAGGATTTGATGTTCTTTCCTTCTGAATAATTTTACTTTATTTCTACAGCAAATTCTAAATATTTTATTTCAATTTTTTCGTTTTTTTATTTTCCTTTTACCTAAAATTTCCAATCGTTTCTTACCTTATGACCTTGCTTCTTGCAATATAAATGCCTTATTATCGGTTTTTTATATGTACAAATTAATGCTTAATTTATTTCTTCTCTCTCAGTACATCTATTGGATTATAGTTCACCTTATTTTACATTACCAAGTTCTTTTCAGAATTTATTCTTCTTAATCTTTATTCAGTCTCAGGATTATTGAGTATATTTGCAGATTAGAAGATCTGCTTACGATATTATAATCCAAAATTTTCTTGCTTTAGTTAATCAATTTGCTAAATTAGAATACAGACTTTGTGTGAAAGTTCTTAGATTACTTCCTAGTATTTAAGATTTTCGTTTTGTAGATGTTAAAGATAGATTTATATTTCTTATTGTATTTTAATGGTCTAGTTTGGAGATTTTTATTTTTTAGGTACCTTTTTATATATAATAAATTATATATTAATGTGATGTCACCTTTATTAAAGTATGTCACTAATATAGTTTAAAATGTCTTAAAGTATTCTCTTGATAATTATTCTTTTCCAGATATAATAGTTATCAAATGGGAACTTCTAACTTATCCTAAATTCTTGAATCTTGATCAAATGAAAAAATTTAATTTTAATGAGAACCCTCGAATAAGTTAGGCAATTCTCTTTAAGTCCTTCCCCCATTATTGATATCATCTAGCTTGAAAACTCTACCAGCAGAGATTGTTTTCCGCATCTTTATATATAATAATTAATGTAAAACTAAAATTTTCTAAATAATAAATCTTAGCATAAGATACTATAACTTACCAGATTTTCCTTTGAATATGCAATTTTTTTATAAAAACATAGTTTTTTTAATTCTAATTGACAATTTTTAAGATTTTCTCAGATTAACTTTTATGAGACAATTAATCTTTTCTTTTGGTATAATTTTTCTTCTTTTGAAATAGCATTTCAAATTTTCAATCTATTTGCTTTTAAATCTTATTAGTTGAATTTTATTTATAAATGCATGTAAAATTAATTATTATAAAAGAACTTTTTTATTGACTAAAGTGAATAAAAAATGGTTGTGATTTTCGATTTTTCTTCTGTCTAAATATGATAAAACTAATTGAAATAATAACTATATTTTTTTTGCTTTCCTATTAACTTCAAATGTAGAAACAATTTTTTCGTTATTCAATTATGTAATTTAAAAAGCTTTAAAATATATAAATTTAGTTTCAATATTGAAGCAGAGATCTTAAGTATCCTTTTATGAATAATTAGGAAATATTAAATTAATTCTAATATATGTAGATCTAATTTACATACTTAATACTTGTGAATTGCAGCTTATTTTGTAATTGAGATATTTTACTAAATTAAGTCTCATACTATTATATATTAAAAAAAGAAAGTTTAGTCGAAGTTGTATTTTTCAATTCTCAGACAAATCTTATTAAGGATTTTTTTATAAAAAAATAAAATATAATTGAGAAAAGAAAATTACATCAGAAATATAAATTTATACATTTCCTGTATAGTAACTATCTTGCCTGATTAAAATATTGCTAAACTAAAAAATTTAATAAATAATCTGAACTTAAAATACTTTTAATTATTCTATGAAATCTCTTAAATCCTAATTCTTCAACATCTCTTAAAAAATATTTAAGTTTATAGTTCTTAGGGAGAGCTTTGAAGATATCTTCCATTTTCTCCTGCTCTCTCCTAAACTATAGGATGGTTACTAATTCAATTATTTTTAGATTATTACTTGTTATTATTCTTATTTTTCTAAAGTTACTTTATTTGATATTCAAATTTAGAAAAATGAAATTGGAATATTTGAGGGACTTCGTTAAATTATTTATCAATTTATTCCAATTTAATTACTATTTACGATTAGATTTTATTTAGTGATTCTTCGATAGAGGGGAATTATAGATCTAATCATTCAATCAATTTTTCTCGCTTGTCTTCTAGTTTTTCTATCCTTTATCTTTATCTTTGAAATTTTAATTCGTATTAGATATTTGATACTCTTTGCTGCACCGATTATACGTCAGCTTCCTTCAATTATATTTCTTAGATTTATTGCGGCTCTTATCCAGTTAGGTCAGATTATTATTCTTGTTTTTTAAATGAGCCTTAAGAGGTCTATTTCTTAGGTGCCATTTTTCAATTTATTTAATAATTTCAAACTCTATTAGATTTAAAAAAGATTCACCAATTATAAAAATAAAACTCCTTAATTTATTTGATTTTTTTCTTTTAATTAATATTATTTCTTTTATTGAATAAACTTGATAGCAAGGCTCTATTAATAATGATAGCTTTATTAATATTATAGTTTTTAAGCTAGATAGTCTTAGTAATATATATTATTTAGTTTATACTGCTTTTTTCTTAATTTTTTCAATAAAAATATTCTACATTTTTAAATTTCTTTTATTTTTTGCAATATTAAAAAATTGAGGATTTCTTGTATCTCAAAGAAATAAATTTGAAAATTAAGAAAAAAAGCAGCAAAAAATGAAGAAAATATAATAAAAATAAGATGAATCAAGTTTATTTTCAGAAAGTAAAATAAGATTTAATTGTAGAGACAAAAGAACTTAAGAATAGAAATTAATTATAAGTTTTAAGTTTAATTTGACTTAATGTTCAAATTAATAGAAAAATTTTAAGAAATTAATTTCAATTAAGGGAAGAGATTAGATACCTAATGAACAGTATTGAAGATAAAAAAAATGAGATATTGAGGTTAGTAAAATAACCTAAAATAACTTTGTAAAAGAATAGTATTTTTATAAGCAATCGCAATTTTTATTTAATCAAGATAGATAATAACTAAAACTATTAAAATTAAGTAATTTACCAAGAAATGAAGCAAAATAAAAGACTGATATTATTTTAAAAAAGAGAATGAATTTTTTTGTAAAAAAATTTGGAAAAAATTAGAATCAACCTTTTTTATTATGTCACAAAGCAAAATTTGCGTGTGTTATGGAGATATGTGAAAATATCTCGAAATTATTTATTATTTTTAATTAATTAAAATTATAAGATCATATTAGTTGTAGAATTCTTAAATCTACGTTTAACTTTAAGCAAAGCTTAGGAAGATATGATAGATGAAAAGTTTTAAGAAATACTTTCTTTAAAAAAATCGAACTTTTAAAAAATACTTGATATAATTTTGCAAAAAAGATGGACTGGTCTACGAGTAAGGTAATTAAAGTCTTCATATTTACAAATTATAAAAAAAGAAAATTAAAAACTAAAATATGTTTTAAATAAATTTAAGTAGTAAGGATTAATCAAATTTTTAAAAGCTTTTACTTTAAGTAAAATAAAAATTCTTGTCTTATTAGAAGTGATCAGATTTTTACTATATAAAAGTAAAAATATTTGACAAATCTTGTATTTTCTAATTTAAAATGCATTGGAAAAAAATGTTTATATTTTGTAGATTTGAATTATATTATTACAAAATATTTAATATTCTATTATTTTATTTGATAATATTTGTTTAATAATATCCAACTTTAAGATAATTTAAGAAAAATAAAAAAATTATTATTATTTCTTTTTTCAAATTTATTTAAAAAATAATATAACTAATTTTATTTTATAAATATAGCATAAATTAAAGTTATATAATTTTGATACTTTTTCATACAACTTTATCTTATTTAGTTTTTTCGAATAAAATGTTATAAATGTCTCTTGACTAGGTAAAAAAAGGTTGAAGCAATAGTTAATTTAAAAATATTTATTTTAAAAAAAATATGGATTATTTTAAAAGCAGATTCTAAAAATTATATAGAGCAATTATGTTTAAGCGTAAAAATATTTATTTTATGCAAATAAAGCATCAAAAATTGCTTTTTATTAAAATTATAAAATATTTAAAAGTATATTTTATTTAAAAGAATCTAAGTTATTTAAAAATTCTTGGTGGATTGAATAAAATATTTTTAAATTAAATAAACTTAAAGAGCTTCTCTCTTTCGAGCAACTGGAAAATTTTTCCATCTCAACTACACAATAACTCTCTTGATGCACATAACGCGGATATCCTCTCGCTTAATTCAATAAGCTTCGGCCAAGGATTCAAAGACTACAGGATAAGAGCTTGACTTTATCCATAAAGGTAGAAGATTTTATCAAAAGACCAACCTCAGATCCTGCAGCTTTTTAAATTATTAAGAAAATTTAATAATGAAACTTATTATTTATTATTAGTAGATATAGCTTTTACTTAAAAAATTAAAATTGGAAGTTTACTTCGCTTAATATAATTATTTTCATCAAGTTCTTTTACAAATATAATCAGTTTAGGAAAAAAATCATGTTAGCAACTCTTTTATGCCTTTAAAAAATTGTGATTATTTATTTATTTTAAAGTATTCTGATATTTCAGAAATTAATAATAAGTTTATAAATTTTGGATACAATAGATAGAAAAAGGCTACTTTTTCTTCAGTAATATGAAAAAAAAAAATTTAAATTTAATCACCTAAAAGTAATCGTTTTATATGAAAACGCATTTAAAAAAATGTATGAATTATAAAAAATAATATATGCATATAAATATCTTTTTTACTTTATTATTAGAAATTTTGAAAATTAGTAAATTCTTGAAGAATATAAGAAATATTTGCCTAATATTTTTAAAAGAAATAGCATATTTTTATAAAACCGTTGCTAAGATTAAAAATTTATTTATTTTAAGTATTACAATTTATAATAAATTCCTTATTAAATATTTAATATTATAATATTAAATTAACTTCTAATTTAGTTTACCTTTCGGCTAGAAGTGTAACATTTTTTTAAAGTTTGAAATTTCTCCTTTTTCTAAGAATTTATTGATCTACGTCCAGTAGTTCTTATTTACTTTGTCAACTCTTCCCGTCGCTTGCTGGAAAGAAATTTTTTGCTTTGTATCAGATTGAAATCCAGATCGCTCTCTTTATTTTATATTGCTTCGGGTATTTCTGTCATAGGTGATATTGACTTTTGCAGATGAGTATATTTTCTTATTGATTCTTTTTGTTCTTTTTTTATTCCTTTCTCTATTTCCATTGGAATTAAATCACTCTATTAAGACTCTTGTCGAAATTATTCCGATTTTCTTTCGATCTCTGTATTAAAATAACTTGTTTCGTCCAGTTCCTTCCTTTTTGTTCTAGAATAATTTAAATGTCGTTTTCCATTGTCTAAACTCTTTCTCTTACCATTTGATGACGTGTTATGTTTCTAAATTTTCCGCCAAAGTGAGCTTCTTCATCTTCAATAAGAGTCTCAACTTTTTTGTTGCATTTGGTCTTCTTCTAATGTTCGGACTCTTATTAAATAGTGTAAGAATAGGTCTAATATCCATGCTTTTTGTAGGCTTTTGTCCATGTCGGTCTAATATGTTCCAGAATTAAAACGATTTATTCCGAACAATTAATCTATTTCATTTCTTTTAAATTTATTTGACGGAGTTTGAGTGTCTCTCGCCTATCGCTTTTTCAGATGGTGATTTAGGCGAGTGTACATCATTGGAAGTTTTGATTCTTGATACCTTTATTGCTAGTCTTTACTTTGCTGCACTAGTCCTTCTTCAAGAGAAGTCCACCTTAGAGAGCTTCAATTTTTTTTAAATATAATATAATTAAATCGAAAGGAGAAATTTCCAAAAATTATCAAATTTATTTATCTTTTAAATATATACTATGCATTAAATCTTAATTTTGAAATCTATTCTACCAATCTATTTGTAAAATCATTTAAAAATTAAAAAAATAAAAGAACTATTTTTTAATCACTATTATGATACTATAAAAAAGGAAAATATGAGTAAAATATTTTTTATTAATTATTTATATTTCCTATTAGAAAAAAATTTACAATTTTTTCCCAATCTTTAACAATATTTAGAAAATTTAATTGTTAGAAGTGTTAAAATTAAAATTAATTTTATCGTTTTATCTTTTTTAATCTATTTTAAAATATTATGAATGGAACATTTTTTAAGCTTCGTTAAAAGTTTTAATAACAAAAGAAAAGAATATTACTATTCTAAAGAATAATATAAATTAGTAATAATTAACTAAAGTAATAATTAAAAAGATGGTGGGAGCTGAGATTGACCTTCTGAATCATACTTTCTGGTTTTATGGCTAGGAACAAGTTCCTTTCCTGTCGCTGAGAAAGTCCCTGGTAAAAGTCAACCTTTGCAAGGGAACACATTCCTTTTGATTATCCACTCCTTGTAGGGTTTAAAGCCTGGCTGCCCATAGCGATTGAGCTCCCTTGCAGCTGCTTTTCGAAAGCAACAGGATATCACCGTTATCCCATGAAGGGAGTGTTGGGGTCGTTAAACTACAAGAAGTTGCAGTCCAAAACTCTTTTAGTTTAAAATTAAATTAAAATTAAATTTTTGAATAAAAAAAAATCAAATTAAGTATGGTTTGCTATTCAGTTTTTTCTTTAAGTAAATATAGTATTTTAAATTTTTTATATAATCTTATTATTTTTTCTATTACTAATGTATACTAAACTTATATAAATTATTTTTTTTAATTAATATTAAATTATTAAGTATTTTAAGAGGTTTAAATGATAATTTCAGAAGTTGGTAATTAAAATATAATATTTGAATAGTGAGAACTTATATTTATATATTGATTTTGTATGCGTAAAATTTAAAAGAGTGTAAAGTTATCACTGAAAATCTAATATAATTAAGAGTAGAAAAAATCTACAAACCTTATTTATCGAAATATTATATAAACATTTTCAAATAGGAATATCATAAATTTATTAAATATTTAATTTTAACTAAAAGAGCTTTAGGGACTGAAAAATATTTTTCGATTATACAAGCAGTCGTGCTATTTTTTTATGAATGCCTGGGAAATCATTTTATGTTTCATAGTAAGCAGTTAAGAAGCTTTTTTTTCGCTAAAAGTAGGCAGTTGCAAGTCACTATCAAGAAAGGGTTATCTCGAAAACAATATTCACTTCAAAAATTGCTGATGACTTGCTACTTTTTCAGCGACAGTAATTTAGTTTTTTTTTCTAGTCATAAAACCAGAAAGGTTAGTGCATGAGGTTTAAAGCCATCTATCATATTAATTTTATTAGGGAGATAATATAGAGAAAAAAAAAATTAAAAAAATAGCTTATAATTTATAGTCTTTGTATAAAACATATTTTTTTATAAAGAAAATATTTAAAATAAATTAATTTATTTTTATTTTTTTAATTATATTTAATAATTTTATTTTTAAAATTTGAATTATTATTCTATCATAATTTATCTATATATAAAAAATTTAAAAATCGTTTTTACAAATGAATAATAGTTAGTGTCCTAACTGTGGAAATTATTATAACTAAGGTACGCATCAAGCAAAATAGTTACCATGTGGTTGTTGTTCGTGTCTGAACTGTTTGTAGACAATCTATTAATTGACTTAACTGGTGGTATGTAGGGTTCATTAATAAACATACAATATGAGACTTGACTAGCTTTAAGGTTTCATAATTTAGCCTCAAAATTTAGACTATTAATTAAACATTTTCAGTTAATAAAATTAATTTAATAAGCAGGTAAAGGAGTTACAAGAGATTTAAAAAAAGTAATAACGGCAAAGTGAAAGTGAAAGAAAGAGTATAGGAGAGAATCAAGATTTATTTAAGTTAATTTTGAGAATGACTGTTTAATAATTGCTAAAGAGCAAAATAAGTGTTAAGAAAGTTAGGAATAGTCGAATTTAAGAGTTATTATTTCGTCTCGATAAGCTAAACCAGGATATTTAGGCTAGTTAATAGTTTTAACAGGGTTTAGTAAATTAATAGGCTTATTAGGAGCAATTTAATCGAATTCTGAGTGAAATAAGTTAACTAAAGAGGGAATAAAATTTAGTTATCAACGAAGTTGATTAATAGATCTTTTTATAGTAATAAATTTTCAGTGTAACATTGTTTATAAAATAAAAGATTAATGGTTAGTTACTGACAAAGTAGTTGGCGATTTCGTTAATTGAACAATATTTCTAGGAAAATCAATAAGTAGATTAGTAAAATAGTTAAAATCTTCCGGAAATGATATAATAGGTATAAATGTAGCCATTTGTGGCTAATTAGTAAATTTAAGATTTCGGAGATTTAAATATTGATAAATTGCGATAGATTATTATTGAGTTTAAAAGTTAGAATCTCTCGGTTTAAAATTTGGGTTAGAATATTTTGAATAAAGTAGATTTAATGAAGCAAGTTTCAGTTTTGTATGAGTTGTTTAAACTAAGTGATTAAGATTTGTAATAAAAATGTTTGTAAGTATTGAATCTTTCGAGAAATCAAACTTAAATATCACAGTTAGCTTCAAACTCATTTATAATATTGAACTACATGAATTTTAATTTCACTTAATAAAACTTATCAAGCATCGACTTTACCAACTCGGACATATCTGACACCACTTTCACTAACTGCAATTTCTCAAACTGCAATTTTTCCACCGCCAACCTACGTAACTCCAAATTTATCAACTGTGACCTCTCTAACTCTAACTTAACCTCAATCTCATCTGAACACCCTCACATATTCACTGGACACTCCTCCTATGTCACCTCCGTGGCCATCTCTTCAGACGCTAATTTAATCCTTTCTGGCTCTTATGACAAAACTCTAAGACTCTACAACATAGCTGAAGGTACCTGTAAGACCATGAGTGGTCACACTAGTTATGTATATGCTGTGGCTATATCCAGTGATTCAGAGTTCATCGTATCGGGAAGTTCAGATAAGACGGTGAGACTATGGGACGTCAAGACAGGTACCTGTAAGACCATGAGTGGTCACACTAGTTAGGTATATGCAGTGGATATATCCAGTGATTCAGAGTTCATCGTATCGGGAAGTTGAGATAAGACGGTGAGACTATGAGACGTCAAGACAGGTACCTGTAAGACCATGAGTGGTCACACAGATTCTGTATGATCTTTGGCTATATCCAGTGATTCAGAGTTCATCGTATCGGGAAGTTTTGATAATACTCTTAGACTTTACAATATCAAGACAGGTACCTGTAAGACCATGAGTGGTCACACAAATTCTGTATATGCTGTGGCTATATCCCGTGATTCCACTTACATCATATCTGGATCGTATGACTAAACTATTCGTTTATGGAACTCTCGAACTCTGTCTTGTACAATGGTCTTATCGGGTCACACCTCTTATGTCTTTTCGGTAATATTCTCAACTAACAACAAGTATATCATATCTGGATCACATGACAAGTCAATAAGAATCTGAAATATCAATAATGGAGAATGTATCTGTGTACTATTGGGTCATACGGACACTGTGGGTAGTTTATCATTATCTAAGGACAACAATTGGTTGGCATCAAGTAATGGATGCATATGATATGATTATAACTAATCAAAAGACTACAACATTCGAAGATGGAACTTAGGAAGGCTATTGAATGGAGAATAGGCAACTAACTAATAACAGGTAAGTTCAAATCTACCAAATAATTATTTAGACTGACTGGAACAAAGTATATGCAGACTACGGTTTAAGATTTAACAATTGTGTAATGGCTAATACAATAATGAGTGTTGAGGACAAGTAGAGATACATCAGGTGATCTTCAACTGTTAAACTATTTAATTTTTACATTTAAGAATTTAAAATTTTCTAAGTCTTTATTCTAATTAATTATTTTTTCTTATTGTTTACATTAGTATAAGTAAAAAAGCTTTAAGACTTAATTTTTTTTTTTAAGTCTTTTTTTGAACTTAGTTATTTTTTCAATAAAGTTTTAATTTTAATTTAAAATAAAGTGTTAGAGTAAAATTTGCAAATTTTTCTAGCGTTAGAAATTTTCGAGATAGGTACTAAAGTAAAAAAGTTTTAATTTTTTTAAGTGTTTAGAAAATTTTTTTTGAGGTATGTACTAGAGTTAAAAATTATTAGATTTTTAAGTGTTTAGAAAATTTTTTCGAGGTATGTACTAGTCAAAAATTCCTATTTTTTTCTAGTGTGAGAAAATTTTTTTTGAGGTATGTACTAGAGTTAAAAACTTTAAATTTTTTCAAGTGCTAGAAAAATTTTTGGAGTATGTACTAAAGTAAATTTTTTTTAATTTTTTAGTATAGTATTAGTTTTTTGTTTGAGTTATATGCTTGCGCATTTGTTTTGTATAAAATTTAGTTACGTTCGTTATAATCTTTTTTACTATATGCAAGTAAGCATAATGTGTTTTTACGATAGGTAAAATTTTGTAAACTATATAATAAATGGACAGCAGATTGAGATTTCATTAGATAGAAGCCTGAAAATGGCGAAAAACGTCAAAGCCTTTTTTTGCTCAGCGTTTTACACTATAGGGCTGAGTTGGGACGGAACAAGCTGGGGGATTTCGGGATAAGTCGAAGGTCAGAAAGGAATAAAATTTTTTAAGAAAAAGTTTTAAATTAAAAAAGGGTTTAGAAAAAAATGGGAATACAAAAATTTTTTTGATATTGGATTTGAAATTTTTTGATATTGGATTTGAAATTTTTTGATATTGGATTTGAAAATTTTAGTTTTGAAAATTTTTAATTGGGATTTGAAAGTTTTGATTTTTGATTTTGGTTTTGCAAGCTTTTGTTTTTTTGATTTAAAAATTTTCGATTTTGGTTTGTGATAAAAATTTTAAGAATTGGGTTTTGGTATTTTTTTTAATTTTAAGAGTTAAATGAAAGGCGAATAAAGTATTTAAAGCATTAAATCGTGAAAAATTTAATTTTGTTTTTTTGCTCAGCTTTTTACACTGCAAGAATTTTTTCGGACGGAACAAACTGGGGGAAATCGGGATGAATAAAGGTCAGAATGGTATAAATTCTGAAAAAAATTTTCAAAATATAAAAGGGTTTTGAGAAAAAATGGGAATAAAAAAATTGCAGATAAAATTTTCGATTTTGGTTTCGAAATGTTTTGATTTTGGGTTGTGCTAATTTTTTTTGAATTGGGTCGTTATAACTTTTTTTTTTTTGGGTAATGAAAAAATTTTTTGATTTTTAGAGTTAATAAAAGAGAAAAAGATAATGTTCAGCTTTAAATTGTGAAAAATATAATTTTGTTTTTTTCCTCAGCTTTTTACATTATAAAACTTTTTTTGGAAGGAATAAACTTTAAAATACTTTTAAACAAGAGCTTTAAAAACGAATTTATATTCGTTAAATGAATGAAAAGATATCTGAAAAAAACAAAAATGTTTTCAAAATGATAAAAAGTGAAAATACCTTTTGGACGTAAAAGTTTAGAACTTCAGGAGAAGTTGGGAAGAATCAAAACAAGAAAAGAATTGGGATATAAAACAATTTGAAAAAATAGTAAACAAGTAATGGAGTAATTTAAAACAAATATTAAAAATTTTTTTTGATGAACCAAATTGGTTATTTATAGCTTTAGAAAACGAAGAAAAAAAAAACTAAAAAAAAAAAAATAAAATTTAATAAAAAAAAATTTACAAAGTTTAAATAAAAAGTTAATATATCTAAAAAAAACAATTCATGTGATTTTCTGTATTTAAAAAGATAAATCTGCTAAGTTAAAAAAAACATTGGTTGAAATAAAAAAGTAAAAAAGTGATTTGATTTAAAAAAATATAATATATTATTGTAAAAAAAAAAAAAAATGCATTTGCTATAGAAAGAAAGATAAAAATAAAACGAAGAAATTTTTCAAAATAAATTTAAACAAAAAAAAAAGTAAGAAAAGACAAATATTAAAAAAAAAATTGTAAATTAAAGAAAAGAAACAAATGAAAATAAAAAACAAATTTATGAGTAATTTGAAAGTATTAAAAAAGAAATCAGCTAAAAATTAATTGCCTAATGAGAGCAGTGAAAAAAAATAAAAGGGCAAAAAAAAAAAGAACTGCAGTTATAATAAAGTGATATGAATATGAGAAAAAGAGAATAATGAAAAGTAATAAAAAGACTAGAGATCACTAAGACAATTTTAAATTATACAATAAAAAAATTTTGAAAAGATAAGTAAGATAAGTCTTCTTAGAAAAGCGAAAAAGAAAAGTAAAAAAAAAGTCAGAAGATCAGTTTTTTTATGAAATTGTAAAGTTATAAATATACAAAAGTTTGAATAGATTTGCAAGATACGATTTCTAAGTAAAGTGAAGAAGAAAAGCAAGAAAAGAAGATAGAATTTCTGTTCAAAGGAGTATGATTTGAGAAGTAATAAGTATTTAGAAAAGTGAAGAAGTAAAGTAAGAAAAGAAGATAGAATTTCAGTTTTAAGGATTATGATTTGAGAAGTAATAAGTATTTAGAAAAGTGAAGAAGTAAAGTAAGAAAAGAAGATAGAGTTTCTGTTTTTAGGATTATGCTTTGAGAAGTAATAAGTATTTAGAAAAGTGAAGAAGTAAAGTAAGAAAAGAAGATAGAATTTCTGTTTTAAGGAGTATGATTTGAGAAGTAATAAGTATTTAGAAAAGTGAAGAAGTAAAGTAAGAAAAGAAGATAGAGTTTCAGTTTTTAGGATTATGATTTGAGAAGTAAATTAAGAAAAGAAGATAGAGTTTCAGTTTTAAGGATTATGATTTGAGAAGTAATAAGTATTTAGAAAAGTGAAGAAGTAAAGTAAGAAAAGAAGATAGAATTTCAGTTTTAAGGATTATGATTTGAGAAGTAATAAGTATTTAGAAAAGTGAAGAAGTAAAGTAAGAAAAGATGATAGAGTTTCAGTTTTTAGGATTATGCTTTGAAAAGTAATAAGTATTTTGAAAAGTGAAGAAGTAAAGTAAGAAAAGAAGATAGAATTTCAGTTTTAAGGAGTATGCTTTGAGAAGTAATAAGTATTTAGAAAAGTGAAGAAGTAAAGTAAGTAAAGATGATAGAGTTTCAGTTTTTAGGATTATGATTTGAGAAGTAATAAGTATTTAGAAAAGTGAAGAAGTAAAGTAAGAAAAGAAGATAGAATTTCAGTTTTAAGGAGTATGATTTGAGAAGTAATAAGTATTTAGAAAAGTGAAGAAGTAAAGTAAGAAAAGAAGATAGAGTTTCAGTTTTTAGGATTATGATTTGAGAAGTAAATTAAGAAAAGAAGATAGAGTTTCAGTTTTAAGGATTATGATTTGAGAAGTAATAAGTATTTAGAAAAGTGAAGAAGTAAAGTAAGAAAAGAAGATAGAATTTCAGTTTTAAGGATTATGATTTGAGAAGTAATAAGTATTTAGAAAAGTGAAGAAGTAAAGTAAGAAAAGATGATAGAGTTTCAGTTTTTAGGATTATGCTTTGAAAAGTAATAAGTATTTTGAAAAGTGAAGAAGTAAAGTAAGAAAAGAAGATAGAATTTCAGTTTTAAGGAGTATGCTTTGAGAAGTAATAAGTATTTAGAAAAGTGAAGAAGTAAAGTAAGTAAAGATGATAGAGTTTCAGTTTTTAGGATTATGATTTGAGAAGTAATAAGTATTTAGAAAAGTGAAGAAGTAAAGTAAGAAAAGAAGATAGAATTTCAGTTTTAAGGAGTATGATTTGAGAAGTAATAAGTATTTAGAAAAGTGAAGAAGTAAAGTAAGAAAAGAAGATAGAATTTCAGTTTTTAGGAGTATGCTTTGAGAAGTAATAAGTATTTAGAAAAGTGAAGAAGTAAAGTAAGAAAATAAGATAGAATTTCAGTTTTAAGGAGTATACTTTGAGAAGTAATAAGTATTTAGAAATGTGAAGAAGTAAAGTAAGAAAAGAAGATAGAATTTCAGTTTTTAGGATTATGCTTTGAGAAGTAATAAGTATTTAGAAAAGTGAAGAAGTAAAGTAAGAAAAGAAGATAGAATTTCAGTTTTAAGGAGTATGATTTGAGAAGTAATAAGTATTTAGAAAAGTGAAGAAGTAAAGTAAGAAAAGATGATAGAGTTTCAGTTTTAAGGAGTATGATTTGAGAAGTAATAAGTATTTAGAAAAGTGAAGAAGTAAAGTAATAAAATAAGATAGAATTTCAGTTTTAAGGAGTATGATTTGAGAAGTAATAAGTATTTTGAAAATTGAAGAAGCAAAGTAAGAAAAACAGATAGAATTTCAGTTTTAAGGAGTATACTTTGAGAAGTAATAAGTATTTAGAAAAGTGAAGAAGTAAAGTAAGAAAAGAAGATAAAATTTCAGTTTTAAGGATTATGATTTGAGAAGTAATAAGTATTTAGAAAAGTGAAGAAGTAAAGTAAGAAAAGAAGATAGAATTTCAGTTTTAAGGAGTATGATTTGAGAAGTAATAAGTATTTAGAAAAGTGAAGAAGTAAAGTAAGAAAAGAAGATAGAATTTCAGTTTTAAGGAGTATGCTTTGAGAAGTAATAAGTATTTAGAAAAGTGAAGAAGTAAAGTAAGAAAATAAGATAGAATTTCAGTTTTAAGGAGTATACTTTGAGAAGTAATAAGTATTTTGAAAAGTGAAGAAGTAAAGTAAGAAAAGAAGATAGAATTTCAGTTTTAAGGAGTATGATTTGAGAAGTAATAAGTATTTAGAAAAGTGAAGAAGTAAAGTAAGAAAAGAAGATAGAGTTTCAGTTTTAAGGATTATGATTTGAGAAGTAATAAGTATTTAGAAAAGTGAAGAAGTAAAGTAAGAAAAGAAGATAGAGTTTCAGTTTTAAGGATTATGATTTGAGAAGTAATAAGTATTTAGAAAAGTGAAGAAGTAAAGTAAGAAAAGAAGATAGAATTTCAGTTCAAAGGATTATGATTTGAGAAGTAATAAGTATTTAGAAAAGTGAAGAAGTAAAGTAAGAAAAGAAGATAGGATTTCAGTTCAAAGGATTATGATTTGAGAAGTAATAAGTATTTAGAAAAGTGAAGAAGTAAAGTAAGAAAAGAAGATAGAATTTCAGTTCAAAGGAGTATGATTTGAGAAGTAATAAGTATTTAGAAAAGTGAAGAAGTAAAGTAAGAAAAGAAGATAGAGTTTCAGTTTTAAGGATTATGATTTGAGAAGTAATAAGTATTTAGAAAAGTGAAGAAGTAAAGTAAGAAAAGAAGATAGAATTTCAGTTTTAAGGAGTATGATTTGAGAAGTAATAAGTATTTAGAAAAGTGAAGAAGTAAAGTAAGAAAAGAAGATAGAATTTCAGTTTTTAGGAGTATGCTTTGAGAAGTAATAAGTATTTAGAAAAGTGAAGAAGTAAAGTAAGAAAATAAGATAGAATTTCAGTTTTAAGGAGTATACTTTGAGAAGTAATAAGTATTTAGAAATGTGAAGAAGTAAAGTAAGAAAAGAAGATAGAATTTCAGTTTTTAGGATTATGCTTTGAGAAGTAATAAGTATTTAGAAAAGTGAAGAAGTAAAGTAAGAAAAGAAGATAGAATTTCAGTTTTAAGGAGTATGATTTGAGAAGTAATAAGTATTTAGAAAAGTGAAGAAGTAAAGTAAGAAAAGATGATAGAGTTTCAGTTTTAAGGAGTATGATTTGAGAAGTAATAAGTATTTAGAAAAGTGAAGAAGTAAAGTAAGAAAATAAGATAGAATTTCAGTTTTAAGGAGTATACTTTGAGAAGTAATAAGTATTTAGAAATGTGAAGAAGTAAAGTAAGAAAAGAAGATAGAATTTCAGTTTTTAGGAGTATGATTTGAGAAGTAATAAGTATTTAGAAAAGTGAAGAAGTAAAGTAAGAAAAGATGATAGAGTTTCAGTTTTAAGGAGTATGATTTGAGAAGTAATAAGTATTTAGAAAAGTGAAGAAGTAAAGTAAGAAAATAAGATAGAATTTCAGTTTTAAGGAGTATACTTTGAGAAATAATAAGTATTTAGAAATGTGAAGAAGTAAAGTAAGAAAAGAAGATAGAATTTCAGTTTTAAGGAGTATGATTTGAGAAGTAATAAGTATTTTGAAAAGTGAAGAAGTAAAGTAAGAAAAGAAGATAGAATTTCAGTTTTAAGGAGTATGATTTGAGAAGTAATAAGTATTTAGAAAAGTGAAGAAGTAAAGTAAGAAAAGAAGATAGAGTTTCAGTTTTAAGGATTATGATTTGAGAAGTAATAAGTATTTAGAAAAGTGAAGAAGTAAAGTAAGAAAAGATGATAGAGTTTCAGTTTTTAGGATTATGCTTTGAAAAGTAATAAGTATTTTGAAAAGTGAAGAAGTAAAGTAAGAAAAGAAGATAGAATTTCAGTTTTAAGGAGTATGCTTTGAGAAGTAATAAGTATTTAGAAAAGTGAAGAAGTAAAGTAAGTAAAGATGATAGAGTTTCAGTTTTTAGGATTATGATTTGAGAAGTAATAAGTATTTAGAAAAGTGAAGAAGTAAAGTAAGAAAAGAAGATAGAATTTCAGTTTTAAGGAGTATGATTTGAGAAGTAATAAGTATTTAGAAAAGTGAAGAAGTAAAGTAAGAAAAGAAGATAGAGTTTCAGTTTTTAGGATTATGATTTGAGAAGTAAATTAAGAAAAGAAGATAGAGTTTCAGTTTTAAGGATTATGATTTGAGAAGTAATAAGTATTTAGAAAAGTGAAGAAGTAAAGTAAGAAAAGAAGATAGAATTTCAGTTTTAAGGATTATGATTTGAGAAGTAATAAGTATTTAGAAAAGTGAAGAAGTAAAGTAAGAAAAGATGATAGAGTTTCAGTTTTTAGGATTATGCTTTGAAAAGTAATAAGTATTTTGAAAAGTGAAGAAGTAAAGTAAGAAAAGAAGATAGAATTTCAGTTTTAAGGAGTATGCTTTGAGAAGTAATAAGTATTTAGAAAAGTGAAGAAGTAAAGTAAGTAAAGATGATAGAGTTTCAGTTTTTAGGATTATGATTTGAGAAGTAATAAGTATTTAGAAAAGTGAAGAAGTAAAGTAAGAAAAGAAGATAGAATTTCAGTTTTAAGGAGTATGATTTGAGAAGTAATAAGTATTTAGAAAAGTGAAGAAGTAAAGTAAGAAAAGAAGATAGAATTTCAGTTTTTAGGAGTATGCTTTGAGAAGTAATAAGTATTTAGAAAAGTGAAGAAGTAAAGTAAGAAAATAAGATAGAATTTCAGTTTTAAGGAGTATACTTTGAGAAGTAATAAGTATTTAGAAATGTGAAGAAGTAAAGTAAGAAAAGAAGATAGAATTTCAGTTTTTAGGATTATGCTTTGAGAAGTAATAAGTATTTAGAAAAGTGAAGAAGTAAAGTAAGAAAAGAAGATAGAATTTCAGTTTTAAGGAGTATGATTTGAGAAGTAATAAGTATTTAGAAAAGTGAAGAAGTAAAGTAAGAAAAGATGATAGAGTTTCAGTTTTAAGGAGTATGATTTGAGAAGTAATAAGTATTTAGAAAAGTGAAGAAGTAAAGTAATAAAATAAGATAGAATTTCAGTTTTAAGGAGTATGATTTGAGAAGTAATAAGTATTTTGAAAATTGAAGAAGCAAAGTAAGAAAAACAGATAGAATTTCAGTTTTAAGGAGTATACTTTGAGAAGTAATAAGTATTTAGAAAAGTGAAGAAGTAAAGTAAGAAAAGAAGATAAAATTTCAGTTTTAAGGATTATGATTTGAGAAGTAATAAGTATTTAGAAAAGTGAAGAAGTAAAGTAAGAAAAGAAGATAGAATTTCAGTTTTAAGGAGTATGATTTGAGAAGTAATAAGTATTTAGAAAAGTGAAGAAGTAAAGTAAGAAAAGAAGATAGAATTTCAGTTTTAAGGAGTATGCTTTGAGAAGTAATAAGTATTTAGAAAAGTGAAGAAGTAAAGTAAGAAAATAAGATAGAATTTCAGTTTTAAGGAGTATACTTTGAGAAGTAATAAGTATTTTGAAAAGTGAAGAAGTAAAGTAAGAAAAGAAGATAGAATTTCAGTTTTAAGGAGTATGATTTGAGAAGTAATAAGTATTTAGAAAAGTGAAGAAGTAAAGTAAGAAAAGAAGATAGAGTTTCAGTTTTAAGGATTATGATTTGAGAAGTAATAAGTATTTAGAAAAGTGAAGAAGTAAAGTAAGAAAAGAAGATAGAGTTTCAGTTTTAAGGATTATGATTTGAGAAGTAATAAGTATTTAGAAAAGTGAAGAAGTAAAGTAAGAAAAGAAGATAGAATTTCAGTTCAAAGGATTATGATTTGAGAAGTAATAAGTATTTAGAAAAGTGAAGAAGTAAAGTAAGAAAAGAAGATAGGATTTCAGTTCAAAGGATTATGATTTGAGAAGTAATAAGTATTTAGAAAAGTGAAGAAGTAAAGTAAGAAAAGAAGATAGAATTTCAGTTCAAAGGAGTATGATTTGAGAAGTAATAAGTATTTAGAAAAGTGAAGAAGTAAAGTAAGAAAAGAAGATAGAGTTTCAGTTTTAAGGATTATGATTTGAGAAGTAATAAGTATTTTGAAAAGTGAAGAAGTAAAGTAAGAAAAGAAGATAGAATTTCAGTTTTAAGGAGTATGATTTGAGAAGTAATAAGTATTTAGAAAAGTGAAGAAGTAAAGTAAGAAAAGAAGATAGAATTTCAGTTTTTAGGAGTATGCTTTGAGAAGTAATAAGTATTTAGAAAAGTGAAGAAGTAAAGTAAGAAAATAAGATAGAATTTCAGTTTTAAGGAGTATACTTTGAGAAGTAATAAGTATTTAGAAATGTGAAGAAGTAAAGTAAGAAAAGAAGATAGAATTTCAGTTTTTAGGATTATGCTTTGAGAAGTAATAAGTATTTAGAAAAGTGAAGAAGTAAAGTAAGAAAAGAAGATAGAATTTCAGTTTTAAGGAGTATGATTTGAGAAGTAATAAGTATTTAGAAAAGTGAAGAAGTAAAGTAAGAAAAGATGATAGAGTTTCAGTTTTAAGGAGTATGATTTGAGAAGTAATAAGTATTTAGAAAAGTGAAGAAGTAAAGTAAGAAAAGAATATCTAATGATAAGTTTTCGTAGCAAGCACTAAAATATAAGTTAGAATATCCAAAATGTTAGTAATAATGTCACAATTACGAATCTGTATTCGGTTTGTCAAGATATGCTTGTAGATGAAAGTTAGCCTATAGAAAAGTGAAGAAGTAAAGTAAGAAAAGAATATCTAATGATAAGTTTTCGTAGCAAGCACTAAAATATAAGTTAGAATATCCAAAATGTTAGTAATAATGTCACAATTACGAATCTGTATTCGGTTTGTCAAGATATGCTTGTAGATGAAAGTTAGCCTATTGAAAAGTGAAGAAGTAAAGTAAGAAAAGAAGATAGAATTTCAGTTTTTAGGATTATGCTTTGAGAAGTAATAAGTATTTAGAAAAGTGAAGAAGTAAAGTAAGAAAAGAAGATAGAATTTCAGTTTTAAGGAGTATGATTTGAGAAGTAATAAGTATTTAGAAAAGTGAAGAAGTAAAGTAAGAAAAGATGATAGAATTTCAGTTTTTAGGATTATGCTTTGAGAAGTAATAAGTATTTAGAAAAGTGAAGAAGTAAAGTAAGAAAATAAGATAGAATTTCAGTTTTAAGGATTATGATTTGAGAAGTAATAAGTATTTAGAAAAGTGAAGAAGTAAAGTAAGAAAAGATGATAGAGTTTCAGTTTTTAGGATTATGCTTTGAAAAGTAATAAGTATTTTGAAAAGTGAAGAAGTAAAGTAAGAAAAGAAGATAGAATTTCAGTTTTAAGGAGTATGCTTTGAGAAGTAATAAGTATTTAGAAAAGTGAAGAAGTAAAGTAAGTAAAGATGATAGAGTTTCAGTTTTAAGGATTATGATTTGAGAAGTAATAAGTATTTAGAAAAGTGAAGAAGTAAAGTAAGAAAAGAAGATAGAATTTCAGTTTTAAGGAGTATGCTTTGAGAAGTAATAAGTATTTAGAAAAGTGAAGAAGTAAAGTAAGAAAAGAAGATAGAATTTCAGTTTTTAGGAGTATGCTTTGAGAAGTAATAAGTATTTAGAAAAGTGAAGAAGTAAAGTAAGAAAATAAGATAGAATTTCAGTTTTAAGGAGTATACTTTGAGAAGTAATAAGTATTTAGAAATGTGAAGAAGTAAAGTAAGAAAAGAAGATAGAATTTCAGTTTTTAGGATTATGCTTTGAGAAGTAATAAGTATTTAGAAAAGTGAAGAAGTAAAGTAAGAAAAGAAGATAGAATTTCAGTTTTAAGGAGTATGATTTGAGAAGTAATAAGTATTTAGAAAAGTGAAGAAGTAAAGTAAGAAAAGATGATAGAGTTTCAGTTTTAAGGAGTATGATTTGAGAAGTAATAAGTATTTAGAAAAGTGAAGAAGTAAAGTAATAAAATAAGATAGAATTTCAGTTTTAAGGAGTATGATTTGAGAAGTAATAAGTATTTAGAAAAGTGAAGAAGTAAAGTAAGAAAAGAAGATAGAATTTCAGTTTTAAAGAGTATACTTTGAGAAGTAATAAGTATTTAGAAAAGTGAAGAAGTAAAGTAAGAAAAGAAGATAAAATTTCAGTTTTAAGGATTATGATTTGAGAAGTAATAAGTATTTAGAAAAGTGAAGAAGTAAAGTAAGAAAAGAAGATAGAATTTCAGTTTTTAGGAGTATGCTTTGAGAAGTAATAAGTATTTAGAAAAGTGAAGAAGTAAAGTAAGAAAATAAGATAGAATTTCAGTTTTAAGGAGTATACTTTGAGAAGTAATAAGTATTTAGAAATGTGAAGAAGTAAAGTAAGAAAAGAAGATAGAATTTCAGTTTTTAGGATTATGCTTTGAGAAGTAATAAGTATTTAGAAAAGTGAAGAAGTAAAGTAAGAAAAGAAGATAGAATTTCAGTTTTAAGGAGTATGATTTGAGAAGTAATAAGTATTTAGAAAAGTGAAGAAGTAAAGTAAGAAAAGATGATAGAGTTTCAGTTTTAAGGAGTATGATTTGAGAAGTAATAAGTATTTAGAAAAGTGAAGAAGTAAAGTAATAAAATAAGATAGAATTTCAGTTTTAAGGAGTATGATTTGAGAAGTAATAAGTATTTAGAAAAGTGAAGAAGTAAAGTAAGAAAAGAAGATAGAATTTCAGTTTTAAGGAGTATACTTTGAGAAGTAATAAGTATTTAGAAAAGTGAAGAAGTAAAGTAAGAAAAGAAGATAAAATTTCAGTTTTAAGGATTATGATTTGAGAAGTAATAAGTATTTAGAAAAGTGAAGAAGTAAAGTAAGAAAAGAAGATAGAATTTCAGTTTTAAGGAGTATGATTTGAGAAGTAATAAGTATTTAGAAAAGTGAAGAAGTAAAGTAAGAAAAGAAGATAGAATTTCAGTTTTAAGGAGTATGCTTTGAGAAGTAATAAGTATTTAGAAAAGTGAAGAAGTAAAGTAAGAAAATAAGATAGAATTTCAGTTTTAAGGAGTATACTTTGAGAAGTAATAAGTATTTTGAAAAGTGAAGAAGTAAAGTAAGAAAAGAAGATAGAATTTCAGTTTTAAGGAGTATGATTTGAGAAGTAATAAGTATTTAGAAAAGTGAAGAAGTAAAGTAAGAAAAGAAGATAAAATTTCAGTTTTAAGGATTATGATTTGAGAAGTAATAAGTATTTAGAAAAGTGAAGAAGTAAAGTAAGAAAAGAAGATAGAATTTCAGTTTTAAGGAGTATGATTTGAGAAGTAATAAGTATTTAGAAAAGTGAAGAAGTAAAGTAAGAAAAGAAGATAGAATTTCAGTTTTAAGGAGTAT